>CM052711.1:36127870-36228197 GCA_028551405.1 Uromys caudimaculatus
AGAAGAATGCAAATTGATCCACTCCTATCTCCTTGTACAAAGCTCAAATCCAAGTGGATCAAGGACCTCCACATAAAACCAGTTACACTGAATCTAATAGAAGAGAAAGTGGGGAAAACTCTCGAACACCTGGGTACGGGGGAAAAGTTCCTGAACAGAACACCAGTGGCTTATGCTCTAAGATCAAGAATAGACAAATGGGACCTCATAAAATTGCAAAGCTTCTGTAAGGCAAAGGACACTGTCAATAGGTCAAAACGGCAACCAACAGATTGGGAAAAGATCTTAACCAATCCTATGTCCGACAGAGGGCTGGTATCAATTCTTGATATCGTGATATCAACTCTAAAGTGATATCCACCTTTCCTAAAGGGTGGCGAGAGAATGGCTCCTCACACCCTTCCTCCTTACACATACATAAAGGAACAATTACATTGTGTCGGAATAGATGTCCCATCTAAGTGAATTGCAGACCTTCGGTTGTCCCATACACCTGTAAGAAACTGATTTTATGGTCATTACAAAGTCCATATGTTTTTTTTAGAAGCAGCATGATTTGATAAGGAAATTTTAGTAATTTCATAACCACATATTTGTTTCCCATGAACTATTCATTTTTAATAGCAGCAGGTAACACAAGATCTTTTGTCATATAGCACTTTTTAAGTTTTGGGATTAAATAAGTTTCAGACAACACAAGGAAATACTTTTAATTGGCAATAACAAATTTCTCAAAATATTATATTTATTTGTTTGAAGATTTTAAAAAATTATTCAAAGTATTATAGTGGCTTATTTTAGCGTACTGCCATGTTCCATATTATGTTGTTTTAATTTAACTGGTTTCATGATCTCCACAACTAAAAATTCATTTTCAGTTAAGTTGAGGTTTTTTCACACCATCACAGTTATTAAAAGTAAATCCTGCAAAAGTGGCTTTCCTGCATATCCTGTTCTGTAGTAAAGGCTGCAGCATTGCTGTCTGTGTCTTACCTCTTCTGTTCAAATTCAGCCCCTTATCCATAACAGAGAGTGTCTCACCCTAAAATAAAAGTATTACTCATAACTTCACAAATGAACACTAGCTCTAGTATATAGCATTATTTTTAAGTTTAACTTTTAGTATGGATGTTTATGGGGCTACCAAGGTGCCTCAGCACCTGTTGCTTAGTGATGCAAGCCTCAGAACCTTAGGTTGATTCTTTTTTTTTTTTTTATGTTTAAAATCGTTTTAACTTTTTATTTTTTATTTATTTAATTTATTTATTTATTGATATTTTATTTACATTTCAAATGTTTCAATCTTTCCAGGTCTCCCCTTTGGAACCGCCCTATCCCCTCCCCCCTCCCCTTAGGTTGATTCTTACTGCTCACAAAGGAGTGGAAGGAGAGAACCAGCTCCACAAAGTTTTCCTTTGACCGCGCACACAGACACACACACACACACCACACCATACATACAACACACACACACATGCCATACACACAACACACATACAACACACACACACACAAATCATACACACTCACAATATAATAAATAAAGATTGTAAAATAATGTTCATGTACACATACAGCGTTGGCTTTAGGAAATAATGTTTGATGAGCAGGTTATATTTATATATTAGGAAGATAGACAGACAGCTATATCAACAGTTAAAGAAATAGAAGTCATGAATTTAAGATAGAATGGTATATGTAGGAAGAGTAGTAGGGAGGAAAGAGAAGGGGAAAACAATGTAATTATATTTTAATTTTAAAAATATAAACATTTTAAAAAATTGAAGGTTATACTTATATATACACCAGCAGTGATACTGAAGAAATCGTAAAGGACTTTTGTCTTTACTTGCTGCAGCTGCATACCCGTGTGTCTATGAAGGAAGGAGATCACAGCAACCTATGAAATCAAACATTCTAACAATAAAACCCAAATAGACACTATTTTGATACTTACATGATTCTTAGAGTCTTTCCTGTAATTACACCATTGTGATTCAAGGAGCAGGAAACCTTGTATATACAGAAAAAGCACTGTATTTCATAACACACAAGTAGTCTGTGTTCAGAGCTGAGTGGATTTGTGTGTTTACTGTGCAATGCACCCTGGATGAGCACCATCGAGCTAACAACTGCTTCACTGTCTTGCTTGATTTTGAATTAAATTTTGGTCATTGCATGTTCAGAAAGCTTTTACTGTTGCCAGATGTTTTGAAAACCCCATATTTGCCTACATAATACCATCTGGTTGTGACCCAGAGTTTAAAGGGCTTATATAAATATAAGTAATCGAAAGGTGACTTGAAATATATGGGCGTTTGTGTAGGTCCCCTGCAAGTATTTCTCCATCTGTTAGAAATACTTGCAGATTTGGGATCATGGAACCAGTCCTTGTTGTACTGAGGTACTGTATATATGTCTAATAAAAACGCACCTATCCAGAAATAGTGTAGGTTTTAACACACAATACATTAGTTTTAGTGTGGTTTTGAAAAACTTGTAGAGAAGTGATGAGGTACAGTGGGAGGCGCAGCAAGCGCAGTCCTGCGCTCTACTTCTAGTCCTGCTTGTGTACGGAGTTGTAGAGCCAGTGTGTACCTCAGTGTGTTTGTGGTGATCAGAGGATAACTTGGAGAAGTTCTTTTTTCCCACCATGTGGGTCTTGGGTATTAAACTCAGGTTGTCAGGCTTGGCAGAAAGTGCTTCTAGCCCTTTGGTGGACCTTCAGAAATGCATCTTACATAGCTCTTTTAAAATAAGATGCATAGTGCAAAAAAACCAATTTTGTTATTTATTTATTTAAGTGCTGGGGATAAATCCCAGAGCCTCCTGCATGCAGGCAAACACTTTACTAACTGGGCTATATCCTTAGTCCCACCGTTTACTCTCTTAGAATGTGCAATTTTAAGTATAGTCACAGTGTTGTAAATCATCCCTATCTAATTCCAGAACATTCTTGTCATCCCTTAAAGACATGCTACTTCTTATTCCTGCTACCAGTCACTCTACAGTTCTCCTTCCCTGCTGCTAAAGTGCTTTCTGTCTCTGTGGTTTTCCCTGTTCTGGACAGGTCATGTAAGGGGAGTCTGAGCGTTACTTTTCTGTGTGGCTGAGACTCCATTCCATATCTATGTTTGTATAGACAGCACACCACCTTTGTTTAGCCATTCATCAACTGATAGACATTTGGCTGATAGGAGGTGTCTTAGTCAGGGTTTCTATTCCTGCACAAACATCATGACCAAGATGCAAGCTGGGGAGGAAAGGGTTTATTCAGCTTACACTTCCACATTGCTGTTCATCACCAAAGGAAGTCAGGACTGGAACTCAGGCAGGTCAGGAAGCAAGAGCTGATGCAGAGGCCATGGAGGAATGTTTCTTACTGGCTTGCTTCTCCTGGCTTGCTCAGCCTGCTTTCTTATAGAACCCAAGACTATCAGCCCACAGATGGTACCACCCACAAGGGACCCTCCCCCTTGATCACTAATTGAGAAAATGCCTTACCGCTGGATCTCATGGAGGCATTTCCTCAACTGAAACTCCTTTCTCTGTGATAACTTCAGCTTGTGTCAAGTTGACACACAAAACCAGCCAGTACAAGAGGATATGTTTATTTATGTACCAGGGTTTTGTGTGGGTACTTTATGTTCAATGCTGGTAGATATATACTAGGATCATTGTTGCCGATCACATCGTAAATTCTGTTAACTTTTTCAGAACTCCAAACTGTTTTCTAAGTTCATAATAATTATACCGTTTTATGTTTTTACTCTTAGTGACTCTGCATTTGTCTTATCTATGAAAAGAAAAGGTGCAGTAACAGTTTTCAGGGAGGAAAGTTTGAGGTAGAATGCACAGGTTTTGGGCCAAAATATTTTCTCCTATTCTATATTCTTGTATAATATTTTCCCTAGAAATTCTAGGGAAGCCAACTAGTACAATCAAGAAAAATTTAGAATTCAATAAAATAAAAATGATTCAAAATTGAACGTGTTTATCACTTTTTAAATACAAGATTAGTAGATGAATACATTTTATTTTATTTTTAGATTTTTGAAAAGCTTTATATGTATGGGTGTTTTGTTTGCATACATATCTTTAACCTGATTGGATAATGCTCTTTCCTTATAGAGAAGCTGGCAGAGGCTCAGCGCAGGTTTGCTACACTTCAGAATGAGCTTCAGTCATCACTGGATGTGCAGAAAGATAGCACTGGCGTCACAACATTGCGACAACGCAGAAAGCCAGTGTTCCACCTGTCCCACGAGAAGCGCGTCCAACACAGGAATATTAAAGACCTTAAGCTGGCCTTCAGCGAGTTCTACCTCAGTCTCATCCTGCTGCAGAACTATCAGGTGCTTAGTCTTACCCTACAGAATGGCATTGTAAAATAAGACTCCAGTAAGTAGAATTACCTTGGTCTATACTGAATCCCCTAAAGATTCAAATCATCTTTATTCTTGGGCTTCTTGGAATTTAGATGTCTTTGTAGGAAAAACAAAACAAAACCAAAAGCTAACAACCATGTATTAGAAGAATTAAACTTATTAACAATACTTTTTTTAAAAGTTGTGTGTGTGTGTGTGTGTGTGTGTGTGTGTGTGTGTGTGTGTGTGTGTACAATCTTTTATAGGGGTGACTCAGCAGATATAGTACTTGTCATTCAAGTCTGAACACTGGCAGGCATGGCTGCCCCCTGTAATTCCGATGTAGAGAGGCAGACAGGAATTTCCCAGAGAATGTGGTTAGCCAGATTAGCAGAAGCAGAGAGTTCTTGGCTCAGCAAGAAAGCCTGCCTCAGTAATATCAAGTGGATAGCAAGAGAGGAAGATACTCAAATCAACTTTGAGGGCCCTCCCATACACACTTAGTTAAAAAATCAGTTATGCAGTACTTAGGGGTATCTTTTGACTCAGAGACTAGCAGTTTGCTTCATATTTAAACTCTTTGATGAACAAAAATAAATGTCTGTCACAATGTTGATTATGTAATTCTTTATATTCCTAACCAGTGACTAAAGTTCAGAAAAGCATTGGACCTTTCTATAACAGACATTAATAAAACAAAAGAAAAGCAACTGGACAGATAACATTTTCACAGCTTGCCATAATAAAACAAAAATAATTCCAATTTTAAAGTAACTATATCAAAAATTTAAGTTAAATTATGCTAGCTAGATGCAAAGGCTAAAAATCTAGGCTGTTATATCAGTATTTTTTAAACCTAGTATGAAAATTTTGAATATCCATATATACTAAAATAAATTCTAATTCATGCATTTGTAATTTGTTATCATTACAAGACAGGTTTTTAATAATAAACATTTACATCTTGGAGTCTGATGTACCACTTTGCATTTATTCTCAGTTATAACTTACAATGAATGGTTAGCACATTGTAGGACAACGGCCATCTATAAAGTAAAAGTTCCACAACAGATGTTTACCTGTGGTGACAGTGATACAGCTTGATTTAGTGAATACTTGTCTAGCATGCATGAAGCCCTAGGGTGGGTCTACATAAAAATGGGTGTGGTGGCACCTGCCAATAATTCTAGCACTAGTCAGATGGAAGCAAGAGAATCGAGAGCTCAAGATCATCCTCAGCTTCACAGGGAGTTGAAAACAGCTTGTGTAGGCTTTAAGACTATCTCAAAATAATACATAACAAGGCTTTCTCTGTAATGTTGTTTGTTTTGTTTTGTTTTTTGAGACAGGATTTCTTTGTGTAGCCCTGGCTGTCCTGAAGTACTTCTGTTAGACCAGGCTGGCCTCAAACTCACAGAGATCAGCCTGCCTCTGCTTGGATTAAAGGTGTGCCCCATCACTGCCCAGCAAGTGCTGGGATTTTTAAATACAAAGTACTTGAAATCCATATCTACAATGATCTAAGTTGTTAATATGTGTACCTTTCCCATCAATTTCATAATTTTTTTGATGATTTAATGTTTTAACATTCAAAGAAGAACCCGGTTGAGAAATAATTCAGCAGAAAAGTAATAATGTGGGAGAAATAAATGATAAATTCCTTTGTTTTTGTTAGATTCCCCAGGCTGATCGGAAACTTGAATTCCTCCTGACTTGGCCTTCTGAGTGCCTAGTTAATTAGCCACACACCTTTTTTGACAATTTTTCCCCATAGCTTTATGATTTAAGTTTTAAAAATTCATATTAATAATTAACTATTAAAAGAAACAAAATGCTTTTCCATCGGTTTTTAATTTAGTGTTAATGTAGTGCTCAACTGTTCAGAGCACTTGCTGCTCTTCTAGGGAGCCTGAGTTCACTTCCCAGTAGCCACATCAGGAGCTTCACAAATCTGTAACTGCTGTCCTTTTCTGGCCGCTGCAGGCACCTGTACATGTGTGACATACAGTTACATAAACACATATGTAAAAAATAAAAATCTTTTTTTAAAATAATAGGAAATATCCATATTTTCAGCAACTTTTTGTGTTGAACAATTATTAAAACAAACAAAAAACCAAAAGAAACAAGGACAAAGCACAGACATTTGTAAGCCACCACGTAGGTGCTAGGAATCCAGTGGGGTTTCTGCAACAACAAGGGCTCTTAACTGCCGAGCCATCTCTCCATAATGATTACAATTATTATCAAAGTTACAATAACTATAAAGTTCTGTTGTAGAGCTGGACGGGTGACCCAGTGCTTAGGATCATGTGCTGCTCCTCCCGAGGGACCTCATGACCTCTGAGGGCACCACTGTGCACTCATAGTCATGCAGGCAGAATTCTCATAAATACAAATAAGTGGATATTTTAAAATTCTGTTCTATTAATTCTGTAAGAAAATATTCCTATTTTAAAAATTTAAAATTTATTTATATATATGTTTGTATACCTGGTTATCTGTATGTATGTTATATGCATGCAGTATCCATAGAGACCAAAGAGAGCAGCAGATCCTCAGAACTGGAGTTACAGGCAAGTGTGACTGTCTGGTATGGTTCTGGGAACTGAATCCAGTCCTCTGCACAGCACCACATATACTTAACCATTGAGCAATCTCTTCAGCCCCAAGAATATATTTGTTTTAAAATGAGGAAGAAAGGAAAATTTTAAAGCCATATCTAGGGCTGGGGAAAGTGTTTTTCATGAAAACATAAAGAACTGACTTAAGATTCCTAAGATTAAAGTAAATAGGCCTGAAATCCCAGGGGAGGAAGACAAGAGGGTCCCTGGGGAGTGTTGGTTAGCCAGTCTGGCTGGACTGGTGAGCTTCAGGTTCAGTGAAAGACCTTGTCTGAATGAAAAAGGGAAAGACGGAGGAATGTACACACACACACACACACACACACACACACACACACACACACACACACACACACACAAACAAACACGAACATTTACTACACTGCATGCAGGCACACACACCAGTTTCATCATGCATTGTGGTATGAGGAACAGATTCTAACAAATGAGCGAGAAACCTTAGCAAATGCAGACAACCTCACATAGATTTAATCTAGATCCTCAAACCCATGCTTTCCTGCCATGCAGATGATGAGCACAAGTGACTAGGGTGTGGGGAATGCAGTCTTTGTTTTTGTAGACGCTGAAGGAAGGTGGAGCTTCCACCCACTGTCACCACCCTGTGCAGTGCCCTTTCTGCTTTTCCGCTGGCCTCTCCTCACTTTCATCCCTAAGCTGAGATGAATGGAAAGAAAGTGAAAGTTAAGAGAACGAGATATGTGTCTGTTGTTCATGCCTGTAGCAGTGAAAATCTCTTCTTTACCACTCCAAAGAAGGAAAAAGAAAAAGAAAAGAAAAAGAAGAAAGAAACAACCCTCAAAAAACAAAGAAGTCAGAGAAACGGATTCAGCGAGTGATGAGTGCAAGACAGTCTCTGAAAGGGCTCTTTGGACCAAAGCAACCCATTTCAAAATGGTTATATGTGAAAAAGTTGGAAATAAGAATGTTTGGAGCTTAGGATTCTCATTAATTTACTTGGAAGAAAATTAACATTCCTCATGGGATTCTACCTTGGAACCTGTGACCAGAGAGCCTGACCCCTGTTGGCAGTGTGGGGATGCTTCTAGGAAGGCGCCGGGCTCTCAGTATTTGCTCAGTCAGCTCAGTCAGTGCCTATTGCTTTACTGTTTTAATCTTCTTTAATGATGCTACAAATGATAATGATTGTATTTCTCTTTTCTTCCTATAGAATCTGAATTTTACAGGGTTTCGAAAAATCCTTAAAAAGCATGACAAGATCCTGGAAACATCTCGTGGGGCAGATTGGCGAGTGGCTCATGTGGAGGTGGCCCCATTTTACACATGCAAGAAAATCAACCAGCTCATTTCTGAGACCGAGGTACCACACCCGCTTGCTCACCACAGACGTCAGTCTCGTTTGTGTGTGTTTTAAAGAAGTAATTCACCAGTTTTGTTCCGCAGGCTTTTGTAAATTGCTGGCTTAGAGTACCTATGCTCTTATTTAAGGTCTTTTTCTTTTGCTTATCAGTATACTTTTCAAGAGGCTATCAAGACATTATACACATGCATATGTATGCATAGCCCTTTCATTTAGAATAACTTATACAAAACTCGATCATTTCTCTTTTAGGCTGTGGTCACCAATGAACTTGAAGATGGCGACAGACAAAAGGCTATGAAGCGATTACGGGTCCCTCCGCTGGGAGCTGCTCAGGTTAGTACTCGCTTCTAGTGCTTTGTTTCCTTTTACATATTTAATAACACAATATTGTTGTTGTCTGGTGTCATTACCTTAAAAGATTTTGTAAGTCGTCGTTACTATTCTCATTCAAAAAAAACCAAAATTGATTCTAGGATCCAGGCGTGGTGGCACATGTTTTAATCCAGTGTTTAGGAGGCTAAGGCAGGATAACCACTAGTTCAGGGCCAGCCTGGATTACATAATAAGACCCTGTGTCCAGGAGAGAAAAGAGGAGGAGAAAATGAAAGAAAAGAGAGAAGGAAAAAGTCAATGTGAGTCTTCAGGTCATAATGGACTGCAGAGCCGTGCCTCTCTGTCTTGTGCCACCCCCAGCTCCCTCCCCTCCGCTGCTTGTCCTTACACACACACACACACACACACACACACACACACACACACACACACACACACTTCTTGGTGTTATCAGCTGAGATGAGGCTTTTTGTTGTTGTATGAGAGGTTTAGATGTACCGGATTGCCATATAGCTTTTCCCAAAACAAGAGATATTCCCCCTGTAAAAGAGAAGGATGGGGGGAATTATTAAATGCTATTTATATCGCATTTAAGCCATATCTTCTGTTTCATAAAACATGTCTCAATAAATTAAAATAATTTTTATCAGAGAATTTTGTGTGATAACATTGTATTGAGATTAATAATGAAGAGTTTATATATAATAACCAGCATGTATGAAAAATTAGAATTAATGTCACACTTAACAGGAGACCCGGAGCAAATTGTATATTCAGTCTTAGGACTGTCACTGAACCTTTTCTAAGTGATTATAGCCAATATGATAAGGTCAGAAAAGGACATAAAAGGCATTCAGGTTAGAAAGAAAGAAGTAAAACTGCTGGAGGTTTTGTCATTTTGTTTGTTTGTTATCAGTGGCTTGATGATCTCTGTAGAAAATGCAATGATCCATATAGCTACTGCAGCTAATCAGGGGCGTGGGGGGGGGTTAGCGCACTTGCAGAGTATAGTGTCAGTTTACAGAGGATCGGGTGTGACTGCACATCAAGTACAATTGAAAGTAACAAACTTCCCCAGTAATGCCGCAGAAATAAGAACTGGATAGTAATAGTTCTGGCAAAAGATGTGAAAGACCTTTACGTTAGAACATTGCTGAAATAAACTACAGATCATTTAAATGAAAGGCATATTGAATTATGGGCATATTGGGTAAGCTCAGTTCTTTTAGAAAACCATTTCTTAATTTTAGATATACAGAATAATCCATCTTAAAAACTGCCAGTAAAGGTGTGGTGTGGTGTGTGTGTGTGTGTGTGTGTATAGATTGGCAAGTTAGGTTTTTTTGTTTTTTTTTTAAGATTTATTTATTATATGCAAGTACACTGTAGCTGTCTTCTGACACACCAGAAGAGGGCATCAGATCTCATTACAGATGGTTGTGAGCCACCATGTGGTTGCTGGGACTTGAACTCAGGACCTCTGGAAGAGCAGTCAGTGCTCTTAACCGCTGAGCCATCTCTCCAGCCCAGGCAAGCTAGTTTTAAAATGCATGGAAATGCAAAAGACCTAGAGTAGCCAGTATATTTTTGAAACAAATTAAAAAGCTGAAATATTAGCACTACCTGGTATAAAAACCTATTAAAGCTGAAGTAATCAAGGTAGGGCCATGATAGACAGATTCTTCAGTGGAACAGGATAGAATCTAAAAATAGATGAATATATGTATACAACTAATTTATAGTACAGACATAAAACATGCCAGTAGAGAAGAATAATGTGTTCAACAAATAGCCTGGGCAGTTGGCTTCTCAATGCAAAACGAAACATGAGCCTTTACTTGTGTTTATACCACATGTGTCTAGACGTCACATGGACCTAAAGTAAACCTAAAACTAAAAAGTTTTAGCAGAAAATTTAGTAGACAAGCCATGGCAACTTTGGGAGACTCAAAGGCTTCTTAGAAATAACATCAAAAGCACCTCATCAAAGTTATAAACAGATCCTGAAAAGACTCTGTTAAGGAGAATGAAGAGTATTCAACTAGGAGAAAATATTTATAAAAAACATGTTTGGTAAACAATGTATTTTACTAAAAAGATATGGAGAACTCCAGTACTTAGTAGTGAGAAAATAACCTGAACCTCATCAACAACACTGTGCAGGTGGAAAACAGGCACAAGGCAAGGTGCTTGAGGTCAGGGAGCCCGGCCATCACAATGTGAGGACCAAGCCACAGAGATACTCACACCATGCTTAGAGGAACAGAGTCCCATCTCCTCTGCTGCTGCTGGAGTATAAAATGATATCACCCATTAGCATTTAGTTGAGAAGTTTCCTAAACAGTTAAATATGCATCTACCACATGACTGGCTGTTGTATTCCTAGGTATTTATCCTAGACAAATGCAAGCGTATCCACAAAAAAACTTCTATATGTTTTCATATCACCTTTATTCATAATAGCCAGAGCTGTAAGCAGCTCATGTCCATCAGTAGGTAAGTGGATAAACAATTGTGCCACATCTGAGCATCATTACTACCCAACCTGAAAAATAATTTGTTGATACATTCCACAACATATATGAATTAAGAGAGAAGAAGATGGCAGATTTTTTAAAAGTATAGAAAGTATACTATATGTGACTCCATTTACTTAATACTCTAGAAAATGTAAACCAGTGAACAATGAAAAAAAAAAAAAACAAAGCAAATCAGGCTAGAGAGATGGCTCAGTGGTTAAGAGCACTGGCTGTTCTTCCAGAGGACCCAGGTTCAATTCCTAACACCTGCATGGCAGCTCACAACTGTCTGTAACTCCAGCCCTAGGGGATCAGAAACACACAGATATAGGTGAAGGAAGAATACTAATGGACATAAAATAAAAATAAGTATATCTGTTAAAAGAAAAAAAAAGAAAGCAAATCATTGGTGGCCCATCAAGCTGGTATGGTGCAGGGTGGGTTTGGGGCAGGAAGGAAAGAAAGCAAAGGGGCACAGGGAAGCTTGTAGGGTAGTGACTATGTCAGCAGTTCGGGCGTGTTCACTTTCCTTTACTTGCTGTTTTGAGACAAGGTTTCCTGTAGCCCAGGCTGACCTCAAATTCACTATGTAGCCAAGGCTGGCTTTGAACACCTGATGCCCTTGTCCTTACCTGCTGGTAATATAGACATATATCACCATGCCTTGCTCAATATACTGTCTTTGATCGTCTTCATTGTGGCTATGATTTTATTAGTATCCATATGTACTAAATCTTGTAAAAATCTTATCATTATATACTTTAAATCTAGTGTGTGTGCAATTCCTTTTATGACAGTGTCTTCAGTAAAACAGTATTAACAAAACCATAGATACATCATAGTCAAACTGATTGAAAGATAGAGAAAACTATAAAAGCACCAGAAGAACAAACATAGAAATTGTGCTTTAGATGTATTCAGTTTAGTATATCATTTATATGAGAAAATTAATTTTAAAAATTAAAGTGTTTAAGAATGTATTTAGAGGAGACATGAAGACAACATGAAGTGGTTATCTGGTGAGGAGGCAAGGTGCCCAGTGGAGGTGCACAGTGGAGAGAGGGAGACTTCGGGGAGGGTGTGTCTAAGACAGGGCGATTACTATAGATGCTCATTGTGCCAGCTGCTTCTAACATTCTTAACGGATGGGGGACACCCTCTTGTAAATAGAACGCAGTGTGCAAGTTTGGGAACTAAAATAGCTTTTAAGAAAAGATAAACTACCGTCTTCCTTCTAGATACTTTCATTCTGAAACTGATAGCTCTTGTGACAAGAAATCAGAGTATTGATGTGTGTGTGTGTGTGTTTGTCTGTCTGTCTCTGTGTGTCTGTGTGTCTCTGTGTGTGTTTCTGTGTGTCTCTGTGTGTCTGTTTGTGTGTGTGTTTTGAAGGTCTAATTAAGTCTGCTCTCCTTAACACTAAAAAATCCATAAGTTTATCTCTTTATCCTTCATCCCTTTATATTAAGGAATTTTCTGTTTGCTTTAGAAAAAAGGTAATTTTAAGTTATAGATATAAAATCAAATGATAACAAAGAAGAATATAATTATTCCATTGCACTGGAGGTTTTCTATGCCCATCTCTTAAGAACTCTGGTATAGCTTAAAAGTTTTCATTTAAGGGGCTGGAGAGATGCCTTTTATGTGGGATCTGCCTGGCTTTTTATGTGGGTCTTAGGTCTCCAACTCCTGTCCTCATGCCTATACAGCGAGTACTTAACTGGATGAACGTCTCCCCAACCCCGTGATTCCGATTTCTGTAAAGGAAATCAATAGTGTCCCTATTCTAGTGATAGGGTGGTGGTGAGTAAGCGATCCTCTGCTTCAGAGTTATAAAGGCTAAGAGGGTAAAATATATTGTCCTTGTACAATTTTGAGGTTTATACCACTAAGTTACTCTGTTCTGTTTTCTGTCCACAGCCTGCACCAGCATGGACTACTTTTAGAGTTGGCCTATTTTGTGGAATATTCCTTGTGCTGAATATTACTCTTGTGTTTGCAGGTAATTCTTTTTAATTCATTTGTTCTTATTATGTATATGTCATATTCTGCCTTTCTGTAAAGAATCAAGCATATCTACCAAAACTACTGTAAGAAGTTTTGTGGGGTGGTTTTAGACATTTGTTTATTTTTCCTTTGGGATATAATTTTGTAGAACATGGACTTCTTATTTATGATCATTTTCTAGTCTTTAACTTCAGGAGTTTTAGATAGAGTTCAGTATTAAGAACTTAACCCTGGGCCAGGAAGATGGCTCATTGGTTAAAGATGCTTGCTGCCAAGTCTGAATTACACAAGTTTTGACCCCTACATGTTAGAAGAAGAAAACTGACTCCCACAAATTGTCCCCTGACATCTTTGTGTATGACATGGTATATGTGCACATGCATACATGCACACATACACACTAAGTAAAAAGTGTAATTAATATAAGAACTTGCTTCCTTGGTCATAGATGAAGATAAATATGTTACAAAGTTCATACACTAACCCTTATTTATTCTGCTTATTATAGAGACCCCTCACATTTCCCCTGAATCTGCTTATAACTGCTCTGCATGCAGTCTTTAAAGGCTTAGTTTAGCTATGTAGTTTTCAAATCAGTGAAATCTAAAAGTAGGGCTGGGGTTGGAGCTTAGGTGATAATGCTTGCCTAGCATATATGAAGTCCTGTGTTCAGTCTCCAGCACTGCATAAAACCAGGTTTAGTAGCATAAACCTATAATCCCAGCATTTAGGAGAGGGAGGCACAAAGATCAGGAGTTCAAGAATTTCCTCAGCTACATAGTGTGTATGTTTGAGGCCAGCCTGGATAAATGAGGTCCTATTTCAAAAAATAAAACAAACCCACACCCAAAGAAGTTAAAAAAGGATTTCTATAGGAGCAACTATAGTCCCAGCATTAGAAATAACACAGTGCCAACAGTTGTGACCCCTGCCTAAGGATCTGAGCAGCCCTGCAGGAGCATTTCACATTATCACAGCTGGAAAACCTTCAAATGCCCCTCCTATTTTCCTATTAAATTTCCTCAGTATTTCTTTCCCAGTTTCTTTCCCATGTCATAGTGTTCTTTGTGGCATTAAAGTGTTGGATAGTTCCAATATATTCAGTTCTCATATTTCTACTATGTTCATTTTTTATCTAGGCAAATTATTCAAGCTTATGGCTACAGATACTATCTATATGCTAATGACTCACAGATATTCTTTCTCCTCTGCAAAAGATCTAATTGGCTGTTTGGCTATCTAATAGGAATTTCCCATTAAATAAACAAAATGATCTTTGATTATTTTTTTAAGTCCCCCAGATAAAGCCTAGACTTTTAAATCCCTGTTTACCCCTGTGTTAGCTGAAATCATCAAGTTAAAAAAAGAGAAAGACTTATTTTGGCTCATGGTTGTAAAGATTTTAGTCCTTGATCCCTTGGCCCTGACACTTCAGGTCTGTGGCAGGCAGAACATCATGGTGGTGTTAGAGAGCCAAGTTGCTCACTGGGCCTGACCTCTTAAAGTTTCTCCCTCCCAGGAACACTATGGGCTGGGGGACAAAAACACACATAACTCATGACCTTTGGCCAACACTTAGATCCCAAACGGCGGCCTTCCTAGGTTATCACTCATACATACAAGAAACCTTATTGCTGCGTCCTCAGACTGTTTGAATTTTATCACTTCTCTCTGCATCCATTAGCATTGTCTTTGTCTCAAGAGACACTTCTTGTTTACTGCACCACAGTGTGCGTCCACTGTAGCCCTCTTCTACCCACAGGCAACCACAAGTCTGTGGGAGGGAGGCTCTCTTTCTCTTGTTCTCCCTTCCTCAACCCTTCCCCCACCGTAGTAAACAAGACCTTCAAGGATATTGCACCTTAGTTGTTTGTTACTTCCTACCCTGTGTTTCTCTCATGTGTTCACTCGGTTGTATTTCCTATTCTTTGAACATATCTATTGCCTAAGGAGCTCTTTCCCAGGGTGTCTGGCTTATTCTTTCCCTTCATTTAGATCTCTATTCAATGCTTTCTTTTCCGTGAGGCCTTCTGTGATCACCCTACACTAAAATCATCTCTTCTGTATTTTTCTACCCGTTTAGCCTACATTAGTTTTCTTCAGATGCTTGTGACATGGCAGTGCATTATGTACTCAGGTCTCTACTTCCCACTAACATGGAAGCAATATTTGGACTTGATTACAAACGACTTGGGCCTGGGCTTTTGTCTCTAAGTACTGGAACACTACATGGAGCATAATAGGAGTTTAACAAGTGTTGAGGAAGTCTGAGTGGACAGAAGAGAAAACTTGTTGAGATTAAACAATGCGCAGAACTTTATTATCTCTTGCAAGCATTCTCCTCAGCATTGCCTGTTGTACATTATAAAGTTATAACCCTACTTGCAAGGGTTTTTACATGAACTTTCCTATTGACAGTATGTTTTCATTGTATTATTAGAGTTCTCTGGCTAGGGAGTCAGCTCAGCTATTACTCACAACCAAAACATCAAGAGTTCTCCTTCCCACCAGTTGCTAAAAAGTATTATGCACCCATAGGGTACAATTTAATATTGATGAGATTTATGATAATTTTGTAACCTGTTTCTGTATCTATAGAGTAATTATAGTTTACTTGTATAAAGTATATGAACATTCTACAGTACCAATGTTCACCTAGATTATCAAGCCAGCTGCCATGGAAACTAGTTTCAGTTACAGCTCCGCCATTGGTGGTTCGTTGTTATGGACAACTGTTCTTTTCTAAAACAGTTTCCTCATCTATTCAATGAACGCAGTACCTTAAACGTATAGGATTACTTGAGAATTTAGTTTTATTTGTTCATCCATAAGTAGCTTTAAAATCTGATATGTGTGTGTGTGTGTGTGTGTGTGTGTGTGTGTGTGTATTTTGCATAAATGTAAATGTGAGCACAGCCATGTGCCACTGCACAGGTAGAGGACCAGAGGACCACGTCAAGCATCCCATCTTGTTTTGAAGCAGGGTTTCTTTATTGTTTACCTCCACTGTGCCAGACAAGCTGGCCTACAAGCTTCCAAGATTCTCCTGTCTCCACCTGCCATCTTGTTGCTGGAGTATAGGAATTATAGATTAATGTTATAAAGCCTCACTTTTTATGTGGATTCCTTGCATTCAAACTCAGAGCCTCACACTTGCACTGTAAGCTCTTCACTCACTGCACCATCCCCCCAGTCAGCTCACAAGTCACTTTTATGTGTCTCATGATGGCCCTTGATCCCCATGAGTCTTCAGACAAAAAAAAAAAAAATGTGGGGGGGAGGGGAGGACTGAGTTGTATAGGTCAGTAGCTGAATGCTTGCCTGTCATAAATGGACTCCTGAGTTCAGTCCCCAGTACTGAAAAACCAGGAGAAATCAGTCCTTAAGAGCTTAAGTAAGACAAGGGGAGAAGCAGATGTCTTTCTTTTCATGTGAATTAAATGGAAAGAGGTTTTGTTTGTGTTTTATTTTTTAACTTAGGACAAGCTGAGTTTTTAGTAAACATAGACTGTATTATTGTGACGGTTTGGTTTTTTTAATGCATGCAATTATACATCTAGCATTATGCATTAAGTTCTAGCCTCAGAAGCCTTTTTTGTTTGATTTCCCTGTGTATTGGTGAGGGGGAGGGTACACAGATAAAGCCAGCTGTCTATCTTTATTTATCTCCCCTCGGGTACTGAGAAGATAGCAGTGTTGAGAGTCCGAGGGAGACGCAGCAGTAGTAATGCATGTACAAGCACGATTCTTTTCTTTGAGCATTCACATAAAAAATTATGTGCATAATTGCTGTGGTCTCTCAAGGGGACATGGCCTAGTGTTCAATAATTTTCCAGAAAAATCTTGTATCTCAGAGTTTTAGTTTCATGAAAATGAAAATTTTCCTGTATAGATTTTTGTTTTTTAGTTTTTCTTCTATTAACCTTTGCTCAATTTGAAATAATCAATGTATGCCAGATTTCACTTACTACTTAACATCTGTAGTATATATAAGAGTGTAAAATAAGCACTTGTAAATTAATGGTAAAACTATTGATTGTTGAAATCTCTTTTGAGAATAATTGGTAGTATATGTAAATGTTACAGTATTTTAATTAATTTATTTTTTTATAAATTTAGATTACAGCCTAGGAGGCTACAATACAAAGAAATTCTTTTGTGCCATGTTGCTTATAAAGTAGCATCTTAGAAACTGTGAACTGTGTACATGAGTTGTGTTGCCCTGCTCAGTGGCACATCGTGGATAGCGTGGAGATGAAAGATAGGCGTAGCACTTCAGGGACCTGTCGGCACTGTTTACCAACCTGACTGGGTGTTAACCTGTCGTCCATCTCCACTATAGGGACGAGTGCACGTATCGCAAGGAAACAGTTGAGAACGTTAGCAACTGTTCTGTTTTAATGGCCCCAAACTGGAACAACCCAGATGTTCTATCAACAGCATAACAGATGTTTTTACCCAGTGGGATGGTGTGGAGAAGGGAGAAGAACGAAGAGTAGCCACATGCAGGGACCCAGATGAGAGCTTCTAGTGAGAGTTATAGGACATGAAATTAACCCATTTTAAAGTAAACAAAAGAAGCCAAGCATCAAAAGTACACATTATATGATTTAATTTACAAAAAGATTAAAAATTAGCTTTAGAAGACAGTGCTTACCACGGCTGGAAAGGGACGTAAGGTGCAGGCACTGTTTGTGATAAATTTCAACAGAGAATCAGGACTTAGAACAACAAAAGAAAACAGATTCAGCAACTTGATCCAATACAGTGAGGACTATAATTATAAGGTTTCAAATAGGCTTCTGTTCGGGTCACTGGTTTTGTTTTGCTTTAACAGACATGTGGTGGTTTGTATATAACTTATATACAAGTGCAGCAGGCTATGGAGCTGAATTACTAAGATTAAATCCCTGTGTCCTTGGACAGGGGACTTGATTTAACTCTCAGTTTCTTCATGTATCTCCTGTTAAAAAAAAAATGTATGTTTTTGCTATGAAAATTAATAAAATTATACACAGCAAGCAACACACTTAGCCCAAGACAGCTACGTAGTGAATGTTAGCTATCCTTTCACTAAGAATTTAAAAATCTATGTGAGAGTTTAGAATGGAATAGTATATAGCTTTTATTATATGGACCCATTATTCAGAGGTGACATTCTTATTCTTAAATAGAAATTATGGTAACTCATCTTATTTTGTAATTCCCTTGATTTTTTTATGATGATCTTGTCCAGCAAAAAGATGTTGTAATTTAATTCTCAGCTTACCTACAAAAGAGTTGTACTGGAGAGATTGTACCAGAAAGAAGGTGCTATATTGTGAACAGATGCACTTACCTTTAGAGATTGTATAATTCAGAGTTTGTGTTCTTTAATAAATAACTTGACTATTGACTGTTAAGACTGCTATGTGTCTTTGAAACATTTTGAAACTAAATTGGTTCATTAACAAATGTAGTCTTGTGTTTTCATTCAGATGCTATTTCTTTCGCACTTATTAGCTTACTGAATGTCCTCAGTGTGCGTTGTTGCTGTTGTAGCTGCTGCCACTGATGATGACAATTTTTAAAAAACATTTGAAAGTGTAGGTAGGGTTCAAGGATGTTTTCGTTAAATATCATTGTTCTAGTTTGCATCTCTGTTGCTGTGATAAAATACTCCAAAAGTGAGCTGGGAATAAAAGGGTTTATTTGGCTTACACTTTCAAGTCACAGTCTGTCATTTAAGGTAGTCAGAGCCCTAACTCAAGGCAGGAACCTAAAGTCAGGAACCTATAACAGAAACCATAGAGGAGCACTGCTTACTGGCTCACTTTCTGACTGGCTTTCTTTTACAGCCCAGGCCCACCTGCCTAGGAATGGTACTGCCCACGGTGGGCTGGGTTCTCTCACCTCAGTTATCAGTTAAGACAGTCTCCCAGAGACATAGTCACAAGCATTTTCTCACTTGGGAATACCTCTTACCAGGTGACTCTAGGTTATGTCAAATTGACAATAAAAACTAACCAACACAGACAGTCATATTAATTAAGAAGTGTTTTGTATGATGCTATCAAGTAGAACATAGTCTTTCTAAGTGTGTGTGTGTGTGTGTGTATATATATGTATGTATTTCATGACTGTGCATATTTTCCTGTTCATGACAATTTTCTTCTATGTAGAAATATTCCTGCTAGGATCATAAATATTTGTATCCTAAAACCATGACCAAAGATGTTAACTAGACAGAATTAGAAATTTGTGGAATGTTAGAGCAAATCTGTGAGTAGTAAACAGTTTAAACATTTAAGCTTAACAGAAGAATTGCAATGTCAATTTCAGTATTTTATTACTTTCCCTCCTCTGAAATTATTTTTTAATGAAATGAAGTATGTGTAAGATTAACACTCTGTCTCTGTGCGTGCGTGTGTGTGTTGCATGCATGTGTACAGGATACCCAGCATGTGTGCATGTAGAAAGGCCAGAAGAGCATGACAGGTATCTTTCTTATTATCTGCTTTATTCCCTTAGGCCAGGTTGCTCACTGAACTTGAGGCTGGTCATTTTGCTAGGCTGCTGGTTAGTGAACGTTCCGGGCCTGCCTGACTCCATGGTGCAGCACTAAGTTATAAGCAGCTATGATCATGTCTGCTTTTATATGGTGCAAATTCACTTCCTCATGCTTGCTTACACTAAGCCATTTCCCTGACCTCAAAAGTAACTATTTTACAATAAGGAATCAGTATTGTTGCACAATCTAACTAAACATTTTATCATCCTAAACGGAAGCCCAGCCACAGATTTCTGTTGCTCCAGCTGCTGACAGCTACTGTGTTATTTCTGTCTTTGTGGATAGTCCTGTTCTAGATGGTTCATGGGACTGAGATCTTCATTGCAAACATGTTATTTGTATATGGCTTCTTCTCTTAGCATGTTCTCAACATTCATTCATGTTGTGGCATTATTCAGTACTTCATTCCACACACATACCACAGTTTGTTTATCCTCTCAGCCTTTCATAAATATCTTAGTTCTTCTAAGCTTAAAATTTTTGTTTGTTTGTCTATATTATTATATTGGGGTGCCATGGGCATGTGCTTGCTATGGCTCACATATAGTGGTCAGAAAACACCTGTATGAGTGAATTCTTTCCTTCCTGTTGGGGCCAGAAATGGAACTCAGGTGTGCAGGCTTGGGACATGTTTAACTTATAGAAAAGCACCATATTGTTTTCTATAGAGGTTATACTACTTTCCATTTCTTCAGTAATGTATGAGGGTTCTGTTAAATCTATCCAAGTAAATGTGAGGTATTTTGTTATTTTAATTTGTATTTTCCTAATAACTAATCATTTTAATTTCTCCTAGGCTTGTTAGTCATTTATGTATTCTTTGGATAACTAAATCTTTTGCTCACATTTGCTTTTATCTGAAACTAGAAGAATTATTTTAAGATTTATTTATTTTATATATGTGAGTATACTGTTGCTCTCTTCAGACACACCAGTAGAGAGTTTCAGATCTTATTACAGATAGTTGTAAGCCATCAAGTGGTTGCTGGGAATTGAACTCAGGACCTCTGGAAGAGCAGTCAGTGCTCTTAACCACTGAGCCATCTCTCCAGTCCCTTAGAAGAATTCTTTATATATTCTAAATAGTTACTTGTCAGAGAGATGATTTATAACTTTTCTTTCATTGTTAAGAATTTTTGTTTAATTATCTGTTTTTTTCTTTTATTTATTTATTTATTTATTTAGTTTTTCTAGACAGGGTTTCTCTGTGTAGCCCTGGCTGTCCTGGAACTCACTCTGTAGACCAGGCTGGCCTCAAACTCAGAAATCTGCCTGCCTCTGCCTCCCAAGTGCTGGGATTAAAGGCGTGCGCCACCACTGCCCGGCTCTTTTTTATATTTATTTATATATACATATATATAAAAATCTCCAAATACTACATTATGGTGATTTATCTCTTTTTTTCCAAAGCATATTTAATAGTTTTAGTTCATGTGTTAAGGTCTTTTAAAAAAGATCTCACCAGGCTGGCCTTGAGCTCACTCTGTAGACCAGGCTGGTGTCCTGCCTCTGCCTTCCAAGTGCTGAGATCAAAGTCACATGCTGCCATGCCTAGCTTATCATCAGTTTTGAAATAATTTTATCTGTATTGTGAGATTAGAGTTGTAGTTGCTTTTTGTTCTAATGTGGATGTCTAGTTGTCCTTGCACTAGCGGAGGAATGTGTTCCCATGGGACGTTGGCACATGTGTTGAATGTCAGCTGGTCATAGACATATGGTTTATTTGGGCGTTTTCAATCCTTTTCTATTTGTATATAAATCTTTTTTACACCCTTGCACACTGTTTTGATTATTCTACATCCTAAAACTTGAATATGAATTTTCCATCTATTAATTTTTTATTGCTATTTTCATTATTGGAGATCTTTTCCTATGTAAATCCGAGGTTTGACTGTTCTACTTTTTCTGAAAATAAAATGGCCATTGGAATTTTGATAGGGATTTCATGAAATGTGTAGATTGATTTGCTGCCATCTTAACAATATCAAGTCTTCCAGTCAATGACCACGGCATTTCTTTCTATATATTAAGTCTACTTTAATTTCTAAATTTTTTTTTTTTTTTTTTTTGCTCTTGACATGTGGGCCTTTAACTTCCATGGTTAAAATTACTACTAAATATTTAATTCTTTTAGATACTGATATAATTAAAATGTTTTTCTAATTTTATTTTCAGATTGCTTATTGCTGATATATATAAACATAAACACAACTGAATTTTGTGTGTTGATTGACCTTGTGTTCTGCAACTTTGCTGAAGCTACGAACTCTTACAGTTTTATTGTGGGCTCTTTGGAATCATCTATATTTTGTAATATGTCTGGTGTCTTAGGATTCATAATGTAAAGCTACAAATGTGGTTTTCTACTCCTCTAATTTTCTAGCTAATCTTGACTCTGCTGGTTCTCTTATGGTCCATTTGTCTCATAACAGCTAGAATAGTCTGTTAATGTGACACTTGCATTCAAAACTTTCTACCAGTTTATAATCAGAATAAAAGCTTAAATCTGAACAAAGTACTACAAAGCCCATTCTGATAAGTCACTGGGAACTTCAGTTCATTCCAGTCAGGGACCTTGGCCTTTGATCACTGAGCTCTTTGTGCCTCCTTTCTACCTGGAGTCCCTAGATTCCAGGGACTCATTCTTGATTCTGTAGCAAGGCAAGGGTAATCTCCTAAGAGTCTCACTCAGCCTGCTGGTTTACCGCCTCCCCTCTCACCGCACACTGTTACATAGTGGCGAGTGGAGATTGAATCCCCAGTTCTTAGGGTGATGTTGGATATACTGTTTTTTCAAGTAATAGCAACAAGCATATACTTAATACTCTGAATGGGTCAAACATTAGGCATCTGATGTGTTCTTCACCTTTAATCTTAACAAGTTTGTGAAAGTATGTTGTTTGTTTTTATTTTATTTTGTTTTTAATATGTCTCTAGTAGTTCTGGCTGACCTCAAAACTACTTTGTATCAAAGGGTGACTATAAACCTCTGACCCTCTTGCCTCCATCTCCCAAGTGCTGTGATAGCTGGCATGTGTGGTTCAGTTTCACGCAGCCTGGGGGTCAAGTCCAGTGTGAGAACAGGTGACATTTCCATTGACCAAGAGGACAGTGAGAACTAGAAACTCTGAGTTAAATAATTTATCCTACTAGGGGTTGATACCTGGTGTGTGTGTGTGTGTGTGTGTGTGTGTGTGTGTGTGTGTGTGTGTGTGTGTGTGTGTGTATGATTTCAAAGCAAATATTTTCTCTACCCTGTTACTTTTAAGTTACTAAATATTTTTATAAATAATAAGTGGTTGTTTAAATTAAGTAAGTATAACTTGGTACAGAAGAAATGAAAGAGCATGGTCGGTGCTGGGGGAAAACTCACTTTTTTAAAAGATGAGATGCATTGGGTCTGTCACTGGAAGCATTGTAGGATAGGCTTGAGAAAAGTAAGTTGGAGATTAGATGTCTTTAAGAGCTCAAGTTCACAGAGCTAAGGTGTTTGAGAAATGATGATACTGAGTGTTTGAATCTGAGCAACACAGTACTTGAGAGAACCAGCTTTGTACAAAATTATAAAGGTTGCAGCCAGCTGTGGAGGTATTACATGGAAAAGCACCAAGAAAATTACTAAGCTCTCACCATATTAAGCATTCCATACATGTCAACTATGATTGATTTATATGACATTTAAATTCCCACATTGTCTTCTTGTGGTTTGTGTCTTTCATTTTACAACAAATCTGTGAGGTAGAAGTTAATGTAACTAGTGTGATAGAGAAAGCAATGATGAAGAGGTTGCACCACACAAGAAGCTCCCATTGACAAAACTAGTCCTATGCTAGGCATGCTGGTGCACATCCTTAATGCCAGCACACAGGAGGCAGAAGTAACAGGATCTCTGTGAGTTTGAGGCCAGCCAGGTCTATGTAGCATGCTCCAGGAGAGCCAGGACTGCGTGGCTCAAAACAAAAACAAAAGCTTGTTTTACTGTTCAAAGACATTTAACCCTGTTCTTGTCCTGTAATTTAGAAAACAAAACAAAAAACGTATAGAACAATGGAGTAACATAAAAAAGTTTGAGGGAAATTATTCTATTTGCATTTTGCAGAGTAAAGAGGCAGAGGCAAGTTTATCAAACTCTTAAGATAATCTAGATATAGATTGTCTTTGTAGAAACGTCCTGGGCTAAGGCTGTGTCTTGGAGAATGCAGAGAAAAGATAAGTAAAGGGAACACTGTAGATTTGATAACTAACCAATACATTGTCTTTCAGCTGTATTTAAACTTGAAACAGATAGAACTGTATGGCCCTTGATAAGAATCTATCGGGGTGGCTTTCTTCTGATTGAATTCCTTTTTCTACTGGGCATCAACACATATGGTTGGAGACAAGCTGGAGTAAATCATGTCCTCATCTTTGAACTTAATCCAAGAAACAATCTGTCTCATCAGCATCTCTTTGAGGTAATAAGGCATAGAGTCTTGTGAACATGTCCTCACTAAGTGAGTGGCCGACTCACTGGGCGACTCACTGGGCGTCTCATGGATTTACTCTACTGAGTGACTGACTTGATGGGTGGGTGCTCAAGTCCACCTCCCATTTGAGGATTGTTGGATTGTTATTCGTTTTTCTTATCTTTGTTTCTTAAAGATTATTCTTTTGTGTCCCCTGTACTTTGTAGATTGCTGGGTTCCTGGGGATATTGTGGTGCCTGAGCCTTCTGGCGTGCCTCTTTGCTCCAATCAGTGTCATCCCTACATATGTGTATCCGCTTGCCCTTTACGGATTTATGGTCTTCTTTCTTATCAACCCCACCAAAACTTTCTACTATAAATCCAGATTTTGGCTGCTTAAACTTCTGGTAAGTCTAGAAGGCGTGCACAACATTTTTAGAATAGTGCATTCGCATTGGCTTCCTCAAATGCCACTTGTGGCTGCTGGATCGCACAGCCTCAGAGGCAGGGTTCACACTGTGCCATATGAGTGCTGCCCAGCTTCAGGAGCAAGTGCTTTTGATGGATACCAGATAACCTTGAAAGTTTGATTTTATACATTATGATTAGTTAGCCAGTGTGGTAATATGTAGAACTTTTTTTTTTCTTTTTAAAGAAAAGAGAGCCAGGCATAGTGGCATTATATAATCCCTTACTAGGAGTTAAAGGCAGAAGGATCAGAAATCCAAGGTCACTTTATACTGCATTTATGTCAGTATCATCTTAGACTACCTATAACTGTAAAATCCCAATAAAGTGTTTATTTGTTAAAGGATTTGTTTATTTTTACCTCATTCATATATGTGGGTGCCTACATGCATGTATGTATACCATAAGTATGGCTGGTATTCATGGAAGCCAAAAGAAGGCATTGGATCCTTGGAGCTTAGTTACAGGCAATTGTAAACCGCATGTGGGTGCTGGGAACTGAACCCCCACCCTCCACAAGAGCAGCAAGTACATTAACTACTGAGCCACCTTTCTAGTTTTTCTATAAAACTATTTATAAACGAGGTTTTTTGGAAGATTCAGAAAGCTTACTGTGCTAATATTGCAATAACAGGATGATGTAGGTGTGTGGTTTCCCAGTGCATCCTTTGTCTAAGTAGGAAGCCATGATTTCATGCATGGCTACTTTCTCTGATTAGTATAGTGGAATGATCCCTGTCGAGTGGATGTTTATGTCTGGGTCTGTACTGTGTGTTGATAAGTGTAGACCAGTTGATTGAATAGGCTGGCTGGATGTATAAGAATGATTAGCATGCTAGTAAAAGCCTTCCTAGAAGCAGTGAGATGTAGAAAGAAACAGTAATTTGTTGCTTTTGTAATATCGTTACTAAAACACAAGTGTTATTGTGTATAGATCATTTAAAATCAGTTGGCCTATTTATTTTATTCAAACTTCCTTGATAAAATTAATCCCTAAAATGTATTTCAGAGAATTAATAGAATGTTTTTGCTGTAGTTATATTTCTTTGAAAATGCTTTTTAAAGACTTGTCCTAAAATAAAATTGTTATTTCCCTTGTTTTTCACCTCCATTTTTACTGTGAAAAGCACTTGGTCTTAATAGTAAAGACTGCTCACCATTTATATTCATAGTTATATGGGAATCTTTGAAATTGACATGTGCTATCTTCCCTTCCAAAACAAAAAAAGCTTAAGGACTTTACGTACTAACTCTCTGCAGTGTTAGTATGTCCAATCTAGTGCGGTCTGTTGATACT
Source organism: Uromys caudimaculatus (assembly GCA_028551405.1). Lineage (NCBI taxonomy): Eukaryota > Metazoa > Chordata > Mammalia > Rodentia > Muridae > Uromys > Uromys caudimaculatus. The sequence continues at coordinate 36,153,823 of CM052711.1, forward strand.
CAGTAGGTCTTTTGTCCTCTTTTCTATCTCTGTATTTGCCCCAACTAGAAGTCCAATTAGGAAGCACAAGCAAAGCCCCAAATTTCCCAATAGTAACATTACCTTATTCTTCTAGTAAGCTAACTAAATTTTTAAAATAGAGTCCTTAGTTACATCATTTGATCAGTTTGGGTTTTGTTGTTGTTGTTGTTGTTGTCGTTGTTGTTGTTTTCAAGGCAGGGTATCTTGGTGTGGCCCTGGTTGTCCTAGAACTCAATCTGCAAAACAGGCTAGTCTTGAACTCACCTAAATCTGCCTGCCTCTGCCTCCCAAGTCCTGGGACTAAAGGCCTGTCTATTACCACCTGGCTACAGATCAGTTTTTAACCAACATTTTCTTTAGTTCTATAGTAAAATTGTGTGTACATGCACATAAACTTAAGGGGCTGGAGAGATGGCTCAGTGGTTAAGAGCACAGGATGCCCTTCCAGAGGTCCCAGGTTTGATTCTCAACACTTAAATGTCAGTTCAAAACTACCTGTAATTCCAGTTTCAAAGATCATGGAGCCAAAAGATAACAGCTCCAGAGACCAGTATCTCAAAACTTGTTATTGTTGTTTCCAAATCTAGTTTCAATACAGTATCTGTTATAGATGACACTCAGGATGATTCATACTATGGAATCATGTATCTCTGTGAAGAGAAATGCTTATAGAATGAGTAGAAAGAACCAGCCACATCTGAGAGGAGGGTTGCCATAGATTCCCCAGTTGAATGTGTCTACTAAATGAATGCAGCTATACATCCAGAGAGCTAGGAATTTAAACGTATTACTAAAATTACTATGTGTCAGAGGAATACATTATTATTATCTTATACATTTTCTTTTGTATAATAAAATCAAGGGAGTCTAAGAGGATAAAGATAAAAGCTATCTTTATCCATATTCCTGCATGCAGGATTGTCTGGCTCCTCTGTACAGCTTGAGTTTATTCCTGGTGATTGCACTGGTGTGTGATTCTACTCTGCAGTGCCAGGATTTGCTTTGTAATTATAACAGATTATACAGAACAAGTTACGCTGAGTTTGTGTTAATGGTAATAACAAAGGACCTAGCCTTGGAACTGCTGTAAGAAAGTTAAGCAATGCTGTTACACATCGATGACCCCAGCCCTTAGTGATGTGTCTCAGATGATGTAATCGCCTTCCCTGGCTATCGCTACACTTCCCCCCTGGCTGCCCTAGTACTCACACTGTAAACCAGGCTGGCCTCGACACTCAGAGATCCGCTTGCCTCTGCCTCCCTAGTGTTGAGATTAAAGGCATGGGTCACCACTGTCTGGCCTTTCCTGTCTTTTATAGGCAAAGAAAAGCTTTCTTGTCAGTCAGCTGAGTGTCCCCTGTCCAGCAAATGCTTTGTAGCCTAATATCAGGTTGCCTCTCTGTGCTTCCATCGCTTTTTTCTTGACAGGGTCTTACTCTGTAGCTTGGGCTAGCCTCAAACTTGTTGCAGTCCTGCCTTAGCCTTCTAAATGTCGGGCTTACAGTCATGAGCCGCCATGCCTGGTGTATTCTCCCTTCTCTTTCTTGCTTTCTGTTTTTACTTACCAACAACCCCACACTTGCCCATGGACACTGTTTCCCTTCCAATTTTGCATTCAACTCTTTACTACTTTACCACCTAACCCAACCTCATTGTCTGGGCTTTGTGTGTGTCTGTGATTTATTGGTTTCCTTTTTATCAGCAGTCACTCTAAATGGTCAGTCTTGAACTAGAGAACTGTTTCTATGTTCTCTCATTTTTTTTTTCTTTCTTTTTCTCAGTTTCGAGTATTTACTGCTCCCTTCCATAAGGTAGGCTTTGCTGATTTCTGGCTGGCCGATCAGCTGAACAGCCTGTCAGTGATTCTCATGGACCTGGAATATATGATCTGCTTCTACAGTTTTGAGCTTAAATGGGATGAGAGTAAGGGCCTGTTGCCAAATGAGCCGCAAGGTAGAGTATGATTTTGTATTCACACTACTGAATTGCCAGCATAAACCAGGAACTACTGGGAATGATAACTGCAACAGTTAAGGTCATGATGAAAACTCATCCAGTAGCATCACACATGTAATTTAGTGTGCTTGGCACTCTGTTAGCAATCTCCTTATCTGAAATCAGTTGGCTTTTAAGTTATGTTATGATTTTAGTCAACCATTTGCCAAGAAATTTACAACTTACACTTAAAGAATTCTGCAATTATCTCTCAACGCTCATATGTGTTGGTAGCTGGATCACAGATGCTAGAGTGCCAGCAATTTGTCCTCATAGAAATGCTCAGCATGCCATTATAGGTGCCACGGATCCAAGTACTGATTGCTTAGAATCAGGTCAAGTGCCTTGAGAACATCCTGGTCAATTCAGAAGTCTTACTTTCTTCTGGCTCTTTACTCATGCTTGGGCAATGCCAAGTTCATGTAGTTAGGAAGTTTGCATTCATAACAAAGGTCTAATGTAGACAGATCTATAGCATGCACTCACAAAAGGTAATACTAAATTGGGTGTGGCAGCCTACCAAGCACCTGCAATCCCAGCACTGAGGAGGCAGAAACCATAGGATAGTCCCTGGGCAGCCTGGGATGCATAATGAAATCCTGTTTCAAAAGCAAAAAACACTCCAGAGCAGCAATAAAAACCAATAATGAACCATAGGCTTGATTGGAAGGAGGCCGCAGAACATGTACTCTGGGGATATGTTTTACAGTAGCTTGCCACTTATAAAACAGTCTCCATACCTCGATGTTTCTAGGCTTTCTATATGTTTAAAGTCATAGAAGAAAGCACGTGTTTTTTCTTCCTTTTATTTGTAGACTCTTTTCCTATAGTTTTATTACACTTGAAACAAAAAGTAAAACAATTACACTTGAGTTGATTCTAGGATGTTCAGAAATCTAAGAGAACATATTTTCCCAGTCGTTGCCTTGGCTCCTCAGCCACTAAAGAGCTTGAGCAAAATAGCTCCTGATAGGAGAAAGTGACCGTGAAGCCACGGGTTAGAGGGTTATGGACATGCTGCTGGGTAGTTGTACTGTGTGACTAAATGGGGTAAACAATTCATTTTTTTAAATTGTGATTTTTTTTTCCTTTTTTGAAATCTTCACAGAATTTTGCCACAGATACACGTATGGTGTGCGAGCCATTGTTCAGTGCATTCCTGCTTGGCTTCGCTTCATCCAGTGCCTGCGCCGGTACCGTGACACGAGAAGAGCCTTTCCTCATCTAGTAAACGCTGGCAAATATTCCACAACTTTCTTCACCGTGACATTTGCAGCCCTTTACAGCACTCACAAAGGTATGCTGAGGTTTTTACATCTGAGCTGTTACTACTTGAATCTGTTTTCCTGGACTTTGCCATCCCTGCTGCTGGTTCTGCTGAGGCTCCAGACCCTGGTTATCTCAGTTTAGACTTGAATACAGTTTTAATCTCATTTCAATGGATATTAGCAAGTATCATTAACAAGACTCGCAGTCAGTCGGGTAAGAATTGTTATGCTGTTTGAATCCTGACTGATGCTCAGTGGCTGTAACCTATGGATGCCTTGGGTTTTCATTTAGTGGTTTAGAGGGGTTTTTTTGTTTTTGTTTTTTTGGTTTTCTGTAGATTTCCTTGTTCATTAATGAGGTTAAGAAATGGCTAGGTGAACAAGAATCCCTCTGGCAATCAAGTATATTTTTAATCGTTTTCTTTCACCAACTAGTAAGGATTGTTTCCAACCCATTTAACTGCAAATTGAGTTCTCTGATCCCTCTAGTTTCTAGTCTCCATGGCAACCTGCTATTACTTACTACTGCTTTTCTGTTGGGAAGAGAAAAAAAGCTTTTAAGTTCAGAGCCACATGCAGACACTCCTTTTGAATTTTTAACCTTTTCCCAAGAACTGTCAATCAGTGATTTCCCTTCCTTGTACTAAAATGTATTCCTTCTTTGTCTGCTGAGTAGACAGCGGCAGCCCACACCTTAGGTGGTGCAAAGGGATGTGACTGGCGCACATTAGTGGAGTGCTTCTGAAATACTCGATAAATTGTTCTCAGTAACTAACCTTTTTGTGAGGCTGAATTGGGAGATGTATTCAGAAGTACAAAACTACTGTTCCTCCCTCATGTATCTGATGTCATGATAGATGAGGGCACTGTTAATACCATGAGATTGATGCGACTGAGCATGCACACTATGACAAAAATCCTGTGCTTAGAATAGTATTGATAAATGTAGCCAATAATTTTGCCACCAGGTACCCATTCTTGTTGAGTGATAGAATGTAATTGAGTACTTCAGAAGGAAACACATCCCCACTGCTCCCAGAATTTTAATTCTTGCTAAGGAATGCCAGCAGTCAGAACCAGCATGCACCCTGATTTATAAAGTTATTACAGAATTTATAAATTTGACAATTGATTTGGTACAAGATGCTATGTGGCTCCTTTTGCTAAATTATCAGAAACACCTGCCTCTCATCTTAGGCAAAAATGAGTACTTGAATATATTATAGTAGTAATATATTCATTAAGAAGCTGAAAGTTGCCCAGGCTGATGGTGCTATTGACACAAAATACAGCACTCACTTCAGGAAATAAGAGATAGTTTATTCTTGAGCCAAACCTAAGTAACAATAGTCTGGGAACACAGATTCAGGTTTTAACCACTGGAAGTGGGCATATGAGGTTTTATTAGTTACAGAACAAAGAAAATCATAAATCAAGGTATTTAGTGAACACATTGATGGTGACTGCAAGTAGGCTACAGCAAACCAAGGGAAACTCTGTATAGATCTGGGATGTCTGAGAACATTTTTAGCCTTTAGATTGGTAAGGGTTAGTGTTCTGTGAAGCATACATTTTAGGGCTGTAGTGATAGCTCAGTCAGTAAAGTGCTTGCTGCACAAACTTGAGGACATGAATTTGGTCCCTAACGCCTGTGCATGGCAGCAGGCACCTATAACCCCAGCTCTGGGGAGACAGACATGGTGACTTGCTTGCCAGTCAGATTAATCATGTCATTGACGAGATCCAGGTTAAATCAGAGACCCTGTCTCAAAAAAATAAGATAGGGAATGACTGGGGAAGACACTGATGTCAAACTCTTCACACACAAAGAATACATTTGACAGATTTTGACAGTCACAGGGATGTTCAGACCCACGAGTGGACAGTGAGTAACTTTTAAAGGGACAGTCTAAGGTAATCTGGTTCTGGTCTTCACACTATCTACAGTCACGAAGCCAGCCATGATATTCAGCCTCATAGAATCTTTTTAACACTGGTTTGGCTTTTTTTTCCCCCCCTGTGAGAACTTTAGCATATATAAAGACTTATAATGATACAAAAAGATCACATGTCCAAGGCCTGTCTTATTTACAGAGAGTTCAGGTCAGCCTAGCAACATAGTAAGACCCTGTCTCAAAATAAGAAGTATAACAGACAGAGAATGTAGCTTACCTATCAGGCATGAAGTTCTGTGTTCAGTCCTCAGCACAGTGTAAGAAAAAGTACAAAGAAGGCTGGGATAGGCCAGCAAAATGGCTTCACAGGTAGAGGAACCTGCAGCCAAGCCTGACAGGCTGAGGTCAGTCCCTGAGTCCGTGTGGATGGAGAGGACTGCCTCCTTCACGTTGTTCTCTGCCTCTGCGTTTGCACAGTTGGCCTATGTGGAAATGGATGTTGGGGCTTGGGGAGTGTGAACAGAAGTTTAACCCCACATAATTTATCTTTAAATGAAGCATTCTGTACTAGAAAATATATATATTTCCTATTAAATTATAGTTTAATGTGGTGCAGTTTTATATTGATATATTTGATACATTGATGACTTATCTGCTACATATATATGTAAACTGATAGTAAATTATATTCTTTTCTCAAAAACAAACAAAAAAAAAGATGTCAGATTCTATCCTTTCACTATAAGGTGCTGAGAGAACTTTCCCCATATCTGTCTTAAAATTATTGAGCTTTGTTTAGCTGTATATACTAGGAATGGTAAATTTTATGGGGGTTTGAAACCACATATTTTGAAAGGCTTCAAAATAGAGTACTATTTTGTATAAGCAGTATATCAGAAAAGCCTACAGCACAAATCTCTCACACAGCCTGATAGGCATAGATGAAAGATAATGTCCAGATGACATGTAGCTGAGAATGACCATGAGCGTCTGATCCTCCTGCCTCCACCACCCAAGTTCTGGGATTACAGATGTGAGCTGCCCTGCCTGGCTCTTTATTTCTATTTTGTGATACCAGGATTGTGCTTGGGGCCCTGAGTGTGGTGTGCCAGGCAGTCACTTTTCTATGGGGCTTATCCTAGCCTCATCTTGCAGTGTGAGGGAGAAGCAATCCTGTTTCCTACTTCTGTTTGCCTTGGCCCCATTTGTCACAGCTGTTTTGTCTCACACATAGCCATAACTTTAAAATGGAGATAATAATACCTATGTCTATTTACTTCACAGAATTATTGTAAGAATTGCTCCTGAAATCACAGTATAGACTCTATAGGTGTGCCACATGAACGGCATGGAGAGGAAAATGGAGAGACCATTTATTATTTATGTTGATCATATCCCTAAAGTTTTGAAAATATTTTATGATTGCTGCATATTAAATACATCAATAGGTTTTGTACCAAAAAACCTAGAACTTGGAATGACAAAATTTTGACATTTGAATTGTGATCAGTTCCCTCCCTCCCTCCCTCCCTCCCTCCCTCCCTCCCTCCCTCCCTTCCTTCCTTCCTTCCTTCCTTCCTTCAAGATAGGGGTCTCATGCCAGATGGTATCAGTGCATGCCTTTAATCCCAGCAGAGGCAGGTAGATCTTTGAGTTTAAGGCCACCCTTGTCTATAGAGTGAGTTCCAGGATAGCCAGGGTTACACAGAAAAGCCTCGTCTTGAAGAAGAAGACAAAAAAAAAGGCAAGGTCTCACATAAAAATTAACAAAAGACAGGGCTGGGCCACACATCGGTCCAGCTAGCTTCAAATTCATTATGTAGCAAGCATGACTTTGAACTTTTGATGCCCTTCTCTCTGTTTCCCTCTTAGTGCTTTAGTGCTGGCATTACACAAATGTGCAACAACAGCCAGTTTTATGTGGTGATAGGGCATCAAACTCAGGGCTCCATGCCTGCTAGGCCAGCATTCTACCAATTGAGCCGTAGCCTCAGCCCTAAGTTATGTTATTTTCTTGGACAGTGTTCTAAAAAAAAACAGAGACTTTAGAAATAATTACAGAGTCAAAAGAATCAAGTCAAAATGACTAATTATGTAGATACTTTTCTATTGAGTGTGTGTGCTGTTGCAAAAGAAACATTTATGAGGAAAGAAGAGTAAAAGATTATGACATAACCTTGTTCAGACTCTGATGTGATTCTTTTCAAAGGACTAGCCTGCCAGGGTTACCATAGTAACAGCATTATATTAAGTGCACTTTCAAAATTGTTATGGAGGTTGTTTTTATATTATGCTGCATTTGTAAAAATGGAGGTGTCCACATTAACTCTACACCTAGAATAATTTTTAGGTGAGTATTTAGGAAGATTAATCATGAAATATTTCAGTCTGGCCTCTCGTTATATTAAAAAAGAAACACATTTGAAGTCAGTCAGTATGTTTATTTTCTAGCATTGATTTCTGGAGACAAAGGAATTCAGCTAGCAGCCAATCTCCGTGTTTAAAAATTCATATTTCATTACATGACCACATTTGAAACAACTCCTACAAGTGTTTTCTTGGAAATTGGTATTGGAGGAGGTGGGAAGTATTTTAAATGGTTTCTGATTTCCTTAAGGTTTCTTTGCTTTGTAAGGAAAGATATTTGAGAAGTACAGTAGCAGAAAGGTGTGATATTATTGCTTCTAGCAAATTGTAAGGAGAGAGTATTTCATCGGATTGTATTGTTTTTGTAGCTTCTAACATTCTGTAATACACATAAATTCCTAGTGGAGTTAGAACCTTACTGATCACATAAATGCAGGGATTGCGGGGGTGGGGGAGTCTAACATGTCACATTTCCTGAGACTTCTTAGGGTGAGGGTAGGATCTGCTATTAAACTTTCTGAAAGAGGTTGTCTCTAGAGTTCACTTTCACCCATGTTATTGGTGCCCAGATCTCATCTGGATCCCTTTGTGCATTCTGAAGGCTGATCCTCTCACAGAGGCTTTCTCAGCTCCAGTCAGTACCTTTGGAGCAGTAGCCACTCATTCTTTTGAGTGAGCACACACAGTCCTGAAGTGCTGCTTTTCTGGGGCTCAGCCAGTTGCTACCCTCTTGCTGCCCTGAATAATAGGCTTCTAGTCCACATTTTAATCTGCTTATACAATAATAGAAATGGTAATTGTGGTTTTTAACTCTCTAGGGAAATTTTTGTTCTATTAAGTTTAAAAGATATATGTTCTATTAACAAAAAAAAAAAAAACTCATTTGGATAAATGTTCTCATTTTTGCCTTACTATTGAAAGTAGCTCAAAACATTAACTCTTTTGGAAGTTAATATAGTCTGTTGGAATGTCCTAATAGGGGAAGAAACTGTTTTACAATCTGTCTGAACCAGATTGGCTAAAGACCTCTTGATACCAGAAAACCAAAATATGTATATACTCGTTTTTTCCTAATTAGTAATTAGTAATTGCCATTTTCTGCTGTTATTGTGCTGATTTTCAAATGGCTATAATTATTTTTATATATAAACTCAAATGTATAAATAATTTCTCTATATAATACTAATTATAGCTTTGGAAAAATTAAACCTTTACCTTCTTTGTCACTGAAGACTTGTAAAAAGTAACACCCATGTTGTCACCTTAATTCCATTTTGGTTTTTTTCTCTTGTCACATTGTTTTTTTTAATTGTTCTTACAACTCATACAAACAGCATTTCAACTGAATGGTGGTGGTGCATGCCTTTAATCCCAACACTTGGGAGGCAGAGGCAAGCAAATTTCTGTGAGTTCAAGGTCAGCCTGGTCTACAGAGCAAGCTCCAGGACACAGCCAATGCTACACAAAGAAAGCCTGTCTCAAAAAAGAGAAAAGAAAAGAAGAAAAACAGCATTTGTATATAAATTATGTTGCTTTAGTAATACTCATGCAAAATAGTTTAAAGATTGTAAAGTATCTGTACTACTTTATTGCTTAGAAGTTGTAAGATTTTTTGATGCTTAAAGGAAGTAAAGGTGAATGAAAATGATTTGAATTCAACTTATACAACAATGTCTGATTGGAGAGAAAGTTGAGACTTGGAAGATTTTTAAATTTTCATTTTAATTGATTCATATAACTTTATATTGATGCTATCAGTGAAAACCAATGAATTTATTGATACATTTTTAGCAGAAAAAGAAAAGGCAGAAACAATAAGCAGGCAAATAGACTATAAGGCCTTATTTCTACTCTATGTGGTATTCTGGGAACAGAGGAGATAGCGTTATGAATCTCTCCCAGTTGGTTTATAGTCCCCATAGTAAGAAGACTCATCAGCTGTTATTGCCACATGTAAGTCCATGTAAAACTTGGCACTGTAAATAACTGTAATTGGTTCTTGCGGGAGCCTCTTTGGAGCAGCTGGGAACTGACTGGTGTAGGTTGACTCATCCAATAGAAGTGCTTCTGCCCTATTCTGTCTGTGCTTAGCTCTTACTGTCAGTTGGGAGTGGGGCTGTTCCGTGTGTGTTCATTCTGGAGCTGCACTTCATGAAGCAAGCCTTGCCCAGGGAAGCTCCTCACATGGCCCTGAGGAAAGCAAGTCCTAATGCACAAATGCATTTAAAGCCTCTTTTCTTGCTGCCAAAGAAAATCACACAGCAGGTCCAAAGGAAGCCTGTCCTGTCTAATGCTAAAGCCAGTCACCAAACCCAACATCACTGAGGCAAAGAATACCCTTGCCTTGGAAATGGATAGCTGAAGGGAATGATATTTCAGCCGCAGCCTAACCACTCCATGGAAAACAATTCAGACTGATTCCTCAATTGACAAAAGACCTAAACATAATTTTGCAGATTATCATGAACAGTGTTTCGGTTCACTAGTAGCAGAGTAATACAAGTTAAAGTAATATTTGGTGAATGATGGCGCTCCTTGTGAATAAAGGTACAGGGCGGCGAGCATTCCCTCTCAGGCAATTGTTGTCTTGTTTAAGAGTCTTAAAAATATATCTTTTAGCCAGGCGTGGTAGTTCATGTCTTTAATCCCAGCACTTAAGAGGCAGAGGCAGGTACATCTCTGAGATGGAGGCCAGCCTGATCTACAAAGTGAGTTTAACACAGAGAAACCCTGTCTCAAAAAAACCAAAATATTTATCTCTTGTTCTAGTAAATCCGTTTCTATAGCTAGAATACGTAGAGAACTTGGGGAAAATTGAGTCATGTTTATGGCATTCTATAGTAAGAAAATGAAAAAATGGAACAAGTTTACAATAGATTGAGCAGCTGCAGTGCATGAAGCAGTACATGTAGTCTCCCAAAGGATAATGCCGTCACCTGCAAGGCATAGGTGAAGAGTAGTTAGTGACATTATTACAATGTAAACGCCAGGCACGCTGGCACATGCTTGTAATCCCAGTGCTGAGCAGGTACAAACAGGTAGATCACTGGAATTTGGTGATCACCAAACCAGTCCTACTTGGCCAGTTAAAGTAGGAGAGACCCTCTCTCAAGGGGGTAACTAAAGATGGATGTCCCTAAGGAAGGACCTCTAGCATTGTCCTCTGGCCTCCATGCACACTACAGAAGCACAAGAAGAATACTGATATCAAATGTGATATTTATGGACTGTGTTTATGGCTAGACACTATTTGAAGTATTTGACATGTACTAATTAGCTTTATTCAGAGCAGCCCTGGATATGAAAAGCAGAGCTAGGCAAGTCTTCAGGTAGCATTTTATTGAGAAAACATTGCAGTTGAAGAAAGTGATCGCTATTCTTTTTCTGTGTTCTTAACTCCACTTACGTCATGAACAAAAAAATGAGGGTTTATAGCCAAGAAGTCGGGTAAGGACAGGAAATTACTAAAAGGAAGCGTTGGGTTAGGCACCCTGGCTAAGCCAGTTTGACAGGATTCTTCCTGAAGACAGATGTCGGTGCTTCAACGTCTGTTGGGTTTGTACAGTCTAAACTGATTTAGCAAGATGCTTGCTATGGCTATGTGATATAGACCCTACATATAAAGCATAGGTGCTAGCACTGAGGCCTAGAGAGGCTAAAGAACCTTAACTAAGCAAGTCCAGGAGAGAGTCTTTGATAGGGACAAACACTTGCTCTTCGTTTTATAGGGAAGGAAGTTAAAGCAGTGGTTAAGACATTTGACTGAGTCCTCCAGCTAGGGAGTAGAAGAACTGAAGATAGGGAATATGCAGAAAAATCCACTTCCAAGTGGGTGACAGTGCTAGAAAGAACTCCCGTCAAGGCCTTGTCATTATTTCTGTTGTACCTAGTCTCCCTTCTAAGCCTGCAGAACACCCAATGTTAAAATCTAGGTAAACAAAACAGAAGCAATCAGATAGGGTAGTGTGTTGTCATTCCATGTGGCAGAGCTCTATTTGAGAAAGCACAGAAGTACAGTGAGCAAGAATAATGCAAGGTGTATTTATCAGAAGATACAAACATTTCCTGCTTCCTTGTCTGAATCACCATATCACTGAATGCCAAGCCAGGAACTTGCCTGTCACACTAACAGTCATTGCTTTAAGCAGCGTGGAGTCAGCTCCAATATGAAAAGAAGTTCCCCCTCTGCCAGAAAAGGAAAGTTACCTCTGAGTTAGAGGGAAACAGAAACATTAATGATACTTCAAGTGGGACTGATTTAGCTAGCATTTTAATTTGCTTAGCATTATGTTCTTTTTTAATGTGTATCTCATTATTATTGTGTACGTAATGGGGTGAGTGTGCACGCCATTGTGCATGTGTGTGAGAAGACAGCTGTATGCAGTCTATTTTCTTCTCCCTTTATGTGGGGTCTGGGCATCACGCAGGCAGCCTGGCTTCGGCAGCAGGTGCTTTTGCCTATGCACTGTCTTACTGGACAGAGCTGGGTTCTTTTTTATGGCCTTAAATTCACTCCTTAAGAAATATCAGGGGGCTGGAAAGGTGGCTCAGTTGTTAAGAGCACTGCTTGCTTTTCCCATGGACCCTGGTTTGATTCCCAGCCACCTATATGGCCACTCAACAGTCTGTAACTCCAGTTCCAGGGGGTCCTATGTCCTAGCCTCCAGGGCACCAGGCACACAGCTGATACACAGACATTCAAGCAGGTGAAACATAGATACACATAAAGCAACCACAACAATACACGTATATATTTATGTATGCATATTGGTGTGAAGGTGTCAGATTCTTCTGGAACTGGAGTTGCAGACAGTTGTGAGCTGCCATGTCAGTGCTAGGAATTAAACTCGGGTCCTCTGAAGGAACAGCTAATGCTCTTAACATCTGAGCCATGTGTTCAGCCCCAAATAAAATATATTTTAAAGGAAGTGTTGGAAAACTTAGGAAGTTGGCTACTATGCTAATAAACAAGGCATGTCATCTATCTATCTCTTAGAATGCAGTGGGCAGAAACGCACACACAGAGCACTTTCGCATGCTGGGGATTTAACCCGAAGCCCTGAGCATGCTGAGCATACACTTATACTGAGCTGCAGTCTTGGCCTCTTCAGTGAAACTTTGAATAAGATACAGTATATGATTTTCATTGAAACTTTAGAAGAATTTTTGTTTTATACAGTAAAACAGTGCTTCTATTCATTTAGTGGAAAAGAAAATAAAAATCTCCTCATCACCATTTCATTGGCACGTAGTGTTTGCGTTTGAGTCAGGCAGGCTTCTCAGTGCTTGATAGAACGTTGTAATGGTTTTGAAGGGGACCCTAGAGCATATTTTCTTTAAATGCAAAATTTATACCTGTTTACACAAGGGAAATCAACACTTACCAAATAAAGTGGAACATTATAGCCTACTCGACATATTTCATTGCTGGTACAGAAAGACTAAAGCAAAGAAAACTGAATACAAAGTCTAGAATCTGCTGTGCGGTCCTTCTTGTCCCTGTCACTTACACACACACTATTCTGTTTTCTTCATCAAGAACTTCACAGCTGGGTATGGTGGCACAGGCCAGTAATCCCAGCACTTGAGAGCCTGAGTCAGGAGGACTTTGAGTTTGAGGACAGCCAAGGCTACACACCAAGACCCTGTCTCAAACACCTCCACACCTGACTCCTCCCCCTCAAAAAAGAAACTACTTAAAATTTTGATGTTTGTAATTGGTTTTTAAAATCTTCCACCTAACTTTGTTTTGCCTACAACTTTGCATAGTAAAGGTTCACTACCTCCCTCTTGTAGGTTTAACCAAGTCCTCTGCCAGAAAGAATTGTAAAGCAGCATTTGAGTGAAAAGCCCCCATGTGTTAAGAGCTGGAACTTGGGCTTGGGAGTTTAGACAGAGAAAGGCTGGCTTAATTTGCTCCCTTATTAACTGTGCTACCCTGAAAAAGGTACTAATCTAAATTATAGGTTCTTTCTTTATCCATTCCTCAGTTGAGGGACATCTAGGTTGTTTCCAGTTTCTGACTATTATGGCTAAAGCTGCTATAAACCTAGTTGAGCAAGTGTCTTTATGGGACGGTGTAGCATCTTTTGGGTATATGCCCAGGAGTTATATGGCTGTGTAGAACTATTCCCAGTTTTCTGAGACACAACCAAATTGATTTCCAGAGTGGTTGGGCAAGTTTGCACTCGCACCAGCAATGGAGGAGTGTCCCCCTGCTCACGTCTTTGCCCGCTGGTTTTTTATTGATGTGAAGGTTGAGTCCAGGTCTCACACGTGCTGAGCATTGCTCTACCACAGAGCTACTCCCTCAGCCTCTATATATAGTTTAAAATTATTTTCCTGTAGTATCTTAGGAATATCTTTAATGGTACTCCATACTCCTAGAACTTCCCTTTGACTTTAAACATGAGAGGGGCTCAGGGAAGCATGCTCTGAGGTACAAAAGTGTCTTGAATAGAATTGCTATTTCTCTTTTCCTCTTTTATTCTTAGACCCAGTTAGCTCCATTTTAGTCTCAATTATGTAAGAGTACGAGTCTTCTGTAACCATAAGGTTGGGAAGTGACAGAGTCTGGATTCCAACTCAGATCTTTTAACTTCAAAACCAGTTATTTTTCTACCTCCTGTCTCTCTGAATTTTAGTATCTTTAACTGTAAGTGAAAATAAGAATGGCTGTTTTTCATACTTCAACATGAAGATGGTCACCACCTAAGGAGCATCATGTGCAGGCTTATGTGCTAACTAAAACTCACTGGTGATCACTGACTGTGGACTGATACTGTGGTAAAACTGTGTCCTGTAAACTCTTGTGCACCGAGAATATTGTGAGTCGAAATGTGTTCCATGCACTTAACCGACCACACACCATAGCTTGTGCACTGTGGAGGGCCAGCTGCTTGAAGTCATGAACTCATGACTGCTGGAGCTGTGCCCGCTGCTGCTGTCATTGTAAGAGTGTCATGAAGAATATAACTAGTCAAAATGCAAACTATAATTTCTTCTGAGGTCATATGGCTTTTACATTATTATATGTTGCAAATTATCTGTATATTCATTTCTCAGAAAACAGTAGTAATCTCAGAAATCAGTGGTTTGATCTGGGGGACTATAGAAATAAATGCAGAATTTTTTTAGGTGCTAATCTCAGGCCTAATTCAGTTTATGCCGAAGTTCAAACTTTGAAAACAATGTCTGCTCCATTTTACTTTTTATTTAATTTTAGGTTAAAAAGTGGTAATCATCAGAGTAGGACCAGACCATCTTTGAATGAAAAGACACCCTTCACATGGTGCCACTTTAAGCTCCCTTCTGAAAGACATGGATTGCTGTGTGATGCTCTGGCTTCCTGCCTTTCACTCCTCTGACTTCTTATTTCTCTTTTCATTCCTCTCATGGCTGTGGCTTTGCAACTCTTAAGAAATTTATTTTTATTTTAAATTCAATAGATGTCATTTCTATAAATTTATTCCACATACTCTGCTTCTAATGTGGCAGATATATAAGAGAGAGACTCCTCTGGTAGAATAGCAATGACTTGATTTTCTGTGATTTTCACTAAAGTGCACTAGCAGGGTAAGCCAAGAGAGAGTAAGGTGTAATTGCTTGCGTAAAGTGGTAGTAGCATCCTTCCAGTATGTCCCCTGAATACCAGTGAAGGAGGAGGATTTAAAGGGGGAACATTCTTTATTTGGGAAATGGGGAAGATAAAAAAATGAGACCCAAATGTAGCACAGGTGCATCTTTGAAGTCTGAGGTAAAATAGCACTTACTCTGGAGTAGTCTGTGAGGATATTTGTTTAAAAGTCAGTACATCTTCACGTGTGTTTCCTACATGTGTGTCTCCTACGTGTGTCTCCTACATGTGTGCCTCTTACATGTGTGTCCCCTACATGTGTGTCCCCTACGAGCTTCATGGAATAAATGGGCTTAGAAAGAGGGAGCTGCTTGTACCATTTTAACAACTGTACTATAAGACAAGGCAAAATGTACTAATGCAGAAAGATTATCACACTGTGTTTGTTTCAGTATTAATTTCTTTTCCTCTAACAATAATTTATATTTCTTCAGTAATAAAGAGCATTAGCTTTCAGTAATAAGACTTTATACTACTTATACTTGCTTGATAAACACCAATCTATGACCTGCTGTTATTCTGTGCAAATCCTCACTTACTAGCAAGCAAATTAATAGATTTATTGGAAAAGTTGTAATAATACTTGTAGATTACATGCCTTATCGTAAACATTTCATTTTAAAAGTTGCTAACATAATTTATCATCAAATATCTTGTCTTTTAATCTCTATGTTCATCTTATTTTTTAAATAATGAAGACTGGATTTCATTTCATTCCTGAATTTGCTTTATTTTTGAAAACCTTGGTAGATAAATTGTGAGCATGTTTTAATGCATCTGTGAAGCTGATAATTTATAATATTTAGCTGACCTCTGAACAAATCCAAATATACCTAGATAATTAATAATGTGTTAGACAGTTAGAATTCATATTCAGTGTTCTAATATAAATATTCAGACCAATATGCTTCTGAAGAAAACTTTTATGACTGTCTCAGTGCTTTATTGCTGTGAAGAAACAACATGATCACAGCAATTCTTATAAAGGAAAACATTTAACTGGGGCTGCCTTACAGTTTCAGAGGTTCAGTCCATTATCATCATGGCGGGAAACATGGCAGAGTACAGGTATACCTGGTGCTGGAGAAGGAGCTGAGAGGACTACATCTTGATCCACAGGGAACAGAAGGAGACTGTGTATTACTCTGGGCATAGTGTGAACATAGGAGACCTAAAAAGCCTGTCTCCACAGTGACACACTTTTTCTAACAAGGCCACACCTCTTAATGGTGCCACTCTCTATGGGCCAAACTTTCAAACAGTCTGTTGGGCCAAACCTATTCAAACCATCACAGTGACTATAATGTTAACCTGGGGATTGTTTCCTATCTAAACAGAGCCTTTCTCTTCTGTTCTAGTCTATTCTGTTGTTCCTTTCCTTTCCTTTCTTTCTTCTTCTTCTTCCTTCTTCTTCCTCCTCTTACTCTGTTTTCTTCTTTTTTTGATACATCCAATTAGAATCACTTGCCTTTCCCTCCTATTGACTGTCTAAAAGAAGCTAAACAAGTGATATGCTGGTGTATATTTATTTAATAAACCAGCTCTTGAGTGGGAGTATAGATTAGGGACACTGGGCTTTAGTGTTTCTTTATTTCCATGATATAAATATTTCCATCAGACCCAATTTTATGATACTGACTGTTGAACGTGGGGTTGAAAAAAATGTACAGTAGACCACACTGTACAGTGTTTCTGTCATGAAGACAGAATGTATAAAACCTCAGAAGGGTAGAGACGAACAGTGTTTAACACCGTGAAGAGGTGATAAATTCTCAGTGTCTATTATTTTAACATATGCCTGATTATAAGTTTATATGACTTACCATTTAATAATGACTGTCTCAGCAAACAATTATGTATCTTATGAGCTGAGACATGCTGACTCCAGTTATTCTAGACCTGCAAGGTATCAGTTCTTTTCTGACTATGCAATTCTAGTGTCAATAAATGTATGAGCATTTATTTTACTAAAATGCAGAACTATTCCTAAGGCCCAAGAAGACATTCTGAAGTCAAGTCCAATGTCTTTTCCAATGGCATTTCAAGTTGTTACAAACTGTCTTATGTCTTACAAAGCCTAGATGTAAACAGCTTTTTAAGCATAGCACACTTCCATACCTAAAGCCTTTTCAAAAATGTCTTCAGCCTTGCACAGCCTCACTGTACCTGCCTAGCTTTTGCAGTACTGTTTATTTCTTTTTCTAGAAATACCACAAATGCTACGGATGTTCATTTCCTTGTGTGGGAAACTCCCATTCTGCTTGATGTTTTTTCAGTTCCGTGTACTTCATTTGAACTCAGCTTTCCTTATGTAGCAAATGTCTCTCAATAAAGTATCAGTTACCTTTGGATCATTCTATACTCAACTCATTAATAACTTTTAAATGATTAATAAATACTTGTTTATTTTAATAGGACAAATTGTGGAGAATGCATGAGGCAGTCTGAGAAACTGACCAGAATTTAAAACTTTTTGAAGTTAGATCGTGTGCGCCATTATATTTCCTGATAGCTCAGAACCAGGTTGGTGGTTAGCTAGCCCTCTGAAACTGGGGACCATCGTGGGAGCTCAGGGAGTTACCAAAGGAGGATTTCAGTGAGCAAACAGGGCACTTAAAACCAAAAAGATTGCATTGTATAACTATTTTTACAAATTACTTTTATTCTGATTTAATGTGCTTTATTGTGTTCTCAGAATAAAGCCAAAACTTTCCAGCATAAAGATAAATTAGCCTTTGTATGAGTGATGTCTCTGTGAAAAACAAAAAACAAAAACAAACACAAATCATAAAAGCAAAAGTTATCCAGCTCTGTAGCTTGAGGGAAGCTCCTTTCCATAAACATGAAGGGCAAGTGCCTCAGCACAGCCTCTGCTGGTTCTCCTCAGCACAGCCTCTGCTGGTTCTCCTCAGCACAGCCTCTGCTGGTTCTCCTCAGCACAGCCTCTGCTGTGTTCTCCTCAGCACAGCCTCTGCTGGTTCTCCTCAGCACAGACAGCCTCTGCTGGTTCTCCTCAGCACAGCCTCTGCTGGTTCTCCTCAGCACAGCCTCTGCTGGTTCTCGGGCACTTTCTCTGGAGTTGTCTGCACCCCTGAACAGTAAGCATCGACAAGATGGAATGTGTGAAGGAGCTGCTCTAAAGTAGAAAGCACCCCAGGAGTTCTTGGAGAGGAAGTGGTGCAGGTTCTTTGTGATGGTTCTGCATTTTCCCCCTATCTTTTACCTAAGCTGCCACCTAATGGTAGAAGCTTAAATGACATGTTTAGAACGTCCAAAGAGTACATCGAACTGTCACAGACTCCCTAGTAAAATAAACATTTGTATAATTGTGTATACTATCAGTTCAGTGATTGTTTTTGTACCTCAGAAAAGTCATATTTGTTATTAACCTTTGTTAGACAATGATTCTACTAAGGATGTTTATTTTAACAGTTTGATTTCTTTATGGGCGCTATAAAGAGTCTATCAATCTAGTAATCTTCTCTGTCCCTTTTGCTCTTACCTCTTCTTTCTCCAGAACGACGTCACTCTGACACCATGGTGTTCTTTTACCTGTGGGTCGTCTTTTGTATCATCAGTTCCTGCTATACTCTCATCTGGGATCTCAAGATGGACTGGGGTCTCTTTGATAAGAATGCAGGAGAAAACACTTTCCTCCGGGAAGAAATTGTATACCCTCAAAAAGTATGTATGGAGTGGTCACACTCAAGGAAAAAAATTAAAATCTTAGATATATCTGTAGTTAGGTCATACAGAAGTACTGACCCAAGATCTAGTTATATTAACTAATATGATTACAAAATAATTATCCAAGATACCAATCTAGTCCACAAAAAAATTTATCTTGTTTGCTATGTGGTAGATGCAGTGGGACATTTGTTAGAAGCAAGTGCCAACCCAATCAGGGCGGGAGAAGATATATATATATATATATATATATACACACACACACACACTTTATTTTGTAATTTTTACTAGCATATTAGAATACAGGGGTATGAGAAGCTGAATTTTAAATTATAAAACAAAAGTATTCTTACACAGGTGATTTCGTAAAGGTAAATACTATGATTAGATCTTGAAAATATTAAGCAATGAACTGGGTGGGAATCTAGCTGTCTGTATCCAATCCCAGCTGTACCACCAACTAAGCCACTTAGTCAGCCAGACTGCAGGAGATTCTCAAAGGTAAGGGCGTTAGACTGCATCAGCTCTTGATATGTTCTTTGGCCTAAAGTTTTGCTGTGGATAACACAGAGATTGAGTTAATTGTTTTTTTAAGATTTATTTGTTTATGTATATGACTACTCTGTAGCTGTCTTCAGACACACCAGAAGAGGGCATCAGATCACACTGCAGATAGTTGTGAGCCACCATGTGGTTGCTGGGAATTGAACTCAGGTCCTCTGGAAGAGCAGTCAGTGCTCTTAACTGCTGAGCCATATCTCTACACCCGAGTTAATAATGTTTTAACTTATACCAAAATGTCATTATTATGTCAAATTTGTGTTTTGAAAAGTCTGTGATTGTGCAGTATTGAGTAGAGAAAGCTGCCTGCAAGGTCTGAAGCAACGTGAGTGCAGAATGCGCATGTATGAGGTGACTTCACGTGAGCTCTTGCACGGAAGCGTGAGAGTTTAGGAAATATCACTGAGGCACTGAACATATTATTATAATTCTCAACTAAAGGGAAACAAGGCGGGGCCAGGCCACAGCATGCAGGCGCAAGCAGCCACAAGATGTAGACTTCAGTCCCTAGTACCATTTTAAAGAAAGAAAAAGAGGTCAGGGAAAGCTGCTTTATGTTCACCACATGTGTGCTTCTTATGACTGTGGGGTTTGGTAAATACTGCAGCACATTTGCTTCTTGTGCTGACTGCTGACATTCAGTGTCTCTTTATATAAATGTTAGTCTGTTTTCCCTCATAGACTTATCATTTATTGCCTTCCGTGTAGTGAGATTAGTAAATAGCATCTTTCAGTCAGTTTCTTTATTATTACATATTTTAATGCTCTAGAAAATAAAGTGTATACTTTCTTGAATTATAATTGCAAATTTATAAGAAAAAAAGTGAAGAAACCATTTGTTAAGGCCAATAAACCTTCATTATGAAATACTGTTACAGTCCTCAAACTTCTGCCTGCCTTCTCTCAATAGGGAATCTAGGTCGGTCATATGTGTGTGTAATGAAACTAGGAAGGGGACCATGAAGGGTTAAAAAGAGATCTTAAGGGAGGAGTCCGTTGATAATGCTTAAAACTGACTAATCAAAACGGTAGAACATTTAAAATTATGGAGGGCGGATGGGATGGGTATTATAAATGTTTGTCTCTAGGGAGTGGGTAAAGAGGGCAGCAGAAGGGGACTGATTGTCGGTTCTTGTTAACCCTCTAGTGCTGATGAATATACTTTGTTAAAATTTAATAAAATAGGGTTGGAGAAATTGCTCAATGCCTAAGAACACCTGCTGATCTTGGAGAGGACCTGTGCTCAGTTCCCAGTACCTCATGGCAGCTCACAAACATCTGCAACTCCAATGCCAGGGACTCACTGTCTTCTCCTGGCTTCGAAAGGCACCAGGCACATACATATACACATATGTACATGCCAGCAAACACTCACACATAAAAGAAGAATACTTTTAACAAGTAAATTAAATAAATATTATAGCTTAGTACATAGGAGTTCTAGTTACCAAAATGCCACAGCCTTGACATACATTTTAGAGTGCTAATTTTGCTTAGTAATAAGTCAATCATGTGTTCTGGGATCTGTTGGCACTTGTATATTTAAGACTCTTGGGTAAACTGCATTAGCTGAATACCATGTTCAGCCATGTTTCTGGAATCCAAGCCTCATTTCATTCTTCAACATCAACAAACAAAACTTGTATTACATGTGAGATAAAGAAATTTGAAATTCTAAGTATAAATGGTACAGTTAATAGATGTGCTATTCCCGTAGGGCTAGTGACTTAGATACTGTCTTCCCAGGTTTCTCCTAAGTGCAGTCTCAGCTGACCAGGGTTCTCAGTTAGCTTAGAGTCTCAGCCTGAGTACAGCATGGGCACAGCGATATTGGTCAAAGGCTTTCTGAAACTTGTACTATTTCACTTTGAATAGTGCGCTATTTAGGAAAGCTAAAACCTATGTGACATTTCCTTCCCCGTGAGTCTGTTGGTGGGACATCTGAAGTCTCAGCAGCTGGTGTACTGTTGAGGACTTTGTGAGGAAAACGATGAGAAACGTGCTGTTTGTTTGCATTCCTAGGCGTACTACTACTGTGCCATCATAGAAGATGTGATACTTCGCTTCGCGTGGACTATCCAAATCTCTATTACGGCTACAAATTTTAAGCCTCATGTTGGGGACATCATTGCTACTGTCTTTGCCCCCCTTGAGGTTTTCCGGTAAGCAAACTATTGAACAATCTACCAAGGATTCTTTTAAAAGATGCCCAGTGCTAGGCCAGCCTGTGACTCAGCATGTAAGGCACTTACTACCAATCTGATGATCCTAGGCCCCAGACGGTGGAAGGGGGTTGTCCTTAGTCAGCACACGTGATCTATGGCATCAAGTCTACACACACACACACACACAAGACAGTTAAATAGAATAAAAATTTCATTTGGGTGTAATCCAAGCATTCAGGAAAGCAGAGGCAAGTATATCACTGTGAGTTCATGGCCAGCTTGGTTTGCATAAAGAGTTCTAGACTAGCCAGAGGTACATAGTGAGATTCTGTCTCAATCATCATCCTCATCATCATCATCATCATCATCATCACATAAAGATAGATTTAAAAATAGCAGACATTTAGGAATAAACCAAAACATCTGTTGCTTTTTTTTACTGTGAAAAAGAACCAAGAGGCACAGAACAGAGAGGAAGGTTTCTGAGCGTTTGAGTCCATGGCAGTGATGGCAGAGCATGGTAACAAACACAGCTTGTGGCGGAGGCTCCTCCATTACAGTGGACCAAAAACCAGAAGATGGCGGCCAAAACTAGGCGCAGGTATAAACTTTAAAAGTCCCAAGTGACCTCTGGCCAGGCACCACTTCCTACATGTTCTGTAGCCTTCAGAGTAGTACTGGAAGGACTCAACACATGAGCCTTTGAGACATTTCAGATTCAAACCATTGTGATATCTAATGCCTGGAGTCAAAGTTAAGATTATAAGAAAACTGTTAAAATACTTTTAATAGACCGAAATTGAAGGTGATAGCAAAGAGAAAATGGAAAATACAACTAAAAGCCAGTGGCAACATAACCTCAGATGTATGTATCAGAAAAATAGAAAGCTTAAGAAATTAGAAAAATAAAAAATAAAACAGCAAACCAAACCCAAAAGAAGGGAAGATATAGATTAGATATTACCAGAATAGAAACTAAATGTACAATGGGGTTTAAAAGCGTAGCAGCTGGTAGAGGGCTTACGTAAGACGGAAGGGAGGAGATGACATCCCTGTCAGAAGGCCTGAAGGCACGGGGTGGGGCCAGCCTGCCCTAAGTCCTGTATCTCACCCTAGCATGGGACGGAGGGGCTGGAGCTGGGTTTTTGTTTTTGTTTTTTTAAACATTTTGGTGATTCTTCGTGATTTTCACATCATGTGCCCTAATCCCACTCATCTCCCTGTCCCCTCGCATCTGCCCTTGCTACCTTAGGGCTGCAAAACAGTAAACAAACAAAGCATAGAAAGCATCTCATTGTGGAAGCTGTTGTATGTCACAGAGTGTCCCGTAGCCTACCCCTCTGTCCACACATCTTCACGTACAGATGTTCATTAGAATAAGTCATTGGTTTGAGGCCTCTGGCTTCTGTGTCACTATCAATATTGGCTCCTCACCAGGACTCCTCCTGGTTATCCTGTTGTTGCCCTGTGTCACAGAGATCCTGCAGTTTTGGTTCAGTGGGACTGACCCTTGTTTTCATGCACCCCAACAGTTCACAGATGATATAGACGTAGGGTGGGCAATCTCAAAGCCCTGGACCTGGGCCTGAATGAGAGCTGAGCTGATCAGCCTGCGCACTCTCCCTTATCCACACCACCAGGGCAAACTCTCCAGCACTGCTCCAGTGAGGCCACCCAGTGCTGCCACCGCAGGAGGCAGAGTCAGCTTTCCTGCTGTCCCATCCTCGGGGCCAGCTCACCCACACCCACCTCCAGAGCTAGCTCCACTGCGCTGCCCTGTCAAGGCATGGGGGCCAAGCTCCCAAGTGCTGCAGCTGGCAAGGGGCTGGGCCAGCTCTCCTACTCTCACAACCTCAAGGTTGGCTGACCTGTGCCTCTGGCATCAGCTTCTAGAGGTTTTCTAAAGAGACTGTAAGTACCATTAGATGAAATAGTCAAATTCCTAATAAAAAAACAAAAAACAAAAAACCATCATTTACTGTAATCAATAAGAAAACGGAAAATCTATATCTTTTGAAGACATCAAAATTTAAATCCATATCAAAATACTTTCCATGAGAAAAACTCCAGACTAAGGGAATTCTTCCAAATAGTTAAAGTCAAATTTTTACCGTTTTTTAAAAAAAGCACTTCAGAGCAGAGGAGCAAAGACAGGAATGCCTCACAGTTTATGTGGCCAGCATGACCTGACATCATCTGAAGACTCCCAGAACGACCCTATACTGTCACTCTGCTGTCTTGCAGCTTAGTTGCAGAAATCCTGAACACATTAGCCAATGGATCTGATAGAATCTAAAAAGGTTAATACTTGAAAATTTAGCCTCATTCTATGAATTAAGGTTTAATGTTTGTCTTAATTACTGTTCTCATACTGTGAAGAGACACCATGGCCAGTGCAACTTATAAAAGGAAGCATCTAATTGGGGCCTGTTTACAGTTTCAGAGGGTCAGTATATGATCATGGCAGGAAGCATGGCAGCAGGCAGTCACAGTGCAGGAGCAGTATCTAATCTTGATCAATAGGCTGCAGGCAGATAACCTAAAGCCCATCCCCAGTGACACTTTCCCTAGCAAGGCCAGTCCCCCTAATCCTTCCCAAACAGTTCCACCAACTAGGGACCAAGCATTCAAATATATGAGCCTATGGGAGCCATTCTCATTCAAACTACCACAATTTTAAAAAATCAATTTGTGTAATTTAACATAATAATAGAGTAAGAGGGAGGACCCTGTTACACGCTTTGTTAACAATGCTTGGTTGGGCAGAGGATCTGTAGTCCCATCTATAGTGAGTCACAGCTATTTTAAAGGATGTGGCAGGACTGTTGGAGAGCAGGCTGCACAACATAGTGAAAATTCAAAACCAAATAAACAGTTTTCAACAACTTAAAAATCAATACTTGTTCCTGAAAAAAAAAATCAGAAAAAGATTCAAGATAATAAAGATCACCAGCTCTCCGTTGTGGTTCATCTCTAACACCAGTTATATCTCCTGCTGTGCACAACTGTGGGTAGGACAGTGAGGGCAGTTACAACAGCTTAACTCATATCATCTAATAACACAGGCATGGTAGAGTGTGTGTGTGTGTGTTTGTGTGTGTGTGTTCATGTGTGTGTGTGTGTGCGCGCGCGCGCACGCATGCACGTGCACGTATATGTGTGCATGTGTGTGTTTCAGATGGAATCTTACTAAGTTACCCAGCCTAGATTCCAGTTCCCTATGCAGCCATGGTTGACCTTGGTCCTGCTGCTTCCTCCCAAGTGCTGGGATTACAGGTATATGCCAACCATGCTGGGCAGTTCTGTAATATATAAACACAAAGGATAGCAAGACCATTCTGAAAAGAACAGTTTAGAGTAATATTCTGAGCTGCAGACTGGTCATATAGAAAGAACAAGGCAGTGCACCATGTCCATAAGAGGCTGGACAGGCAGTGCACTGGAACAGAGTGAAGCATCCAGAGACAGACCCATATGTATCATGAAAACCCCTGTTGACAAAAGGAGCTACAAAACAGTGAAGAAAGAATATTAAACTTGAGACAGCTGACTATCTATATGGAAGAAAATCCTGACTCCTAGCACATTTAGTATACAGAATCAGTTGCAGGTAGATCACAGAGCTGAGAACTGGTACAAATATGCCCTCTAGAAGTTGGTAGAGAGCCCTAGAGGTGGCAGTCAGTGTAGTAATGTATTTTCATGTCTTAGGATAGCAGTTACACAATGTATTTTTATATACTAATCAAGCTATATACTAACATGCAGACTTTTAGGTGTATGTGATATGCTTCTTTTTAATTGCATATTTATAATTATCTTGTGCATGTGTGTGTGGATACATGTGTATTATCATGCACATGTAGGGGTCAGAGGGCAGCTTGTGGAAATTGGTTCTCTCCTTCTTATGGGTCTCAGTGACTGCACTCAGGTCCTCTGGCTTGGCAGCACACACCTGCTGAGCCATCTCACTGACCTATATTTAATTTTTTTACATAGCCTGAAAGAAATAAGTATCAGTTGGACTGACAGGTAACTCCTCAACAGTAACCGTGAGGTAAAAAAATCATTAAAGTTTCCCTAAGCAGCCTTAAGACGGGGACTCTGGGTTGCTGTTCTTTGCTGTTAGGTCTGCAGGGTACCTCCCAGCTGATTATTTATTCACTTCCCCACTGCTGGGGTAGTGGAAGAGACCCACCTGTGTCATCCAGTGCTACTTCACTTTTTAATAAGCACTCAATAAATTAATAAACTTACTGGTTAAAGAAAAATCATTCCAAAATCCCCCCCTCCCCCCCAGTCCTCACACTGATCTTTCTCTTTCATTTTATTTATTGTGCGAGTGTGCATCAGGGGGCAGGGACAGGGAGCAAACTCAGCTGTCATTCCACAGATGCCTTCCTCCTTTATTTGAAACACAGTCTCTCATTGGCCAGGAACTTCACCAGGTAGACTGGGCTAGCTCTAGAGACCTGCGTGTCTCTACTTTCTATCTTGCCACTATTGGGATTACAAAAGCACACCACTGTGCCTGGCTTATTACAGGTGAGTATCTATTTGCTTATGAGGCAAATGCTTTCCTGACTGAACGCTTTGATTTTAATAGTCTAGCCTGTAATTGTTTTGTTTTGTTTTTTTCCCTCAGTGAGCAGGCACTTGAGCCTCCTGGAGGCTTACGGGTAGTAATATATTCAGATTGTAGCATGAGTGTATTTACCCTATTTTGTTTAGGCGCTTTGTGTGGAATTTCTTCCGCCTGGAGAATGAACATCTAAATAACTGTGGTGAATTCCGAGCCGTGCGGGACATCTCTGTGGCCCCTCTCAATGCAGATGACCAGACACTACTTGAGCAGATGATGGACCAGGAAGATGGGGTGCGAAACCGTCAGAAGAACCGCTCGTGGAAGTACAACCAGAGCATATCCCTGCGCCGGCCTCGCCTGGCTTCCCAGTATGTAGAGCACTCCTGTGTGGTTAGCAGCGGGTAGCATTAGCTAAGAGGCTACTAGGCTGGACCAGATGAAGCTGCTGGTATTCAGCCATGCTTCCTCTCCAGACAGTAGTCACAAACCACTCCATGTGGTCAAACTTCTGGAATATCTTCATGAGCACATGAGAAATGCCAGTGTATTACCTACTAAGTAGGAATGTAAAAGACCATAGGAAAAAGTTTATTGGGAAATGACTTACCTGATTCTTGAGTATGACATGTTTTGTGTGCAGATAACCTTAGAGTTAGTTTAGAAATCCTATCATTTGTGTAACCTTGACCAAATTCTTTAATTTCTGTTACTACTCTTCTTTCTTTCTTTTTTTTTTTTTTTTTTTCCAAGACAGGTTTCTCTATGTAGCCCTGGCTGTCCTGGAACTCAATCTGTAGACCAGGCTGGCCTCGAACTCAGAAATCCGCCTGCCTCTGCCTCCGAGTGCTGGGATTAAAGGCGTGCACCACCACCGCCCGACTACTCTTCTTGTATACACTCTTGGGATGTATGTAGTTCAAAGGGAGATTAAGAAAAATAAATTCATTATTTGTGAAACTTACCTAGTATCATCACAGAAAGAACCCCACAAGTAGAGCTACCTTATTAAATATGTAAAGAGGATTCTTAGCGGCCATTTACTTTGCATTCCTAAAGGTAATGGTAAATGTAAAGCATACGGTGACTGCACTCAGTGCAAGAGAATAGATAGCGGAGTACGATCAAAGACTTAAGTTGGGCGTTTTCTTGAAGGCTTGGACAAGGTAAAGACTGTGCCCTTGGAGAGGAGTAGAAGGAAAATCGTGAGCTCAAAACGTAGTGAGAAAATATGATTGGGTGTGCTCATCTGAACCGACCCACACCCACAGCATTTTGACAGTGGAAGTAGGAGGATCAGAGCTACATAAGCTCAAGACCAGCCTGGTCTACACTAGGTCCTGTCTCAAAAACAGAGACAAATAGCCAAAGACTAAAAACTGCAAGCTTCATCTTGTAGGAAAAAAAGAAAAAAGAAAAACAAAACAAAACATGTTCTTCTAAAGGAGCGACAGGAAAAGAGATTTTACTGTCAGTGCACAGTGCCGTAGGAAAGGGAGATCTAAAGGCCTGAAGACCGCCTGGAGGCCACTGCCAAGGACAGGGCAGTAAAGGCCTGGGCTGGGATCTTAAAGTCGGACTTAAAGGATGAGCAGAAGGTGCTGTAGCCCAATGAGTGCGGAAGCCTAGGGCTGCCAAACCTTTAGTTAGAGATTGAGAACTTTGTGGAAAGAAAGAGCAGAAAAGAGAAAAAGCAGAAAACAGGAAACTGAGTCTTAGGCCGGAGGAAAAGTAAAGTAGCAGAAGTCACAGGAAGTCAGTGGGAAGAGCATTGAATCGGCCTGCACTTCTGTCCAGAAAGGCATTAACAATCTGGGGTGCAGGAACGCTGAGTAAGAGGAGCGCTGAGTAGGTGGCTAGCCTCAACCAACTGGGGAACATGCTGACAAGCCAGAGCTCCTCACCATGAAGGTCTCATAGCTACCAGCAGAGGGCAGTCTAAACACGGTTTCTGATCCAGAGGGAGGCTCCTTGGTGCTAGTCTGTTCATTTCAGGTGTTTAAAGGGAACCGCTGGGAACTAAATGGCAGCCAGAGGAAGGCATTTAAAGGAACAGGTTTATGGTGCAGAGTGAGGAAATCCAAAGCGAGATCTGAGTCTCAGCTCTGATGTCACGAATTCATGCAGCCTTTGCATATCCTTAGCCTCCTGAATGTCAGCTTCCCCATCTGTCAAGTGGGAGTAACAGATCTCCTGTCATAGACACTGCCTTCACTCTTGAGGCTAACGAGTTTCAGGTTACCCGATCCCATTTTTATATGGTACAGGAATCTCTGTACAGCCTCCTAAATGTTGTGCCAATTGGCAGCAGCAGTGCTAACAATTTGAGGCTCCTGGTTATCGCTGGGTAGCCAGTGCTCAAACTCAGATCCTTGGTTCTGGGTACTACTGTCTGTCTAAACATAACCTACTGCTGTTCCTACTTGTTCACCTTGCAGTAGCTAGCGCCTGTGCAGTGTGCATGCTGGGTGCTGGGAAGAGTGGGTGTGTACCCAGCGTTGCGTGTGACTGATCAGCTCATGTTATTCCCTCTGATTACTCTAGATCCAAGGCTCGTGACACTAAGGTATTGATAGAAGACACAGATGACGAAGCTAACACTTGAATTTGCTGAAGTCTAGAGTAACATCTTTGATTTCCTACTCTACAATTCTTTCCTCGACCAACGCAACCTCCAGCACCTTTTTCCAGCTGAGAACAGGAGAAACAGAACACGATCCCGGGCTCTTCAGATCGGGTCCTATGGACTCCGAGCAAGCTCACTGTGTTTCTTTTCTTTTCTTTTCTTCTGGTTTAATCTTCATTTTCTATTTTTAAAACAAATACTTCATTTTGCCAATCAGAAGATGTTTTAAGGAACAAAAACCTAATATCTTACAGACTGTTTACAATCACAAAGATACAGATGCCCGTCAGGATGAAGAACCAGCATCGGAAGGAGCCTCTGATGCACAGCATGGGATAGCTCAGCTTCGCCGGCCCGGTTTTGACTGTTTGAAACCGGACACCGGTTTTTAAATTTTCTGTCAGTTTCTATGGAGAGTTTTTCCCTTCCTTCATAGCCAGTGCAGAGGCACTGGCAGCACTTGCAGGGAAAGTGCAGCTTGGAGCAGCACCTCCTCCACAAAGCTACTTTTAATTTGATGTGACTTTTCTCATCTGGGGAGGGTTTCGGGTGGGTGGGGAAGATGATGTATTCGTTACATACAGTTTCTCATTATTTATGAAACTTAACCATAAACGAGTGCTACTCCTGTGAAGGGAGGCAGGAGGGACTAAGGCCAGCTGGCATTGCTGAGGGTCAAGCCCACATACCTCTTTCAGGAAACAACTTGTACCAGTTTGATTTTCTTCCCTCATCTGTTTTAACTTTAAGCCAAAGTTTTATTGCTAAATTTTAAGTTGCTGCTCTAGAGTCCCAAGCATCACTGTCATGGCCAGGCATCCCACTGGCATCCCAGGGGCGGACATTCAGAGAAAAGGCTCTGGCAGTTGTTTCTTTAGGAGCAGGTGCAGGATACAGCCACCCGTATACTGGTCACAACAATGAAGTTTTGCTGTGTGCTTCTGCATGTAGAAGAATTGTAATCTTTACTGACCGAATGGGAAGACAGGCCTATTTCAGACTCCTCACACCTTCATTAGACATTTCCCCTTCTGGCCTCATCTACTTCAGCCAGAATCTGATCAAATTAAAAGTCTTTTGTGGGGACTGTACTTTGAGCATCTAGAACAAATCCTTCCTCCTTCATACTGCATTGACACAAAAGATCTTGGTGACCATTTTTAAGCCCAGCAGTATTAAAAGGTGATGTTGAATTTTAGACACCCCCCCCCCCATGGCCTGCTTTTAAATTTGAGGCCTCTAAACCTGGTCATTCTTTTAAAACTATATTTCTTAGAAAATTCAGGGTATAAATACCCATATTTACTTCTTTATCTTACCCCCTTTCTTTGTAAATTCTCTAGAGAAGCTTAAAAACATACCGCATATGACTTTCTTAAAAATGGTTGGTTTCCAATTTGGTATTTGTCAGCACTGGGAATATAGATCGTTGGTAGTAGTGACTGCCCAGCATTCTTGAGACTCTTGATTTTCTCTCCAGTATGGGTGGGTATGGAGAAACAGCCATGATTCAGTAAAATTAATATAAATACCAGGAAAAGGTAAGTGGCCCCACCCCTCAGATCTAGGTGAAAGTCCCACGTAGGAGTCATGAACTCACGTGTGCCCTTTTCAGATTGACTTTAGACAAAGAAACCAGTGCTTAGGAAAACAGCATTAACACTCACGTTGTTTTAAAAACTTGGCTACAGCCCCTTAACTCTCGCTTTGTCGTTAGCTCCTCCTGCGTAGCAAACCTCTACTCATTAAAGTTCCTGCACTGCTAAAATCCTGCTGATTAACTCATCAACTTCTGTTTACAAAGTTTCTTCCATTTTTATTCTGACAAAGTTCCATTTTTTTCTCCTTTCTGAATTGAGATTTTTTTAACAATACCCCCAAAAGCTCACTCAGTGTTGTAGGTTCTGTTGCTTCTTGTGTTTTGCCAAGCATGTCCCTTGCCCCAAAACTAAAGAGCAAATGTTATTTAAAATAAAAACAAAACTATAAATAAATTTTATACTTTATAATAATCAGTGGTAACAATTTAGAGACCCTTGGTAGATTAAAGGTTGTATTATTTCTATTTAGAATTTTTTTTCCTTACTATTCTGGGGTTTTGTACTTTAAAGCTGGGGACAGATTTCACTGGTTTCTGAGGTAACAGCAGTAATGATTAGGAATATATAGAAAAGTTCAGTGACCAGTCATTTCTTGTACAAATAAAATCAGTGGTACTGTGTATCCAGAGGCATGTGAAGTGTCAGCTTCTTTCTCTGATAGTGACCTGTATGGCAGCCGTACACACTCACAGTTGACTCCTGGTATTCCGACTCTTTGCTGTCTTTCTGCCAGTTAACGCAGAGCCATTTTGGTCTTTCTCTGCCTGCCAGGATTCCAGGCCCTAGTCAGTATTTCTTTCATAAATAATACAGTGATAGAGTGTATCCCTTTTCTGAGACGGCCTGCTGTCTCCTCAGAAGGAAGGCTTTCATGCTGCCCAGCATACCGTGGCAGATGCTCCAATATGTATCCAAATACTTCAGCGGCGTCTCCCCTAGGAAACAGCGTATGTGTCAGTTGTTTTCCTTTGAAAAAGGCAATGTGCATTTTTCTTTCCTTAGTCTTACCTGCCCTAGGCACTGTGAGCAGTGTCCTGCTAATGTGCTCTTGGATAATCCTGTACCCTGAAACTCTCCATGGAGCATACCAGTGTCATGTTACATACTAACCAGAGGTAACACTTATCAGATTGTAGCCTTAGAACTCTTAATTTTAGTTTTATTTGAGAAGGACCCCATCTTTAATAGCGCTTGAAATACCCCCACAAGAAATGAAAAAGAGACTAAAGTCCACTTCACATTTTATACTCGTGTAGAAAGCAACGCAGTGTGAAGAGATAGATACTAGCAGTTTGTTGTTAGCAAATTAGCCTGTACCTGAAGCTGCACAGCAGTGGAGCGTTGATGATGTCCTCCCATACAGAAGCAGTGGCATGATCAGAGATGAAGTCAGTCCCATAGTTTGGTTAGTGGCCACGTGCAGGCTTTTTGTCTCCAGGCCCCTATTATTAGACTCCTTAAACAAAAAGGGACACTGTGAAAGAAGGCCAGTAGCTCAGCAAGAACCCAGATGAACTCTGGGAGGAGACCCTACCTCCTAGGAGCCATGACTCCCCAGTGTTCTAAATGAGATCTCTTAGCTGCGTATTAGAAGTCGCTTGTTAATGGGTGGTGATTTTCCAGCACACTTCCCTGGTTTCGGAACAGGTGAGCCCAAGGCAAGGCAGGAGTAGAACTGAGGCCCACGGAAGCACACTGACAGGGCGTCGGGGTAATAGAAGGATTTCATAGATGTCAGAGAGGATTGGGGCCTTGGCAGCAGGAACAGGGCACTAAGTAAATCGTGTGACTCGGGCTGTGTCTTCCTGTCCCTCTATGTCTCCACTTCCTGTCACTTTGCATTATTTAAGAATAGTACTTTACTCCCAAATTAAATTTTCCAAGCAGTAACTGCAGAGATTTCTTATTCTAAGGAAAAGGATTTAGAAATAACACTATCTGTGACATTATTATATTAAAACCATGGGATTCTCTGAAGTGATCACACTATTTCATAAATATGTTTTAGGTTATTGTTTTTTACTAGTTTAATAAAATTGCCTCCCTCTCAATAGGAACTTTTTACTGCAAACAATATGCTTCAGTATCTCAAATTAAGGCAACTTCTTAGACTAAAGTTGATCATGTTAAATCTTGAGCTCCCTCTACTGCAGAGCCATACTTTTCTCTATCCTAATGAGCCGGTGTCATTACTGATCAAGTGAAAATAGAAATTCGGGTTGAATCTTGAAAATGGTAATCTGTTTTCTAATTGTTTTTTGGTGGTCCTTCACTTAAACATGGATTTCTGCATTTCAGGTATCAGTCATGATACCGAATGCTAAAGCTCCCAGCCTGCCTAATTTAAGTTTCTACAATGCCAGAACACGTGGTCTCGTGGGATAGAGTTGGTTGTATTGTAGCATCAGTTTGTGGTATTCAGTGTTAGGAATCAGCCCTCTAGCCAGTGTTAACTACACTCTACTCAATGCATATTTTTTAAAAAGCAAAAACATTTCATTAGACCTGCAAGAGCTGAAGTTAGAGAGTATAAAGTCCGCCTGATGGAGAAGAGGCGCTGACGGGCATGGCCCCTGATGCCTTTCTTACATGAACTTTCAAAACTGGTAACGAGTTGCCTGCCCCCTAGAAACAACCTTCAGAATATATTTTCTTATCGTGGATGAGGAAGTGAGGGGGACAAGATGAGTTTCCCCTGAAGTGGGGAAAACCATATCAATTTACAACTGAATGTTTTCTTGTAGCAAACCTTCGGTTTATTTTATTAAACCAATGCCAGCTTCAGTTTTTTGTATACGATGCCATCCACCTACGGAGGACAATCAAATGACCTATTGTTTGCCTTGGATTCAGTGTCTATTGATTGAGTCTCATCTTGTGTACCTTTGAACTTAATTTCCACTTGACTCCTGTCCATCCGAACCACCACAAGGCAGAGGGCAGCCGGCGGCACTGCTGGACAGATGTGGACGTGTGAGAAAGGGCAGGGTCCCACCTCACTGTCTCTTCAACACTCTCTCTAAAGTTCTTGCCTGCACTTCTCCTGTTGTTCCTGATAACGCTAGTATGCTGTGGACAAGGAGAAGGACTGCGTGTGACCATAGTATTGTTTTGAACTGTTAAGATAAAATTGTAAACCACTCCTATTTCAGTTCCAAAAAAACCAAAACCCTTGAAGCTTTCTTACATTGTGAAGATTCATTATGTGGGGTTTCTGGGTTAGCACAGACGATCGTATCAATGAAGAGTATTTAGGAGGGAAATAAGGTGAAACTTGTTATTTTTCTTTTCAAACTCTTTCCCTCTGCTGTTTTCACACACACACACACACACACACACACACACACACACACACACACACACACACACACACACACACCTCTCCACACTGTGTTGGTCAATTGATGCTGTCCAGTGACTCCCTGAACTATAGTTGTCAAGCGTAATTATGGTCGTGATTAGTCCTCTGTGGGTGACTCTTGCCCCATTTGCACCCTTTGCTTTCACTCTCCACTCTGGTAAACGGAAAGGTGGCGTCAAAGACTCAGTGCTTGCTTGGACTCCATCGTATCTGTGACTATGCTATTAGCTGTCTCCTTTTTCCTTCTTATATGGGTAGAATTCTTAGGACGTGGAGTTTCCTTCTGGATAAGTAGGTTAAATGCACAATGTGGTTCTGTTCTATAGATTCTAGATGGTGTACAAAGCAAAAAGTTAATGTGCTTATGTGTTTTTAAAAGAAAATAAGTGATTGGTTACAAAACTCTGGCCTTTTTCATTATTACAAGCTCTGTTTTCCAACAGTGTGCTGACTCGTCACTAGTGAGTGGTCTGTGTCACTGTGTGCTTTCTCTGTGTGTCTTGGATTCCTGACCATTATTTCCCTTAGTATTAACATGTATATAGGCCTAACACAAACAGCTTACAATGATGAATTAGAAAAACATAATTTACTAAATTCAAAAGCAATTTTAAAAGAAGAGGAGGAGGAGGAAGAAGAGGAGGAAGAGGAGGCAGCAGCAGCACCAGCAGCAGGAGGAGGCATAGTGGGATATACCTATGATCCTCAGACTGAGGCAGGAGAATTGCTATGAGTTTGAGACAGGCCCTGGCTACATAGTTCTGGGCCACCTAGGCTAGAGAGAAAGAGACCCTGCCCCTCAAATAAAATAATCTTAAATTGCTTTTTTTTTTTTAAGGTATGGCTCTAAAACAATGACATCAATCCAGAAAGTTATGTCCTTTTTATATACAAAGAATCTCCAGCATTAAATGAGACACTGTAATCACATGCCCGAGAGCTGGACCCTTGTTGCTTCTGAGTCCATGTCCAAGGTGGGAAGGCAGCTTGCTCTTCCTGCTGAGTTCCTGCACCAGTCAGTATTATTGAGGTCTGACTAGGCAAAGTTACAAAATTAACTGTCCCTAGAGAAATTTGTGCAACATGAAAAGGGAATGGCTTGCTGGCTGAGCAGGAGAGCCTTTGCCTTTAATGTTATTACCCCTCTGTCCTGTTCCCATGCAGGCTGTAAATGGGTATGAACCCCTGTAGCCTCACACCCTATAGCACAGCATTTGTGTGTCTGTGACTTCCCTGCTTGCCAAATACACAGCATTGCAGTCACATGTGTAGCAGCTGGCAATTTTAATTAAGACCTAGAGCAAAAGAATCTGTAACCCTAGATCAATCCAGGAGCCCACTCCAGACATGTACTCTAGACACTCCTTGGACTTTTAGTCTTATGTATCATTTTTTTTTTTTTTGGATTGTTTTTTTTTATTAAACCTTCTTCAAAGGTTATGAGAATAATAGCCAGTTTGTTCATTCTGACCCAGTTTCCAGTTTGCCACATTTTCCCACAAGGCCACTCTATATATGCATTGTAGAGGGCGGTTTGGGGGGATTTTTGTTTGTTTTGGTTTTGATTTTCAAGATAGGTTTCTCTGTATAGCCCTGGCTGTCATGGAACTTGATCTGTAGACCAGGCTGACCTCAAATTCTGCCTTCGAAGTGCTGGGATTAAAGGCGTGTGCCACCACTACCTGGCTGAGTTTTGTTTTGTTTTGTTTTGTTTTTAAAGAAGTATTGATTTTATTTATGAGTACACTTTAGCTATCTTCAGACACACCAGAAGAGGGCATCAGATCCCATTACAGATGGTTGTGAGCCACCATGTGGTTGCTGGGTATTGAACTCAGGACCTCTGGAAGAGCAGTCCTAACCTCTGAACCATCTCTCCAGTCCCCAAGTTCTTAACATTTTTAAAGATTAATTTACAGCAAGTTCCAGCCATGTGCTTGATTGACATTACTTGATTTCAACTGAAGTTGGTTTCATTAATTTTATGAACCAGATGGTAATGAGGTTGTTTATAAGTTACTTTTATGAAACCATTGGCAAATAAGCCAGACTCCTGGGTATATGTACCCAAAATAAGATGGATTTTTCTCTACCAATTTCAGGGGTTCTTCACCCTTTCCTGAGCAGTTAGTAAAACCTAATCTGATTACTTTTCATCCCATAAAAAGTAAAGTGTAGGACAGAACAAGATGGCAGCTAAGATGCTCCAATTACCATCTCCCTACAGAATAACAAGTTGAACAACTCTTTACATACCAGAAACACAACATCCATGCCCAGTGAGTTACCAATACTTCTTGTTTTGGTTTTTTTATTATTATTTACATTTCAAATGTTTTCCTCTTTCCAGGTCTCCCCTTTGGAAACCCCCTATCCCATCTCACCTCCCCCTGCCTCTGTGAGGGTATTCCCCCCACCCACCCATGCCCATCTTCCCTCCCTGGCATTCCCCTATACTGGGGCATCTAACACTCTCAGACCCAAGGGCCTCTCCTCCCACTGATGGCCAACAAGACCTTCCTCTGCCACAAATGTGCCAATGCTTGTTTTCAACAAAAAGACAGGACAAGAGACTCCCTTGCCACCACACCCCACTTGTACTTCAGGCAGCCCAGCAGAGACATTTCCCACTTACTGAAGAGAGCCCTTCTTAGTTAATACCCATTAAGCCCATAGGCCTTAGGCTTGAAGCCCAGTACTAGACTTTCCATGGTAAAATCCAGGGATAACCTACCTTCATGTGAGCAGGGAGATGCCTCCACTACCCTCCTCCAGCCTCAGGCAGCACAGCTGTTTGCAGGTGCCCACAGGTTCTAAATGCCCTGATGCCAGAAAAAGACCTGCACCCAAGTGGGATGGGCCTGTGTTGGCTTGCATCACGGCCTGCTATCCTATGAATTCTGATGCCAGTCCCCAAAGTGTACAGGCCTCTGTGGTCTTTAACTAGGTTGTAACCAAGGGGGCCAAGTGCAGTACAGTGTGCTTTAAGTACCTATTTACTGAGGGCAGGTTAAGCACAAATCTTTGCTCTGGAAATCTGCTGGCATATGAAACCCCATTCCCAGGCCTGCCTGTGCAGAGCCTTAGGAAGCACCTCAGTACCAAGAGAATACATATAATTTCAGTATGTTGGCCTAATACTGAAGCTAGCACCACCTGTGGCTGACTGGGAATCTTGAGCCACAAGTACCCCTCAATAGTCAGTCTGTGGCAGTATGGCTGGAGAGCCTACCCTAGTGTTGTGTTAGTTGGCTATGTGCTCAGGCTATGGTACAGTTTGGTAGCAATGGTAGCCATGGTTATGACTTAGGAATCAGGTTAGTTCAGCTGTGGCTGGTGAATCTGTCTGTGGTTGAGCAGAATCCCATAGTGTCTGACCACAGCATGGTAACTATGGGGAAGTATGTAGTCCTACTCCAGCCGCAGGGAGAAGCTTGAGAAGACAAACTGCTGTTGCTAGGTACTCTCCTGGTTCTTTCTCAGCAACATACCAGCAGGTAAGTATATGGGGGATAAATCAGCGTAGACTGCCCATGGCATTGAAACAATTCATGCTCTAGCAACAGACTCCCTATGAATCAGGACCGAGGCATCAACCAACCAGTGTAGAAATGGTGACTGTAGCCAGCTTAGAAATTCAGGAAAGACATACACAGACAAAGCCAGATGAAGAACAGTGGAGTAAAGACCTGGTAAATACCTACTGCTTCAGTGTGCCTATGACCCCAGGATGTGATTGAGGAAAGCATGACCTCACCTCATAAATTCCAGAAACGTCTGAGAGAGCAGCCAGTAAGAAAAGTGTGAGCAAGCATTTATAGCAGCTGTGTGAGCATACTCAGTGAGCTGAAGAGAAGAAAGCACAAATCTTTCAATACTCAAAAGAACTTAACCACAGATGGAGCAACTTTTAAAAATAAAATATTTGGAAAAATCCAAAACAGTAGAAGGAAGATGTAGTGGGGCAGATCAAATAGAGAGTCGGAACTTAAAGACGGGCTATGTCAAAATACACAGCGGGGAGGGGGAAGAGGCGTGGAGAGAGCTTACAGGAACTTTGTGGCAGCAGTAAGAGAAAACATTTGGGTTTCTGGGATGAGAGAATGGGGGTGAGGTGTATGCCCGTTCGTCCCAGCACTCAAGCAGAAGCAGGCAAATCTTTGTGAGATCGAAGCCAGCCTGGTCTACAGAGTGAGTTCCAGGACAGCCAGGGCTACACAGAGAAACCCTGTCTCAAAAACAAAACAAAACGAAAAAGAGAATGCCAAAGGCATAGGAAGCTTATCCAAAGAAATAACAAAAAAGCCCCCCAAACAATAAAAGGGCACAAAGCTGGGTCAAAGAAAGTTGGAGTCACTAGTCAAGTTAACCTTGCCTGAATCTAGCCCAACATATAAAATTATTAAGCTCTTAAAAGGAAAGAATGAAGAGAAAGTTCCCAAGCCTGCAAGAGAAAAAAGCAACACATCCAGGTGCCTTGGCCTGCTAGTCCACAGTAATTTCACAGGCCAGAGAGAATGGCATGAGGGTCTCATAAGTCCTGAGGGAAGAAAAAAATGCTCAACCAGAATTACTGTATCCAGGAAAGCTTTCATTTAGAAATACAGAAACACATTCCCAGACAAACAAAAGCTGAGCACTCAGCAAGACCTGCTCTGTAAGAAACGTCAGCCAGGCATGTCGGCCGGTCTATACAATCTCACACCAGAGAGGCTACAGAGGAGCTATAAGTAAGCACAGCCTAGCCTACACACTGAATAAAAGCCAGTCTGGGCTATAGCGTGAGACTGTTGCAAAGTGACAAAAACATGCTGACGACTGAAACACGAGAAGGTACGAGCTGGTGCAACTGCACAGACG
Organism: Uromys caudimaculatus; assembly: GCA_028551405.1. Taxonomy (NCBI): domain Eukaryota; kingdom Metazoa; phylum Chordata; class Mammalia; order Rodentia; family Muridae; genus Uromys; species Uromys caudimaculatus. The sequence goes on from CM052711.1 coordinate 36,192,448, forward strand.
TGCTCGGCGTTCCAAGCATGTTGCATAAGCCATACCTTTAGCTTCAAAAAGAAAATTAAAAGATACGCATGACATGCAGGCAACATAGGAAGAGGTAAACATTCAAATGCTGGGAGAAGTGGGGATGTTGGGTGTATCGTATATTTTGTGCCTCTCTTTATGATAATGTTAAACTTTTATTTTAAAAAATTTTATTACAATCCGCATATGTTTTTGTAGGCCTCATAGTAACAGAAAGCAAAAAGCTTACAGAGACACAACCCAAATATAACAATAAATCAAAACTCACTACTAGAGTAAATTACTTAACCACTCCAGGGGACGAAGAAAGCAAACAAATATGAAGCAGGAATCAGTAGACCTGAGGGACGAGAGAGACTCCCATACAGAATAGGTGAACACTCCTCTTTCAGCAATGGGCCAGTCATACAGGCACGAAATCAAAAAACTTCAGGGTAAAATTGAACCCCAGACCGAATGGACCTTACCTGCAGAATATCCTGTCCAACAGCTGCGAGCTGTACGTTAGTGCATGGAACGTAACATCGGCACATGGAATATCCTCTACAATAGCTCAGGAGAGAGCAGCGCAGGATCCAGCTCTCTGTACATAGCAAGAGAAAAGGCCTGTGGTGAAAACTGCAGGTTGCTCACATGGGTTCAGTGCAAACAGAGGCTGGGCTTAAAATGCAAGGTGAAGGCAAAGGAAGGTGGGTAAGAGGGCTTACTACTGGGTATGAGATGACGAAGCTACGCCTTCGAGGGGAGGAACAGAGCTCTGGGCAGTGATGGTGAGCCAGCTTCCCTTCGCCCTGAAGCCCGCCAGGAACATGAGTGAGGCACTGTTAGCCTTTCGTACATTCTCTCAGTTTTAAATTTATTTGCATTTTATGTGAATGTTTTGCCTATGTACACATGTGCACCATGTGTGTGCCAGGCACCCACAGAGGATGTTGGGTCCTCTGGAACTGGAGTTACAGATGATTGTATGAGCTGCCATGTGGGAGCTGGGTCCTCTGCAAGGACAAGTGTTCTTAGTCAGCAAGCCATCTTCTCCCCAGCCCCTGCTTTCATATCATCTTGCTTCTAGTGCAATAAGTTGTAACAGACCAAGTTGTAGATCACTTTGGAGGCCTCCATAGACAAGGAGCTAGGGTAACCAAAACAGTCAGCAGAGACATGTTGGCGGCTGTGGTAGAGTGAACTCTCGGTCATGGTACAGCTACAAGCTCATCCTGAAAATGGGAGTACAAGGAGAGCAGAATATACTTAACAGCCAGAAAGACACCTGCAAGGTCAGCCCAGGGCTCAGAGCTGGCAGTCAAGGTCATCAGCTAGCACAGCACTAGTCCCAGCTGGACAGGCAATGCACAAACAGCATCCGCCTGGCAGAGCCATGGCAAACAGATATAGAGCATGGACCCGCCATAAACTTAGCCCTTGAGAGCCCAGAGAACTAACCAATCAGCCTTGTCCAGGTTCTGCACCAGCCCTATGGAAACACCAGACAAAGAGTTTAAGGCTTTACTCTCTTAAAAACTCCCCTCTAAGTTTACCTGCCTTTCCTCAGCTTTTAACTTTTCCATAATTCTTCTTGATAAAGCTTTGTTTCACTTCATACCCCCATGAGTGTCTGGATCTTTAATCTACACTGACGTGAGACAATGTACTCAGAACCACTGCCCAGGTTGAACCTTTAGGGATCGTGAGTGTTCATCACCCTAGGTCCTTGGGTCATGAGGTCGAGGCTATGGACAGTCCTGATGGACTCAAACTCTGCACCCACAGTTCATACTTGAGATTTTAGAAATTGAAAAACTATCAGTTTCATTTTTTGATGACAAGGTAACATCCCAGACAAAAGTGAGACATGCTGGAGCATGGTTGTAATCCCAAGTGCTCTGGAGGCTGAAGCAGGAGGATTGTGAGTTTGGGCTCAGCTGGAAAACATAGCAATACCTGGTCTCAAAACACAAACACTCAGAAATCAGTAATAAAAACTTGGGGAATAACACCAAATACTTGAAAATGACAGAGCAGTGTTGATGGAAGTTTGCGGCCTTCCATGCTTTGCGATGTGATGACAGGTCAGTGAGATCTTTTTACTTTAGGTGTAGACAAGGTACCAAGCATAGCATCCATTCCTATAACTCCAGCAGTCAGAGATGGGGGAAGCAGGGGCTGTGAACACTGGACCAGACTGGACTATGAAACAAGCTCTTGTCTCAGGGGCCAAGAACAAGAAAAAATGAGGGGATGGGTTTGGGGTGGATAAAAGAAATACAGATCAAAATGGAAATACATAAAATTGAGATAAAAATATACAATACCTGCAGGACCGTGAAAGGCAGTCTGTTTTCTGGCAGAGCTAAGGTTTGAACCCCGTGGGCCCAATAGCTTGTCTTTAGGAAGGGGCAGCCTATAAGGGATGGCAGGCATTTGCCAGGCTCCTAGAAACAGCTCCTGACACGTGCCTATATCTCTCCATAGGTCTGTGACATTTGGTCACGTAAAAAGGGACTGTCTCTCAAGCCCCACCACAGGTAGAAGCATGGTCACGTAGCCTCAAGACATCCCCATGTTGAGGCACCTAGCGACTTAGCCACGCCCCTTCCCAGTTACTATTTCAACCTTGCCTCTTCCCAGTTACTATTTCAAACCCGCTGGGTACAGTCTCACTCACGTTACTCTCTGCCATGACATGACAATAAACGCCCTAAAACTATGAACTGTCTTTATTCATTTTGATCTGCTGTGGGAAGCAAGGGAACTGGCCTTCGCCTAAAAGAGCCGCCATCTAGCTTCCCGCAGAATCCGTCCCAGCGTTCTCAGCCGCCGCCGCAGTCATCCACCCAAGCACCCTAGCCAATGCAGCTAGCCAGTGCCCAAGCCACCAACCCCGACCCGGTGGGGATGCCAGCTGCACTCTTTCTCCCCTTTCGGTCCAGGCTAGATCCAGTCTGTGGTCCCACTTCGTTCCCAGCTCTTCTGCAGCATCCAGCAGCGTCTGCGATGCCCAGAGCCTGGGAACCCCACCGTGTCTCCGTAGAGGCTTCTCACATCCTGACAAGCCCAGAGGCCTGTGGCTGTGGGGGTGCTCGTGGGAAACTGCCCACACATCCGTCCTCTTTCAGGGGCCAGGAGTGCTCAGGGCTAACACGCAGGACTTCACTCTACCATGCCGGTTGTATCCAACAAATACCTATGAAACAGAGTGAGCTCTTTGGAAAGATAAAATGGGACTGGTGCTTTGCTAGACTAATTACTAAAAAGATACTTGGGAGATGAAAAAGGAGGCAAAGGGGAAAGCTCAGGAGGTAAAATGGGTGAGAGTCGGAATCCAGTTCTGGGAATTCACATTTAAAAAGCACACCTTTAATCCCAACACTTGGGAGGCAGAGGCAGGCAAATCTCTGTGAGTTTGAGGCCAGCCTGATCTTCAGAGCAAGTTCCAGGACAGCCAGAGGTACATAGTGACACCCTCTCAAAAAAACAAAAACAAATAAGATAAAAATCAATAAAAACAAAAGTTCAATGGTTAAGAGCACTGGCTGTTCTTACAAAAAGCCCAGGATCTGTTCCCATCACCCACACGGCAGCTCACAACCAATCACAGGCACAAACATGCTACATACACGCACAAGCAACGAAAATGCCCATACGCATAAAATGAAAATAAATAAGTCTAAAGAAATAGCTTTTAAAGTGAAACCAGAGTCTTTCAACTGATGCTACAGAGAGAGAAAAGATCATTAGAGAGAGTCATGAATAGCTTATGCCAATGGATATAAAAAGAGGTGGAGAAATTCCTAGACATGCACGTCTCCCTCAGACTGAAGCATAATGAACTAGAAAACCTGAGCAAACCAAGAAAAAATATGAAACTGTACTAATTAGTAATTAAAAGTCTTCCATCAAAGAAAAAAAAGCCTAGGTCAGGTAGTTTCACTGATGAATTCTACCAAACAGAGTAACAGATACCGGTTATTTGTTTTGGTTTGGTTTTTTGAGACAGGCTTTCTCTGTGTAGCCTTGGCTGTCCTAGAGCTCACTCTGTAGACCAGGTTGGCCTTGAACTCACAGAGATCAGCCTGCCTCTGCCTCCCAGAAGAGAGGAGGCATTGAGTGTGGTATGGGACTATCCTTTAAATTGCCACCATCCTCATGAGTTCGCTGTGCCTACTTTAAAAAGGTCATCACAGGTGAGCTTGTCCCCTCATAGAAGCAAGGGTCTGGAGAGCCTTAGGACTCTCACCTGACTATCCAGCCACTCCAAACCTGTTGTTGAAATTCTGCCCTAATGCACTTGGCCTCAAGGGAGGGCTGGATGTAGAAGGTGGGAAGACCTAGGGAGGGAGACTCCATCTATCTGGCTCTGGGGAAGTCCTTCTCCATTCTGGGAGCAGACCTTCTTCTAGTGTAGCTGTGTTGAGACTGCCCATACTCTTACTCAGAACCCCTCCCCCATTGCGCTGTGTATAATTTCACCTAATAAACTCATGGGCTCCCCAGAGTGGTCTTGTCCAATTTGCTTCTGTTTGTTTTCATGGGGAACAATCACATAAAGAAGGAGGACTGTTTGGGAGGAGGTAGGTGACTAGTAAATGGGGGTGGTGGGTGAAAGGGATGGAGAGGGAGAGGGAGGAGAGAGGTAAGGGGAGGGAGGGGAACAAGTAAGAGCAGAGTAAAATGATACATATATAAAATCCAAAACTTCATGTCAACTTTAAAAAGTAAAAAATACGATCGCATTCACTATCCACAAATAAGTATAGTGATTTTGACCTTCTACGTGATCACACGTTTTTATAATTTTATTCATTTTTTGGTTTTTTTTTTTTTTTTTCTTTTTTTTGAGACAGGGTTTCTCTGTATAGCCCTGGCTGTCCTGGAACTCACTCTGTAGACCAGGCTGGCCTGGAACTCAGAAATCCGCCTGCCTCTGCCTTCCAAGTGCTGGGATTAAAGGCGTGTGGCACCACTGCCCGGCTGCTCACACGTTTTTATAGACCACAGTAAATGACGACAGTGGTTCCAAATGCCCTCAGCCAATCTCCACCTTTGATGGGGCCATCGACAAATGCACCGTTTAGTAACATGTTGGCTGTGGCATGGAGGATTTAAGAAAGATATTTTTATCTTGTTTAGGCAGACTCCACTCAGCATAGTGTTGAAACCTGTCAAATACCTTTTTTAGCTTTCCCTGAAATAGTCTGAGCTTTTTACTGAACTACCGCTGTGAGAACATTGCCAATATAAGTTTTTCATTGTCTCTGCTATGTATTAAGCCAATTAGCAATATAGCACAGAGCATTTTCTGTCTTTTCTCAAGGTCAAACGTGTCACGATAACAACTTCCACCCTCAGCCATCCTCCACGGCACCCACTTCTCCCCGAGTCTTTTGTTCATAGCTGAGAATGTGGACGGGGCCAAGGGGACAGTGGCTATTGACTGACAGCCTAAGGGGCAAAAGATCCTTTTCCTATGCTAATGACAGCCTCTTGCAGAGTCCAGTGGCAGAGCATTAAAAGGCTCTTGTAATCCCAGTCATTCCCCTGTGATTAGGATTATGATATAAAAAACTGCAGTTGGACTCCAGTTCTGCAGCAGCCACCCAGTAAAGAAAGCATCAGTTCAGGCAGGGTAAGAAGCATCCAAGCCAGTGAGGTTTTGAGTTAATGTCCCTGGGAAAGATTCCTGTCCCAGGGAGCTGCTGACCTGCCAATCTTGGGGAGCGGGAGAGGCTGACAGCGGGCAGGTAAGAACACCTATCTGTTCTCCACGGGTTTTAGCTGCAGCCACTGTGGCATGGGAGAGCTGGTGCATGTGTATGCTCGTGTGGTACATGTGTGTGCATGTATGTGTGCTCATGTGTTCTCATGTGTGTGCCTGTGTATGCTCATGTGTGTGCATATGTGTGCTCGTGTGTGTGCATGTGTATGCTCGTGTGTGTGCTCATGTGTGTGCATGTGTGAGCTCATGTGTGTGATCATGTCTGTGCATGCATGCATGCTGTGAATTCTTCTCCCTGCCCCTTACCCCCCCCCCCTTTTACCTCCATCACTAGAGAAAGAAGGATAGAGGGGAGACAGAGGTAGAGATCTCTCAGTCTAATTTCTTTCTTCTTGTTTCTTCTTTGCTTGTAGCCGGTGGTCTTTGCTACTTTGTGGATTCTTTTTCCCACCCTTTATCTCCTTCACCCTTTGTTTCACCCCCTATCACTAGAAAGAAGTATAGAAGGGGGAGGAAAAGAAGGAGGAGGAGGAGGAGGAGGAGGAGGAGGAGGAGGAGGAGGAGGAGGAGGAGGAGAAGAAGAAGAAGAAGAAGAAGAAGAAGAAGAAGAAGAAGAAGAAGAAGAAGAAGAGAGATATCTTTGAATCTAACTTCTTTCTTGTTTCTTCTCTGAGCACAACTATTATCAAAACACAACCAACCAACCACTCCACCTATTGGGGTTCTAGGATTTATATACCTTCTGAAAAATTCCCAGAATTCCAAATATTGAACAGTCACAGAAACTATCTGCAGCTGACAAAACCATGCCTCTGCTGGAGCACGAGGCAAATCATAACTGCTAAAAGAAGCCCATATCTCCGCACTTGGGATTAAAATGAAAACATATTTATAGTATTTCTGTCTTGTTTTGTTTTTTAAGAAATCAAAATTCCAGAATTCTCATTACACGTGCATTGTGTTGGGGGACATAGCAGAAAGTATGGTGGCATCTGGGGATGCCCAGTGGCCAGCCACACTGATGACCACGCCCCTTTGTGTTCTCTTCTACTTTGTTGTTGTACCTCCCCCCCCTCTCTCTGCCTCTTCTCCCTCTCCACTATCTTAGCTGATAGCTGTTTTACCTCCAAATTACCAGCCTATCTCAGAACTGGAATGTGAGGACAGCGCTGCTGTCTGTGGCCAGTGGCCTTTTGGGGAAGAAGGACAGCGTGAGAAGTCCCAGGCAAGCATAGGCCCTGTGCGTGTCAGTCAGAACCTGAATGCCCACCCTGACCTTGCTCCTAAACACCATTCTCCGAGTCGAGGGCAGGACTGGCTGTTCTGAGTGGATACTCAAAGTCCTTGAAAGTAACCCAAGTCTACCTGGCAAGCAGCAGTCCTTAAGCATCTCTCTCTCTCTCTCTCTCTCTCTCTCTCTCTCTCGCTCTCTCCTTCCTTTCTTTCTCTCTTCCTTTCTTTCTCTCTTTCTTCCTTTCCTTCCTTCCTTCTTTCTTTCTTTCTTTCTTTCTCTCTTCCTTTCTTTCTCTCTTTCTTTCTTTCTTTCTTTCTTTCTTTCTTTCTTTCTTTCTTTCTTTCTTCTTAGCCACCCACACCTTTTGTGTTGCCAGGAACACAGTAAGGATCAGACATCATGCTCCCATTGTGGGTTTTCTAATGGGAATCCCTGTGTGGTCATTGCTTCCATAGGACTGGGCAGGACGTTAGGACAAGGACAGGACACTTCGGATGAGTGTGGCAAATGCAGGGTGCTACGGAGCAGGCCGGTACCACAGGTGGGGTAGCAGCAGGATGCCTTTAATACATGAGAGCTAAAGGCCAACCTGGGCTATAGGATCTAAAAAAAAAAAAAAAGGTAAAATGGATTGTGTGGCTTGAAGAACAGACACAATCCTTTCTCATTGTCCTGACATCTGTGAGGTGGGGAGTCAGTGTGGTCTGGGTCTGGTGAGGACTCTGCTCCTGGTTTACATCTCCTCTCATTTATCAAGGAAGAGGTTAACAGAAAGACAGCGGGCTCACTAGTACCTCTTCTTGTAAAGTCTCTCACCCCATCATGGGGACCCATCCTTGTGACCTAATTACCTCCCACGAACTTTCGTCTCCCAACAGGGTCGTAATAAGGATTAAGGCTTCAGTGCATGAAGGAAGGTGTCCTCGGTGGCAGGGTCATTGACTGAGTGAATTGAAGCAAGGGTTTTCATGGAAGCCTGGGCAAAGGGCAAGGAGACAGGAGCAGCCTCTGCAGTTGGGGAAAAAAAGCAGCTCAACATCGTGGAGATCTGAGGGCAGCTGCCAAGGCTGTGAGAGTTGAGGCCAGAGGGGCCTGTGTGTCTCAAATTGCCCCATTGAGAGACCAACTGTTTGGGGTTCAGACTCCATCTTAGAGAACCTGACCTAAGGTTGAACACAGGTAAACTAACAGGCTCACCAGTCAGTATCCAGTATATCCCCCAACAAGATCTGTGTCTCCAGGTTACCCACCCCCAACAAATCCAGTATCTAGCTCCAGTTTCCAGGTTACCCCCCAACAAGACCTGTGTCTCCAGGTTAGACCCCCCCCCCCCAACAAATCCAGCGTCTAACACCAGTCTCTAGGTTATTCCCCCAACAAATCTGCACCTCCAGGTTACAAGTCCGCCCCTGCCTAACAACCACCAATCAGGAGGAAAGCAAAAGTTAAGTTTATGGTGTGACTCCCAGCACCAGCCAATTATGTTAAAGGCCACAATAGTTCCCCAATTAGATACTTAACAGGCTAGAAACACTCACTTCCGCTTGTCATTTCCTATAAAACCTTGTTCCTATGAGTGTTCGGGGCATTTCTCCACCGGAACCATCCTGTGGGTAGGCAGTGAGTTGGGCCCAAGCTTGTGAATAAAAATGACCCTTGTGTGACTGCATGGGATTGGCTCCTGATTGGTCTTTCAGGTTTCACGAACGCTTCCTGGTACTACACCACAGGTTCATCAGGATATGGAATCCTGGGTCTTTCCCATCTAAAGAATCAATGCCCACGGGGGAGACCACGGAATCAGTCCTTTGTCAGTGACCAGAGAGTCCACATGTATCCTGGTCAGCCTCAGCCCTAGATCCCCAGGTACTGGGAGGGCACATAGCAACCCAGTCTCACTGTCTCTGGCTCCTGCTGAAGAGATGTTTCGATGCCCTGCCTTGAGCCCTGCTGCTGGGGCCAGCTGTCTCCCTCCTTCACCATGTACTTACCCAAGGACAAGACAGGGGAGCTGGGGGAAGACAGGCTCCCTTAGTCTATGCACACAGAGGTGTCCCGCTCACCTTGTTTTTCCTTGATTGAACTCTTGTTAGCTAGAAGGACAATCTTTTTTTTTTTTTTCTTTTAGTTTTTTTGAGACATGGTTTCTCTGTGTAGCCCAGGCTGTACTAGAACTTACTTTGTAGACCAGGCTGGCCTTGAACTCACAGAAATCTGCCTGCCTCTGTCTCCCTCTGCCTCCTGAGAGCTGGGATTAAAGGTGTGGGCCACCATCACCCAGCTGGGGCAATCTATTTCATTCCTCAGTCTTATGTGAAACCTGATTCACATTCTGTCAGCTCCTCAGCCCTACAGGCAGGGTTCAGAGCACAGTGGAGAATCCTGGGGGTGGCTGGGGTGAGGGCTGGGAAGAGGTGTAGTACTTCATCCAAAGATTTCTCAGAGAGTGGTTCTAACGGCTCAAATGGGTGAGGGGCTATGTTTGTATATCAGGCACACTCACACCTGTCTATTCCATGTATCCGCTATTCTTTCTCAAATGCATTTCCCTCTTGCTACCCTCGGCTCATTCTGAGCCCCAGTTTGCCAGTGCTACCCCTTCCCACACAATGCCTTCTCCTCATTCAGTATTTTCTGCAAGCAATCTACACCGCTAAGTGCTAAACTGATCTGAAGCTCCAACAGAAGTGTACAGCCTGTCCCCTCCTGCTTCAGTGTTGCTGGAAATTCCTCGGGTTCATAGTCTATGGTGCTTCATTTTGTTCTCTAGTCCCTGAGACAGTGGAGAAATTCAACCCATATCTGTGGAAGTGCGCAGAATCCAGATGAACAGAGAGACACCCTCGGAAGTGGGGATAGAATGTTGTTGGTTGTTTTTTTTGGAAGGCAGGTCTTGCTGTGGAGCCCTAACAGGCCTTGGTACTTGCTACATAAAGCCCAGGCTAGTTTCACATTTGTTGCAATCCCTTTGCTGGTGGTTCCTGAGTACGGGATTGTAGGCATGCACTGCCACTCCCACATGACGAGATGATTTAACATAGCATTTTAAGAATTTGCTCTTTGGTATCATTAGGATTGGAGGCTCCTCCTCTTCCTCCCCAAACAGATGTAATGAGTAAACCAAAGGTGACTGTTTGCCTCCTAGAGGCCCCGGAGAAAGGCGGGGTTCCTTTACACATTAAACCTTCACTGAAACGTTCAGAAATCTGCCTTACAGATCATTAACTTCTTCAGGAGGAAGGGACCAGGAGCCCTGGGGAATTACCTGTGGGAGTCTGAGTTATGAGAAGAAGCAAAACAGACCACCTTGGAGCCTGACAGATAGAGATTTTATCTATTGGTAGAGATAGAACTGGGTTCACATTCTAGCTACACCAAGTGTGTGGCCCAAAGCAAGCCAATGTCTCTTGTAGCCCAGATTTCCACATCATTAAGGTGGAGGCACACAATTCCCTTTTATAAAGATTTAAGAGAGCCTATGAAGTGCCTTAGTTCTGTAGGTCCCTGTAGGGAGCAGCAACTATGACACCGCCTGTGGAAGACAGGAAGGGGGCTAACCTGTTTTCAGGGTCTATCTTGGACATCAGAAATGAGGTAAGACAGCTAGGGCCACCCAATAGCACATTTTGGGTATTAAAAAGTTTATCCCAGGGCTGGAGAGATGGCTCAGCAGTTAAGAGCACTGACTGTTCTTCCAGAGGTCCTGAATTCAATTCCCAGCACCCACATGGTGGCTCACAACCATCTGTAATGGGATCTGATGCCCTCTTCTGATGTATCTGAAGACAGCTACAGTGTACTCATATATATAGAATAAATAAATCTTTGTAAAACAATTATCTCCTGCCCCCCAGAAGTGATTTGAGGTTTATTCTTATTATTCAACTTTATTTTATGTGTGTGCCTGCATGTGTGTCTGTGCATGACTTCATGCCTGCTGCCCTCAGAGCCCAGAAGAAGGTGCTGATTACCCTGGAACTGGAGTCACAGGTAGCTGTGGGTTACCATGATGGATGCTCCTAACTGCTGAACCACCGCTCCTGCCCAGATTAGAGGTTTTGTCATTTGGTTTTTGGAGACAGGTCTCACGTTTGCAAGGTTGTCCATGACTTTTCCTATGTTCCTGAGGATAACCTTGAACTTGCGATCTTCCTATTTTTGTTTTATTTTGTTTGTTTGAGACAGTGTTTCCCTGTACAGCCTTGGCTGTCCCTGAACTCACAGAAATATGCCTGCTTGTGCCTTCCAACTGCTGGGATTAAAGGTATGTACAACCACCACCCGGCTGTCTCTTAGGTGCTATGATTCAAGTGTCGGCTGTACTACCACACCTGGCTTATGTGGTGCTAGGGGTCAAAGCCAGTGCTTCATGCTTGCTAGGGGAACAGTCTGCCAACTGAGCTACATCCCACCCTGATTTGAGGAGTTTGGATTATTTATTTTTTTGACAGTCTCACAGTGTAAAACTGGCTGGCCTGGAACTCACCATGTAGACTCGGCTGCCCAGAACTAACATCTTAAAGATCCACCTGACTCTGCCTTACAAATGCTGCATTAAAGGCATGAACCACCTAGGTTGAGGGGTTTTTGTCTGTTTTTGAGATTTTTATTTTTATTTGTGTGTATATGTGGCATGTGTGTGGAGGTGCCCCTGGAAGTCAGAAGGGGGCATCAGATTCCCTGAAGCCCAGCCCACTGACTCCACCCCTCCCACCCCTCCACACAAATGCTGGGAACCCAACTCCAACTCCTGTCCTCTATAAGAGCAGCAGCAAGTGCTCTCAAAAGCTGAGGCATCTCTCTAAGCCCTCGATCTGAGTTTTCAGAAACTAAATATTTCATGTTGTGCTGCAGATGCCGACAACCACACTGAACTTTGTGTTGAACAGGGGTCCTTGAAGACCTGCCACTTACCAGCTTTGTCCCGACTGTTCACCTCATTTGTACAAAGGGACAATAGTTCTGAATCTTGAGGCTCTACAGCAAGATGAATGCACAGTGCTTAGAGTGACGCCCGTGCAGAGAGACAGACGCTCTGTGGACCGAGTTGCCAGTGTATTGTGATATGATCCCCACTAAACGAGAGCAGAAAGTGCCTTGTCAAGGAACTTATTCAAACATGGCAGGAAGATGCTTCAGATCCTGCTTACCAGAGCTGTGTGCCTTGAACCTGCTCATTTATACAGGGTTTGCCCTGGATAACCTCCCTGGTTCCTAAATTGGTCCTGGGCCAATCTACTGTCAGCTTCCCAGAGTCTCCTTCAGCTCTGGGCTGGATTACCTGTGTAGGTGCTCCTTCCCCCATTCTGTCACTTAAGGGGAGGCAGACATCCTTTCTGTTTCCATAGTACTCAGTTTGAACCCAGGGCCTCTTGCACAGTAGGCAAGTTCTCTACACCCAGTCCTACATTCTCGGCCCACTTTTCAGTTTGAGAAAATGTCTCACTAAATTGCCTAGGCTGGCCTTGAACTTGCAGCAAGACACTTCTGCTTTAATCTCTAGAACAACTGGGACTATAGGACTACACCAGCAAAAGGGGCTGCTCAGGCCTGAGCTTTGTGCAGTCTTTCCAGTAGCTACACCTGCCATCTAGCAGCACTGAAGATTAAGTACATGACTGACTGAAACTTGTTGACCAAGGAAGAGTGAGCACTTTCCTTTTCAGAGATGTCTGAAATGTCCTGGTTCTTCTTACTGTTCCTTTGGGGGTAGAGGGGCAGTCAAAATGGGTTTGGACATTAGAGAAACTTGGTCACCTCCTGGTTAGATAGAGAAAGCTCCATGGATTTGGGGCACAATTGCCATCCCTTTGGTTACTCCTTCAGCTGAGGCCTGTACCCAGGTCTGTTCGGGAATCCTCCCCTCCCCCAGAAGCAGTCCCTTCCCAAGCAGCTGACAAAGCCGGCCTGGCTCTTGGTGAACCGCTGAGCAGTTAACGCCAGCTTACCCTGAGGCCTCAGAGAGCGGTGGCCAATGATCTTGACCTAAGAGGACGCCCAACGGTGATGGGGCGGCCTGTGGAGAAGACAACCGACCCATCCCGAAACGTTCCCCACACAAAGGCCATTCCTCAGCTTCCCGCTCCAGCGAAGCCGGGTGGAGTCGGCTGAAGCGTGGCGCCTTTTGCGCTCCTGATGCGCCCCCAAGTCACCCGGGCGCCCCTCCGCTTTCGCGCCCGCGTCCCTGGGGAGGGATGTGGTCGGCGCCCGGGACACGGCCCTGTGGCAGCCGGTGCGCCCCAAATTCAGGGCGCATCCTCCGGCCGTCTAGGCGGCACTGGCTCCGGGAGTGGAGCGAAGCCGCGGCTGCTCTGGGCTCCGGGCGTGCGCTCGGATCGAGCGGCCACGACCCTGGGAGGCCGCGGGAGGCTGGGGGTGGGGACAGGCCGAGGTCGCGGCTCCTCCAGCCCCTTCCGCCGCCCCTCCTCTCGCCTGCCTCGCCCTCACTTCCCAGGCCGGCCCGCGAGGCCGCCGGCTGGGCCTTCCACCTTCAAGCAAAGCTTTGAAGTAGCGGTCGCTGCGACTCCTGGCGCCTAGCGGGGCCCGGGGCGCCGCGCATTCCCGCCAGCCCGGCCTTGCCTCGTGGGACCCAGGACGGGAGCCACTCCCGGGGCCAGGCCTGCGGGCCACACTCCTGCCCGCCCGCCAGGATTCAAGGCGAGTCCGGCCCAGGACTCTGCAGCCACCCCAGACGGGGAGAGTGGGGCAGGGCCTCGCCTCTCTGAGGGATGGAGGGGATGGAGGCGGCGGCCAAGCCCACGCGCCGCTCTCAGTGAGTACGAAGAGGAGCCGGGCGGGGTGGCGGGGCACACCCGGGGAGACCCGAGCTCCCGCTGCCGCCGCAGAGCTGGAAGGGTCCCGTCCATTTTCATTTCAGTTTTTCTGAGTTAGAGCATCTGTGCTAGGAGTTACGACGTCTTCCAGGAAGATCGTCCCGAGGCCTTCAGGGGTTCGGTCTCATTCCTAAGGTCTGTGGACAAGCCTAGAGCGCAGTTCCAGAGTTTACCCGTCAGTTTTTCTGAAAGTTCCTATTACAGCCTGGGCTTCTGGATTGGGTCTCAGAGAAGAGATAGCAAAGAGAAACCTAGTACATTTAGATCAGTGGTTCTCAGTCTTTCTAATGCCGCGACTCTTTAATACAGTTTATCATGTTGTGGTTATCTCCAACCATAAAATTATTTTCGTTGCTACTTCATGACTATAATTTTGCTACTGTTACGAATCGTAATGTGAATATCTGATATGCAGTATATCTGATATGCGACCCCGTGATGCCAAGAACCGCTGCTCCAGATGATGTAGTAGAGAAAATTATTTCTATAATCCTTAAACTTCACAGATTTACTGTCGTGAATTTTTGTGTTATATATGTATGTTGCTTTATAAAATATGCATATCCTGAAAAACATATAAATTGAATTATAATAAATGACTGTAGGAGACTCACCTTTAAGAACATCTTATGGTGGGTCCCTATTGTGAGAAGGGAATAATTAACGTTTAATATTTAGTCTATGAACAAATTCTTATACACTGAGTTTACTTCCTATGGGACACAGGTAAACTTGGATGACACCTGAGTGTTCTGAGTAATCACTAAGACACAGTAGCTTATACAGTGAGTAAAACAGTTGTGACTTCATTCTCTGTAAAGCTATTGGAATCAGCCCAGCCACCAAGGGGCCATATAACACTAGTGAGGCTTGTGATATCTGTGGACTTAGGTCTTACCTACGAACAAGGGCATGCAGTTAAAGGCTCACTGTCTTGAAGAGTCCTGGCTTGGAATGGAAAGGTTCTGGTTACAAACTTGGCTCTCCCATGGCATCTATGTGCTGTAATTTCTCTATGCCTCAGTTCTCCATCTGTTAAAAATAATATTTTTATTTCTATATTATATCTATTAATAATATATTTATTTCTATATTATATAATAAATGATAAATATCTTTATTTATATAAAAATAACATTCTAGCACAGACATGTTGGAATCATTTTAGAGAATGCTGAAATGTTTGAAAAGCTCTGCTTGACATAGAGCAGATAGCTTATGGTTTGTGACTGTCACTGTCTTCTTTTTGAGTACAGCTTGACTCTAGTCGAAGGCCTTTTCACTGGGGTTGGCATGAAGCGGGCAGGCAGCATCTTCTACTGGAGGGACAGGTCCTTCATCCACAAGGAAAAGTATTGACCATTAACCAGCACTGCCATTCTCCTCTGAGGCCTCTTTTAACCCAGGGCTTGAGAATTATACTGCTTTTCACCATGGTTCACATTTTGCATTGGATTGCTTGAGGCCTTGTTTTGTTCACTCTAAAAAACGGGGATAGAGCGACTGGTATTGTTTTCTTCAGCAGGGTTTATTGCCCATGCTCCAGGAACCATCCTCCCCAGTCCCCTCGTCACTCATGCCAGGAGAAAGTAAGCTTGCTTGTAGCTTGTTCGTATTGTCCTGTGACTCGTCCTTTCCAATGTGCATCCACATGATATAGAGGACACCCCTCTTCTTGAGGTATGTCATCTGAGCAGGGGTCCCTATCAGGGCACTGTGGAGACCAAGCAGGTTACTGGGGCCATCCGGGTTCAGGGTCTCAGCTTCTCTTTTTTCCTGCAGAGCGTCCAGGTCAGGGAGCAGAACAACAAGCCCCAAGCAAATGACTCCAGCTATGGCTAGAAATGGTGCTGAGCAGCCAGACAGTGGACCTCTCCAGAGACCTTCACTCTGCCCCCAGGAAGACCAAACATCTAACCTAATGCCCCCCAAGCCTCCCAGGACATGGGGGCTGCATCTCCAAGGCCCTTCTGTGCTAGAGTCTAAAGTGAAGGCCTTGAAGGAGAAAATGGCAGCAGGAAAACAGGGGACAAATCCCTGTCCTACTTCCTATGAGCGTCCATTCCCCATGAAATCCAAATGTCACCAAATCTGGAGCCTACAAGAAGGTTCTACTCTACCAGACGCCCTGGTGGTCCCCCATGCTCAGAACCCTAATAATGGTCATCTGGCCAGCCATGTTAATGAGAAGAAACCTGCTGGGAACAGTGGATCCAAGCCATCCACCCCTAAGAGCTGGAATGAACAAAGCCTGTGGTCTCCAGAAGCAGTGTGGATGCTGGCTGATCACGAGGAGGACCCAGTACTGGGGTCTGGCTCTTTACAAGAAAGTCCCAACAACCAGGTTTCTGTGGACCAGCCACAGGGGCCTGGTCCCTGTAAAACCACCCACTTGGGCAGCCTGAAGAAGAGAAGACCATACCCAACTGGAGGTAGTATGGTCTCAAAGGAAGATCTGGACAGCACAGCCCTGACCTCCAAGGAGGATTTAGTTCCCAGAACAGACCAGTCAGAGACATTCTGGAGAGCTGGTGGCCTGGAGGCTCTGAGCTCTGTGGCAAATGCTTTGTCCCTGTCGGACCAGGTAGAGAGGAACCGCCTCCTGCTGCAGGAGATGCTGAAGGTTTCCAGACAGAGACCTCCCAAAGCAGAGAGCCCAGACTGGACTCCATCCTGGGACAGGGATGCATCAGGTGAGCCTCACTTTACAGTTAGAGCAAATAGGACATGGTAGGGGGCTGGAAAGATGGCACAATGTCACCCACATAATCACTGTCCATCTGGGACATAAGGTCCTTTATAACACACATGCAGCCCTAACTGCCACAAACCCTGTGGCCCTCCAGATCAGTGGGAGGCTATTCTTTGTGCTTAGGGACAGAGGCTATGAGACTCTTCCCTGAGCCTTAGCTCTTTGCAGAGCAGCCTCTTGTACTCCCCATGCCATCCCCAGTGTGGTAAAGTGTCCTGTGGTGGGGCTAGCAGACAGGAGCACATCCCGAGGGGGCTGAACGTCCTGCCCACTGGACACTGTTGGGGGTGTGCGCCCAGACTCCAGAAGACATGCTTTCTCGAGCTTCATTACCTTACTTGAGGGCATGTATGGATCCTCATAACCCATCCAAGTTCACTCAGTCTGACAGCCTGTGCTTCTACTTCTCAGACCAGAGCTTCCAATCCTGTCATATTGGACATTAGATTTTAGTGTGTGGATTTGGGGGACCTAGGCATTCGGCCCACATAGGGGGTAGAGCACCTTTCCTCTGTGTTTACCAGTTGGTGGCTCTGCCCTGATCTCTGCTTCTGCTCTGGGCCCTAGAGCGACCAGCGGGAGACGTGGACTGGGACTCGGGCACCCCCCAGCAGGACTCAGGTCAGAGCAGGTAAGGGTTCTTCCTTACCATTCCTTCATTTTCTATATACCAGAGCAGTAGGAAACCTTGCAAAGGCCAGAGGAGACAGAGATAGTGGCCGCTGCCAACCATTGTTCTTCTTCTTCTTTTTTTTTTTTTTTTTTTTTTCCCTTTTTTTCGAGACAGGGTTTCTCTGTGTAGCCCTGGCTGTCCTGGAATTCACTCTGTAGACCAGGCTGGCCTCGAACTCAGAAATCCGCCTGCCTCTGCCTCCCAAGTGCTGGGATTAAAGGCGTGCGCCACCACTGCCCAGCCAACCATTGTTCTTGAGGCCCTGTAGAAGGTACCAGCCTCTGGCTACCTGTCATCTGGGCCAAGCCACTGGGTGTAGAGGTCTGCAGCAAGCCTTCCAATTACCTGCTCAGTGTCCTGGAGGCCATTTCCCCTGCCTAGGTTTCTACCTCCTTTAACTGGAGAAATGGAGAAGCCATAGTTATCCGCTGAGTCCATAGGGTTATTGTGAAGCTAATGGGCTTGGGTGCGAAAGTCCTTGGGGAAGGCACAGAAACACAACATTTTAACTCCACCTGTGCTTTCCCTAATCAGAGGAGTGTGCAGGGCCCAGGGGCAAGCGTTTCCCATCCAGCCTCTCAGACTGTTTTCTGGCCCCTTCATCGCTATTCTAGGGAAGCTGCTGTCCAGAGAGTGTGATGGGAGAGGAGAGCAGTGTCCTGAGTCTGGAACAGTGGGGTCTGAGGTGTGGGAGGCCACACAGAGGCCTGAGCCTCTGCGGGTGCCCACTCAGAGGCTGGCCTTGCTGGTACGAGGCTGAGAGGCCTTGGGTCTGGGCGTGGCTCCTTTTTCCACAGCTGCACATGACATCAGTCTGGGAAGAATCTCCTGATGTCTGCCCACAGTAGTCAGCTTTGTCTCTTCTCACTGGTCAGGCTGCTCCTTATGTATCTTACTAAGATTGACTTGTCCTTCCCAAAACACGGCTAAGACCTCTGTAACAGAATGCATCTTATAACGACTTAAAATGATTTATAAACCACAGAAACACCATTTTTACAGTGTAGGAGGGTGGGAATTCAAGAGTGAGAAGGTAGAAGATTCAGTGTTTGGTGAGGGCCTGCTTCTTCATAGAAGATGGCATTCTGCTCCTTCTGTGTTCTCTCTACCTGCAGCCCTCTGAGAGAGCCTTGCAAAGGCTCCTGGGTGCTGTGGAGACAGCGCCCCCCCACCCCCCCGCAGCTCCCAGCCTCAGCCTCCAGCCAACTCCAGTGCCTTCACAAGGAAGCATAGCTGCTGGGATTTTGCTCAGAGTCCTTGTAGAAAGAAGGCAAGCCCCTGGCTTGCTCTGAGATAATGAGTAACAAAACCCAGTTTTCTTACAGGAGCAGCTCAATCAGGGATAGGGAAAGACTTGCCTGTGAGGATATTTAGAATTCTCAAGACTAGACTCCTAGATCAGTTTAACCTGACAGGCCATCTGTAGCCTTGGGTTCTATGTCAGAGTACAAGTATGAGGGGCCAGCGTGATGGCACATAACTGCAAGCCCATCGGTTGTGAGGCTGTGGCAATAGGGGTCCATGTTCCATGGCTGCCCGGGCTACATAGTGAAACCTTGTCTAGAAAAGAAACAGACAGATCTTGGATATGGCATGTGTGCATGTATATTATATGACTTGCTCATGTATTTGTGTGTGTGTGTGTGTGTGTGTGTGTGTGTGTGTGTGTGTGTATGTATATATGATGAATCAGTGCATGTGTCTGAGGGGAGATATACACATAGAGAAAGAAAGACCAATAGACTTGTTTTAAGATTCTGTTCAAACACTAATAAAATGTCCCCTTAGAGTGCCTGGCATATAGAGCCACAGGCATGAAGGTCAAGTCCCTGCTAAGTAGACACTTAGACTGTAGGGCCAGGGAGCATAACTGGTTCAAGGAAGAGAAAACTCCAGCCTGCTGTGATGTCTGGATCCATCCCAGGGCTCCCCTCTGAGTGAGATGGACTTTCTGAGGCTACAGCTTACAGAGCCTACATTGCCCAGAGTCTTGGCTTCCCTTAGCTCATGCCCCAGGAGTGCCACAGAGCACTCAGGTCCTGGACTTAGAGCCTGTGCTAAGGGGTGGAGGATCGGAGGCAGAAGAGTGCTCTGCCCTTGTAGCTGACCGTCCCAGTGGCCACCCGTCAGTGCCTGCCCTGCTTCATTCTTTGAGCACTGCAAACTCTCTCAGGGCTTGAAAAGCAAAAGGTTCTGCTATCTGTCCAGTCAGATCTGGAATCTGAATAATCCATGTTACAACCACAGAGCCATGACAGCCAGGCTAAGCTAGGCGCTCCTAATTGTTACTGTCCTGCAAGGTGATAAGACAAGTTCAAGTTGATTGCAGAGCCCAGTGCTTGGGTCTGTGGTACCTGGGCCAGCTTGTTACAAGGTGGCCTTAAGGAGTCAACCATGGAGGTGAGCCACCTAAAGACTCAGGACCTCAAATCCTGCAGGAGACCTCTGTCTCCTACCCCCAGGGTAGTTCTCTAGCACCCACACACGGGTCAGGCTTTTGCTCGGTCCTGTTGGGCTAAGACACTAGTGGCCTGTTGAATGAACAGGCTGGCAACTGCCATTTTCATCCTCTTGCTGTGTGCTGGGTTCTGTGAAAGTACTGCTTTGTACATCTTACTTTGTCTGTGGATAGATCTTCGCCATTGTTCTTGCTTTGATGACAGAGAGCTCTCTAGAGGAGGCCAAGAAACTTGCCCAGGGCTTGGAGTCAGGACTTGCACTCCCAAGGCTATCCTCTGACTGCTATGGGACACTCATTGCCTTGAGCTACCCTTTTTGTACCTCCACAGGTCATCCCTTGGATAAACAATCCCTTGGGCTGGGGATCTGGGGCCTTCTATGTCCCTGCAGCTTGACCTGTTCTCTGCTTTAGGGAAGGAGCCATGCGTGAGCCAGCTTGTGTGTGTCTGTGCTTTCACTGTGTCATTTTAGAACAGGTGCTCATAACATGTCTGGCAAAGGCAGGCAGGAAAGAGCTGACTGAGGGCTCCCCGACATCTGGAGCCTGTGAGGACTTGCAAGGGTCTGGCTGGAAACGGAAGGAACATTCCAGATAGGTGAGGGAGGCTGCAGCAACACTTGGGAGCATCTGAGGTGGGGGGTGTGGTGATCCGGGGAGGGGAGCTGCTGGGAAGAGCCTAGATCTGAGGTCTCATTTGGATGCAGAGGCATTCAAGGTCTCCTTCCTGCTCTAGCTGCCTCCCCTACACAAAACGATGATCTTTTCTCCTGGAAACTTGGGTTGGTGTGAGTCCTGTGGGCTAGGCAGCATCGAGAGCCTAGGAAGAGGCTATCTTAAGTCACTGGCCATTTTTTATATCTTCTGGGCCCAGAGTGTTAGGGATTTGGTTATAAGAAGCTTCTAGCAAACCAGTGATGAGTCACTGGGCATTTTGGGATCACAGAGGTCGCTGAGGAGTGCCATGGCAAGATGTTACTGGAGTGGTTGTGACCCATACTGCTGGCTTACCCCCCACTATGCAGATACGGAAACAAAAAGAGCTGTGCACTTGCAGTCCCAAGATGTTCAAAGGAAAAAGAAAAAAACAGCAAAGCAGTGCATCAAGACTTTTAGTGCTTAACTGCTTCCACGGCGTCCAGGATTCTGTTCCCTGGGTTGATCCCACACAAAGCCAGTGCTTTGGAAGGTTCAGGTGCTTTGTCTGCTGCTGAGCTTGTCACCACACTCATAGTCATTCCACACACCGAACCCTTTTCGTGCTCAGCCCTGACCTGGGAGAAGCTCACAGAAGTTAACATCTTCAAGGTGGGAGGGAGCTAAGCTGACCTCAAGAAAAGTCCCTCTGGGAGTGTCTCAGACATCTGCCATGCCAGCTGTCTGTGTGCCCCATACTGAGCCCATACCATGCTGACCTGGTCATGTTCTGGGTCTCAGTGGGGAAGTGTCATCGTTCTTTGGGAACGAGGGATGGGGCTGGTCTGCCTTCTCTGGTGTTCTGACCTGTAATGGCTTTTTCTTAGGAGCCCTTTCTTCCTTCTCTGGAGAGAAGGGCATTGGCCTTCCTCTGCTCCCCACCAGCATCCTCCTGACCCCTGTGCTGTGGAAGTTACCTTTTCCACAGAGCCCACCAAAGGCTTTGAAAGTCTGGAGCAAGCCCAGTAAGCCCTCTCCAGGCGCATGCGGACGCCACTTCTATGCATGCCTTCTCCTTGCCAGCAGCAGTGTAGCCTCATTGGCAGATGGATGACCTTAGCTCATGGTCAGGAATCCTCCCCCTCCCCCAGAGTGAAGAGGTGGAAGTAACACTAGGATTAATAATAGACATATAATCATGCTAACATTTGTGGAATTTTACTGTGTTTGGAGAGACTATTTCTCTTAACAGCTGAGCTCTCAGTAGCCTATGAGGAAACAGACTTAGCCTTAAAGGCACTCATCAGGTGACACTTCTGGGAAGGGATGGTCCAGGGGTGAGGATTCCTGAAGCAGACTCTAAACCACTTCTTTAGGTTTCATTCTGTGGGTGTCCTATGGACTGAAGAAGGGTGCACCTTTATAAACCCTCACCCTACAGCTAATTCAGACCCCACCCTTCTACCTCCCTCAGACAGCAATAGTAATGATCTCTGTCCTTGACTGTCAAAGCTTTAATATACACAGATGGAACATGTCAAGCAAAGGCTTTGGACCCCCTTCTACATGCTGCATACTCTCCTTTCCCTGACTGCAGCCTGGAGGTTGTCAGGTCTGTCTCCAGTCCTTATTCCTTGATTCGTGTTCCTGAGATGAAGGGGTTAACTCCAGACTTGCTGGAGTTTATCAGTGTAATCCAGGGTTATGATGGCTGCAGAGACATCTCCCTCCCCCCCCCCCCCAGTTTCTCTGGCTGTGACAGAGATAGGGATCTCCTAAGTTGCCTCGATGGAGGGGTGCTAAAGTCACTGCTAAACTTGTCCCCACTCCAAGAACCTGGCCTAGAGCAGAGGGCAGAGGTCACCAGCTCCCTTTGTCCTCAGGATGCAGGTTGTGTGAGGGTCAGAGGCAAAGGCCTGAACACGCCTGTGGACCTCTAGCTTCTCCCCAGTAAGTAGTTCTTTGGGTGGCCATTCCACGAAAGCCAGTCCTGTAGTCCAAATGGCCCCTAGGTGGGAACCCCAGGACCCCTGCCCTACCCTAGCCTGCCTGGCCAAAGACCCAGACTCACAGGTTAGCAGTGTGAGCCCTCTCTTGCCTAAAGGCTCATACTTACAGGTGGGAAACTGCTACCCTGGAGGAAAATATTCAGCTGCCTTATTCCTACACCCTGCCCCAGTGATACCAGGCTACTGAAATTCAGGCTTTAAGATGCCAATTAATGTTCTTTGCTTGTAAGTGGTGTGCCTGGCTTTACACTGCCTGGCTTTGCCAGGAAATTTCCAAAGGAATTGAAAGAACTGGATTGTGGGTTTTAGTTCTTGATAAGAAAGGCTGACTCTGGGCTTCCCCCCCCCCCCCCCCAGTCCAGGGTCAAATTAGGGCCTTCCTCAGTTGGAAGAGTTTGAATCTATCTTTCTGGATTGTTGGGCGACCTCTGGCGTGGCGTTAGGAGGTAGGCGATAGCAGGAATAGACTGGACATCCTACAACGCTGTGCCAGCTTGCTCCAGAGAAAGAGAAGCTGGCAGAGCCACCATCTCCAGGGTGCACATTGATGTCGTCCTTGCTTTGCTGACCTTGGCTGCCGTCTGTGAAGGTGGCTGCCACTCTCCTCCCTGCTTGGCAAGTTTGCTGCATAGATGCCTCCAGGCAGCCAGAAAGCCTGCCTTTCTAATCAGTGGAGAAACTAGCTTTGTCTGCCAGACTAAAGCAGGGCAGTTGATGAGGGGGGGAGGGAGGTGGGCAGCTGTTCCAAACAGGATACAGCAAAGCTAGAAATGGCTTGGAAACCTGGGGGCAAGGCTGATCTCAGCGGCAGCGTCTGGCCAGCTGCCGAGGGGCCCTCCTGCCTGCCCACCAGGCCTTGTGACAAATGTCCTCCGACAGTCACAGGAGCACAGCTGTCACCGGAAGGCTGTGAGCATGTCGGCTGGAAGCCAGAGGCCCACCGCTGCAGGGGCACCTCTGTGCGTGGTAACCTCATTTTCTCTGCTGTTGGAACTGGAGCCCTCGGGAGCACAGCTGCTCTCAACTGTGGTTTGGGGAGCTGTCTGCTCTGGAAGCTATGTCAGGGGAGCCTCTCCTGCCAATGGAGGCCTCTTGGGACAGCAGGCCTGGAGAAGTACTTTTGCATCACTGTGGTGAAGCCCTCCTTCTGAAGCCCGGCCTGGCCCTGCCAGAGCTCATGGCACAGATGGTGTCTTTATGCTCACAGCCTTTCCCCCTCTGGCCCAAAGCAGTGTTCAAAACACACGACAAGAAGAAAACAAAAACCCATCATCTGCTCAGAGCCAGTTCAAGGATGTCCCAAGGAGCCCTTGTCCTGGAGGTCTTTGTCCATTCCTGTCCCGAGAGTCCCTAGTACCTTCCTGAGATCAGGGTGTGGCCCTTTCCCCCATGTAGCATATGGAGGAATTTGGGGGTATGCCAGGTGTGAGATCTAAGCCCTACTGAGCCTTCAGCTAAGTTCTCTTTCTGGGGAGCCTCCCTATGAGCAGAGTCAAGCATATGTGACAGTGGGGATGCTGGAGTTACATCAAAGCCTGTCTGACTTCAGCCACAGACATCCTTGCCCACCCTGGCACCCAGAGGCAGAGACCAGGATGTGAGATGGGGCTGGGAGCGGAGGGGTTGCATCACTGCCCAGCTCTCAATTGATGGTTGCCCTTGAGTGATGTGTCCACATTCCTCTCCAATCCAGACACCCTCATCTGTCAGGCACAGGGAACAGCCTGGCTGTGAAGAGCGAACTCTGCAGAGAAAGCCATCTTGTCATGGGGAAATGTGGGCTGTCCTTACTTTCATAAGCCAGGTGTCACTGTCTAGGATACAGCTTTGGAAAGAGGTGCCTGTCATTTCTACAGCTGTGGACTGACCAGGGAGGCAATGCATCTGGTTAGTAGTTCAGCACCAGATGACCCTTATTATGATGAAAGTCGAGCCATATGCTGATTTGGTTTGAGTCCAGCTTAATTTCTCTCCGCCCTGACTCTATGAGCCCCGAATTGACTCCTGACAGGTCTAGATTGAGACCATGACAAGAAAATACCAGGATTTATAAAACATTATCCCCCAAAGGACTGAGACTGTGACAGACAGTGCCTTGGCCCTGTGTCTGAGATGGGAACTGGGGACAGTGCTGTGTGAGCTCCAGTGGGTGTCTGTGTAGGTGCTGCGAGACAGGAGACAGAGAGGCCATGCGTGGAAAGGCCATCTGTCTGGGCACAGGCCCAGATGCATAACCTCGGGACCTTCTCTCTCCCTCTTCCTCAAAGCTCCTGCTTCTGCCCAGGGAGGAAAATTAGGATAGTCAGACACCCATGCCCGTTTTCCATCCCCTGAGCAGATGTCCAAGGTCAGGTTGTCTCCTGTCTGAGCTCAGGGTGTTTCCCAGGCCTCGGGGGAAGGGGTGAGAAGACAGTGGGGAGGAGGGAGCCTTGTGTGTGAGCTAGAAGGGGAAGGCTTTTCCTGGCAGAGCTGGGGCTTGAGACCATTAAAGCCTCCTAAGCTGTGTTATTTTCTTTTAATCCCTCCGCTGTCCATCCTGGCCTGTGCTGCCCTGCAGGACCTTTGTCCCCAAGCTGGAGCCTATGCCGAGGGCCAAGCATGAGGACGCCAAGCATCTGCTTCGGTGTGTTCGCATGAAGGCCAAGACCCAGCCTCTCCGAGCGAGTCATGATATTGTGCCCACCATTGCTCAGGGCAGCCGGTGAGTGGGGCTTAAGCCAGACTGGCCTGGGAGGGCTTGTGGCAGGGAAGGGTCAGTAGCACAAATAGCTGAAGTATGGCCAAAATGCCTCTGTTCTTTCGTGTGTGTGTGTGTGTGTGTGTGTGTGTGTGTGTGTGTGTGTGTGTGCACGTGCACTGAGCATTTGCTGTGGTCATTTAGTCAGCACATCATTACCCAATAGAGTGCCATATGCTGAGATATAAAGGTAAATAAAATATGTGATCTGTGCTCTCTGGAGCATAGAGATCACAGTCTCCAGGGAGAGAGACAGCCAAACACCTAGTCAGTTCTGTGGGTTACAGTGGAGGAGAGAAAAGGCCCGTGTGCAGAGCTGGTGATGTGTCACTCCACCTGCAAGGGACAGGTGAGGCTCTCAAGAGGAGGTAGCTCTCCAGATGGGGCTTACGGGAGCTGTAAATGTTCACTGGGCAGATTCAGTGTGAGAGGAAGCACTGTGTTCCAGTCAGCTTGGAAGAGAGAAATCTAGGAGGTAAAACATGAAGACCAGAGAGCCTCATAGAGGCCGGCCATGGAGGAACTCCAGACCCACTGAGCTCACAAGCTCCTGCACGGGTTTGGGACCACTGAGAGATAAACAGGTAGTTAAACAGACAGATAACTAGATAGCATGGTAGTAACTACCTTTCTACGGTGCCCTTCTGGCTGTGAGCAGTGGAATCTGACAGATGAGAAAGACTGACTATGGTCCTCATGGAAGGTTCAAGGAAGCAGGCATGGTGACTTCCCAGAGATGCCCACAAACCAGAACTGCTCACCAGGCAGTGGACAAGCACTACCATGTTGAAATCTGGCCCCACTGGGGGTTACTGTGTGCCTTGGGGGAGATCTCTGAATTATTAGTGACCGTCTTCCAGGGTGTGAGGTTCTGAGATGATGTACAAAGTGCTGTGGACACGGGCACTGCCAGCTCCAGGTCCCCGACACCTGAATCAACCTAACCAGCTTTGAGGGCAGGAGAAGAGGAGGCACTCAGGACAGAGCCCAGAGTTCTAACTTGTATCAGAGTGTTCATGGGCCCCTAGCCAAAGGGCGATGCCTAGGTTCAGGGTCAGGCTTTAGAGGGGAAGACGTTCATTGAACCGCTAGATACAGGATCATTAGAGGTGAGGCCAGAACTGGAGATATGGTACTGTGGTGAATTCATCCTGCTGCAGCTGCAAGGGTGAGGGCATCCAGACTGAAGCCATTCTCTGACTGTCCCCAGCGTTGTACTTGCCCTTTTTATGGTGCACCTTAAAGGGCTACTTACACATGGAGTTCTCCCCCACACAAATGCAGCCACTAGCCATGCTCTGAGCTGTCAGGCCATGCCAGATCTTGCCAGGCCCGAGCAGGCCCACCTCTGCAGATGGCAAGGCTTGTGGCTTCACAGGTATGGTGGGCATATTGGATCTGCTTGTCTTCTTCGTCACTGTGCGGTAATGAGGACTCCTAGTAAAACCAAGTCATGTGCTCTTTGATGGAGGGTCCTGAACCTGCTCACCAAAGGCTCCGGACATTCACAGAACCACCACCGCACCTCCATCGCAAGCTGGGGCCTCTGTATTCAGTGTCACTGTGACCCTTCAGAGAGGGGGACAAGAGGCCCCAAAATATTCTTTTTTTTCCACATGTGTGCCTTGTCTCTCTCAAACTATAGAGGGCTCACTGGAATGGTGGCTTCTTTCAGGTATCCTACTTGTTTTCCACATATCCAGAGAGCTGTTTTAGACACCAAGGCACTTCTGCCCCGTGTTCTATGGAATTATACTGGAGTGGTGTGGTGAGGCACACAGGCAAGATCTGCAAAGCAGACTTCAGTGTGCTTTGTCCTTTTGGGCACTACCTTCTCTAGTTCATTCCAGCTAGTCGTAACACCCCAGTAGCTATTGTGAAGTAGGTTCCCTCTTTCTTGGCCATAAAAATGCTGTAAAAATGCAAGGTGACCTACTTCAGCAGCTGCTGTGTCCAGAAAAGAATTACTATGACTTGGCAGCGCTGGGGAATCCTCAGAGGGTAGAGCTGAAAAATCTGCACCAGATGGCTTGCTGCAGCTGCTTCTAAAGGTTACGCTCCATCAGCTTACCCTGGAGGGCAGGCAGCGTAACATGGTGATGCCCTGCAGGCCCCAGGCCTCAGCTAGAAGCAGGAGGTCCTGCCCCAACCCCTCCTTATCACTCCTTCCAAAGAACAGCTTGGCAAAAGATGAGGGAGGAGGGGCAGGCAGAGCAATCTGTAGAAGGCTCCCTTTAGTTTAGGTCTCTACCTAGAGGCAGCCAGGAGAGCCTGGATCCTGGCCTTTCCCAGGAGGGAGGGGTGGAAACAGATGTGTTGTCCAGAAGCCAATTCAAATGGAAATTGAGCAGCTCCTGGAAGTGTAAGCTGTCGTCACCTGGGGAAAAGGCAGACCCAGGCTGGTATTCTTACTCCTGAGAGTACCCTGGGTGTGTGGCTGCAGAGCTTGCGAACAGCAAATCCATTGTGTGTCTAGGATAGAACTGTCATGGAGTGTGGGAAGGGATTCTCCTCCCGAAGGCCATGCAACTTCCTCACTACAGCAGAGGCACTGAGCTCAGCTAGAATCCTGTCCTGGGGGGGCTTCATCTTGAGAGGCAAAGCAGCTCTGGACTTTGCTTTTGGCTTCACTGACTCAAGTGCATGTCTCCCAAGGCTTCTCCCTGCTTTTCTGCGCCTGTGTCTGTGTGGCTGTTTGGGGCCTTGGAGTCTGAATAATCACATTGAAGACTTACATGATTAGATCTTTATTTTATTCTCATTATGATGATGAAGTAGGTTTTGTGGGATTTTGTTTTGTTTTATTTTGTTCTTGAGGCAGGATCTCACTGTGTGGTCCTAGCTGGCCTGAAACTTCCTTTGTAGACTAGGATGGCCTTGAATTCACAGACATTCACATCTGTCTCTGCCTTCCAAGTGCTGGATTCAAAGATATACACCACCATGTCCATCAGTGTCTTGTTTCTGAGATGGGATCTCACTCTGTAGCCTAGACTTTCTTGAGCTCAGAATCCTCCTGCCTCAGCCTCTTGAATGCTAAGACTGGGGATATGTATCAGCACACCCAGCTTTTGTTTTTCCTTTTAAAATAAAAATATTTCTCTCTTTGAAATGAATTCTGAAATGGCTCAGTTCAGCATCTGTGTATAAACAAGGCTATGGCCGGAGCTCATGGGACACAGACTATTACTGTATTGCCCTGAGAAAAAATTTGTTTTTTTCTTTACCAGAACTTACAGCCCACTTCACTCCAGCAAAGCAGGGCACTGGCCCTGGATCCCAGGAGGTGGAAGGGGTGGTTCTGAGCCGGGTGCAGGATCTTCAGTGAGCCATGCTGTGTTGTATAGACCTGGCTGCCCAGCTTGTCCCACCTGTGCTGGGGTTACAACTTCTGCCTGATGAGATAGCACGTGTTTGCTGACCGATGTCAGTATTTCCTTCCAACACTGACATCTGACTCTGTGACAGACAGAGAGTGGGTGGTACAGGTGCTCAGAGCAGGGACACGCCATCAAGGGGTATTTATTCTGAGTTCTCCAGAGAAGACAACCAATAGGAGTGTCTGTATATATAGAGGCTCACTTTAAGAGCTGGCTCCCAGGGCTGGAGAGATGGCCCAGCAGTTAAGAGTGCCGGCTGTTTGTCCAAAGATCGTGAGTTCAAATACCAGCAACCACAGATGACTCACAACTCTCTGTATCTGATGCTCTCTTTTGGGGTGTCTGAAGACAGTTACAGTGAGTGAGCAGGGCTGGAGTGAGCGGGGCTGGAGAAGAAAAAAGTGTCTGAAGACAGCTATAGTATACTTATATATAATAAATAAACAAATCTTAAAAAAAAAAAAAAAAAAAAAGGTTGGCTCCCAGACTAGAATCCTGGCAAATCCCAAACCTGCAGGACAGGACAGCAGTTCAGTGTCAAAGTCAGCTTTCAGACAGAATCCCTTATTGCTCCAGGGAGGTCAGAGGTCAATCTTGGTTTTCCTCAGGCCTTCAACTGCTGATGAGGCCTACCACATGACAGAAGGTAATCTGCCATCTTTCTTCTGCACAGTCTCTAGCTTAGTAGCTTTTCTTGTTAACTCGTGCTGAGCCCAGCAGCAGAGAGTGAGTTAAGAATAAAGAAAGCTGTATCAGTTTTGTTGAGCAGCGTGTACTAGGATGTTTTGAGATGAGCTCATCCTGCAGGGCTTGGGGCTTGTCACATGTCTTCCCAGGAGCCTGACTGGGGGTACCGCCGAGCACTATGGGAGAATGTGCCCCAGAGTGGTGAGGCCTGGGGCAGAGCATATCCAGGGCAGTGCTGACCATCCTCTCCTCCTTCCTCATGTGACTTCTCTCCTGTCTCTTCACTAGAAATGGCCAGAGAAGCCCAGTCCCGGATGTGAGGGCCACCTCTGCCTACAGAGAGAACCTCCAGAATGGGAGGTTGAATGACTCCTCCAGCATAGAGTCCAGCAATGGACAACGGCCCAAGCAAGGAATGCCCCTGTCTCATGTCCGTTTTGAAGATGAGTCTGCCCACGAGGCTGAGTTCCGGTACCTGGACCGGCTTCAGCAGCGCCAGCGTCAAGTGTTAAGCCCAGTGCCACATGCTGTGGACCAAGGACCTCTGCGCTCCAAACCGGACCTAACCAACTACGTTAACCACAGCGTGGGGAACAGCTCACTTCATACGCCTGTGGGCTGCCTGGACCACAGTGCATGGGACAATGAGAGGAAGTGTCCAGCCTGTGGCAGCTGTCTCAAGGAGAATTGCCCTGCTGAGGGGAGGGCAGCCTCTGACCTGAGGGTCCTCCGGAGTCTCCAGGCTGCCTATGAGGCAGAGGCAGTGCTGGTGGGGCCCTCTAACTCCCATGGCTTGAGCGTCCCATTCCCAAGGCTCCACACAGAATGGATCCGAGAAACACACATCACAGACACTGTTGCCATACACCCTGAGGAGGAGGACTCTGCCCTGGACAGCACCCACAGTTCAGACAGCTGGACAGGTAGTAAGGATGCCAGGACCTCTGAGCCCAGTAGGGCAAGTGAGCAGATCCAAGTCAGCAGCCCCCAGCAGCAACAACATGGGTCTAGGCCCCAGGGAGGTCCCAGGAAGTCCAGAAAGGCTGAGACAGAGCTGCCCTGTGGCTTTCAGGCCTGGTCTCACCTGCCTGAGCTTGATGCTGTGGTTGGAGGCGGGGAGGTAAGAGAAGCCAGTGGACACATACCTCAGGGGACACTGTTTCTAAAGGAAGATGCTGTGCCTAAACCTGCCTTGGAACCTAAGAGGTCTTGGTCCCTGGGGCAGCTTGGACCACAGTTAGGAAGTCACTGGGCCTACCCCGAGGACTGCAGGACTCCATGTAAGACAACTTATGCGGTGTCATTTTCCAAGAAGCTTGGGTCCTCAGGACCAGGCCAACCAGACCAAGTTCCCGAAAGCCACGAGTCTCTGGAAACTATCTGCACTTCTCCCCTCCAACGGCGCCATGACGAGCCCTCAGCACCCCTCCCAGCCTTGCAGCCAACTTTGCCCCTCACCCCTAAAGTGCCAGTCCCTCCTTCTTCAAGGAAATCCCTCTGCCCTGTGCCTTTGAGGAAGTCAGTCCGGACTGGACATCACACGCAGGAACGCCAGGTGGAGCATATGGATATCCCCCTGCCTCTGTCCCCTCCAGGAACTGTGGTTCTCACCAGACCCCAGACCCAGCCCTGTAGCCCCCGAGTCAAGCATCTACTGCTGGACCTGTCCAACAACAGCTACAACAGTAGTGCCCCTTTAGGGCTGCAGGGGCCCTCGGGAGCCGCTGTCCACAGGAGTAGATCTGAAAAGAACCAATGTCAGGAGCCTGGGCTGCCTCTGGAGAGCAATGGAGCTGGTAAGGATTGCTGTCATCTCTCCATCCTAATCACCTTAGGATAAGGCCCATACCTCCCATCCCCCAGCCCCAGCACCTTATGGGTCCCTCAGAGCAGCAGCAGGTGTGCAGGAGGTAGGGGAGCATGGGCCAAGTGCAGGGTTTAGCAAGAGCATGGAGCAAGTCAGCCAGTTTTCAGTGCTTGGGGGATGGGAAGCAGGGACTTGGACCACAGGGGGGATGGAGCCCTCTTTCTGTTGGGAATGCTGAAGTACGTGGGAGGCTCCAGGCCACAGCTGCTGGAGGCCAGGCTTTGTGGGAATTAAACTATGAGGCACCTACTGTTGTTTAGAAGAGGAACTACCCGACAGTCCCCTGCTCTTCCACCATCTTTCTTCTATGCCTTGCACTGTTTCGTTCACTGTTGATCAGGCACCTGGTACGAGCTTGGTCCTGTCCAGGGCACTGTGGGGAATGCTGCCCTTAAGGCTTTCAGTGATCACCCGTGTCTGTGGGATGCGGTGACCAGCAGGGGGAACGCTACAGCGAGCTGCCACTCTGAGCACACACCCCCCACCCCACCCCCGGCCCTGGCTGCCCCTGCTGGTAGATTCTGATGGGCAAGGCTGCCAAAGCTCCTTGCCCTTGGGAAGAGGAGTCATGCCCCGGGCAGACTCTGTGTGTTTGCAGACCCAGGCTCTGATCCCCACTGCTGCAATCCCAGTGGACAGCAGTGAAGTTGCTGAGGCAAAGCCTCTCTCCCCTAGGTGTTCTGCTGCCACCCCTCTCCTGCCCTCCACACCATGCTCAGCTGTGGCTCCCTCTCATGTGGCTCCAGGCTGGTGTGAACCTAGACACTTCCTGCAGACCTTCTGAGACCCAGTGACCTTTCTGGGACCCCTGGGTCTGCACCTCCTTAAGAACTTAGTGAGGATTCTCTTCTTAGTGACAGGGCCCCTGGGTGAGCACTTCCTCTCTCCACACTCATGTTTTCTTATCTAGACAGGGAGGGTTAAGGGACACCCTGACTCATGGGAGCCACAGGGCAAGTCTATGAAGGGTTCAATCACCCTTCATATCACCCAGTGCATACAGTGGTCCCAAGATGGAAGCTATATGGTAAAAGCTGTGGCAATTTTAGATTGTTTTCCCAGTTCCCTTGACATAGAATGGGCATGACATATCACAAGTAACTTACTACTTAACAAATACTTATTAGGTGCTCTGCTGGGTGATGGGGTGGCAGTAGTCCATAGGGTCCCACCTTCATCCTCAAAGAGTTTCCATTTTAGAAGGTGCTCAAGGGTGGGCCACCTTCACTGACTGCTTCCTGGGGCGTCTACTGCTTCCGTTCCTACGGCTCCCACCTCTCCCCAGCGTCTCCTGCCCCTCAGGCTGGGAAACGGGCCTTTCCCCACTGTGACCTGTGGGGACGGTCATGTCGCAGGGGTGGCGCTGTGGCTGTTGCAGGAACACTCCAGGACTCTCTCCCATCATCAGATGTCACCACTGTCAATTCTGCAGCCATCACCCTCTCCCTCACCTCAGAGGAGCCTCAGAGCAGCCAGGAGCCGGGGGGAGGTCCACAGAGGACGGAATCCAGCTCTGGAGGCCACGTGCCCACTGGGTGAGTGGCAGGAGCAAGCCCTGACTACATAGGGCATGCTGGATGGGGACAGACCACCTGGAGCAGTAGTGTCTCTAACCTAGACCACATCCTGGTGCCTAATCGTGTGTGTGTGTGTGTGTGTGTGTGTGTGTGTGTGTGTGTGTTGTTCATATATGCTCATGGGGGTGGGTACATGTGTGTCTGGGGACACGGGTGTAAGTATGCATACAGGCCAGATGTTAACATTGGGGATCTTACTAAGTTGCTCTGCACCTTGCGTGTGAACCCCAAACCCACTTGTCTCTGCCCCCCAGAACTGGGGTTATAGACATGCTCTGCCATGACCTACCTGGCTTTTAAATGGGTCCTGGGGATCTGAACTCAGGTCCTCAGGCTTGTATGCCAGGCACTTCTT
Source organism: Uromys caudimaculatus (assembly GCA_028551405.1). Classification (NCBI taxonomy): domain Eukaryota; kingdom Metazoa; phylum Chordata; class Mammalia; order Rodentia; family Muridae; genus Uromys; species Uromys caudimaculatus. The sequence goes on from CM052711.1 coordinate 36,225,380, forward strand.
CTACTCCCAATCCTGCCGTTTCCAGTTCTCTTTATCTGACGTACCTCACTGAGGCACTGAGTAATCTGCCCACTCTTGAGCCCCAGCTACTAATGATAGAGCTGAGAGCCACAGCCCTCAAGGTGCTCTCAGAGGCAAGCTGATTCCCTTCTTTGCGTCAGCCGGGGCCTAGCTATCTGAGACCTTGCCTTGGGACCTCCTTGGACCAAGTTCAAAGCCTAGGCAAAGCTGGTACTTGTAAGGGCTTTCCCAGCTCCAGACTGTACTCTGTGACCGCATGGTAGCACACAGCCTCCCTGTGGCCCAGACAAGGCTGGATGGTTGCCAGAATGCTAAGTCTGTCTGGCCAGTTTCTCCTGGACATCTCTCCCAAGGATCTAGCTGTTCCCTCGATAAAAACTCCACAATTGCTTTTCCCACACCCCCTTCCCAGCAGCCATGGTGTGTCCCCACAGCTTAGAGCCTGGATCTGCCTCCCCCTGCTTTCCCTCCTTTACCACCCCCCCCCGGCAGCCCCCAACCCCTCTCTCTACCATCTGCTCTAAGCTGCCTCACTTCTTAGCCGCATGAGGAAATATTTTTTTAAAACCCAATTAAATGGTATCATTGTCCTACTTAAAGCCCCACAGTAGTCTCTCCTCTCCTCTTCCCGAGGCTGACAGTACTTGGCATGGTGGGACTTGCCTGCCTGCCGGGCCTCATAGCATACCTCTTCCTGCTTCTCTCGCTACCTGGCTGCTGTCATTGAATGCATCAAACTTGTTTCTGCTCATACAGAGGTCCCAGCTGTTCTGTGCACCTACAGCTCTCACTACAGGCTTAATAGCCTGATTCCTTCCTGTCATTGGCCCTTGGTATAAAGATTATTTTCTGCCAAAGAGATCTTCCCTGTTTAAAATAAGTACCTAGTCACACCCTGCTTCACCCCACACATCACTGTGAATGGCTTCCCTTCTTCATGTGGTCTGTTGTTGATAAGCTTCTATACACCCTTAGCTGAGGGCAGACAGATAGGAGGCTTGTGAGACACCCCGAAGGAGTGGAGTGAATAAGTTATGACCCATGGCTGTGCGCTACGGCAGGGGCTATCCTGGACTGTTCTTCCCGAAGCTACTTTCACAGGGCCCCTGACAGAGTCTTCGTAACTCTCCTTGCTGTAGCCTGGTTAGACCTTCCCTGAGGACATGGGCACGGTCCATTTGGGCTTTGTGGAGCCCTAGGATACAGGATGCAGCCGTCTCACGCCCTCCCCGTCCCCTTGTGTTTCAGAGCATCACTTGAGGCCAGTGCAGGGCACAAGCCACCCTCAGCTGCCCATTCTGAGGGGAACAAGAAAAGGAGGGGCGGTATTACCTCCACTCTGGGGCTCAAAAAGCTTTTCTCAGCCTTGGGTCACACCCCCAGGCCCAGACTTGGCCCATCACGAAGCTACAGTGTGGAGCAGCTGCAGCCCTCAGCACTGGCTCCACATACCAGCACCTCCAACGTGAACAGAGCCCCATCCTTAAAGTTCCTGCATCTGGTGAGTCCCCAGGGCCCTGGACAATCGGGTGTGGTCCCAGCGGTGCGGTCTAATGGAATGAAGGGTCTAAGGGGAGGCGAGTCCAAGTCACAGCAGTGGGGAGCTCCTAGTGTCCTCACAACTGGCTCAGGGGGGTTGTGCTTACTGTGTGTGAGTACCCCTTAATTTTGTTTTTCTCCCCACCACCTACTGTCCTCTTTCTCTCTCTCCCTTAAATTTGTTTCCGGGAGAGTTCGTGCCCTGATCATTCTTTGACTTACTCCTTGGCCACAGTGACTCTTTAGACCAAATATGCTTTCATTTATCTCTTTGTTTCTTTGTTTCCTTCCTTCCTTCCTCCCTCCCTTCCTTTCTTTCTAAAATGAAGTATTTTATTTTCTCTGTGTGTTTTGCCTTCATATATATCTGTGCATCTTGTACATGCCTGGTACCCACAGAAGCCAGAAGAGGGCATCGGATCCCCCTAGGACTAGGTTTGTAAGCAGCTATGAGCTATTATGTGGGTGCTGGATATTGAATCTGGGTCCTCTGGAAGAGCAGCAGTGCTCTTAGCCACCTAGCCATCTCTCCAGCCCCCAAACAATTCCCATCTGTAATGTCACAGCAAGCCTTGACTGGCCTCTTTGTTCTGGTCTTTCTCCATGTGGCCTCCAAGGTGGTTTTCTGAGGATGCACAAACCTGGTCATACCAACTGCGCCTTGCTGGAATGCATCCATCTTTGGACATTTATCATGGTCGGGATAGAGTCGAGGCCACCAGTGTTGTGAGGGCACCTGCCGTCTGCTGCTTTTACATCTCCTCGCTCTCCCAGAACACTCTCTGCCTCTGCTGAGTAGACCCCTTTGTGCCTCTACAGTCAGATCACACAGTCTGACTGAATCTGCACTCGACTGCCTCTACTGCCTCTACCTGCTGATGCCTGTCTGTTCTTCCCTCCTTTAGAAGTCACCACAGTCCTCAGGCTGAGGGGCTTCTGTTGTTTGCCTCCTCATGCAGTGCTTCACTCCCTCATGTCTCTCTCCCCACTGGAATCTGATGTCTGTAGCCTCAGTAGTGTCTCAGTAGTGTCTCAGTAGTGTCTCAGTAGTGCCTCAGTAGTGTCTCAGTAGTGTCTCAGTAGTGCCTCAGTAGTGTCTCAGTAGTGCCTCAGTAGTGTCTCAGTAGTGTCTCAGTAGTGTCTCAGTAGTGTCTCAGTAGTGCCTCAGTAGTGCCTCAGTAGTGTCTCAGTAGTGTCTCAGTAGTGTCTCAGTAGTGCCTCAGTAGTGTCTCAGTAGTGTCTCAGTAGTGCCTCAGTA
>CM052711.1:36228697-36280569 GCA_028551405.1 Uromys caudimaculatus
GCCTTCTCCTGTGTCCCCATGCCTTCTCCCGTGTCCCCATGCCTTCTCCTGTGTCCCCATGCCTTCTCCCGTGTCCCCGTGCCTTCTCCTGTGTCCCCATGCCTTCTCCTGTGTCCCCATGCCTTCTCCCGTGTCCCCATGCCTTCTCCTGTGTCCCCACCCCTCCCGTGTCCCCACTCCTCCCATGTCCCCATGCCTTCTCCCATGTGTCTTTCTTTTGCCTGGGCACCTGTCCTTTTCTTTTCAGCTGGTGAGCTCTTGTTTCCAGCCTCACTCAGGACCAGCTTTTCCTCTGTCTGCATACCTTCGGGGTCAGAGCCCCTCTGCTCCCAGGTATCTGCTCCCAGAGCTATCATGTTACCTGGCTCACCCCCACTCCCCCTGGAAGTTGTCTGCTCTAAGGTATGTCTTAAGTATGCTACCAGAGAGCCACACCCCAGCCCCTCCCCCTTTGGACAGGATCTCCTGTGTGACTCAGGCTGGACCTCCTGATCCTCCTGCCTCCGCTTCTGAGTGCTGGGCAGATTTTCACAGTGAGATAAACACAAGCATAATGCTACATGCTTTGGGTGCCTGTGCAGTCCCATCTCTTGGAGCAGGCTCTGCTGACTCTTGCTAGGCACCCAGATGTGCTGACCAAAGCATGCACCACACCATTGTTTTCTTAGAGTGACCTCAGGTTTATGGTTCCCAGCAAATCCTCTTCAGGGATCCCTTCCCAGGCTGTTTTTCTCACCTGTAATATTGGGCCTCCCCCACTAGGTGTCACCCTCCCATCAGCATCGGAAAGCAACTTCCTTCCAGAACCTCCATTCTCTGCTAGGTGGCAAGGGAGACCGGTCCAGCTTCTACCTGGTAGAGGGGTCTGGGGACAACAGTGCACCCTGCAGGTAAGTGTGGCACAAGTGACCCAAACTATAAACCCACGGTGGCACCACAGCCCTGAGCCCGTTTGCCTGTTTAAGAGGAAGTGGAGCAGAGTAGCTGAGTCTTGCCCTCCACAAATCTCCAGAGAGACAAAGTAGCACAGACATCTCAGAATGATACTTCTGTACCCTTGCCATGTGCAGTACCATACTATCTTTGGTCTCCTTGTAGGCCAGCCAAGGTCTTTCCCCATCGTGCCCTCAGTGTGGAAGATGTGAGTGCCCCTAGCCTGGCTCGCACTGTGGGCCGAGTGGTGGAGGTGTCCTCAGATAGCACAAGCCAGCTGCAGCTGCAGCGACCCCCAAAGGGCACCTTTGGTTTCTGTGTGGCCTATGGCAGTGGCCGTTGAGACTCAGGTATGCAAACTACCTGGGGTGTGGTCAAGTTCCTTCTAGGCTTTGGTTGAGCAATGGAGTAAAGCTCCCTTTGTCCTTCCAGAAGCTCTTCCTGGGTGCCAGGTCTCAGGAGCCCCCACTGCTGAGGAGTGGAGCTGGCAGATTTGACTCATGTCTCCCTGCTGTCCTGTGACATCTTGAAATCAGAGCCTTCAAGGCTCTTCCAGAGGGGCAGAGGAGAATTGTCTGTGCTTGCCAGCTCCCAGCTATTCCTTTGATGTGGTTGATGTATTTCAACCGTCCCATCCTCCAGCTGCTGGTGTGTCTGGGCTTGTGCGGTGGGCCTGCCTGCCTACAGTCCTGTCCACAGCCCTCCCTCGCCAGCTCTGGGAAGCTTTGTTCAGATGGATGTTTTCTCCAGGTGCCTGGCTGGGTTGCCTACTGTATCCTAATTCAAGACCACTATCACTGAGTTCTAACTACTTCTTAGTCCCTCTACATCCAGGAGTCCTTCATGGCAACCTGACTTGCCCAGGCCAAAGCCTGTGGTCCAGAATGTGTTTGAGAACAAAAACCCTTGAAAGCTATCCCCAGTTGTGCTTAGCTGGGGGAGCGTGGGCAGAGGGAGGGATGACTTAGAAAGGCAAGCCCAGGGACCTGTGCTGCTGGGCCCTGCAGGTGGGAGGCAGTCCTGCTCTCCTGTCTCCTAGGCTGGCTTAGTCAGGGTTTGTATTCCTGTACAAACATCATGACCAAGATGCAAGTTGGGGAGGAAAGGGTTTATTGAGCTTACACTTCCATGCTGCTGTTCATCACCAAAGGAAGTCAGAACTGGAACTCAAGCAGGGCAGGAAGCAGGGGCTGATGCAGAGGCCATGGAGGGATGTTTTTTACTGGCTTGCTTCTCCTGGCTTGCTCAGCCTGCTTTCTTATAGAACCCTAGACTACCAGCCCACAGATGGCACCACTCACAAGGGGCCCTCCCCCCTCGATCACTAATTGAGAAAATGCCTTACACCTGGATCTCATGGAGACATTTTCTCAACTGAAGCTCCTTTCTTTGTGATTAACTTCAGCTTGTGTCAAGTTGACACACAAAACCAGCCAGTACATAGGCCAACGCTGTTTAACTGTGAAAGCCCTCCTGCTGCTGTGTCTGCAGCATAGCATGTATGTGTGTGTGTGTGTGTGTGTGTGTGTGTGTGTGTACACACACACGTGTGCCCACTAGCTCCTGTCCTGTTGTTCATCACTTGGCATCTGTCAGTAAATATGTATGTCAGGTGCCTGCTAATAAGTATCAGATACTGAGGTTACAGCCCAGCATGGAGCACACAGACCTCAGACCTCACGGGCGTGCGCTCCAGCAAGGGTGCTAGGCCAGGTCTACATGGTTTGTGTTATGAACACGGCCTAGTGAAATGCACCAAGAAGCAGATATAAAAAACAGGCGGGGTAGACGGTCTTGAGATGACACTCCAGTGGAGACAGGACAGAAGGGAGGAGCCATGTGAGGTCAGGAGATGAGTCAGGTAGAGGGACTACCAAGTGAGAAGGTCCTAAAGGGCCATGGGCCTTGCTGTTAGGGAAGCAAGGTTAGGCTGGGACTGAGCTCAGAGGCCGCAGGCTGCCCTGCCCTGAGAGACTCGGAGCTTTCTCACCAAATGGCATAGGAACCTTCTACTGGAAGAGATTTTAGAACCGAGGGGCGATACCTAGCTGTGCTGAGAATACACACTGGGACAGGGAAGGGCACTAAACTGATTTCCAGAATCCAGGAGACAGATCAAATAGCAGGTGGTGCTAGGGTAGCCATGGAGATGGTGAGCACCGGCTATAATCTGCTGAATTGCAGTTCGTGTGACCTGAACTTCGAGGCAGAGAGAAGAGGGAGGGAGGGAGAAAACACGTGGGATTAGGAACTGCATGGGCCTTCCCCAGTCTGGACCTAGGGAGAGTCAGATGTCAGTGCCCACAGGGAGCTGACATTTGGGAAGCCAGACTGAGTGCCATCCGGGCTGTCTAGGTGGAGCCCCACTCTTGCTGCTGTATTTGGCCACCAGATGTCACACAGGAGTCTCACACTAGGCAGTGTGGTGGCTGCTGGTGTCCCACCCCAGGCCTTTCTCTATAGAGCTTCTCAGGGCCAGTTCCCCTGAGCCTCAGAGGAGAAGAGCCATGGTCTGGGGCTGCTCTGGCTCCTTGCTAAGTGTCAGTCAGGATGCCAGCACATATCTCATCTGACACCACACCCACGAAAACAGCAGGTCCTGCCTTCTGCTTCTAACTAGCTATGACATAGGCATCTAGCATCCTTAACAAAGGCTGTCTCCAGCAGACCACAAATGCCAGAGTTGCCTCCCAGTCACGATTTCAGCTGGGAAGCCTACCTAAGTCTCCCCAAAATGGCTGGAGTGACGTCAGTCAGTGTCTGGTCTGGCTACATTCTTTTGGGTTTTGTCATTCTTTCCACCTGCCTCTCCTGCTGCATACCAAACACTCCTGTGGGTTCATATGGGGAGGTAGGGGTGGCTCTCCATGCCACCAGCCTGTAGACCCAGCAGGTAAGCTGCTCAGTCATCCAAGAAAGGAGATCAAGGACAGGGCAGGATCCCACTGGAAAAGCCTTCTGCCAAATAACTCTAAGCACTTGGTTATTTAGAGACAGAGCCTCACTGGAAAGGTTCATCTTGGCCAAGAAGCACCAAAAGGGACAGCCACACTTCAGACAGAAGAGGAAGTGTGTACGGAGCTCAGATGGGCCAAACAGCCACAAACCTTTAGTAAAGGACTTGTAGACTCCATATTCAGAGGTTGGCTTCTCTGGGGCCCCGGGACCACTGGGGGATCCTCTGGGTCCATAGGCATAGGTACCACCTCCCACAGTCCATGATCTTCAAGCTAGAGAAGGAGGCACCAGAACAGACATTCTGCCTGTGCTAAGCACCTGACTAGGAAAAGGCTTTGGAGAAGGTATCCTGTGGGCAGTTACTATGTGTTTCTCAGCTAGCTGGTGAAGGGGTCAGGACTGCTCTCCTGTCCCCAGATCCCACTGTGTTGTCAGCTGCAGGAAGGTCACCCACAAAGGCTGTCCCCCTCAGTCCTTCAGCAGGCTGGCTACGCTCACACAGCAGACAGTGGCAGTGGGCTCCAGCTACCCACACATGCTGTCAGAGCAGGGCAGCTGACAGAGCACCCGAAAGATGCCTAGCATTCAGGGGACGCTGTGCTGTGGCAGCCGTGGCTGGAGACCTGCCTTGTCAGGCCAAGCTCCCACAGCCTCTCCTACAACATGGCTTTCCTAGGAGCCAGCCGCAAGTCCCTGATAGGCTTGATCATTCTACAATACAAGGAGTGATCACGCTGACCAGGCCGAGCCTCTTGGAGTGTTAGAGGGAAGGGTGCAAGAAACAGGCAAGTGAGCTGTGGATGCGGCATCTCTTTTCCCTGGACTTTGGCCACATGCCACCAAAGCCCAAGTGAGGAACTGTGTGAGTGACCCTGAGGCCAAAGACAATCCTGGATAGTACTATGAAGGAGATTTGGTCTCAGCCACTTCTATTACTCTGGTGGCATGTCCCCTGCCTTGGCCTTTGGGCTGAGCCTGGGTCACTTGAGCTATGGACTCCATCTATTTATGAATCCTAAGCAACACAGTGCAGGGTACACACTGCTATCCTAAAAGCTTTTCAGAAAAGGATAAGATCGGTTCATTCGTGCTAAACTGAAGATGAGTAATGTCTTCAAGCATCATTTGCATGGGTTTTGCTGTTTTGAAAGAGGCCACAGAGAAATGAAGTTAAGCATGAGGCTGGGGGGTGGGGAGGGACACATAACATCAGTGGAAGGGGTGTGTCTCTGGCCTGCATGATTTCTCATCCCCCCTTCCTCCTTTCCTTCGCAGGGCTCTATGTGCAGGCCATGGCTGACCGGGACACTGCCAAGCTGTGCTCGGGGATGCTTGGGGTAGGGCATGAGATCCTGGAGGTGAATGGGGCCAAGGTTGCTGGGCTGGGCTTGGCTCACATCAAAGAGCTACCGACTCACGTGGAGAGCTTGTCAATTCCTGTCTTGAGACAAAGGCCTGTCTCCCAGTGACCCAGAAGTACTGCTGCTCTTGCTGACACTCCTTCAGGACCCCGACCCACACACACAGCAGGAGGGGCTAGAAACGTGCCATCCAGAGATAACGTATGAATGGAAAATCAGTTCACAGACCAGGCATCTGTCTGGGCTGTGGCAGAAGCTGTTCTGACCTGCCACCTGCAGGAAGAGGCCAAGGACCCGTGTGTACATTCAGTTAAGGTTACTAATTTATACAGGTCTGGGGATAGAGAATCCTGGTTTCTTCCTTCACAGAAGTGGTCATGTTCCTTTGTTGGAAGGAGAGAGAACAGCACTGACTAATCCTTGTGTTGGTCCCTGAGAGCTGGCTTCAGCTTCTGGCCACACTCACCGAGAAGGCTCCCCAGCCCCCAGCACACCAGAGACAGTGTGGCCACATTGGCTTTGTGCCCCATCTCTTTCAGCCGTGGCTTGCCTTGTTTCCATGTGACACTTTGCTTCTGATCCAGAAAGGGCTCAGTGTCTTGGCACTGCCTGACAGCCAGGAGCACATATTCCTAATGTGTGTTCTGTGAAGTATGGCCCGTCAGGAGCTCTGTGCCCCTTCTGGGTATGCAAACCTCTGAGAGATTCTGGGAATATTAAGAATTACTAGAGATTTATATGTCCAACACAAAGTTGAAAATTAAACTTTTGCCATTTGCAGCAAGTGTGGCCATGGTACTAAGGATGTAGAGGCCAGCCCTGACAGCCCTTTGCCTCCACCCCTGCCTAGACTGCATGGTACTAAGGATGCGGGGGCCAGCCCCGACAGCCCTTTGCCTCCACCCCTGCCTAGACTGCATGGTACTAAGGATGTGGGGGCCAGCCCCAACAGCCCTTTGCCTCCACCCCTGCCTAGACTGCATGGTACAAGGATGTGGGGGCCAGCCCCAACAGCCCTTTGCCTCCACCCCTGCCTAGACTGAGGTTTTTGCAGCCTGGCCTGGGCAGGCCTTCGTCTTTGTTCTCTTGTCCAGCTTGGAGACAGGGCTGCAGCTGGTGTCTGGCTGTCCCCCAGCTGCAGGGTTCCTATCCAGACCTCCCTGGTGGCAGCTGTGGGTGGGCAGTAGGCAGGGAGGCTGTGAGCTGGGGGTGGCCATCCCACCTAGGCATAGCGCAGCCTGCTCAGCTTAGATCCTGCTCAAGGGTTCAGGACGCTAGATGCCTGGACAGGTGTCAGCCTTAAATTATTAAAAAGCCGAAGCTTCTTCCACTGGAGTTGCTGGATTCTGCCTTCACTTCATCTCTACCAGCCCTAAGAGGCCTGGGGTAGGGCAGGAGCAGAAGGGTACAGGTACGGCCAGGGGGCATTTGGAGGGGACCTGTGGAGGCCTGCAGCGGTAGGGTCACGGCCAGGGTTGATGCAGAAGGCTCTGCAGACCTTGAGTCAGGAGAGGAGGCCTGGCAAGGCTTAGGATCGGAGAGAACAGAGCTAAGAGCCTTGGGCTAGGTGTGTGGCAGGTGGAGTGTGCAGCTCACCGCTGGGTTAGAACCTGCCACAGTGCCAGCTGTGGTTAAAAAAACAAAACTGTTCATCTGGATTGGGCTGACGGAGTGTCACAGGCAGTTTTTATCAGACAGGAAGACACTGAGGGAGTGTTGTCTGTGGAGAGGTGACAGAGGAAAACTAGCCTGTCTGGGGAGATGGGGACATTTGCAGCAGCAGTCAGTTACAACCCTGCTGCTCCTGTCCCAGAGGCTGGGGAGAGGAAGAGGAGTGGGGGAGTGTCTCAGAGCCCCAAGAGTGCAGGACTGGATGGCTTGGACAACCCCAGGCTGGAGAAAAAGCAGAGGGGGGCAGGGTTCTAGCAGGTGGGCAGAATAGCCAGCTATCAAGTGCATGAAACCTCAGGGCATAAGGAGGGCACTGGCATACCCCAGAGACAAATCTGCCCCATCCCTTCCCTGCGGAATCTATAGCCAGTGGGAACCCCAACAATACCACACAGCAGTGGTTCTCAACCTGTGGGTTGCGACCCCTTTGGCAAACCTTACATTCAATTCATAACAGTAGGAACTTTACAGTGCTGAAGTAGCAATGAAAATAAATTTATGGCTGGGGGTCACCACAACATGGGGAACTGTATTAAAGGGTCACATTGTGAAGAAGGTTGAGAACCCCTGCCCTGCCTGCTGTTCCCTAGCCTGGAGCTACCGCTGATAAAATTTCACCTTGGAAAAAACATCAGTAGTAAAAGTCACCTCAGCTTTCTGTATAGCAAGGTCACTGTCATCTGGAGAAATGCAGTGAAGGAGTGTGTGTGGTGGGGGGGGGGGGTGCTTTGCTCTCTCCAGCATCTTGTCTGGTCTTTGTCATCTGCTTTACCTAGAGAGCTGCTGGCATGGTTTGGCCCTTCTCCAGATACTGCACCACCAGAACCTTCTAGAACTTAATTGCCCTAAGCCAGGTCTCGTGCAGGCTGGAGGGGTGGGGGAAATGAGGAAGACTCCATTAACACACAGAACAAGGAGGGGCAAGAATACCACACCACCTGGGCAATGCAGCAGTGTCTGGCATGGAGTAGCCTGGTGCAGAGCCAGAGGCCTGGTGGTGAGCAAGGGAAAGGTGCTCCCGAGCATGGCTTGGTGAAGAGAATGGGAACTGTTAGTGAGAGCAAGGATACTTGGGCACAAAAAATACACAGCCTGTGCAAAGATGTGTGTTTCCCCCTGAATAACCTGCATCCTATAAATCCACAGAAAGCAGTTGGTATTGGGGACCACAGAACAGGAAGTACCAACTTTGGCCTCAGACAGGCCATGCCACTCTCCTAAGGGTTGCAGGGCAGGGATGGGTGGAGCTTGCAGGTAGTGTAGAGGGCACTATTTCCAGTCAAGCCCCGCTTCCAGGAAGAGGGCACTGGGTGACCTCTAAGGTGTGCCTCTAGGGTTGCACAGGGCCGGTAGGCGTTGGGAGCAGGATTCCTGTCGCCAGGCTCTGCTGGTGCTGGGTTCACCTTGGAGAGAAGACAGGTGTGCCATGGGACTTGTGGCTGGTAGGTAACCTTCACCCTGCCAGCCAGCCAGAGGCAGCTTTACTGCAGCTCTGGTATACATCCTAAGACACAACAGTAGAGTAGGGTGAGTCCGGCAAGGACAGGTGTCCCTGAGGGTCTGGGCGGTGACAGGCTAGTTGTCAGCTGCAGCACCTTCAAGGCTACTGACCATTGAGGAATGTTCCTGGAGGGCCTGCTCCTACCAGGCTGGGGACATCACATCCTTGTATGCAGTGGCCTGGATGAAGAGCTCAGTCTGCTCTGGAGGCTGAGGGAGGGGCAAATGAGCAGAACTCCTTGAAGAAACTGTAGGAGAGACCAGGGCAGCCTGGGGCGGAGGAAGGGCGTGCAGGGAGACCCAAGGTGAATGGGAAGGCAAATGCACACACTGGACCCAAGTGTGTGTGTACAGGGGTGACCCACGAGAGGCAAGGCTAGGGGGTGCGGTGGCAGGCAGTGATGCTGCCCTACCTGCTGACCTGTACAGGTAGGGGGTGCTGAACTTGACTTTCAGCTTTGAAGTCCTTTGGGAAAATGAGGTCCAACCTTCCACCTTCCGCCTGCAGGAGAGAGGTTTTCTCTGGCTGTGTTTCTGACTCTATTTAATAGACATTTAAAGCAGGATGCGTTGAGGGGAGGGCTGGGGAGCAAAGCGTTCCTCCCTGGGGCAATGACAAGTTCTATACCGCCTTGGGTTGAGTTGGGAGAACAGATGAAACCCAGGCATGGTCTTTAGAGAAGGTTACAGACCAAAGTCACCAAGAAGCCACAGACCTGGAAGCAGATGTAGTAACATAACTTCCAGACCCGTCACAATGGCTGGGGGAAGAGGGCTAACCACTGTGGGTGTTCCCAACAACAGCCTTGGTTGCTGGTTGCCCTGGCCTTGGGCTCCAACTCCACACATTTTCATTTCTCCTGTTTATCTGTGGCCTTTGCTGACTCTTTCCCACCTACTCACTGCCAGGCAACCTTTACAAGGATTACAGAAGTGTCTGTCCTGGGGGCAAACCGTGCCACTGTGTGCTGGCATTGGTTCCCTCTCTTTTACCCTCACACAATCAAGCAGTCAGGGACTTTAGACTGACTTTTCCTCAGTGCAGTTATCCTTCAGACTTACCTGGCAACCACGGGTCTGTCCTGGCGCCCCTGCCCGAGCCATTTCTTCTATCCCCAGGCATATTCTGGAGCTATTCACGAGCCCTACCATCCCCAGATCCCTTCCCACCCAGCTCTGCGAAGTCTCTTTCCAGTGCAGCCAGAACACCTGCTCAGAAATGGCAGCCTTCCTTGGCAAACTCTGCCCAGCCATCAAAGGCTGTGGGTTTGGCCAGGTCGCTGTGCTGGGCCCAGGAAGGGAGCTGCTGGGACTGGCTCAGATACTGTGCCCACGGAGCCAGGGCTCAACAGCTGCCCTGCCAGTCCTGGAGGGCATCCGGACTGTTCTGCGGATGCCCAGGCACCTGCCAGGCCTGTCTTTGTCTTGTCCTTCTGCAGTCTGGGCTCAGGCCTCTCTCACAGTGGGGCTGCCCTTGGGGCTCTGGCCAGGTGCCAGGCACTGAGGGGAGGCCTGCTCTGTGCTCTGGGATGCCCAGCCTCCTGAATGGAGTCAGCCATAGCTGAGAGATAAGGCAAATCAGCATGACATGGGCTATAAGCGACCCTGAGGCAGCAGGCCCATCCCACCTGGGGACCACAAAAGCTTCTGGGGAGGGCCAGCCTCAGCCCTGTGACACCCCAAGTTCACCAGCGTCCATCCAGCTTGGGAGCTAAGTCGGGAGGAGGGAATGTGGTTGTAAGGAGCTCTTGCACTGCAATCGTTGCTGCCGCGGACACGGCAGAGTCTCCAGGTCTTCTTGGGTTACTATGATCAGTGGTTTGTTCAGTTTTCCTATAAACAAAATCCAAATACCACTGGGGCTGACTTCCTGAGCTCCTGGACTAGAATTATTATCTTGGGTTAGCCCTGGCTGGCCTTGAACTCGATGCAATCCTCAGCCTCCTGAGCAGCTGGGATTACAGGCCTATGCAACTATGCCCAGGCCTAGACCAGTGACTTACAGTAGACTTTATTAACAGCTCTGAGACATCGTCAAGACCAAGGCAACCATCACCCATGCTTGACCTTAGACACTGAAGAGTTTGATGTTTTAGGGGCTGGGAGGTAGCTCCATCAGGAGTGTTTGTCTTGTAAAGTGTGAGGACCTGAGTTTGATTCTTAGAATCCATCCACATTTGCCAGCTATGGTACTGGAGGAAGGCAGAGGTGGAAGGGTTCCTGGAGTCTGCTAACTGACATTGCCAGGTTAGAGACAGCTTTAGTGAGACACCTGCTTGCCATTACTCATGTCAGACTGGCATCTTTTCCCTGAAGTGAAAACCTGTGGTCCAGTCAAACTTGGTTCCTGCAGTATCTTTGAGTGAATTTTTTTCCTAGTATTTGAGACTGAACTTGGTCTCACATACTGGGCAGGCACTCTACTTCTGAACTATTATGTCCCTAGCCTTTTTCTACATTAAAAAAATTTATATATATATATATATATATATATATATATATATATATATATATATATATATATGTGTGTGTGTGTGTGTGTGTGTGTATGTGTATATATATATATATATATATAAAATCTTTCACACTTATTTACTTAGTGTGTATGTGTGAGTATGCATGTGCCATGACACCCATCTCCTACCCTGTGGGCTCCCAGGAGTGGGTGGGTCACTGGGCTCGATGACAAGTGCCTTTACCACTGTACCATTTCACACCTTACTTCTCTATTATTATTATTATTTATTTATTTATTTTTGGTGGAGATAAGGTCTCACTAAAGTTCATCAGGCTGGCCTTGACCTTTAAATCCTCCTGCCTCAGCCTTTGGAATAGCTGGGCCTTGGACACTAGACTGGTGGTTAATTTCTTTTTTAAGGTTTATATGTGAGCATCTGCACGCATGTGTGTATGCACACCTGTGCATGTCTGGTGCCCAAGAGGCCAGCAAAGGAGGCGGGATCCCCTGAAACTGGAGCTCTGTGCTGTCAGATGGGCGCTGGGGAGAGAGTGCAGGACTCTGCAGAGCAAGAGCTCTCAGTGCTGAGTCTTCTCCAGCTCTGTGCCTGGTGCTTCTCTTAGTGGCTTCACGCTGCACTCTCCAGGCAGAGGCCTGTAATCCCAGCTGCTTAGGAAGGACTCCAAGGGCAGGGGTTGAAAATCAGGCCATCCTGCTCCACTTCCCACGTGTGAGGTCCAGGCAGGCACATCTGGTTTTATTGGGTACTAGGGATTGAGTCCTGGGCTTGGTAGGCAAGCTCTCTACCAACTGGGCTACCTCTTGAGCTCTTATAGTCCATAACTCTGATCTTCTACAGCCGCCAGCTTTCTCTGCCCTGGCAGACGTCTGTCAGGAACTATTGTAGTTAATGTTTTTCATATACTTTAACCATATACTTTCCCCTCCTCCAGTTCCTCCAAGAGCCTCCTCACCTCCCTATTTACCAACTTCATGTTCTTACACACACACACACACACACACACACACACACACACACACACACGCACAAGAAAAGAAAAATCTGAAGAGACTAAAAAGAGGAAGAAAGAAACCAGAGTCCATTGTGTGCTGGCCAACGACCCCTGGGCGTGGCCTGCCTCCAAGTGCAGATGACACAGTGATACTCCATGAATTCTTTTCCTGATATTCAGCAGGTATCAACTGCAAATCATTTCCTTCATATGTCAGTAGTTTTTAAGTGTGTGTGTGTGTGTGTGTGTGTGTGTGTTGTGTGCTATGTGTGTGAATGCACGCATGTGTGTGTGTGTAGAGAGCAGAGAGCATTGTAGTTGTCTTCCTCTACCAGTCTTTTACCTCCCATAGCCAGCGTCTTTCACTGAGTTTGGAGCCTTTGGGGTTTTCTGGCTAGGTTGGTCATGGAGTCCCCCCAGTGATCCTCCTGTCTCCACTCAACCCCAGTGCTGAGGCTATAGCCATGAGCAACCACACCCAGCTTTTCTGTGTGTAGCAGAGAATTTGAACTCGGGTACTCGAGCATGCACAGTGGGTGTTCTGGTCCACTGAGCTATCTCCGCAGCCCCCGTGTGCTCTGTTAACTAGTGCAGATGGGAAGGGGGAATAGCCTGTGTTTAAGTGTGAAGACTAAAGCCAAGAACAAGAGTGAACGGGGAAGCAGTAGAGCACGTGCATTAAGCATGTATATAGCTTAAGCTCAGCCCTCAATTTTTAAAGTAAAAGGAGAAAGGCAAAGAAAGCAAAACACCCAGGACAGTGCTCTGGTCTTCATCTCGATTTAATACTGAACAGAATTCGGTTACATGCCTGCAACAGGACTTCAGGAACAGAAGTAAGAAGTGGACTGCAAGGTGTAAAGTGGCACCTTTATGGATGGCTAGTTGAGCTTACTTTTCACATGTATGTCTTAGAAGTTTTCAAGTATGTGATGTCATCAAATTTTAGGATTACCATCAGAGCAAGGACGCTTTAAGGACTGTTTCCCTGTAGACGGAGCACGGTACAGCAGCAATGGTCCTCAGTGACATGTGCTGGAACCGAAGGGCAGGGCGCTAGCCTCCTCTCTTCATGACGCCATAGAAAATGCATCTCTAACAAGCTTTTTACCCTGGGAGAGCCACTATATAAACCTACCTGTGGCAGAGGTGACAAAACTCTGGTCCCAGGGATCTGGCTCACTCTTACCATGCTGTGGGACGTACCACCTGGAACCTGGAAGCCACCCAGGTAAAGTTCTGATCCTGACCCCAAACCAGTGCATACATCCTATTATTTAAAAGTATTTATCCTTGGAAAAATATATAAGGGCTTATTTCCCACTACTTTGCCATTTATAAATTCCATTTCTGGATTATACCAACTTCTGATTAAAATGAGCCAAGGAGGCTACTTCTACTTATAAAATCAAATCTGCCATCATCTGCAGCTTGGTTCTTTTGGCCATTTCCTACACTACCCTCATATCTGCTAGCATGCTGAGGGTTAGGTCCAGCCTGGGCTAGTCAGGAAAAAGTCATAGGGAGCTAGCTGAAAGCACTTGTGCTGTATGTACGAGGTCCTGGGTTCAAAAACAGAAAAAAGCAGAACAAAACAAAAAAGCAATTCCAAAGCCTTATCGGTGGCTGGCTGCCCTGCCCTCAAACAACCAGGGCACAGACACTCTGCTTTCCCTGGGAATAAAGACACCTGCTTCTCTGGAGACAGCTGAGCCTCAGGGCACACTTGCCGCCCACACATGGACCCCAGCTGAATCTACTGCCCTGAGCTGGAATGAAAAGCTTGATCTTGGTCCCACCCCAGGGCTCAGGAAAGCTCAGATGGAGCAGGGGGCAGGGTCCGGATATCTGCTCAGCAAACAGTGATGAGGGGCGGTCTTATTTCTAACAGCCTCTGAGGACGAAGGGGCCTTTCAGTAGAAAATTCATAACTATAAGAAAACAAACTGAAAATACACTTCCTTATAAAGCTCTGGGTGCAGTTGGCAAACCAGGTCCATAAAATGCTCACGTGAAACCCCAGCAGCGGGGCAGGCACTGCCTGAGCAGCCAGTGTGCGCAGCCAGGGGAGAACATTTCTGGATTAAGGTCATATCAGAAGGAAAATAGCACCAATGTGTTAGCTGATGGCAGGGACACACACACACACACACACACACACACACACACACACACACACGCACATACACGCACGCGCACGCGAGTGCGTTCTTTTCTTTCTCACCCTGCCCTGACAGCTGACTTGGCAGAAGCTATAACATAAGGAGGTTTTCCAAATGCAGCATCAGCAGCCACCTGAACAGGCACCGTTCAGAGCTTCAGTGTTTGTCCGCAGGCAAAACACTCCATGCTGAGGAGCTGAGGACAAGTTAGTATCACTCTGAGTTCTGTTACCAAGGCCAGCTTCAAGTGCCTTGACTTGTCCTAAAAGTATATGGGCTCCCGATGGCTAAGTCCTGCCTGCAATGGCTATTCATTTTCTGCAAGAGACAGCACTTGACCTCTTGTCTCCTCCCCTGGGTCACAGCCCTGCTGCTCAGGTCACAGGAGCTGTCCCACTCCAAACTCAGCTGTTCTGGATTCAAAACCTGACAGTGAAGCTGCCCAGTGAGCGTCAGTAAGAAACAGGTGACAGTGGCACCTGTGTTTATACACAACGGACCAATGTCATCCTTTCTTTTAGAAAAACATACATTTATATACTCATTTATTTGTGCGTGTGCCTGGGCTTGCACCCACAATACAGCACGGGTGGAGATGAGGGGACAACTTGTGGGCGTTGGTTCTCTTCTCCCTCCAGATGAGTTCTGGGATCACAATCAGCTCATCTGGTTTGCCCGGCAGGCTTTCCCCAGCCCCCAGTGCTCACTCTTAAGAGAAAGTCCATTTTCAGGGTAGGATGGTTTTGAAGTTTGGGAGTAGAGTAAGGGCAACTGGACATTTAAGACAGACCACCTCCTATCTTACTAGGCCCCTCCCAGAAGTGAGGGTCCAGGGAGGATGCTGTGGTTGAGTCTCCAGTGGCCCAGTAAGGGAGTCTTCTCTTCAGAAATTGACTGGGGTGCATAGTGAGGGGCGATACATTTGTTACATCGATGGACAGAGTGTACTTTTAAAAGATACATAGAAGCCCATCGTTCCTACCAATGTGGGAGGAGGTTCTGCAGTCAGAGGGAGACAGGAAGTGACAGCTGCTGCACTCCACGTATGGTAAGTTGCTTTCCAGACAGTCCATTTCTGTTTTGTTACAAATTCCCTTTGTGGCACAAGGTGACACCAAACCACACCAAGTGCACAGAGGTGAACTCAGCTCATCCCTCCCTCGAGCTCTGGGCCTGCAGAGGCTATGAATGCCCCTCTGGTCTCACTTTGTGGGCAGAGAAATTACCAAAAGAAAAACCTTGGCTCCACCTCCTTTACTTACAGAAGGTAAAACACTTAACAGAGACAGATTTCTGTTGGAATCAGACTGGATTTCTCTTCACAGCCCTTACCCGCACGAGGTGAGAAGCACGGAAATTGCCAAGTTGTTGGCTACCAGACCCATCAGTCTGTTTAACTCTGGCTAAAAGCAGAGAGTAATGGGCAAGTTGCCAAGTTTCCTTCCCGCTTTCAGCTCTAGTGTGAATTCTGAGACTGAGGAAAACACAACGTGGGTGCTCAGGCATACACAACAATTCCATTTGCCTCACAGTCCAGGGCAGGCATAGCATTGTGATTCCCCAGTCCAAACAAAGACAAGATCAAAACAGAGGGCTGAGAACTAAAAGTATTTTGGGGTCCGTACTCTGGCAGATGCTCTGAGTGGACTGTCCTCCATCTCATCTCCAACTGATTAGGTAAAGTGTTCTTCCCGTAAGCACACTGAGCTCCTTCTGTTAACCAGCAGATATATTCCGCAGTTCTTTAACGTGATGGGTGTGAAACCAAGTGCAGAAGGCAGGATGGGGGCTGGGACAGCACACCTGTAAGAGACACTCCTAGGCAGTGTGGGCCATCCCTGTGTCCCTTCCCTAGTCTAGGACATATGGTTGAAGGATACCTTCAGCTCTTTGGGTCACTACGGAAGAAAGGTCTGTCCTTGTTCTTTGCCCTGGCTCTGCAGTGACTGCCCAGGCAGGGCACAACAGGCTAGCCTGGACTAGGCCAGCTGCTGCAGGACTGCGTGGCCCAGGAGGGAACACCTGCATGAGAAGTCACTTCCTCTCTGACACTGCACTCAGTCCCAGCCTACCTTCAGGTCCACAACACTGTTCAGCCAGTACCTTCAATCAGCGAGGTCACCACACCAACTCAAAATGGACCCAACAAAATTAAAGCCAGAGTCACAAGACCTCACTCCTAACCTGATGCAGGGATCTTACTAAAGGATTGCTTTCCGAATGGGTCTGACTGACTCTCCTCTACCAGTGGAGAACATGGCTTTAAGTAGGGTAATTTTAATTCTTAGACTGTTCGGGCTTTGTAATGTGGAGTGTGGGTTACAGTACTCAGACAAGGCCCACATTGATTTTTAACAAAAGGCTTCTATATTTTAATGCAAATCTGAGGACTGTCCGTGGTCTATGTTCACAGAAGACTATTCAAAACTTTAAAATTTCGTGAAACAAAAATAACACAGACCCCTACACTGAAGCCCTTTGTAATATTCACATTCTCTCCTCCTCTGAAAAGAAATAACATCGCTGTATCAAACACCAGAGCTGCACGGAGACACGGCGCTGACCACCTTCTGGTTTTACTAAGTTTTTAGCTTTTACCAACAGGTAGATTTCCTTATCTATCATGATCCTAAACAAGATAAAATATCCTTCTTTTAAAAATTGTTACAAATATTTATTTAAAAGTGCAATTTAAAAGTTAGCCGGGCAAGCACATCATTGGGAATAATAAACCAAAACAAAAAAGAGGCCAAAGTCACAACCCCAAGGGGTATGAACAACCCAGGACTGGCCCCAAGGGGTATGAACAACCCAGGACAGGCCCCAAGGGGTATGAACAACCCAGGACTGGCCCCAAGGGGTATGAACAACCCAGGACTGGCCCCAAGGGGTATGAACAACCCAGGATTGGGTTTTTTTTGTTGTTGTTGTTTTGTTTTGTTTTTGTTTTTTTTTTGTTTTTTAAAGTTGGCATGCTAAGGAATGCATAGAAAGGCAAAGCAAGAGAGGTCAAAGATCAAACTGTCCAGATGCTGCTCTTCCCAGCACAGGATGGCTGAGCGGCAGCCTCCAATGTGAAAGGCGGCTCTGGCCCTGACAGCCACTTTAACACCAGGTTATGCATTTGGGACATTGTAAGAAATCCCACGTTTACAAGCACATCTGAGGCATCAAAACAGTCATCCAAAGCCTGAAGTGTAGTGTCAGCAGTTTCAGCTACTTCAACCCAATAAACCATCTGTCAGTGAATTTGGACTCCCTCAGTAACTCCAATGGAGGATGAAGTCAAGTTGTCATCTTAGAAAACAGAGTACCAAGTTCTCTTACCCATCTATGCTATTACTCACAGAGTAAGAGACCTCTGGTTCAGAACCAGCCTTTCTGTGTCAGGACAGTTTCTGCATAAATGTAATAAATGTGCTGGCCCTTCTACCTTGTCTCTGAGTGCCACGGGAATAAAAGCACCAGAGAAGAAGGCGTGCCCCACCTGGCTAAGCACTGCTGTGCTATTCCACACTGTATGAGGGCTCTACATGTGCAAGCTGCACCTCTGGGGAAACAGCGCTGGGACAGACCAGGTTGGTAGCTCTGGCCAGGCCTCGGGAGACATCAACAGTCCTTCAATAGGCTAGACCAGCACAGGTGCTGCTGTCCCCAACTGCTCCAGCACATTAAAGCCTTTTGTCATCTGCACCCCCAATCCCCCAGGGATTTCACTATTTCCTGTTGCTTATCCCTGTCACAAAAACACCCGGAAAAGCAATTTAATCTCAGCTCTTACCCAGCAAAATGAAACAGTGCATTTCTGTCACGGTGTTTCTGAGCCTTCTGTTCTTAGCAACAGCCAGCTCTGGGGGGCTAAGAAACGTAACAGCAATGGGAACGTACATCCCCAGATGCCCTCATTCTTGCCAGGGTTCTTCTGAAGGGAGAGTGGCACCCATCTAAGCAGGGAAAGGCTCTGAGCAGAAGGAAAGGCTGCCAGAAACCAGCAGAACGAGCAACAGAGTAAGTGGGGCTGTTAGTTCTTCTGATGACTCTGAGTCCTTCCTTCCTCAAGGAGTGAGGTCCAGTAAGGCAAAGCAGTGGCTTGCTGTCCTCAGGAAGAACGGGCAGTCAGGGCTTCTGCTATCCAGCCAGGCATGTGGTCACCTCTTTACTCTTCTAAGCTTGCCCTTTGAGCGTTGGGAGAGAGGGCTGTCTCAATGCTGGAGTCACACAGGAAGCGGGGCAGAGGTGTATTTCTGGGAGAGGAATGTAAGTGGCGGATGCTTGCTTCTCCTCTCCCCTGGATCCTCGTGCAGAAGCGCCTGAGGTGGGCCGCCATCACAGCACTAGGAAGAGGATCAGCACGACCACCAGGACCGCGAAGAGGATGGCTATGGCACACCACTGGCGCCGATCTGGAAGGTAGGACACAGAGGTGACCTTCCCAGGGTTAGGCACTCCCCTCCCTGTGACACAGGTACAACAACACAGATGTTGACTTTAGGACAAGTCGCTGAAGCAGAGGAGGGGCAGAGCAGATCCTGGCCCTGCCCAGGCACCAGGTCCCTAAGCTGCCCTGCCTAGAGGCTATACTTCAAAAAATGTCTACAGCTCTGCCAGTAAGTTCAGGCCTTGAGTCCCAAGCCTTTAGCTGAAGCCCATGGATCTTCTGCTGGTGGCAGGTGCGCCAGTGAAAAGGCTTCTGGCACTGGTGTGACAGGTCAAAGCTCGCCTGCTTTAATCTCCCACAAAGAAATGTACTTCAGCAATGCGCATGCTCTCCTGTGAGCACTGTGTGAGGGTGGAAAGGAGAGAAAGCCACTGCTGCTCAGTTCAGGAAATGAACGGATGAAGAAGCAAGCTCCATGGCAGAGAAAGACTAATTTCATACCACACCCAGTCAGATAAGATTAGTTAGCCAGTAACTGTGGTCAAAGGATTTATATAGTATATCTGTAATGAAAGCCAATGCCTTCTGAAACCTGCAGCCCTACCAACAGTTTGGAACAACTGGCACAGGATACAGAAAGGCTACAGTTCCTCTAGATGGTTGAAAGCAGAGAAGCCCTCTGCAAGACAGAAAGGCAGACAGGCCCAGGAATGCCTACTGCAGCCCACAATCCTGAGTCTACAACTGTCCCCCAAAGGATTAAAGGACAGCTGCACCGCATGCTGGGCAGGGCCCCAGATGGAGGCACCCACTAAGACAGAACCATCTTTAGGACGCTCGTGTAACTTGGAGAATTGTGGACCATACAAGTGACATTTCCACTAGCAAGTCCTAGTGTCCTTCACAAAGGACCAGGACGATACAAAGAAATGTTACTAAGAAGCTGGGCGTGCTGGGCATGCCTGTTAAAACTAGGAAGGCTGAAACAGGAGAATTCCCACAAGTTGACAGCCAGCCAAAGTACCAAAGTACCAAATCGGCCAGAGCTATACAAATTCTGTTAAGAAACAAAAAAGCAAAGAAGGACACGATGAGGAAGACTGAGTGCCTAACTGCCTGCTGCACAGGCATGAGATCCAACACCCTGAGCCCAGGTAAACAGAAGGCACGGTAGCATGCACCCAGGGCCCAGTGCTGGTGCAGACCAGAGATAGGTAGATCCTTGGGACCTTGCCGGCCAGCCATTCTAGCAGAACTTACAAGTTCTAGGTCTCAAAACCTAAGATGATAAGGCGGGAAGTGATAGAGGAGCACTCGAGCTGACCTCCGGCCTCCACTGCACGTACACAACACCATCATTCTGAGAATGCAGCTGAGCCAGGAGTAGCAAGCCACTGAAATGTAAGTATAAAGGTGTGTGTATAAGTGTAGATGCAGTTAATGTCTTCAGCCTTCAGGTCTCAGCACAGCACGGCTTTGACAAGCCTATTATGGGATGGTTTGAATTTAGGAAAAAAATAATGAAACCCTTCACAGAGCAAACCATGTACTTAATAAGTGCCACAGCACCAACATCTTAAAGCTATTTCGTAGCCAAAAGATGTGAGCTCCAACAAGCACAGCAGATATCTTTTTGCAGGACCAACACCTTGTCTATCGCACACACCAGACTCACTGAGTAACTAAGACCCAAGTCTACCCATTGCTTTTGTCTGAAGCAGGCTGCTCTGAAAGGTGTGAGGAAGTCTGCCCTGGAGCAAATGCCAATGTTTAGAAAGCATTCTTTTATCTCTTTAAAGATACAGGCCCATAGTTTCCAGTTCAGCGTGGAGGGATTCTTCCTTATCACTCGGTCCTAACAAGCATGAACATGGTGACAAATCAGCCCTTCTCAGACCCTCAGAGGAGCGGGGCCACAGAGCAGGCTGCTGCCCCAACAACAGAAAACCTACAGACCAACCTTGGGAATTGCATCTTGGAGAGGAGCCCTTGCCCAGCCTTAACCCCAGCAGTGACCCACTGGGGCCACTGTAGAGCTGGGAAGCATGGGCTGTAACTGGCAGCCGTGGAGTTCCTATGGACAACTCTAAGGTATAACCTGTTACAGCTGTGGTTCTCGACCTTCCTAATGCTTCAACCCTCTAATAGCTCATGTTGCCATGACCCCCAACCACATAATTATTTTCATTGCTACTTCATAACTGTAATTTTGCTACTATATTATGAATCGAAATGTTCTGATATGTGACCCCTGTGGAAAGGTCATTGGACTCCCCCAAAGGGGTCACAACCCCACAGGTTGAGAACCACTGTGTTAAAGGCAGTCCCAACACTGGTGAGTTTTACTTCAGAAGTTCAGTCAGCCTGTCAGTTGATGTGGGAGAAATGGAACCATTTAAGGTGCTGGATACGCCCCTCCTTCACTTGATCACTGCCCAAGGTACACACGGGTCAGACCACCACTCTGTAGCTCATAAATATGTACAAATATTGTGTTAATTCCCAAAATTAAATTAACCAAGAATTTTGAGACCACTAGAACTCTCTAGTGTGACAACATGACGGGCACATGCCATACTTTTGTCAAACCCACATGACAGGTCTGGTGTGTGGCACACACCTTTAACCCCAGCTCTTGGAAAGCAGAGGTAGGCGGATCTCTCTGAGCTCTAGCATTGCTGGAGCTATGTAGAGACCCTGTCTCAAACAAAGAAAAGGAAGAGGAAAGCCTACTAATATAAAAAAATCAAACATAAACCACTCTTATTACAAGTAGCCGATACCTAGGCAGGGCAAAGCCAGAGCAGGGACCTGCGTCCTCCTTCCTCCCCTCATACACACTTCCTGGCCCTTCCCCCTCAGCAGCCCACCATTCTAAGTGCCAGATTTCCTACATAGCCTTTGACACTCCAAATTCTATATCCCTCCAGTCAATTTGTCTTGAGCAACTGTATTGCATAGGGGTTCTAATCAAGTAGACCACCTCGGGACCTAACACAGGCCAGGCCTGCACTTTTTAAGTTCTTTCCCCTTAAGTGGTTAAGTTGCTTCCATGAGGCATAATTAGGCAACCCTAGGGAGCTATTACCCCAGCAGACATCTGAGCACTTCCTGTGTGGCTTTACGCACACAAGGAATGGGTCCTAATCTCCAGTACCAGGCATGTAACTCGGCGAAGCCGTGTCCACCACCGAGCTGCACCTCCAGCTGGAAGCAGGCTCAGAGCAAAGGGAACGCCAATGGTAGTTTCTTCCTCAAAATATTTCCCTGCTTTCAAGAGAAAAGATGAACCACAGCCTGTTGAGGGGGAAGGGACCTCCTCATTATTCAAGAGTATTTTTCTCTGGGTAATAGAAAGGCAAATTATTGCCTCTCTTGGGTCATTCACAAAGTGAGTGTGGGGTCTTGACACATTTCCCCCTTGTTAGCCAAGCAGGAAGGGGAGGGAGAGCCTGGCTCTCAGGAGCTGCTGATGTGTGCTCAGGGCTGCTCAATCAAACCCTGATGCTGTTTTGAGACTGCCTTTACATACAGGTTTGATAACAAAGCAATGAACTTAACCAAAAGTTATGGAAGAGAAAAGAACAATTACAAACTGCCTGGTCAATAAACTGAAGCACATATTATAAGCAGTGTTTCTTTGGTAGCAAACAAAAATTAAAGTGCTAACTGCTCTGCTAATGTATGACAGAGCAGTTGTAGACTCTCTTCTCTACACAAATATAACCAAATATCTCCTGCTGTTTCCCAAACTCTTCTTTCTGGACAAAGCAGAATAAAGCATAAGAAAGCTTCAGTGTTGCAGACACTCTGCAGGACTTTCCTATGCTCTTTACACCCAGAATGCTAGAAAACACCACACAGACCGCCTTTGTTTGTTCCCTCTTCCTGACAGCTGATGCTGAAGGAGCTACTTGACCGTAAACGAACACACGCATCAGTGAGAGGCTAGTATTTAAACTGATTATGTAACTTCCTTAAAGCAACTTTTTTTTTTTTTTTTAAATACAAGGGCACTGAGAAGATAACTCAGTGGGTAAAGTATCTGCTGGTTAAGCATGAGACCCTGAGTTTGGATCCCCACAGGTAGTTAAAAAGCCAAGCATATTGGTTTGTGCCCATAACCACAGTACTGGGTTTGGGGAAAAGACAAGGAGGCGGAGATAGGTGGATCCAGGGGGTTCACGCTGCTCAGCCAGGCTAGGCAAAATGGTATGGTTCAGGTTAATGAGCAACTTAGTCTCCAAAAAATAAGGCTGAAGGCTCGAGAGACGGCTCAGCAGTTAAGAGCACTGACTGCTCTTCTAGATAACCCTAGTTCAATTCCCAGCAACCACATGGTGGCTCACAACTATGTAACTACAGTTCCAGGGGACCAACATCCCCACACAGACATACATGCAGGCAAAACTTCAGTGTTTATAATAAGTAAATAAATAAATAAGTCGGAGAGGCTAGTGAGATGGCTGAGTGGGGAAAAGCAGTTGCTGCCAGCCTGAGTGAGATCTCCAGATCCCACACGGTAGGAGGGGCTAACTCCCTCAACATACATGTGTATACAAGCATGTGCACAAATAATAGATAGATAGATAGATAGATAGATAGATAGATAGATAGATAGATCGACAGACAGACAGACAGACAGACAGTAAAATAAAAATGACCTCTGGTCTCCACACATGCACATACCCGCAAAAACACATGTACACACATGTACACCACACACACATACATACAATTTAAAAGCACATACATAAGTAAAGTAGAGAACTATAGGTAGGGGAGAAGAGAGGAACCAGAAAACAAATTTCAGACTCCTCTCAAATCGTGGGGAAGATGCACTGAGCTGGGGCCTGCTTCCTGTATAATAAACACAGCTTCAGGCAAAGAACCTGCTTGAAGCATGAAGGCATTTGACCTAGAGAGGAAGGAAGAACTCCAGATACACACTTCTCTGTGGTTTGGATTTGACGGTCCGTGTCTTTTAGGCCCTCTCTGCCGTGCAGTAGTTTTGAATATTCACAGAGCACAAGTGCACTGTTAGACGCCTTTGCATTAGTTTTCATCCAGTGCTCACTGCTCTGTGGTGCTTACCACAGAACACAGGGCCTCATCCTGCCTGGTTAAGTACTACAGACTCTCCCATTGAGCTCTTCCCACAACTGTACGGAGCCAGGAGGTTCACTGCTGAAGAGCCCACAGGCATCTGTGTTTCAATCCTCCATGACACATGCACCTGACATCCAGAAATCACCAGGGGAATGAGGAGGCAGGAAATGGGGAGGGTCTTTTATGAGGGGTTATCCTATGTTCCAAAGCACTCAAATTATCTCAAGAAATATCTCAGGTCTTCCTTTCACCAGGCAACAACCTCCGATAAAGAGGAGATACTGGCCTGAAAACGTACTTCTTCATCTCCACTCTGGCACACAATGCTAGGACAGCACTTTATAAGACCTTCACAGTCTGAAGAAGTAGGTATTTTTCGAATGATGAAAGGAAGATAATTCAGAGAAAGCAGCAACTGTTCCAGCAACTGCAACTTTAAGTAAGTTCCCTAGGGCAGGTGAGCAAAAGGGCCTGCTATGAACACATGTGCTACGGAAAGTATGTGCATGAATGCACTTCTGTGCGCACACACACACACACACACGTGCTAAAATAAAGATATCTAAAAAAGGATTTGAAAAAAAAAAAAATAAAAAAATAAAAATAAAAAAAAAATAAAAAAAAATAAAAAAAATAAAAAAGGATTTGTGATTGCGGAGAAGGAAGCTTCTCCACTGGGAGGACACTCGACAACGTGTGTCGGGCACAAGACTCTCCCAACGTGTGGTGCACAGGCACAGGCTGTGGCCTCTACACACTAGTACTCCATTTTCTGACCTGAAAGTAGCACAGACAAATATGCCAGAGGAAGAAGTCACAGACAGAGCCACACATACATACCACTGGTCATGTGAGACACTTTTGCAAGTTTCTTCATCACGTTGTCCAGTCGAGACTGAGTGCTCTCCAACTCGTGAGAGAAATCATCCAGCATGCTAGGGAGAAGGAGAAGGCGGTGGTGAGCAGGGCCTTGTATTTGCCGTGCTATTGAGTAAGGCCTGGACTCCATCTAAATAAAGATAAAAAGCATCCTCTGGGACTGAGGATCCACTCTGTGACCTCAAATCCTTGAAATGACTTACGTTTTGTTTTGTTTTTTAAAATAAATTTGGGAAATAAATGCTTTTAAAAAAACTTGTTACATATGCTACAGATTAGTCAACAACCTTAGCAGAGTCTGGGGTAGTTCCCATTATCAAGTATGCTTGTATTTCTGCAGAAGAACCCATGAAGAATCACAGCTACAGTCGGTTTAGCTGAGGCTTTGCCATCACACAAGTCTGCTGCAAATTAAACACTTAGATTTGTAGATTTTAGAATTGCAGGCAAGGCAGTGTGCCTCCGACTATACAACACCGCCAGCCCAGGCACAGTGCCAGAGAGCCAGGCTTTGAAACTTCAACTTTGAACAAGGTATCCTACACAACTCTTTGAGACTCTTGATACCTGTTAAACAGTGTGACTATGCCAAACTAGTGCCTGTCGAGGGGGCCTGCGAGAAACACATAATACACAAAAGTACTTTATGTCAATGTGAGTTAAGGAATATACTTTAAATCAGACAGATTCTCCTTTAAAGCACTCTGCCTTATTGTAAGTTAAAGCCAGAGGTTTGACATCCCTGATGGTATATGGGGTAGGGGTGTGTGTGTGTGTGTGTGTGTGTGTGTGTGTGTGTGTGTGTGTGTGTGTGTGTGTGTGTGATATGCACCACTGCTGCAGAAGAGCAGTGTTTCTCCAAGGAGAACTGAGAATGAGCTCCGGAGGCCTCTGTTATCTGCTCTCCTCCGACATGCTGTTGGAGACAGCGCTGAGTACTGTACTTGTACTGTGGCAACCTTTATTTCATACATTACTGTACATTCCAGACTTCAGCTTCTGACTAATACATGATTAGTTTGAGGCTAAAATTAATACACCAATTAGTACCACAGCCTTCCTACAAAGACCTTATTGACTTTGACAGTGTCACTGGCAGCTATAAACCATTGCTCTGGGTGTGAGCCCACAAAGGACACATGACAGTCCCTCAGGATCTAGAACTAAATCCTCATTAAGTTAACTATCACACTCCACACTGACAACTAAGTAAATAAGTCTTTGTTCTATACCTGAGTTTTCAAATTAAAACATGCTTAGTTCATCTCAGATCCTGGCAGCACTTTGGTCCTGTGGCTGGCAGGCATCTCCAGGCCAAGCACTGAAAAACAAGGGCTCCTTGTGTGTGCTAGGCGTAAATTTCTTACTAAAGATAAAACAGGCATGCCAATCAATCCTCAGCCAAGCATAGCCACACCAAGCTTCTGCCCAACAGAGAGACAAACGGGTCACAAATGCCACTTTCCATTTTTTGGCCGCTGTGCTTTTTAAAAGGTTTTAAAATTTGAGCCAGGATCTCCCATATAGTCCAGGCTGGCCTTGAACTTACAAGGATGCTCCTGACCCTCCTGCCTCTAGCCACCAACTGTGTGAACCACCACACCTGGCTCATGCTGTGCTGGGGACTGTATGCTAGCAAGTGCTACACCAATTGGCCTCTGAATTAATTTTTAGCTATATTTTATCTAGGCTACTACAGCCTTCAACGTGAACTGTAAAGATGATTAATAAACTTCCCTGCCCCTTTGCTCCAGACTCCACCCAGCACTCCCTTTCCATCTCAGCCCGTTTTAGTTCATCTGGCCACATTCCATATGCTCAGTAGCCGCGTGAGGCTGTAGCTAGTCTCCTATACAGCATATGTATCAGTTCACGACCCATATTTCTTTCTTTTTATTTTGACCAGATGCATAAACACCTAGTTTAAAGAGCAAAACAGTCCTGCAGAGATGTTATGGTAAACCATAGTTCTCCTGTTCCCTATGTGTTCCTGTTACTTCAGCTTCTGGTCCTTTCTCCTCTTCTGAAGCAGCATGCCTGTATCTTAGGATACGGACTTTTGTCCTCAGACTTGATGGTGCAGAATGATCACATTAGGGTTTAGCTCTAGACCATGTGATTCCCACCGCTGCCATCCTTCCCACTTCTCTGATATATATAGTTGTGTCACAATTTGGTTAGGTCAATACTCAACATTAACATTAAGCCATCTAAGTGCAGGCTAGTTGCAGCTGAGAGGTCTGTGGTGGGGTGGGAGTCACACTGCCTCACGTTTGCTCCCCTCTGGCTCAGGGGTCAGCTTTCTTTTGGCCTACTGAATCCGTCACCTGCCTGCTTTCCATAATCTAAACTGGTATAACTCATGTTCCCTGTTGTAAGTTCTCCCGAGGTTTATATCTTTGCAAAAACATTAGTGTTGCTGCTGTGCTGACTTTGAAGGGAATGGAGATCAGGCCGTCATCACTTCAGCAGCCGTAACTAGTTGGATCTCAGGTCGCCTCTCTTCTCCAGCTGCCTTATAACACAGGAGCTGAAGCCCTTCCAGTTTAAAGAGAAACTCACCTGTGTTTGGGTTCCTGCTACTCCAGATCCTCACCCGGCATAGCCACCTTGTTCCACTCTGGTATATCATCTAAAAACCAGCACCTGCTCACGTCATCACTCCAAACACTACCTCCCTGCCTTTCCTCCATACTGAAAAGGGAAAGTCCCGCCTCCTCATCACACTGACAGGCCACACCTGCTGTCCTCTGACTGCTCCTCAGGACTTCTGCTCCCCGTCTCCCCATGCCAGACACTGAAAACCTTGGTGTGTGTGTGCACACTTGCCCCTCTGACTCTCCCAGGTGCTTCCTCCTCCACACACACACACACACACACACTGCCACACACACTCTGCAGTCACTGGCTCTCTCTCAGCCACCTATCTTCTGACTATCCCTCAGGTTTCAACCTACCCTCTTTCTTGGAAAAGACAGGGCTCTCTAGGCGGCTGAAGTGGCCTACTACAGTGACAGCAGCTCTCTCCCTGCTGCCACATGGGACTGCTTCCCTTCGTTTGCACTATATGTGCTGTGCCTGGGAGGCAGCAAGCATCCTGACTGGCAGGCAGGGTCTATCCTGCTCACTCCTATATCCCCAGGGCCTCCAGACAGCCTGGTGCAGAGCATGTGCCCAGGAAGAACTGACAATGTAACAGTGAGCATTAAGTCTGGGGTAGTCTGAAACATCTAGGTAGACACCCCACTCACCTGGGGAAAAAGTAGAATGGTATATTACACAGCAGCCTTCAAGAAGGCTGTCTATGCATTTCATACGTTAGAGTGTAAAAGACAGGTTCTTCAGCAAAAATAATTTTAAAGAGTTATGGTTGTTTTTTTTTAAGATTTATTTATTTTATGTATGTGAGTACACTGTAGCTGTCTTCAGACACACCAGAAGAGGGCATCGGATTCCATTAAAGATGGTTGTGAGCGACACTTTGGTTGCTAGGAAATGAACTCAGGACCTCTAGAAGAGCAGTCAGTGATCTTAACCGCTGAGCCATCTCTCCAGCCCATGTTTTTTTTTTTTTTTTTATTCCTTTGTTTTGAGAGGGAAGATTGTTTGTTTGCTAATTAAAATCAAACTTGCATGTTCTTTCACAAGCTTGGATTTACGTTGATGTAGTAGGGTACTGGATGGATGACAGCTGGGAGTCCTGACACCGCCCTCATGCCCGTCACCCTTTTCAGGGCACTGTCTCCAGAGGGCACAGCTCTATCTGCTTCCCATTCCTAACTAAGCCTCAAGAATCTGCTTGGAGAACTTGGTGTATCTTTTAAGGGGTTTTTAAAGTAACCGCTTTGCCTAAACCGCAGTTGTGAGTTTTCTCTGTAGATTTGCTTCTTTGGGGAGCTACTCTGTGCAACAAAGTAAAAACTGCAACCATACATTATTAAGTAGTTCTTCTCTTTAGTGGCCATGTAATTCACTGCTAGGCATTCAGGGTCTCAATCAGCGTCACTGCAGATAAGGGCATCTCACTACTCACACTGCCTGTTCCTCCAGCTCCCCTCCGATGCGCTGGGACATGTTCTTCAGCACCCCAATGCTGCCAGAGACCAGCTCCAACTGCTCATCCTGCTGTTCCACAATCAACTGGTGCCAGAGAAACGGAAATAAGCAATTAAAATCCATCTTACCTGGTTCCAAGCCCAGCACTCCAGCAGCTGCTAGTTTCTTTGCCAGCTTGGGACAATTCACATTCAAAAGCAAAGCCCAGAAATCAAAGCAGCAGACCATTGCCTCTGAGAACACACTGCTCCAAAGCCTGGATTGTGAAGCTACTGCTATCCCCCGCTGATCCAGCTTGTGAACAGTCAGCGGGGCTTGAAACCACCAAGAGAGATTTACTCTGCTTGGCTGAGGTCCAATAAGGGAACAGACAATGGCCAAAAGCACATAAGCATATGACCACCACATCGGGGTTGGTTAGGAAGAAGAAGCCCACTGCCAAGATCAAGGTCTCTGTCCACAACAGACTGTCACAGTGTCAGTGAAAGACAGCCTAGCAGATCTCTGGATGTGGGAGGACTGCATAGAGTCCTTTTTTCTTCAAGGACAGTAAGTTACCTCAAAGACAACTGTTGCCTGACAAAGACTGACTTTTAATTGTGTTGCGGTTCCTTTACTCTCTATTAAAAACTTTGCTTCATTGCAACATTTTGAGAGCAAACAACTAGTTAGGCTGACATGATAATATAAAAAGAACAAAGGAACACAAAGCCAACATATAAGCATAAAACATAGTATTTATGTACCAAAGTTTCAATGGACAGTTGATTCTCATATCCTGATCCATAATATCGTCGTTAGCTTGCTTTTATTAGCATTGCTATCAGTAAAAACAGCAACACACGCTGGCCTGGGTGGCTCAGTCCTACAATCTCAACACACGGGAAGCTGGGGCAGCCTGGACTACACAGCATGACTCTGGCTCAATAAAACCATAACAATAAATACATAAATAAATGAATACAGCAACATGGAGACGATTAAGTTTATTTTCCTTCAGTGCCTCAACCTCTACCAAAGCAACTGTTTTATGTAGAATGAAACAAATTAACAACTTTCAATGGACAAAACTCAATGTTTCTGAAAGTATCTTTGTTAAAATAAATGAAAGGCTGAATGTCCAAACCAGATGTTGGGGAAAAGGGACTGTTTTCTTTTTAAAACTCTTTGGTCTTAGCTGGGGTGGTATACACTTTTAAATGATGCATGCAGAAGGCAGAAGCAGGCAAATCTCATTGAGCTGGAGGCCAGCCAACCAACCACAGCTCCTCAGCAAGAACTCACCTCAGAACAACAGCAACAAAACCAAAACCTGCACAAACCCTTGGCCTTGTTGCTTTAGATGTCAGCTCTGCTTTTCTTGAGATCTGAACAAGTGGTTCTTTCGGACACCATGCTCTCAAGATTTAAATGGTGTATACAGGCATTACACACTTGACAGCAAGCATACGGCAGCTCAGGTCTAAGCTGCCTGTCATTAGGTAATAGGCCTGTGGCTAGCATTAGAGTCGGGGAGGCAGCCCCCCTGCTACCTCCTGTCCTTGGCCAGCTGTTCTCAGGTACCTGTTGCTGTGCCTGCTGCTCCTCGATGAAATGGGAGTTGGCTAGCTGCAGCTCCCGATCAAGGCGCCCATATCGATCTGCCACTCCAGCATTCCAGTTCTGGCTACTGCTGTCTCCTAGTAGTGCCTGTGTGAGCAGGGACAACCAGTCAGGAGAAACACCAGGAGCTATTACTGACCAAGTAAACGGCCCCCTAACCTGGACCAGGCTTTGATACGGGCATGCAGGTTCGTGCCTGGGAGGTGGTTTGAGGAACACCAGGAAGGTATATTCAAGACCTCCAGACGAGTCTCACAGATGGATGCTACTCCTAAGGAGAGTGGCTGGGGGAAGCTGAGAGGAGCAGTGGAGAGCAGAGCTAGGGCAGGCTGGCTAAGGTTTGTTTAAGTGTGTGCCAAAGGCCCATGAGGTAAAGGCCACCTTAGCCACTCACTAGCTTCTTTGAAGGGTTCAAGGAGATGGGATGAGCTGGCTTTTCCTAG
This sequence comes from Uromys caudimaculatus, assembly GCA_028551405.1. NCBI lineage: Eukaryota > Metazoa > Chordata > Mammalia > Rodentia > Muridae > Uromys > Uromys caudimaculatus. The sequence goes on from CM052711.1 coordinate 36,259,221, forward strand.
CTTTAGCTCCAAAAACAAGAACAAGAGAGGGGGTAAGTAAGAACAATGAAAACAGCAGAACAAACCCAAGCAACAAGAAAACCACACAAATCAGAACTTAAATTCAAGTTTAAGTTCAGGTGACAACTGCCCATCTTTTAAGGGTTATATTTTAACAATTAGAAGGGAGTTGCTATTTTATTAGTTTTAATATGTGTTAGTGTGAGTCTGCATGTGGGTCTGTGCATATGGATGAAGACAATGAATCCCCCAGAGCCAGGGTTACAGGCAGCTGTGAGTGCCTGATATGGATGCTGAAAGCTGAATTCGGGTCTCCATCCTCTGAAAGAGCAGCAAGTGCTTGTAACTGCAGAGCCAGCTCCAGCCCGAAAAGAGTTTCTTTCATAAAAAGAACCAGGCATGGTGGCTCATGTCTGTAATCCCAGCACTCAGAAAGCTAGGACAGGAAGATTTTTATTTTTATTTTCGGACAACCTGGGCTACATAGGCCAGCTATAGCTACATGAATAGCAAAACCCTGTCTCAAAGCAAAAACAGTACTGTCCCCAAAACCATGCTGTCAGCAGTGGTGGCCCACACCTTTAATCCTTGCACTTGGGAAGCAGTGGCAGGTGGATCTCTGTGAGTTCAAGGCCAGCCTGATCTACACAGAGAGTTCCAGCACTGCCAGGGCTATGTAGAGAGACTCTGTCTCAAACAAACATACAAACAAACAAACAAACAAAACAAACAAATAAATTTGAAACATGTTAAACATTCCTCAAATGTCTGCATCAATTTCATTCATGTGTTTAGTTTTGAGACAGTTTCACTATACATCTCAGGCCAGAGCTAAGTTTACATTATGTGGACCCAGACTGGCCCTGAAGTTGTAGCCATCCTAGATGTATAAGCAACCACCTGGCTACATTAAAATTCAAACATAACCAGGCCATTTTCAAGGGGCCTGGAGTCCCATAAGAAGACAGTAAGCAATTAAGGACCCTTAGCAGATGCCTGACCACACAGCTGTGCCAGAAGAGTAGGAGGTGCTGTGGGTCCAGTGGCCAGGAACAGGGGAACTGGGAGGTGTGGAGGGGGGTGGCAGTGTTGAGAGAAGCTAAGGTTTGTCTAAATGTCTGCCAAAGGCCATGTGGGAAACCCTACCTGTGGCACTCCTGAGAGGTAATGGAATCCTTTAGAAGTGTAGCTAATAAGCACAGAGCAAGGCATTGATGAACTGCCACTGGAGAAGTGTCTTCTTGCAGTAGATGGTAACTAACACAGAGACCCACAACTGGACAATGTGCAGAGCCTAAGACTTTGGAGCGTTAAGCTCTAACTGGGATGTCTGACCACTCCTGGTACAGGGATATATGTGCAAAAAACCAAGGAACACTGTAAGAGCCAGAGATGGTGGGTGACTCCAAGGAAACAGCATTCTCTAGACACAACAGGGGTGATGCTCCTGTAGAGGGTCTACAAAACATGGACAAGGCCTGCACAGGTTCAAACCAGACAAAATCCCAGCATGGTGAAGAGGAAGTGGGCACAAAATCCCAAACCTAAACAAACAGCTACTGGCCACTGACGATGCTGGTTGAATGAGAATTCAAAAGAGTGACACTAGGCATTATGAGCCACACTCCAGGGCAGGCCACATGCTCAGGAATAGTGCACCAACATAAAATGGTTTTGTGTGCATTTGCTTTTTTGGTTTTGTTTTGTTGTTGTTGTCTTGTTTTTTAAGATTTATTTATTTATTATAAAGCATACAGTATTCTGCCTGCATGTATGTATGCCTGCAAGCCAGAAGAGGGTACCAGATCTCATTATAGATGGTTGTGAGCCACCATGTAGTTGCTGGGAATTGAACTCAGGACCTCTGGAAGAGCAGTCAGTGCTCTTAAGGTCTGAGTCATCTGTCCAGCCCAGCTGTCTGTTTGTTTGTTTTTAAGAGAGAAGGAGGGAAGATACCTAGAGGCCTGCCCAAAGCGGGACCCACTATGATGTGCAAGTATGTGGTGGAGGTAGAAGAGAAAGAGAAGTGGAATGCTTTGAGCACTACAAAGAGAAATGGAGCTGAGGGTGCAGAGAAACAGCCTGATATGAGTAGCCTGCCACCTGCCACCGGAGGCCATGGTGACATCTTGGTCTGTGCTGCCTCAGATGGCCAAATCTGAGAGTGGGAGAGCTGACCCTGTCCCTTGCCAGTTGCGGCTTTGTGGAAGTGTGGGTGCAGGAGAATTGGCAGACTGATCAGCTCAGCGACCACCCAGGCCCAGATCCAGGGCTCTGAGTTGGCCTACCCCAACATCCACCCCATCTATGAACTGCTGGAGCATGTGAAGGGGACAGTCCTGCAGATCCAAAGCTGCAGGATCTCCATGACACAGGGCAACAACAGGATAACTGAGGAGTCCCAGTGAGGATCCAATATTGACAGCGGACACCAGAGGCTTTGATCAGACTCACTGCAATGAACATTTGCAAGTAAAGTGTAGACAAAAGGGTACACTGTGGGACATACTGTGACACACTGCAGCTTGCGCAATGAGATATTTATTGGGAAGGGGTGTGTTTGTCTGTTTGTTTTTAATTTTCTTTCCAGGGGAGGTTGCAAGGGCAGAGGGAAGATAGGAAGGGACAGGAGATGAATGGGATGGGGGTGCATGATGTGAAATTCACAAAGGATTGCTGAAAAGTTTTTTAAAAAGGTATACTTGGAGAAAAAAATGAGAAAGAATATGAAATGGGGTGGGTATGGAGAGGAGAGTCTGAGAAAAGTTGGGAAGGGCAAACAATACGGACAAAATATATTGTATAAAAAGAATCTTTTTAAAAAGTGGAGTTAAGTTTTATGTCCTGCTGTCATGAAGCCGTGCCACACGCCCAAAAGCATTGGGGCTAACCAATCATGGAGTGAAACCTGCCAAACTAAGCCAAACTAAACTCCTTTTCTCTGCTCTATAAGCTGATTAGCTCAGGATTTTGTTACAGTAGCAAGTAATAGCAGGAACTAACAATCAAAAGACTTCCACGATACCTACCCTATCACCTCCACCCCTCCCCTGCCAGTGTATACAGATCTCGTTTTCACATAAGCCAGGGACGGTCAGCAATTTCCAACTTCAAGTATCTAGCCAGGCATTTCTTTAATGGACACTTATACTCTGATATTTTCTCACCTGTCTGTTTTTCCTTTCAGCCAGTGCCTGCACAGATGAAGCTGACATCTGATCCTTCATGTCCTGATGAGACAGAAAACAAGTGAGATATGCCATAAAAATGCCATGGGCAGTATTTCCCATACAGGCAGAACACATGATTGATTGGCTATCTTTAAGCAAATGACCGCATTCTTTGGCTTTTATTTTCAGTTTCAAACAGAAAAGAAAGAGGAAAGGGTTTCCCTTAAAAACAGGTAAAGAAGACACTACATCTAACTAAAAAGAGAAAGGCATGGAGCAGTCAGAACCAGGGCTCTCTCTCCTAACTTCCCTAAGCTGCAGGAGCTGATGTCATCTGTTCTCAGGCTGAGGGGACCTAGGTCCAGAACTACTTTCTCAAAGTCACACAGCCAACAAATGACAACGGGAGGGTAAAAGCCAAAGGCCTGTGCTCAAGGACTAGCACCCTCTAAAACACATACCTGTAGAACCTGCTGTTCTTAAAGTACATTTACCATTAAGCTCTTGTGTGTTCAGTTCTTCTGAGCTGCACTCATTCACAGGACAGACTATTTCTAACATCAGAGTGAATTTCTAAAATATTATCAAAAATAATGTATAGAAAAAAATCAGTGGCTATATTATGTTAGACAATATATTTATTTAAGCAAAATTTCATTAAAATATGAGCCATTTCAATTCTAACGATAATGGAGTTGATTCTTAGCTATGATGGAAACACTAAAGAAAGATCTATGGTAAGTATGTTGGAATTGCCATACAGTTTTCTTCTCATAAAAGAAAAAAGTCAAGATACTTTAAATATTCTGTTGGTAAATAGACTTATTTTTATAGATGCAAATATTAAGGTATTCAGCTTTTGTTGTTTTAAAGCAAGGTCTCACTCTATAGCCCTGACTGGCATGGAACTCACTATGTAGACCTGGCTAATCCTGAAATCACAGATCTGCCTGCCTCTGCTTCCCTGTATTGGGACTGAAGGTGTATGCCCTCATACCCAGCCAGGTATCAAGAACCATGAGAAGTAAGTGCTAGATCAGGTGTGCCATGGCTTTACACTTCTTACCGTAGTTAATTTTGAATAACCACCTGACTTGAGCTTTCAAAGTACAGGGTCATTCATTCAACAAAGACTAACTGGTGTCTAATATGTACCACGCATGCAGCAGGTGTCATGGTTTAGTCCTCTGTTCCCTTGGAGTTCACATGGTGACTTACCTGATTCGGATACCCAAGAGGTTACTAAAAGTGTGCTTTTCCAGGCCCCATTCTGACCTATGCCAAAGACTCTTTATAGCAGACTTAAACAAGTCTCTCTGGGAAATCCTAACACTGAAACCTGAGAACCTCTGCTACACACAAGTTCTAGAAACCTCAAAACAAGATAGGCATGTCCTAGACTGCAGAATTCCCTGCTTATCAACTGAAGTGCTTAAGGTAACATTTATTCAATCTAGAAACTACATTTATTTAATATACATTACTAATGAGAGAACTGGATCTTTCCAGTTTGCCAATGTTCTAACAGTCTTTCTAAAACAACAGTGATCATTATACTTCCATAATAGAATCAGAAAAGTGGCACAGTTGCCTTCAAATGGTATGTGTGTAGACTGTGTTCACTGTCTGACGCTGGATGGTAGTGGTAGGTAATGATTTGAACACACCTCCCACAGGCACCTGAAGGACTGGGTGAGCCGGGTCAGGCTCATGCTTCTAGGTGCTGTTCAATGGACTATCCCACCAATAAACTCATCAAATTCCATGCTTAGGATTGGTGACTTTTCCATATTGTTGTATGTCAATAGAGTGTTTTAGAAACTATGGTATAATGCATCGATGATAGCAGGACAAACTCTTTGAAAACAAATTTTGTTGTTTTGTATCAAACAATTTAAGAATATTCACTGCCTTGATCCCAATAATGGCAATTTATTTAAAGAAGTTAACTTAAACAGATGGGTAAGAAAAAAAAATCCCATGGTGTCATTTATAACACAAAAGTAGAAATAAGGACCGTGTCCAAATAAGGGGGAAAGAATTTACAGTAGACCCAGACCCTACAGTACCGTGGACAGGCATCTTGCTTCTCAGGATTTCTTTCTGAAAGCAGCCCAGACATACATGATGGAGCATGGAAAGGCTTACTAGCCCACCAGTGATCCAAGCACAGCAAGAGGCCTTTTCCCAGTTGGACTGAGTTCAAGACTTAGCAATACTTCTTAGATAACTGGCTAAGCTGGGCAGCTTGCCGGACTTCCGTCTCTCCCATACATTTACAATCGTATCTCATGGGACATGGTGGTGACTAACAGTGACACTGTACATAAGTATGCAGCCACTGAAAAAGATTATCAAAATTTGCTTTTGTCCAACATGGTGGCCATACCAGTTGTAGTTGTTGATCACTTCAAACAAGGTCAGTACATTATTTTAATTAACTAAAATATAAATTCAATTACTAGTAAAAATTTTTTAAGCATGCTCAGAGAAAACTGGGTTTTTAAATCTACTACTTTTTTTTGTTGTTGTTTTGGGTTTTTTTTTGTTTTGTTTTGTTTTTTTGTTTTTTCAAGACAGGGTTTCTCTGTGTAGCCCTGGCTGTCCTGGAACTCACTCTGTACACCAGGCTGACCTCGAACTCAGAAATTAACCCATTTCTGCCTCCCAAGTGCTGGGATTAAAGGCATGCGCCACCACTGCCCGGCCTAAATCTACTTTTCAATTGCAAGTTTTATAAAGTTTAAATGATGGCTAAGTTACTTTCAATAAAAACTTCACACTTGAATTAAAAATTTAGAGTTTTTAGTATAATAAGTTAAAAAACTTTAACCTCTAATATTTCTTACATTGGCAATGTGTACAAATGATAATCTTTTGAGTATATTAAGTTAAATAAAGTATTAAACTCACTTGTTTCTTTTTTAAAGAAACAAGACATAAGTGGTTCATACTGTATTTCAATTGGACAGAGTCGACTACATCTATATGTATTTACATACATGTATGTTATTGTTTTCACTATGTAGCCCAGGTTGGTCTTGAACTCATGATCCTCCTGCCTTCATCTCTAAAGTGCTAAGGCACCAGGTCCAAGTCACAATACACTCTCCGCCCTTTTTCTTTACTCTCCATCTCTCTCCCTGACGGATCTGAGGATTTAACCCAAGACATCATGCATGCTAGGCATGCAATAAACTTCAAGAAAAATTTACAGGATATCATATCATTTCTTATTAAAGTTTGTGTTCTAATACCCAAAAGACAGACAGAAAATTATTATTTTTTTTAAAAATCTATTTATTAATTTACTTATGTATTTAATGTGTACGGGTGTTTTTTCTGCATGCATGTCTATGTACCCTGTATGTACCTCATGCCTGTAGAAGCCAGAAGGTGTCAGATCCCCTGGGACAGGAGTTACAGGCAGTTATGAGTCACCATGAGGGAGCTGGAAAGCTGAGCTCTTGTCCTCTGGAAGAGCAGTCAGTGCGCTAAACCACTAAGCCATTTCTCCAGCCCCAGAAAATTTTATTTCTAGAGAGCAAATTTCAGACTGGAGGGGCATTTTCACCTTTCAAAAACAGCAAGCACAGAGTATTCTTAACATATAAACATGTGCTTGATTAACAACAGGGCTCCAGCTACACATCAGGGGAAACGACAACACAGTGCTGAATCTCGGGGCTTACTCTGAGTACAGGATTTTTTTCTCCTCTTGTAAAAAAGCTACTCTTTTCTTCAATAAAAATACAATAGATGAATGAAATATGTTTAATCTCAGATTCTTAAAGTTTTTATTGATAAGAGAGGGAGAGAGTGTGTGTATCTGTATGTGTGTGTGTATGTGTGTTCGGTTTGTGTGTGTGTTTGGGATATGGCGGTGCTGTGGAGTGTGTGTGTATGTGTGTTACATGTCTGTGCAGTGTGTGTGTGTTGGATACATTCTCTTAGCAGCTATGTGATGTGCATATTTTACATGCTCACTACTACAGTGGATCACAGCTTCCATGTGTGGACGACATTTCATCTATGTAGGCTAGTCACCAGACACCACACAGATCACCTTCACACTGGGATATGGAATTTTAAGCAGTGTTACTAAACAGTTTTAAACATCTTGTAACAATCTATCATGCCAAAACCAAAATTAGTCATCCTCTTTCTAACACTTGAAGCTTAGGATCAGCAGTTAGTCCCAATAAAACATGATCCATCTGCTAAAAGAACAACAAATGTCCTGGTTATTTATGTTCCTGTTTTCATGTCAACAGTTTCCAAGCTGAATGAATGCGATACCGTGGATCCTAGCGCTTCCCACTTGGGGTGAAACACTGTGGACTGTTAGGTACAGGGTGCAGTACAGTCTGATCTTCCTTGTAAGGTTAAAACCAGAGAATGTTAACAAGGGCTCTTTTACTGATACAGTGGAGGCCCAACACGGCTTACTGACTTGTGACAGAATCTATCACGGTCAGAGGTTAGCCTGCACCTCAGGTTTCTTGGTGTCTTATTCACTGACCTCCCAGAATATGCTGCAAAACTAAATGCACTGAATCGCTGGAGTAACCTAAAGTCACTTGAGGGATATCTCCAAAACAAACCTTTCCCCTGAACAACTCTGTTGAATAGATGACTCCGCAATGTAAAAATAATTAGCTGGCTATAGATGAGCCAGGATGCAGCTCAGTGCTGGAGTGCTTACCCTGCCGCATGAGGACCTGGGCCTATCTGCAGCACTCTGCCAAAGGAAAAGGGGGGAGAGGGCTGGGAGGGGGGGAGACTGTTTTACACAATAACTAAAAATTTTTCTCAGCTAAAAATTACCAGGAAAACTTAGTAAAAATTGGACAACCTTGGAAGATGCTTAGCAACTCTTTAAACAAGGGAAGAGTAGAAATTCATGGCTAATGAATATTAATCAGGAAGTCACTTGGGAGAAGGGTTTTGCTGTAGCTCAGGGTGTATGTTTAGCCCACACAAGTACCTCACACACAAATCATATAGGAGAAGGATTTGCTTCTTCACAGAAAACATAAAAAGCATTGTTTATCACTGACTGCTCTGCCTGACAAAGTGACTCAGTCAAATTAGAGTATGGTCATTTAAGAATAAAGTAGAAGGCCACATGTGGCAGCTCACGCCTTTAATCCCAAAACTTGAGAGGCAGAAGCAGGTAAATCTGAGTTCGAGTTTAGCCAGGTCTATATAGTGAGTTCTAGGACAGCCAGGGCTATGTAATGAGACCCTGCCTCAAAACAGCAAAAGTAAACAAATAAAATATAGGACAAAAACTTTCCTAAACTAGTATAACTCTCCAAGCTTTCTCAATGCTCACCCTTACTCTCACTGAGAAGAGTAACTCTAACTCTCACCAAAGGAGCTTGTTTTGCAGCAGATGGAGGCCATTACAGGAAGCCACAACTGGTCAAAATACAGAGGACAACTGACCGTGGGGCACCCAGGCCCAGGCAATACTTCTACAACACAAACCCTGCACCAAAGGTTCAGGGAACATCACGGAAGAAAGGGTGGAAAGACTGTAAGGGGACCAGGATGCCTGCTATGAGATACGATCTTTGGCAAATGACAGGGAAATGAACCCATGAAAACTTAACAATAGAGTACATAACAAGAACTGCACAATGACAACCCCAGCTGACATCGTAGTATGGGTGGGGACATGGCACAGGCTCCACCCCTAGATGAAGATCTACAGGCTATGACTGGCTGCTGAGAGGGAGATCTTGTCTTCTCCAGGGACAAGGTGATGGGAAATCCAATCCCAGGCAGTCAGGCCTACACATAAACAACACTAAATGGGAACAGCAGGTCGCATGTATAATATTCACATGTGTGCACATATATGTAAGTATATGTACATCTATGTGCATGTGTGTCTAAATGTGTGCATAATATATACACATATACATATATATATAATTTGTGTGTATGTGTGTAACAGTAATAATGAATAAAGAAGAGGTTACAAATTTGGAAGCAGGTAGGGGACAGGAGCTGAAGTGGGAAGAAAGAGGACGGAAATGATGGAACTACAGCACGTAGACATGACACTCTGAAGGAAATAGGCCAGTACTGAACAGAGGTCAGTAGGGCCAACGCTAGCTAAGCCTGGGGTCTCAAAGTCCTCTTGTAAAATCTGCTACTCCTGCCCCTTCTCCACAGCTTCTACCAAGAGCCTGCGATCTCTTCAGCTAAACACACTGAGTCAATTCATGCAACTCTTTTGTTTTTAATCAAGGTGACTCTGCTATTTCCTTCTTCTCTGTAAGACTTTCAAATAAAGTTATTAAAACCAAGTCAGCAAAAGTTTGGGTTTAATTACTCCATCTGTGGCATCTGTGGCAAATACTAACAGTTTCCTAAAGGTGGGATCGGGGAATAAAGTAAAACAACAGAGCTAGTAAGTCCACCAAGCGGTCAGCTGAGAGCACAGCGGAGTGTGGTTTAGGTCTCATGCTCTGTAAGGACAGTACATTTCTGATGTACTGTTATGATTTCAAATAATTCTAAGATATACTTTAAACAGATTTTCAAATATTAAAAAATGAACTTCAACCGGACAGTGGTGGCTCACAACTTTAATCCCAGCACTCAGGAGGCAGAGGCAGGTGGATCTCTGTGATTTTGAGGCCAGCCTGGTCTAGAAAGCAAGTTCTAGGATAGCCAGAGACACACAGAGAGACCCTGTCTAGAAAAGAGAAAAAAAAAAAACAAAGGAAAAAAAAAAAAAGGAAATAAACTTCAGGATCTACTTTCAGTCATAATTTAATTTTCAATATACAGAAATCTTTGAATTCCAATTCTCAAAACTCACAAGTACCATCTTACAGAAAGAATAAATGCATCGATTAAATACTATACACTTTACAGTGAGGCGCTGTGAAGTATTAGGGTCAACAGCAGCATCCTTCAAAAAAACCATTACAGGGAAGGAAGAAGAGAGCGGAGAGCTGAGGGACAGAGTGTGGGACAGCAGAAGCAAGGAGGGAAGGAAAATGGACTGTGTTTAAGAAGGAACTGAGGGCTGGAGACAGCTCGGCGCTCAGGGGCGCGCGGTGCTGCTCCGTTCCCACGCAGCACACATGCTGGTAGGCTCAGTCTGACATGGTGGCTCACACCTGCAAAGCTAGCACCTGGGAGGCTGAGACAAGCGGATCCCCATGAGTCTGAGCCAGTGTGGGCTACAGAGTGAGAGCGAATTGAGGGAATTACACACAAAAGATGTCACCTAGCAATGTGCTCAGCATAGCAGCATTACAACTGCCCAGAGAGTCAGAATGTTGAATTCAAACCCTCATTGTCTCCAGGGAGTACCTGAAGTCCAAAAGCTTTCTGTTCTATTACACGTGAGCTTATGTATAAACAATTTAATTAGAAGTACAGAGAAAGACCAACTACTGAGTGAAACAAAAAACAAGAATAAAGTTCAGTGACAGTCTACCATTTGAGATCATTTCAAGAGGAAATCGCATGATGAAAGTCTTTGGCAAACACTAAGCAAGGTTCCTGCCATATGTCAGCACTGGTCTGATCCCAAGTCTTTTTCAAGGAAGCTACTTTCGAGTACATATGTTAATGGCAGCTGCTTCTCTTACATCTAGTTATGCTAATCAAACGGCTTAGCCATATACTTTCAAAGTATAAAATACATCTGAATGACACAAGATCTTTACCTAAACTATATTTTCTCTTTTACCCTTTACTAGTGGGTAGTGTTCTTAATAATTTAGTATTAAAAATGTGTCCACTCCCCGGCTTGTTTTTTCAGGCCACTCCTGGCTTGCCTGGGTAACTCCTGGGAGGCTGTCAAGCCTTGTATGGCAATAGTACTAATGTGGTAGGAGTTCCAGCAGCAACTCAGATGGTAGGGACGGCCACCAGCCAGACCAGGAAGAGCCACTCTGACAATGCACACGATTACCAGTCAATCAGGAAACCAAAGGGCTCCCTCAAGAGACTTTGCTTTTGTCCAGAAATAGCACACATTAAGAGCTTTGGGTTGTTGTTGTTGTTGTTTACCTTTATTTTAAGGGAGTTAGAGCACAGGCAAGTAGATCAGGGTGTTAGATTAACCGTCTAGCCAGTCATTTATTATCTCGTTCTCATTTTAACAACCCAGACAATATTCAAAGTAGATCCCCCAATCACGACGATGAATATGAGACACTGGCATTGAGTCCATGCTGAAAGACTGTTTCAGAGTCAATGTGCTGGTGAGACTGAGGGAGGGTTCTGACCAATGTGTCTATCTCTTGCACAGACATACACAGCAAGGCTCGCTCCTTACCCTGACAATTTGCCGAGTACTCGTGATGAAGGCTTTTCTTATGCTCAGTTCAGTTGCATCCAGGTTGAATTTTCTAGGATTTGCTTCAACTATGCGTAGCCAACAAATTAAGGCAAAACAACAGCAGCTGATAAGCCGCAGGACACTGAAACACAAGGAGTGAAACAACCCAACCCCCCTGAAAACACTTAGCCTCACAGGGCATCCCTAAACTTTCTCGCCAACCACAGCTAGAGAAGATCCCTTTGCCCCAAGCCAGAGATGACCGGGCTGGGCATAATGGAGCACATCTGCAATCCCAGCAGTGGGAGGAGGGAGGATCTTGAGCTCCAGGCTAACCAGCTGGACTGAAAGCAGGGGAGATGGTGGGAGGGGTAGAAACGAACTCTGGGGCTCACCATAAGGTCATGGTTAACTGACCACAGATCAGCTAAGATCTCCTGGTGTTCGCCAACATGTATGTCTATCCTTTGGGACTCCTGATTAGTTGACACAGGGAACCCAGAGTGTCCTGGAAGTTACCATGTAGCATGGCCTTCAATTTGTAGTGATAACCTGCCTCAGCCGCCCAAGTGCTGGAATTATAGTCACCACAAACAGCTTTTGTAAACTTTTTAATTTGTCATTCCAAAACTCTTCCTTATGCTAATGTGGTAACCCTCTTCCTCGCCCTAAAGAGAACAAGCCTTCTTCAGAGAAGCTGCCTTTGACCTCTTTAGTTTCAGTCCTGGCTCAAACTCCTTGTGTTCTCTCATAGCCTGTACATCATTATGATCTGTTCTCAACCCTAATCCCATGAAGCCTGGTAGCCACAGTTTTTTCTGACCTAATCTTAAAAACCCAGAAAATGTTTGGTAGACAGAACACTCAAGACACGATTGTCGAATGAATGATGAAGACCAAAACTTTTGTCCTTTATCTCATCATTTCTTTGAGACAAGGACAGACTATGCAATCAAGGCTGGCCTAGACTTCACTGCATAGCCCTAAAGCCTAGGCTGGCACTTAACTCCTGATTCTCCTGCCTCATCCTTCCGAGTGCTAGGATTACAGGTGGATACCACCATTCCTGGGCCTAACAATTTTCTTCTTTCTTGTGGTTTTTAAATTTTACTTGTATAGTCTTTTAAAAATTTGGTTAGCATACAAAGCAATAGCTTCTCTGTAACACTCCATACAAATGTGCCATTATACTTGGCTCTTGTTTGCCCCCACTGCCCTCTCCTGTTCTCTTGCCTCACAACTTACATGCCCTCATCTGTCTCAGAGGAAACAATATCCTCTTGAAATTGCTTTAGATCCTATCCCCTCACATTTTATTTAACTTAAAAGGCATCATATATAACAGTATAAGACGTTCCATAATGATGAAGAAAAAGTACCATGGTCTCCAGAACAGAAATTAAACACTACATATCAAGTGCCTATAGGCCCATGATGCCCAGTGAGTGAACCTTTTAGACGCTGGTTTCCTTGTTGCATTAGTACAAAGAAAAACACAAACCAGAATTCAGACACTGAACCAGCATATCATCTAACTAAAGTTTCGGTTACAGAGACTTTCCGGCTGAGAACAGAAAGCTGCACAATTTAGCATCAACAGATCTCAAGTTGGTCAGATCTGTGGGCTTTCCCCCCAGTATCCACTGTGTAAATTAGCATAATGGTTCTGCTTTTACCAAACATGGTTTCATGGTACAGGTAGCTCTTTAATGGACAGTGGCATTTTAAAATCATTTAAGTGGAGAAGTCTTTGAAGAGATTTTCTTTTGAGCTCTAACTAGCAGGCTGTATCAACTGGCCTGTATACACTGCTACGCAGCAATGACTGGTGCATGCGCTCATGTCTGTGTTTCTACAGGGCCAGAAACCTGGTCCTCACATGCTAGGATAGAGGGCTATATTACCAAAGAGCATCCCAGCCCAACCGCTAATCCTTTATAGTCAATTACTCTGGGCAGGCCCATTTTAAGCTCTTGATACATGTAAATCTCTTGGCGTTCCTAAGTTGGGCACTCTCTCTATCCTAATGTTCTTTTGAAGAGGAAACTAAAGCACAGAGACGCTTAACTAATGTGGCCAAAGCCAGAGTCACTGCTGTGACACTGTATCAAATATATATTTCTTTCTTTTTTTTTTTTTTTTCTTTCGAGACAGGGTTTCTCTGTGTAGCCCTGGCTGTCCTGGAACTCACTCTGTACACCAGGTTGGCCTCGAACTCAGAAATCCGCCTGCTTCTGCCTCCCAAGTGCTGGGATTAAAGGCGTGCACCACCACTGCGCGGCTTCAAATATATATTTCAACTCATCTTTGGCACAGAGCTCCTAAGGCCCTTGGAGTCTCCAGATTCTATATGCTACTAGATGACTGGTGACTCCTACACAATTCCTCTCATCACCAAACAAACCAACTCTATGACTGGTGACAGGAACTTCCAGCCACCAATACCCCTGGGTTGAGAAAGGGACTAAAGGTTGAGCTAATCACCAATAGCCAATGACCTAATCAATAATGTTTCTGTGATGAAACTTTCATAATCCTGAGGTGGAGCACCACACAAGAGTGGCATTCCTGGAAACCACACCATGCTTCTCTGCCTACCTTCCCATGGGCATCTCTTCCACACACAGACTTTATAATACATGAGCAACTAAGCAATGCATTTTCCTGAGCTTTACAAATTGCTCTTGAAAAATTAAACAAACAGGAAGTAGGTTTGAAGCACAGGTCAGGACCTGGGGTTTGCACCTGGCATCTGATATGGGGGCTATGAGTGCTATAGAATCCCATGCTATCTTCAGGTACATAGTCTCAAAACTATAGGACACTCAGCTGGTGTCTGCTGGAGAACTGTTCAGTGTGTGAGGAAAAATCCCTCACAGATATCAGAAGTATTAATATTTTACTGTGTGGAGGAAAAGTTTACTTTCATTTCCACAATGGTAGACTGAGAAACAGGACACAGCAGACTGACTCCAGGGTCCAAAGTGATGATCACTGCCCCGTGCAGCCTGGATAATGCAGGATTTGCCATAGATGGAAGAACAGGGCTGTTGTCCTCCTGAGATCACTGGGCAATGACCAACAAAAGCCAGATCAATCACTATAAAAGCCAGCCTCTCATCTATGGCTCAAGACATCTGGATAAAACCTTGTCTCTTGCCCATGTTCCCAAATCCCTATATCCCCAGATAACACAGAAGGATATTGATGGTTTCATCGAGGTCCTCAAGATCCCACTCTATGCTGCGGAGGTTGTTCCTCAGCTCGTTAGTGGTCCAGTCGATTTCTTCCCTTGTTGCTGCAGAGGGGCCCTGAAGGAGCTCCGTCCATCTCTGAAACAATCCTTGGGCAGTGTTGACTGCTTTCTGTACCTCTCTGTAGTCAAGGTGAAGGGAAAGGAGAGGTCACACATGACTTATTGACGAATAGGAACAGGATCTGAGGCAACATCACACCATCCTCACAGCATCGCCACACCATCCTCACAGCATCACCACACACCATCCTCACAGCATCACCACACACCATCCTCACAGCATCACCACACACCATCCTCACAGCATCACCACACACCATCCTCACAGCATCACCACACACCATCCTCACAGCATCACCACACACCATCCTCACAGCATCACATTACCACCCTCACCATTCTCACAATCCCAACGCACAAAACAAACACACAGACTGAGTATTATGTTCCCAGCAGATGGAGAACAAATTGGACATTATTTAAGCAACTTTAACATCAAGTTTTTTGAGGAAGACAATTCTGGTTTTTTCTAAACACACAATAGAAAGTAACACAAAGAAGCAATCCTATAAATTAACTAGAGGGTCCTTCACATTCCTGTAGCTCTCATTTGGTGTGATAGTCAATCTTTCTTTTCTTGGTGTGGGAGGAATGGAGGACTACCCTCCATGGCTCCTGTTTTATAGATTTAAAGTATAATCTGAGACATTTTAAGCCCAAAATCTCACTGGAATATTTTAAACATTTCATTTTTGCTAAGTATCTGCTTCTCTAGATTAAGCAACAGTTTAACAGACTGGTGTTTTTCTTGTTTACAGTATGGGACTAGGACCAGAACCACGACCATGCAGCATGCTTTCACAGCAGATGTAGTTAAAAGGCTCTACAAATGTTCTTCACTATCACTAGGCTTAAATTCCATTGAAACTACTGTATCAAAAGATCAGTGCACAGGTGTGCATGTGTGCACCTGTATGCACTGTATGTACACACATGCCAAGGCCAAACAACATCCACGGGTGCTGTTCCTTAGCACCTATCTGCCTTGTTTTTTGAAGCTGTCTCTGTCATTGGCCTAGAACTCATTAATAAAGCTGGGCTGGCTAGGGAGCAGTGCCCACGTATCTCTCTATCTCCGCCTAACCAATCTTGAATAACAAGCTAAAAACAAAGTGGTTGCTGAAGATCTAACTGAGGTTCTCATGCTTGAGCAGCACAGCACGCCTTTACCAAATGAACTGTCTCCATAGCCTGTCTAGTATCCTAACTATGGTAACTGCATACCTGTGAAGTCAGGTAATTGTGCAGAAACAGATGATAAAGGGGTGAATTTCATTATAACTAAAGTATAACCTTTAAAAAAAGAAAAGAAAAAGAAAATCCAAGCATGGTGGCACAGGACTTTAATTCCAACACTTGGGGAGGCAGAGACAGGTAGAACTCTGTGAATTAGAGGTCAGCCTAGTCTATAAGGTGAGTTTCAGGACAGCAAGGGCTACATGAAGTGACCCTGTGTCTTAGTCAGGGTTTCTGTTCCCGCACAGACATCATGACCAAGAAGCAAGTTGGGGAGGAAAGGGTTTATTGAGCTTACACTTCCATGCTGCTGTTCATCACCAAAGGAAGTCAGGACTGGAACTCAAGCAGGGCAGGGATCAGGAGCTGATGCAGAGCCCATGGAGGAATGCTGCTTACTGGCTTGCTTCTCCTGGCTTGCACAGACTGCTTTCTTATAGAGCCCAAGACTACCAGCCCAGGGATGGCACCACCCACAAGGCCCCCCCACCTTGATCACTAATTGAGAAAATGCCTTACAGCTGGATCTCATGGAGGCATTTTCTCAACTGAAACTCCTTTCTCTGTGATAACTCCAGCTTGTGTCAAGTTGACACAAAACTAGCCAGTACACCCTGGCTCAACAACAAACAAACAACAATCAAAACAAACAACAGCAAAAATAAACAAAAAATAAACAAAGAAATGTCTATTTGAGGGGCAAGATTTTATAACATTAATATCTCTTACTGTTCCGTAGAGACTCTGTGTAAAAGCATATGACTAACTTTTTTTCTGCGTTCTGGGTGGTGAATCACTGTGATACAATGATTTACAGGACTACCCAGTATACCACTATTCATCAGTACAAACATCAACACAGTGAGAGGCAAAAACGTAATACTGTTATGAAGAGAGTCAGATGAAACAGATCTGCCTGTGCACAACTCATCTTAAGAGCCCCCATGGTCCCAGAGCAGACTTTCAGGACTGCATGGTCTCAGGACTGAAAAGATGGCTCCATAGTTGAGAGAGCTTGCTGCTCTTCCAGAGGGTCTGAGTTTGGTTCCTAATGCCCACATTGGGTTCCAAAGACCAGCACTCCCTTCTGATCTCCTCAAGCACCTAAATACCTGGGGCATACATACAGCAGACACACATACACATGCATCAAAATGAGAGAGAGAGAGAGAGAGAGAGAGAGAGAGAGAGAGAGAGAGAGACAGGCAGACAGACAGACACACTCTGATTGTATAGTTTTTAAAAAGCTCTCTGGGGTGATCAAATATGGAGTGGACTCTGGTGGCACTTAAGTTCCTAAGTAAGCCACAACTAAAGCATGTCCCAAAGAAGTGGGAATCAGAAAAATGCAATAGGGCAATCTCAGAGTAGTGCCCAGTACCCCACAGACCTAACCAGGTCTTGGTTTATTCCACTCTAAAGACCTTGGTTTTAAATCAGGACTCATTTTCAGTTTTCATTGTAGAGTACAACCATTACTTCACATTTCCAAGACAGGTTTGTCTTTTTGTTGTGTTTTGGTTTGGTTTGGTTTTTGTTTTTTAAGAGACTCCAAAGTTAGGTTACTGCCAGCAATGGCTCAATCTTTGAAAGAAAAGCCAGACTCATAATATGAAAGGAACCCCAACTTAACAGCACTGAAGAGGCCTTCCAGAGAACCAAACAGCCCAACCTGCTAATAACATTTTCCCAGGCATGAATAAATTACAGGGAATAATGTGGGTCACAACCAAGCTTTCGGGGGGGGGGGGGTTCTTCTCTGTTTTTTATAGAGGGAGGGGGGCATTTTTATTTTTTAAGACAGGATCTCTCTATGTAGTCCTGGCTGTCCTGGAATCCTCTCTATAGGCCAGGCTGGCCTTAAACTCTGAAATTTGTCTGTCTCTGCCTCCCAAGTGCTAGGTTAAAGGACTGTATCACCATGACCAGCGAAGTGGGTGGTAGGTTTTGAGAGTCTCACTATATAGCCTAGGTTAACCTTGAATCCTGCTTCAGCTTTCAGAAGGCTGACGTTATTGTAGGCACATGCAACTATGCCTTGCAGAAAGCTTTGAAAACACTAGTCAGAATTTCCCAAAGACCTTGAGATTTCCACAAAGTGCCAAGAGCCACTAGCCACTTCTCAGAATGCACAAGACCAACAAGGACACCCTCTTCCACTCAGAACTGCACTTAAGCACGTAGCAGTAAACAATGAGGACCACTTAGCATATCAACAAATCAGTCCCTAAAACTCAGTAGCACATAATCCTGACATCCATCCATCTGCCATCTGAGAGGGCAAAAGGAGAAGTACCCTTCTTTCCTTCTCTGACTTCCTAGGAAAGGAAAGTAAGGGAGGGGATCTCAGTCAAACCATCTGAGGAGGGGCTGCCCAGAAAACCACCTCCCCTACACAGCCAGCCCAGTAAGCACTTTACTGAATGAGCAGCTGTGGCCAAGCTACTCCTTTATCTGGACAGCCCAGCTTAGCTATTCCAGACTCTTCTCTCAGTTATGTGATGGGAATGATAGAGAATCCACCAGAGCACAGTACACTTTGACTTCTTAGGGTTTGGCTAAGCAAGCTTCTTGGTTAGCAGCAGTTGGCTCACCAACAGCTTTGGAATCATGTCCAGCATTCCAGTTAAAGCTCACTAGCTAGCTATCTTCCTAAGAACAATGGCTCTAGCTCCTCTGCAGAGACACCTTGATCAAACATTGTGAAGACAAGTGACTAGCTCCATATGAGTCAGGGAAGTTTTCTTCTAATCATATGCTTTGAAAGTCAGTCCTATGCACCATGTCATAGGCAACAAAGGCACTGCCTTAGTAAAACTTTGAAAACAGAAACTTTACTCCCTTGCTGTCTGACAGCCTGTCAAAATCACTGTATCTGACAAGTGCTCATAACCACAAAATGAAGGACCCTAACATCAACCCACACTATGACTACAGGACCACTGTAACACAGTACTTCTTTCCTGATTAAGAAATGAATGTACCTTCTCAGAAGAGGAAAAGCTAGCTAAACTTTCCAAACAAGATTCTTTTACTTTCTTTAGACAAAAGTTGATAGCAACAGGACTAACTTTTTGAAGCTAATTCAACAATGACCTATTGGTATTGACTGTAAAGCCTCTTCCACACAACTTTCCAAACTATCATGGCATAGTAATGGGCTTACCATCCCAAACAACCTAGGTTGGGAGGGCTATATTTCCAAATGTCACTCCCTCCAAAAAAAAAAAAAAAAAAAAAAAAAAAAAAAAAAAAAAAAATCACAAAGATTTTTTTACTTATATTTAACTAAGTTTGCCAAATATAGCCCCCCTATAGTGGTACATGCCTTTAATTCCAGCACTTAGAAGACAGTGGCTGGCAGATCTGTGAGTTTGAGGCCAGTCTGATCTATTGAGATCCTGCCTCAAAAGGAAAAAAAAAAAAAAAGAGTTTGCCATTAGAGAAGTAAATGAGGAATATCTCAGCTAACAGCGAATGCCACACTTTGGATATGGTTTAAGTGTGTCCCTAAGGGTTCATGCATGCTGGTGGCTTGGCCTCAGCATGGCAGTATAGAGGTTTTGAAAGCTTTAAGAGGCAGGTCCTAGTGGAAGGTGATTAGGTCTTTGGGACATGGCACTCAAACAGTTCTTGTGGGACCCCAGGTAGTTCCTGAAAAAAAGAAGCGGCTACAAAAGACAGAGCTTGACCCTCCATCCTTGCCTTCTGGCTGACTGTCTCCATAGCATATGTCCCTTCCATAAGTGACTGCATCACGGTGTGACACAGCTCAGGGTCGTTCTCTACAGGACCCAGTCTTGGACTCTTCATGACTGAGTAAACGCTTCTCGTTATAAGTATTCAGCCTTGGTTACTGTGTTAGATCAACAGAGAAGAGTTTGTTTCTATGTGCCTGTATTAACAAGCTGTGGAACCTTGGCTTCCGCCTTTCTTCTTTGGTGATGCAGACAGACTCTGAGTTGGCATCTGTTCCTGTGCTTGTGCAACAATTACTTCCCAACTTGTTGTAAAACAGTGTTTGCTGTGCTCGCAGACTGGGTGAGTGATCAGACAGAACAGGGATGACCTGTCCTGAGTCGACACTGTCCCAGGTCTGAGCTGAAGAATGTTAACAACAGGGGCTCTCCAGTCACTTCTCCAGAGCTCTCTGGGGTCTCTCCCCATTCCTCTGGGGGAGTGGCTTCAGTGTGGCTGACTTCCTACCCAGTCAGCTGATGCATCCTAAGTGAGTGTCCTAAGAGAAGATGACGCAGGAGAGTGCTGCAGTGGTTGAGGGACCTTAGGGGTCACGGTCATCACTTCATTCTGTTCATCAAGAGAGTGATAACAAGTCTGCACAGGTGTGACACAAAGGAACACAGACTACTGACTGACAGAAATGAGTGCCTGCTTCCCAACAGAAGAAGCAAATGGAACAGTGCCTACAATGGTGCAGCCTGTGTCTGGGACAGTACCCATCCTGTAAGCCTCCTTACAGAGAAATTCTGGTTCGATATACAACATATACAACATACATAAAGTCAGATAGTTTCTGGATCAGAGCTGCAACCTCAAAGACCCAGGCTGCAAGCTGTGCGAGCCGCAGCGCCCACTTTATTCACTCGCCTCCCACGCTCCTCAAGCTGGCTCCTGCCCTGCACCCCCACACTTCACTCCACTGCCAACCTCGGATGAGAAAAGCTCTTTCCACACACATACCTTTAGTGTTTAAGGGAAAATCAAAACACTCTTCACTTAGCTTTACTGCCAACCAAATTCAGTCAAACTCAGGGGAAAGAGCTCTACTTAACTACCAACAGATATGTGTGTGTGTGTGTGTGTGTGTGTGTGTATTTCCCTAATTTACTGTTGTACATTCGTTACTTCTGCATTACTATGACCAAAGTACTAGAGAGAACAAGAGAGAAAAGACTGATTTCTGCCACAGGGTTTCAGAAGGGCTCAGTCCATGCTTGGGCAGAACATGGTGTCAGTGGGAGAGTGTGGAAGAGGGGAGGTATTCATTCATGGCAAGCAGTAGCAGAGAAAGTGAGACAGGAAGGGTCAGGGATAAGATACCTCAAGGGACAGACAGATGGACAGACAGGCAGAAACACACACACACACACACACACACACACACACACACACACACACACACACACACACACACACACACACACACAGTGACTTACTTCTTCCAGCTAGATCCTCCCTGCTAAAGTTTTGAGAACTCCCAAACAGCACCAGCAGCTGTGGCCTCCTGAGGTGCTCCTTCATGCCCAAGGCACAGCATGCTGCTCCCACAGTGCTAGTCCTCCCTGCACTGAC
>CM052711.1:36281069-36304935 GCA_028551405.1 Uromys caudimaculatus
GTCAGTGCAGGGAGGACTAGCACTGTGGGAGCAGCATGCTGTGCCTTGGGCATGAAGGAGCACCTCAGGAGGCCACAGCTGCTGGTGCTGTTTGGGAGTTCTCAAAACTTTAGCAGGGAGGATCTAGCTGGAAGAAGTAAGTCACTGTGTGTGTGTGTGTGTGTGTGTGTGTGTGTGTGTGTGTGTGTGTGTGTGTGTGCGCGCGTGTGTTTCTGCCTGTCTGTCCATCTGTCTGTCCCTTGAGGTATCTTATCCCTGACCCTTCCTGTCTCACTTTCTCTGCTACTGCTTGCCATGAATGAATACCTCCCCTCTTCCACACTCTCCCACTGACACCATGTTCTGCCCAAGCATGGACTGAGCCCTTCTGAAACCCTGTGGCAGAAATCAGTCTTTTCTCTCTTGTTCTCTCTAGTACTTTGGTCATAGTAATGCAGAAGTAACGAACGTAATGTACGACAGTGAGTTAGGGTCAAAATGTATATAACTGTTGGTAATTAAGAACAAACTTTTTTTCTGAATTTGGCTGAATTTAGGTTGGCAGTAACATAATCAAAGAGTGTTTTGATCTTGCATTTTGATTCAGCAACGGGTAGCCATTAACTGACACTAAGTAAGCTACACCTGCTTATACCTGCTTGAACCTTGAGGGGCCATACTGTGCTGTCAATAGTAAAGTCACATGTAACTATTCAAGTACAATTAAGGACTTTGAAAGCACTGTCACTGAGTAACTAGCATTTAATTTTTTTAAAAACAAATATGCAATTTGGTTGCCAAAAAAGTGGTTTGTATGTTTGGAGCAATTAGGACATGTTAATTTCTTCCTTTCTTTTTTCTTCTCTTCCTCCTCCTCTTCTTCCTCTTCTTTCTCCTCTTCTTCTCCTCTTCCTCTTCTTCTTCTTCTTCCTCCTCTTCCTCCTTCTCCTCTTCTTCCTCTTCCTCCTCCTCTTCTTCTTTCTTCTTTGAGATAGGATCTCATGTAGCCCAGGCTAACCACAAACTCATTATGAGGCTAGCTAGCTTCTGAACATCTGTTCCTTCTGCCTCTGACTTCCATGTGCTGGTATTACAAATGTTCCCTATCACCCCATATTCCAAATACACCTTTTGAATTGTAAGTTTAATGAATTCTAAATATAGGACAATATATTCAAAATTTTAACATCCAAATTGAAATGAGATAAAAGTTTAAAATAACAATTTTGAAAACTTTATACAAATAATGTTTAATTGCATGTTGAAGCCAAGTGCATGCCTATAATGTCAACGCTCAGAAGGCTGAGGTATGACTGCCAAGTTTAAGGCTACCCTGAACTACACTGCAAATACCAAGCCAGCAAGTTCTACACAAGACCCAATCTCAAAAATAAAACAAACAAACAAAAAGCAAAACCCACAGCAGGTAGTTATTAAATTATTTTCACTTCTTTTTAATGTAAGTGGTAGAAGATATTAGATGATGATGCATACTCATAATTCTAGAAATCAGAGGGCAGAGACAGGGTCAGAAGATCAAGGCCAGATTGGGATACAGGAGACTTGGCCACCAAAAAAAAGTAACAACAGAAAGAAAAGAAAATGGAACTTGCATTATATTTCTGCTCAACAAATTTTTTTGGTTGGTTTGGGTTTTTTGTTTTTTTGTTTTTTGTTGTTGTTTGTTTTTGTTTTGCTTGTTTGGTTGGTTGGTTTTGAGACAAGGTTTCTCCATGTAGCTCTGGCTGTTCTGGAACTCATTTTGTAGACCAGGCTGGCCTCAAACTCAAGAGATCTGCCTGCCTCTGCCTCCCAAGTGATGGGATTAAAGGCCTCTGTCACCACCTCCCACATCTGCTGGATAGTTTTAAGCAAATACATCAAAAGGCAGAAGAAATAAAATGGAAGCAGAAACATTAATGCAAGTCTCTTTCCTAAGTCCCTAGACAGGAGAGAGAGGTCTAAATTGTCTGAATTCTGCTACCTTCAAAACATACCTGTTCCAATAGCTTTGCCCACCATAACAATTCCTAAGGCACCGCCTTTTCTCTGGACACCTGAGATGCTCATCATCTGTAGGAAGCACTTCTCCACTTACTGATCACCTGTCACGTCTACTTAATTCTGATGTCATTTATTCCACCGATTACACTAGAAGCACCTTGTTTCAGAGTCACATCTTTTGGGACATCTTTTTCTACATTGTGATGCATTTTCAATAATCTTGTTTTTTAAACTTTAGCGTGTGTGTGTGTGTGTGTGTGTGTGTGTGTGTGTGTGTGTGTGTAAATTCCTGCATGTGGGTTCTGGGGATCCAATTCAGGTCATCAGGCTTGGCTGCATGAGCCCCTATCTACCAAGATATCTCAGGGGCCCTCAGTGCTGTAATAAAGGATGTGCATGGATATGCTATCACACATCTGGAGACACTGATGCAGCTGGCTTGTCTTTTCTATTGCAACAAGTGACCTAGGACAGTGTTCTAACAGAGTAGTAATACCTAATCAGTAAGTAAGTGCTGATAGACTCTCAGGGGGAAATACCAATATGGCTGAGCAATAAAGAACCTTCCAACTTTTCCCTCAAAGGCAAACATAGAAATTTGCTGGTTATCTCTGGTATCTACTCACCTCCAGAGATAACCTTTGCAACTTGAATGTTAAAAACTTCAATTCTGGGACTGGTGAGATGGCTCAGCAGACAAATGCACCTGTCACCACGCCTGAGACTTGAGTTAGATCCCTGAGAGCCACACTCAGGGAAGACGAGAGGGGATTCCTGAAAGTTGTCCTCTGACTTCCACATGTATGCCACAGCATTTGCTCAGCCCCACACTAAATAAAACAAAACCCAAGAAAACCCTTCCACTCAAGGGAAAGTATACAACTCTAACTGTAAATTTAAAAACAAAAATAACTAAAACCTAAGTCACTTTCGTAATAAAGGACACATTTTCTGGGTAGGTACATTTTACTGTTAAATATATACCTTCCTATTCCCCATCTAAATTAAAGCAAGACAAAAGAAAAACCCTTTTAACGTAGACACAGTCTTAGCCAAGCTGGCCTTTAATTCCAGCACTCAGGAAGCAGAGGCAGGCAGATCTCAGTGAATTCAAAGCCAGCCTAGGTAGTCAGGATTACGCGGAAAAACCCTGTCTCAAAAAGCCAAAAAAAAAAAAAAAAGCAGTCATAATATATAATTGACTGTACATTGACTATACACACCACGGATAATAAAGTATCTCATTTAAAACACCACTTTAAGTTTCCCAGGACCCTTAAATACAAAAACAAACACCCACACCACACAACTGGTCAGCTTCTACCACTACACAAATAAGATGCAAGTAGCAACTAGTTAAAAGCAAGGAACACTTCGCAGTCATTAGAACTTACTCTGTCTTAACTTCGCAGTTCTCAGATTTTTGACATTTCTCTGACATTCAAAGCATAAAACTGACACGTTATTAGAAATAAGTTGCGACATCATAATTGCGCTTTCTTGCTTTTGTGTAATGGCTACAAAGTTGATACAACAAAGTGCAATTGATGTTTCCATCTCCAAACAGACAAACAAAGATGGAGTCAGGACAGTTCCGTCTCAAAAAGTGGGCAGTAGGCTTCTAAAAAGGCAGAATGTGAAGTGAGAGAAACCTGTCAAACACCCAGGAAGAAACCAAGGAGTTCAATAGAAACACTCATTTCCTTCGACACGGTGGGAAAATCCCGGTGGCTCACAGAAAGCCTCGGAAAGTTTGGTTTGGCTGATTGCATATTGTTTTCCTTCCAACATCAGCACCGGGCCTGTAGGACTTTCCCCCCCTGGGAAAGCGCGCGTCCTCCCGCACCCGGCTCCCGCACCCACGGGACGTCACCGGGCAAGCCGTGGGGTGGCCGTCCCGAGCTAGCTCCACGACTCCACAATGGAGCTCGCCCCCGCCCACGCCCACTCCAAGAGGGCCATTTCCCTTTTCCTGCCCAGATGCTGTCCGCCGGCTCCGGCGCGTCGCTCCCCACCTGCGGCGCGCGACCCCGAGGAAGTGGCGGTGCGGGCCGATAGTGGGACCCCAGGGGCCCGGCCCCGAACGACGCGTGGTGTCCAGGCACAGAGGCTGTGCCGCCCTGCCTCGATTTCCCTCTCCTCCCTCTGAGGCGGGAGTCCTCGGCCCACACTTACCCTTTCACTACAAAGAAGGGGTCCTCCATGGACATGGCGCCCGGCCCGGCAGCCCGAGCCCTCCCTGAGGTCTACGGTGGCCAGTGCCTCGGCCGGGGCGACCCGGAGCAGCCGTGCGCGCAGACCCGGGTGCCCCACTGCCGTCGGTCCAGCACTCGGTCAGCGCCGCGGGTCGAATCCCACTCCAAGCCGGCCCCCACGGCAGCCTCCTCCCCCGGCACCTCCGGCGTCTGGCCCCGCCCCCAGGACCCTCGCCACGACCAATCATCGACGCGTGCCTCACCCTCACTTCCGCACTCAAGCTCACGTGATCCAGATTGCCCAGGCCCTGCGCCGGAGAGGGGCGGAGCTTAGGTTGCGTCACTAGGCCCGAGAGGCGGGTCTCCCGAGAGGCGGGGCTCCTGAGAGGCGGGGCTCTGGATGGTAGGGCGGTCTGCTGCTGGGAGAAAGCAATGGAGATTTTTTTTTAAAATTTATTTATTAATATTTATATGAGTACACTACAGCTGTTTTTAGACATACCAGAAGAGGGCACCAGATCCTATTACAGATGGTTGTGAGCCACCCTGTGGTTGCTGGGAATTGAACTCACAACCTCAGTGCTCTTAACCGCAGAGCCATCTCTTCAGCCCCAGCAATGGGGATTTTAAGAAAGCTGTTGCTGTGTCTGATTTGCATAAACCTTTTACCTTTCCTCTACTTTTAATACTTTCTTTTAACGCCCTGTGATTTACATGCCCATCTAATCAACGTCTTGCACTAAAGGATTCTCAAATGATCTGATTATGGTAAGGTCTTAGGTCATGTAGTATGTAAAGGCTATATAAACATCCTCAATCAGTACTCTTTTGGGAGACGATCTTACTGTTTCTATTTTGTTACAGGCTTCAGTCTTTCCTATACAGGGTCACACAACCCCAGACACACAGAACAGATCCCGGGCATTTTCCCTCAAATGTATTATCTTTTGAAGTTCATTCTGAAAGGCAAAGACAAAGCCAGACGGGGTAACTTCCTCTCAACTATGATTCTAAAACATCCAGAGAGCACTTTATATGGCACAATTAGACACACTGTGCATAGCTTTCATGGATGAGGACTGTGACCTTTGATTATTGATAATCACTGAGCACTTACTGAGTGTTGGGCAGGATTCTAAGTTACCTCACTGTCTCACAGTGAGGTAATTCCTATTATTTATTATCTTCATTTTATGAATGAGCTGTGACTCTAGGAGATTAAGTGACTTGCCCAATGTCTCTAGTCTCCTTGGAGCTTGCATCAAACAAATCCCCCTTTGAACCTGCAGTCTCCCATTCAATTCCTCATCTTTAAGATGTAAGCAAGCCAGGTGGTGGTGCCACACACCTTTAAGACCTGCACTCAAAGGGCAGAGGCAGGTGGATCTCTATGAGTCTGAGGCCAGACTGGTCTAATGAGCTAGTTCTAGGACAGCCAGGGTGTGGGGTGGGGGTGTGTGTGGAATGTAAACATGATCTATCTCTTGAGTTGTTATGTGAACTCTGAGGCCCCAATGTCAGGGACCCTTGAAGGAAGCTGTTGTTCAGAGGACAGCAAGAGGACATGATGGAAGAAGAGAGAAGAAGAGAATCAAGAAGCAAAAGTCAAAGATGCCAAGCTTCTCTGAACTCCTGAGGGAGCGGTGGGTGGCGAGTGTAGAGAAGGCTTTGATTACCTACATACCGACGTGGGGAGATAAAATGTTCGTTCGACAATGGCATGTAAGTGGAAGGGCAGATGAGCCCAGGGATTCAGATCTACACTTGGAGCCTGATCCTTGAGTGTCAAACTTCAGCTCTGCTATTCCCAGCAGCGGTGTTGAGCCAGATTCTTAACTGTTCACTGTCCTCACTGTGGATAGATACCATAGTAACATCTTTCTCCTACAGTGTACAAGGCTTGGGACAAATTCCAGCACACCTGAACTTCTTTCCTCTGTTCAAGGCATTAAGGACTCAGAGATGAATACTCTAGTCTTCAAGGAGCTCCCAGGCCTGTGGGGAGCAGTAGTTGCAGATAATGAGAGAGGGCACAGGTAACCAGAGAAATGCACAGCCCAGATAACAGAGCTGAGATACCAGTGTATTTTGTGGGTGTGTCGGGGCTGGAATGGGAGGCTTCTAAATAGTGACTAAAGGCAGGAGGGGTCAGTGATATAGATAACAGGGCAACCTCTCAGGCCAGAGCACAGAGATGGGGTAGAGGGGTCAGTAGCAGCAGGGAGACACAACCCAACACTGTGGCTACCAGTCATTCCCTTGGGCATTACAGACCTCCACTCAGGTATGGCCACAATCTTGACTATACCACAGAAAGATTTTCAGGATAAACTATGGTGAAGTCAAGTTAGTACATTTACTAAGTATTTAGAAAGCAAGTTGTTTTGGAAAGGGGCAGGCACAATCTCAAGACATGAATGTGGGCTCCTCCACAGAGAGTCACACTTAGATGTCTATGTGAATGATTTTGTAGCTTTTAAAAGTTTGAACTTTTCTAAGGATGTAAGCTACAGGGTTTAAAGATTATGCAGAATCTAAATTAAAGTTTAAAAGTTAAGTAGGTATATGAACTTGTTAGCTTAAATTAACAAAATTAAAATTAATAGACTAGTTCATTTACTGTTTTAACATCAGCCTTGAGGGTTTTTTTTTTAAGAAAACATATTATCTCTGTAGGCAATTTCTCTTTATCGTTTGTTTCGAAGTTCCTTGATTCTGTGAGCAGGAAAGGGAAATTAGAGCCCAAAGCAAGGAGAATCTTCTTCGAATGTTCCATTCACTTTCCTTGTCTTTCTTTCAATCCTGCCTCAGCAGGCTAAGGCTGTAGGTGGGCAGGGCTAGGTAGTTGGGAATGTTGAATACTCTGTGTTCTGTCCTATAAGCCTAGGAACTCAGAGAAACAGCTGGGCTAGACTGAATAAGATGGCCCAGGTATGATCATATGTCTGGATGCTTGGTCTTCAGTTGATGGAACTGTTTGGGAAGGATTAAGAGGTATGGCCTTGTTGGAGGAAGTGTGTGGTCTTTAAAGTTTCAGAAGCCCAAGCCATTTCCAGTGCGTTCTCTCTCTCTCTCTCTCTCTCTCTCTCTCTCTCTCTCTCTCTCTCTCTCCTTTCCCTCTCCCCTTCATAAGTTCTCAGTTACTGCTCCAGCATTAAGTTAACATGCCTGCTGTCATGCTCCCCACAATGATCATGAACCCTACTATCCCCTGGAACTGTGAGCCCCAAATTAAATGCATCTTTTTATAAGTTGCCTTGATCATGGTGTCTCTTCACAGCAATAGAAAGTAACCAAGACCCAGGCTTTGAGACAGATGTCACCGTGGCTAGAAGGTCATGGTGCAGAAGATGGATGAAAAGATCAAGAGCCAGGCTTGTGGAAATGAAGACATGGAGGCAGAATGCATTTGATAAGAGCTCTGGAGACCACAGAGGTAGACAATGTTGGTTCCTGATGAGAAGTTGGTAAAAAAGAGGAAGAAGAGGGCCAGGGAGAAGGCTTGCCGCACTTGGAGCTGTCAGTGAGTAGTAGTTGGTTGCATCCCAAGAAAGAAACTCCTACTATTTGGGAAAATGAAACAGTCAGTGGAAGTAGGGGACAAAAGAGGACAGTGGGAGAGAGAAGAAGATGATCAAAGCACATTAAATGCATATATGAAAATGCCACGCCGGGCAGTGGTGGTGCACACTTTTAATCCCAGCACTTGGGAGGCAGAGGCAGGTGGATTTCTGAGTTCGAGGCCAGCCTGGTCTACAGAGTGAGTTCCAGGACAGCCAGGGAAAACCAGAGAAACCCTGTCTCGAAAAAACCAAAAAAAAAAAAAAGAAAAAAAGAAAAAAAAAAAAAGAAAAAGAAAATGCCACAGTGAAACAAAGTATGTCTAATATATGCTAATAAAAATTGCTATTTCTTTTTTTTAAAGGAAAGAGACTCCAGAGGACAACCTGGTTTAGGGGATGTATTTATTAGCTTCATATATTTTGGTCTTTCCCACTGAACTGTAAACTCCTGGAGGGTCTGGGTACTATGTAAATGTCATCACCATCTCAAGGGCTAGCATGGACTCTTATTTTCCAGCTCATGGATTTATTAATTGAGTCACAAAGATGTAAGAGTTATACAGGTGGGAACAGAGGATAGAGCACACATGCTTAAGGAAGCCTAATAATTAGGATCTGAAAAGAGGCAATAATGGAAACTGTGGCAGATTCAGGGAGCACGTAGGTATGGGGGTATCCTTTTCTTCAATATGTCACCTTCCTTCATCCTCTCTCAAACTAGAACTTGGCCTCCACTACCCAAGGAAAGGGAAGTTTTAGCTAAATGGGAGAAACAGAGGAAGTTATTTCTTTGTTTTCTGTGTTTTTGTGCCCGCCCCCTTCAGCAGGGTCCTGGTCTTAGGTGAGAAACAATAGCTTAGGAACAATGCTCAGCAAAGGACCACCTCCTCCCACACTCCCACTCTTGCCCCACCCTCTCGAAAACAAGCAAGATTTCTTACAGAGTAAAAAATCCAAAGAGTACTTGCTTTGGGGTCGTGTGGCAAACTTTCTGGGTTGCTAGAAACACTCTGTATTTTGATAGAATGTGGAGTACAAGGATGCAAGTATTTGAGCAAGCTTCCTGGGGAAACTCTAGTCCCTGACTGGGTCTCCAAAGTTAGGAGAGTGGATGGTAGAGAGCTCACGTGTGTCCTGCAAGACGGGTGTATAGAGATGAGGAGATGAAGATGCAAAATGTAGGTCACAGGCGTCAGAGTCCCAGAGCTGGCGGGGATGAGGACCAGAGGGCATCACATCAAAGCTCATAACCATGGATGCCTGCATCAAGGTTTAAATACAGGGCCAGAGGTGTGCATAGCTAAGCAGTCACCTTCAGAGCGTAGTCTAGCCCATCACCGATTCTGTTAAGTTGTCAGACCATGTGAGATCTCTTTCCCAGAAACAAAGTTTTTCCTCTGAAAAAAACCAAACCAAACAAAAAAGTCTTGGAAGGAGGCAGGCAAATCTCTGAGTTTGAGACCAACCTAGTCTACAGAGAGTTCCAGAACAGCCAGAGCTACACAGAGAAGTCCTGTCTCTTAAAACAAAAAAACAAAACAAAAGAAAGTTTCGCTTCTGCCTGGCACCAGGCTTCAGTCTCCTTCTCCCAGCATGAGATTCCAGGGGAAATTCCCATTTCTTGGGGACCATTGTTTCCACAGTCGGAGAGCCAAAGGGAGGGGCACAGATGTCTCTTTAAACCATCCCGTTCCTGTTAAGCCGGTTTACAAAACCCCTACTCCTACAAGGAATCTCTTCTACTCTCACAGGGAAGTGAGAACACTCAGCACGCTCTCTCCTAAGTTGTTGTAAAGAATCTAGTGGACACATACACGAACACATTTAACAAAGTATGAAATACCATAGACCATCCAAACCCCCTTTTAGTATGCTTTTTTTTGTTATTGTGGTAAAATACTTATGAAATCTATCATCTTAAACATGTGTGCATGTTTTTGTGTATTCGATGATCCATGTGTGTTTGTGTGTGCAAATGCACTTAGAGGCCTAGAGACTGATAGACAGTGTGTGCAAATGTACATAGAGACCCAATAGACAGTGTGTGCAAGTGTACATAGAGACCAAAAGACAACCTGGTGTCAACCCTTGGGGCTTGTCGACCTTGTTTTCTGAAACAGGGTCTCTCATCAGCTCAGACCTTGCCAATTAGATTACGCTAACTGCTCTTCGGGCACCAGGGATATTCCCACTTCTGCCACCTCAGCTCTGCGATCATAAGCCCTTGCCGCCACATCCAGTTTTTCACATGTGTTCTAGGATTCAAATTGGTGGTCTTCATGCTTCTGTGGTAACTGCTTTACCCACTAAGGTAATGCCCTAGCTTCTCTCAGGCATGTTAAAGTGTGGAGTGGTACAACTCATCTCCAGAAACATTTTCATCTTCTGCCCATGAAACAACTCTGCATTGCCCCTTCTCTGACATCAACCATCCTTCTCCTGTGTCCCTGAATGTGACTGCCCTAGGTCCCTCAGATGAGTGGACTCAGACAGAATCTGTCTTTCTGTGACTTCAAGGTTCATGTGTGTCATAGTGCTTTACAGAATGCACTTTCAAAGCTGAATAATGCTCTGCTGCTATTTTTTTGTTTGCCATTCACCCATCACGGGACAGTTGGATTGCTTTCACCTTTTGGTGTTTGTGAATAATGATACTTTGAGCACAAATGTATAATTATTTATTCAAGACCCTGAATTTGACTATTTTGAATAAATGCTAAAAGTTGAATTGCGCATTATATGGTAATTTTTTAAACGTTTGGAGGGACTACTTTCATAGTGGCTTTACCATTTCACGCTCACACTAGTAGCTCAAAAGGGTTCCTTGCCAACACTTGTTATTTTCTGGTCTGTTTATAGCGGCCAACCCAATGGATGTGAGGTGATAGATATCATATGGTTGTGATTTTCATTTCCCTAATGATTAATGGCATTGAGAATCTTTTCATGTGCTTCGTGGCCACTTGTATAATCTTCTTTTGGCCTGTTCAAATCCTTGGTCTGTTTTTAACTAGATTGTTAGTTTTGTTGGGTTCATGCTAAGTCTTTTGTGAAAGAAGCTAAAGAAGAAACGGATTCTATGGGTACAAGATGTTATACTTTTAATCATTATTGCAAACTTAAAAAAGGTTTTTTTGTTTGTTTTATGTGTATGTGTGTTTGCCTGCATGAGTTAATATGCACCATGGGCATACAAGAGCCCTTGGAGGTCAGACAAGGGAGTTAGATGCTGTGGAATTGGAGCTACAGAAGGTTGTGAGCTGTGTGGGTGTTAGGAACTGAACCTGGGTCCTCTGGAAGAGCAGGAAGCATACTTAACCTCTGAGCCATCTATTCCAACCTAATAACTGTGAGGCCCTCTGGGTCATTCCAGGAAATATTGGTTCATCTTAATTCCATTGATCTGGATATAATTTTTGACATTTCCACCGAACAGCAGAAGTGTGCACACATATACACACACTGGTTGTGTTTTCTGTACACTCTTTGGCTGTCATCAATATGTCTGCCCTTCTACATGCTGCCTTAAAATGAACACGGGCAATGCCAGTCAACTTACATGTTAAACACTAAAAAATGATGAATAATTTATGGAATGTTCACTTGATGGCCATTAGAAATGCTAAAAATATGTCATGACAAGGGAATCACTTTACTAAAAAAAGCCAGGTGGTCACATATGTACCAAAACCGCTGAAAATACAAGTTTTAAATATTTATTTTTACAATAAAGCAAGTATATGGGACTTTCTTTGGGACTACCAGTTCCCAAATAATGACACAGTGACTTATATTTATTATGAATGCTAAGGCCTTTGCTTAGGCTTGTTGCCATCCAGTTCTTATAACTTGTTAACCTGTTTATTCTAGTCTAAGTTCTACCACATGGCTTGGTAGTTATTCTCCTTCAGTCCCAGCTGATTCTTCCTCCATGTCTGGCTAGGGAATTCTCCCATACCTAACTCCCAGAATTCCTATCTCTACTAGAAACCCCACCCATCTCTCCCCTTTGCTATAGGCCATCAGCTTTTTATTGGCCAGTGATGCTTTTACATAGTGCACAATAATATTATCCCAACAAGCAAGTTAGGAACCAGTTTGATTCAAAGAACCCTCATAAAGATGGGAAGAAAACCAACTACACAAAGTTGACCTCTGACCTCTACATATGCACCAAGGCACAGGCACCCACGCTCACATGCTCACAAACACAGCAATAATAAATATAATTTTTAAATTGTGTAAAGAAAACAAGTCTTGATCCTGATTGAACCTTAAGATGCAGTAAAATTACACCATTAAATATGTATATCAATCTTGGGAAATATAAGTTTGAAAAGGAACTTACAAAACAGAATTAGAACATGAAAAGGAAGTTCTTAGGGAGAAGGAGAGAGGTAAATGCAGAAGAAGGTGGGAAGAGGGTGTCTTAGGTTTTGTTGCTGTGAAGAGAAACCATCATCATGACAGTTCTTATAAAGAAAAATATCTAATTGGGGCTGGCTTACAATTTCAGAAGTTTAGTCTGTTATCATTATGGCGGGAAGCATGGCAGCATGCAGGCAGACATGGTGCTGGAGACGTAGCTGAGAGCTCTACATTTGTGTCAGCAGACAGCAGGAAGAGAGAGTGACACTGGGCCTAGCTTTAGCATCTGAAACTTAAACCACCCACAGTGACACGCTTCTCCACAGGACAATGCCTACAAGGTAAAAGGGCTATTTTCATTCAAAACCACCATAGAGGATAAAGGGAAATTTCGGGATACAGGTAATATGATAGGGAAATGGGAAAATGGGGGGGGGGTGCTCTTTAGGGAAGGGGAGGGAGGTAAACACAGAAGGAGGGATGTCTGAAAAGTCTTCATCCCTCATCAAGAAAACTTCTCTTTGCAATGGATGGAGACCATTACAGAAAACCACAACTAATGAAAATGTGGAATTATGAAGCCTAGCCCTGATAGGTATATCTATAAAACACTCCCATACCTAATTCTCAGAGAGCATTGCAGAAGAGGGTGCAGAACGATTTTAAGAGCATGATGATCGTGGGAGACTATACTCATAGAATCTCACCAACATGACTATCTTGTATGCTGTTTCACTTCTGTGAAGAGACACTGTAATCAAGGCAACTCTTACAAAAGAAAGCATTTAATTGGGAGCTTGCTATCATCATGGCAGGAAGCAGACTGGCATAGTGTTGGAGAAGTAGCTTAGAGTTTTACATACTGAGGTTCCAGCAGCAGGCAGAGAGACACTAGGCCTGCTGTGGGCTTTGAGCCCGCCCCCAGTGATACACTTCCTCCAACAAGGCCACACCTTCTAATCCTTCTCAAACAGTTCACCAACTGGGAACTAAGTAAGCAACTATATGAGCCTCAAATTACCACATTCTACTCCCTGACCCCCATAAGCTTATAGTCATATTATAACACAAAATGTATTTAGTTCAACTTTAAAAGTTGCCAAAATCTTTTACAGTCTCAACACTAAAAGCCCAAAGTCTCTTCTGAGACTCAAGGTAATCTCTTAATTGTATAACCCCCTGTAAAATCAAAATAAAAAAGTGGTCCACATACTTCCAATATACAATGGCACAGAATATGTCATTTCAAAAGAGAGGAAAGGGAGTGAGTAATACTAGATCAAAGCAGGACCAAAATCCAGCAGGGCAAACTCCAGTTTCTGCATTTCCATGTCTGATGTCAAAGTGCTCTTCAGAACTTCCAATTCCTTCCAGCAGGTTTATTTATTTACTGCAATCTCTCTCTCTCTCTCTCTCTCTCTCTCTCTCTCTCTCTCTCTCTCTCTCTCTCTGTGTGTATCTGACTCTCTCTCTCTCTCTCTCTCTCTCTCTCTCTCTCTGACTCTCTCTTTCTCTGTCTCTGGCTGGTTCCACACCATGTCTGCAGATATCTTTGTCAAGTATTCTCCACCCCCAGCTCTGGCACCTCCATGTTGGGGGTCTCCAACTCAATTCAAGCTTCACCTTTATAGCTTCATGCAATGGCCTCTCCAGGCCTCCATGCAGGATTGTCTTGCCAAACACCTGGCCTCCGATGCTTTCCTTAACCTTGGAGGAAGATTCTACCACTGCTTTCCTGTATCCTTCCAGAAGCTGCCAAGCTCGGCTTGCCAAGGCGGGAACCTGGGCCCCTCCCTGACTTCCGTTTGCATAAACTTCCTGTTGGTGGTGGTTTCCTCTGCTGCTTAAGCTTTCCTTTCATTTCTTTTCACAAGTTGGAAGCTTAGCTGGGTGGGGTCTTGCTCTGAGGTCACCACTCCCTTAGTTCCATTTCGCATTTTCTTTAAACTTCATATCTCCTTGAGGACCGGACTTGGGTCCAACACATCTAGGCGATCTTTGCTGCTGTTGTTTGCTTTTTTGTTATTGTTTGTTTGTTTTTTTAAGACAGGGTCTCAGTGTGTAGCCCTGGCTGTTCTGGAGCTCACTAAGTAGAAGAGGCTGGCCTTAAACTCACAGAAATCTGACTGCTACTACCTCCTGAGAGCTTAACTTAAAGCCATTAGCCACTATGCCTGGACTTTCTTGGTTTTTGCCTTTTTTCAGACAGGGTCTCACTTTTCCTGATACTCCTTTTTCCTCAAACTGTTCTTTTTGCCCAGATTTCTCTTTTTTGTTGTAAGTCTGCATAAGAATGATCACTAATAACCAAGTGACACAGTCTATACTAGGCCGTCTTGAAATCTCCTCTGCTAAAGTCATTAATCCAAAACTCTTTAATTTTGCCTTAGGCAGAATTTTAGGACAAGAGCAGAAAGCAGCCACAGCCTTAGCCAAAATATAAGAAGAATGGTCTGTAGACCAGCTAGTAATATCCTTCCCCTCTGAATCCTCGTAAGCTGAGTCATTCCACAGTGTTCTTCAGCACCACTGAGAGCATCCATGCTCCTGCTAGGATGTGCCATTAAGCCATACTTAAAGCATCCAATCACTTTTCTAGTCCAAAGTCACAAAGTCTTCTGTATTCATCCAACTAACACCATGGTCAGGCCTGTCACAGCAATACCCTACTTCTGGTACCATCTTCTGCCTTTGTTACTGTTCTATTGCTGTAATGAGATACCATAACCAAGACAATCCTTATAAAAGGAAACACTTAATTGAGGGCTTGCTTACAGTTTGAGAAAGTTAGTTCCATTATCATCACACTGGGAAGCAGACAGGCACAGCCCTGGATCAGTAACTGAGAGCTTTACATCCTGATCCTCAGGCAGCAGGCAGAGAGAACAACACTGAGTCTGGCCTGAGCATCTGAAACCTCAAAGCCCACCCCAGTCACACACATCCTCCAACAAGGCCACACCTTCTAATCCTTCTTAAACAGTTCACAAACTAGGGACTAAGTAAGCAAATATATGAGTCTATGGAGCCATTGTATTCAAACCACTGCCCAAATGTGAACTGAACAAGCTAACACTGATAAACTTGTCAAACTTGTTGGAGAAAAGGCCATGAAGTCTCAACCTTACACAAAGAACTATAGGCAACCTAGAATGGGAAAGGTGGCCTTCCCCAGGAAAGAGCACACAAATTGGTTGTCCACTGCCAAACAGTTAGCCCCGAAAACATACACACAGGGTAACATTATATAATTGAACAAGATATATATATATATATATATATATGTGTGTGTGTGTGTGTGTGTGTGTGTATATATATATACACATATATATATGTGTGTGTGTGTGTGTGTGTAAATATATATATATATATATATATATATATATATTAGTTTTCAAAATAAAAAGGCCATGAACTTGAAAGAGAGCAGGGAGGGGTATATGGGAGGGTTTGGAGAGAGGAAAGGGAAGGGGGAAATGATGTAATCAACTTATAATCTCAAAGATTAAAAAAGGGGAATATATAAAGTTAAACCATTAATATGTACCTCTGTTTTGGCAAATATAAATTTGAGAAATAATTTACAAAATAGGATTAGAACATGGAACCCTTTTTTAAAAAAAAA
Source organism: Uromys caudimaculatus (assembly GCA_028551405.1). Classification (NCBI taxonomy): domain Eukaryota; kingdom Metazoa; phylum Chordata; class Mammalia; order Rodentia; family Muridae; genus Uromys; species Uromys caudimaculatus. Next base: position 36,296,804 of record CM052711.1, read on the forward strand.
GAGAGCCTCATATGCATATAGCTACATGCATATCCACAACAAAATCACTAAAGAAGCATATACTAAAATATATCAGGAATGATGTTCACTGCCTTCCTACCCTCCACTAATTTGCAATTAGACAAAGTGAGTTTAAGCTGCCCACTCTTTTCATGCTTCCTTTTTAAGAGTACAGTATGGGGCTGGAGAGATGGCTCAGCGGTTAAGAGCACCAACTGCTCTTCCAGAGGTCATGAGTTCAATTCCCAGTATCCACATGGTGGCTCACAACCATCTGTAATGGGATCTGATGCCCTTGGTGCGTCTGAAGAGAGCAATAGTGTACTCATATACATAAAATAAATAAATAAATAAATCTTTAAAAAAAAAAAAAAGAGTACAGTATGAAATTTGGGGGACAAGCTATTAGCATGAAAAACCCAAAGGAACAAATACATCGGCATGGAATATAAGCATCATTGAGCAGTAACAGGGGTCTCCGGGAGGGGCACATGGGTACCTAGATTTGCTAGATGAATAACCAAAGGAAAAATCAAAAGAGGAAGAAATGGAAAAAAGAGATACAAGCATCTGAGGAGTAGTCATCAAATAATTTCTTTTAGCCTTTTGTGGGGAAAGGAAGACATGCCTAAAAGTTTTCCATTCTCATAAAAAGCAAAAATTAGGTGGCTGCAAACAATATACATTTTCTCTCCAATAAACTAGGAGGCCACAGTTCTGAAGACAGGTCTTATGGGGAAAACAAAACAAAACAAACAACAAACAAACAAAAAACCAAAAACAGCTTTTGATACATGCATTCTTTCTAGAGGCTCTGGGGTAGGATCTGTAACCTTCTCATTCCAGGTCCAGGGCCACCTGCACTCCTTGGCTCACGCCTACTTCAGCATTGCATCTGCTGTCACAGACTCTTCTCAGATTCTGACCCTCTGCCTTCCTGTAATAGGGACCCTCGTGATTATATCTGCCAGGTAGTCCAGGGTCATCTCTCCATCTCTGCGTCTTTAAATCAACCGAACCTGCAAAGTCCCTTATGCCATATAAAGTGTGCTGTATTCACGGGTTCTGAGCTTTAGAGTGGGCTTTAGAGTCACTCAGAAACTAGGATGCTTGATTCTCCTATCCCCTCTTCGTGCATAATAAACAACCTCACCGAGTCAACAGTCCGTGAATACACGGCAGATTTCTTTTAAAGTGGAAGATGCCCGGTCATGGTGCAGTTTGAGATTCTGCCCCATGTCAAAGAGCTGGGATCAAGCCCGGGTCCCTGAACCCGAGCCAAGCCTGCCTGCCTCCCTGCCTTGCCTCCACTCTTCTCTCTGTTCTGCTGCACTTCCTCTTTCCTGTCTAGACCTGTTCCCCAGCCCTCTGAACAGCCTCAGGCCGTTTCCTAACCTGTCATGTGCTAATAACAACGATGTGACCATGTGACCTTAGCTTGCTCTTGGAGATTGCTTTCCTTGGAAGATGAGTGGCGACCCCTCAGAATCTACCACAGGCCTTTTCTTTTCCAGATTCAACGGGGATGTTTGGGGTCTATTGTTCTACGTAAAAAAAGTACAAAAAAGACAGAAATAAGGAAAAGTTACAGGACCATCTAAATGGTACATGCTATTTGAGACAGATAGATGGGAAAGTCATTCTGAGCAGGGAGTTCCAAATCTTGGAACCCAGGGTGCGATTTTCTTTGTCCCTTGGTTAAAAATCTAAACTCCAAGAAAGAAGCAATAAATTACCTGTGTTATTAATCTTTGCTTCCCTATACCTTTTATGTAATTGAGCTATATTTGGCCACTGGATGAAGACAGGAGCAAGTTGAGTCTGAAACCTCTAAGGGTTAATCTTTATTGCTTTCATTTTGTAAGTCTCTATTCTACCTAGCAACTAATGACACCAGATGTGTTTCACAGTTCTTATTGGAGAATGCTCCCCATCCCCACCTCCTCAGTTCTCAGTTACCAAATTTCCCCATACCGATAAGAGTACGGGTTCTCCAAAGATTCATCTGGGGCCTGTCACTGTCTGAGATAAAAAAAAAAAAAGAAAAGAAAAAAAAGAAAAAATCTGGAAAGAAAAGGACTTCAGTGGACGTTGATGATGCTCCTGTTACCTCTCCTCACTGTATTCTTGGTGAAACGAAGCCATACTCGTAAGTAACCCAAGTGCTCTTTGCTTCCAAATGCAAAGCTGAAGCATAACAACGACTTTGCTTCCGAAACTTGTGGTGCAAACTATGAAAAGCCAGAGGTAAATCCACAGGTTCTTTGTACCCAAGACTTGAAGGGCGATGGAGGAGCTTCCCAGATGTGTGTGCTTGGATGCCAGCCTTCCCAGAAAGTCTGCCTAACTCCCCTGAGAGCTGTCTCCCTACTTTTCTGCTATACCCTTACTCTCCCTTCTGTTTCTCTTCTTTTCTAACAATGAACCTTATAATAGGACTGTAGGGAGAGTTTCAGGGAGTCGAACAGTCCAGTCTGTCCATTGCTCAGGTCAATAGGTATTTTTTCTTCCTCAGCACAAGGATGACCTGTAACAAAAGATGCAAGAAAGATAAAGCCATGGTTCTGAGCTTGTTTACTAGGTGTAGGAAATATTCATTGATTAACTGTCTGCAACTCCAATTCCAGGGCATCTGACATCCTCACATATACATACATGCAGGCAAAACAGAAAAGTACATAAAAAAATTTAAAAACTTAAAATAAACATACAAAAAAAAAAAAAACCCTCAATAGTTCATTGTAGTTTAGGGAGCTTGTGTCTCTAGGGAATCAGGAACCCCGTGTTGCCACAAACACAGGAGAGTGCATGTGTGACAGAACAGGCCAGTCTTCTCTACCCTAAGCAACTGCTTGCCAGCTGGCGTTAGTGCTTCTAAACATGAGTGCTTCTAAAGGTTCACAGGAGAATTCCAGAATTCAGATCAGGCCACCCAAGCTGCTGACTAAGGCTCATGCCGGGAAGGAACTCTTTCAAATCATCCGTGTATTAATTCTACAAGCATTGATTGATAGCTTGCTAATTGTCAGCTGATTGGAGGAATATAATAACCGGATGTGGATAGGGTGACGCAAACTTAAAATCCTAGCTACTGGAAAGGCTTAGGGGGGATGGTGAGTTTGAGGCCAGTTTGAGTGCCTCAAAAAAGAAAGAAAGAAAGAAAGAAAGAAAGAAAGAAAGAAAGAAAGAAAGAAAGAAAGAAAGAAAGAAAGAAAGAAAGAAAGAAAGGCGGGAGGGAGGGAGGGAGGAAGGAAGGAAGAAAGAACAACAAAGACGAGGTTAGATGTTTCTCTGGCTTAAGGAGATTGCAGAGCCCTCTGGCACAACGATCAAAAGTATAACACAGGTCTTCTGCTTTAGTCCTGGTCTTTCGTGATTCCACTGGACTTCGGAGTACTCCGTATGTAGTAATTTGTAGGCAGTTACAGGATGGGGTGCTGCTCTGTGCTGGTTGTTTCCCTCTAACTCCTTAGGTGTTGTCTTAGTCAGGGTTTCTATTCCTGCACAAACATCATGACCAAGAAACAAGTTGGGGAGGAAAGAGTTTATTCAGCTTACACTTCCATGCTGCTGTTCATCACCAAAGGAAGTCAGGACTGGAACTCAAGCAGGTCAGGGAGCAGGAGCTGATACAGAGGCCATGGAGGAATGCTGCTTGCTGGCTTGTTCTCCTGGTTTGCTCAGCCTGCTTTCTTATAGAACCCAAGACTACCAGCCCAGGGATGGTACCATTCACAAGGGGCCCTCCCCCCTTGATCACTGAGAAAATGCCTTACCTCTGTATCTCATGGAGGCATTTTCTCAACTGAAATTCCTTTCTCTGTGATAATTTCAGCTTGTGTCAAGTTGACACACAAAACTAGCCAGCACAGGTGTGTTCCTGCTGTGTTGCTTTGTGTTCTGGAGGCTGATGGCTACAGACCGCATCACCCAGTCCTAGCTTCTGTGTTGGTTCATTTGGTACGAAATACTAGGAAAAGAGATGAGAACATGGAAAAAAGAGAGACTGAAGTTTGCCTTTCTTGCTTCCTTCCTTCGTTTTAGGAGTCTCTGGCAGCAGCTGTCTATAGCTCTCTGCAGTGTAGGTTGTTTTTCTTTTTCTCTGAAAATCCCTCTTCTTTATAGCTTTAGCTTCTGCTGGGCTTTAGTAATTCTTTTTTGCTGTCCATTTTCCCGCAATCTTAGGGGTGAACATGGTTTATTAAAGTTGCTTCCTTATGGTCTCTCCATGGGACCTATCTGGTAAGGGCTGTTTCCTCCCATGGTTCTCAGTAAATGAACTTTGAGGACAATGGCAGGGAAGAGACTCCAGGTTTATGGATGATATTTGTGCCCAGTATTACCCATAAATAGATACTTTTACACCATAGATGGATGGCAGACTTGGGGAAGAGAAATCAGAGTGTTTGAGACATAACTCCAGGAAATGTTAAGATAATTCTCATTTTATGTCCAGCATTCCTTTCTGCAGCAGAATAGCCCACAGGTGATTGTGCCTGCTCCTTCCTTTGAGTTCCCATAGCTCTTCTTCATAGTTTTCTCGTTTCCCAACATTTTCCTCTAGCTGCTCTTTTTACAGGTGGGAAGAGATGGCTCCATTTTCCTCTTGGTTTTGTGACCTCTTTCCCAACAGACACTTAAATGCTTCCTAAAAGACCTTATGTGTCAAAGTAATATTCCTAAGACATTGAAGTCACCTGACTATGAATTATAGCAAGCTTGGACAACGATAATGAATTCAAATGTAAAACTCTGATCTACTATAGTTGCAGAACTGACGTAAAAAATTGGTGCTTTGTGCTTTTACTGTTCTCCCTGGTCTTCATTTCAACTGGTGTGAAACTGAAGTAATGATGTGTGTCTCTGTAATCAATATGGGACATCGTGCATTTCCCTCGCATAGCTATATATGCTTTGTGTGTTTCATCTTGATATAATCAGTTATTCTCTTGATGTTATTCATAATTTAATAGATGAGTTAGCCCACTCCATCAATCCAGAGACAAGGGCTGATCATGGACAAACCAGTTGTGTTAGTTAGAAGATATACTTGTAGATTATTTGCTTAGAAATAACCTTGAGCCAGGCAGTGATGGTGCACATCTTTAATCCCAGCATTCAGGAGGTAGAGGCAGGTGAGTATCTGAGTTAGACACCACTCTGGTCTACAGAGTGGGTTCCAGGACAACCAGAGCTGCACAGAGAAACCTCGTCTCAAAAAGAAACCAAACCAAAGAGTGGGGGAGGGAGGGAGAGGGAGGAGAGGAAGGGGAGGGGGAGAGGGAGGAGAAGGGGGAGGGGAGGAAGGGGGAGGAGAAGGAAGAGGAGGAGGAAGAGAGAGAGAGAGAGAGAGAGAGAGAGAGAGAGAGAGAGAGAGAGAACCTTGAGTTAAAAGAGTTGGCATGAGAAAATATGGGCAATTAGATTTCAGTCTGTTCCCATGGTGCTCTTGCCTAGGTTCATGCAAGAGAAATTTCTCCAAGACAGTATTTCATTCCCCTAAGGCCCTCTTCTTCATAGTTGATATTGAATGTATCTAATTCTGATAAATAGATTTTTTAAAAGATTTTATTTATTTTATATGTGAGTACACTGTAACTGTCTTCAGACACACCAGAAGAGGGAGGGGTTGTGAGCCACCATATGGTTGCTAGGAATTGAACTCAGGACCTCTGGAAGAGTAGTCAGTACTCTTAACCACTGAGCCATCTCTCCAGCCCAGATTTTTCTTTTAACTAGGGAGAACAGCTATCTATTTTTGGTTGACCACAATCCTCTTACCCTAGAAGATTGCTAAAAATTGGAGGGAGGAGGTCTAGATTAAAGATCGAGTACATAGCTCAAATTGAGATAGATACTAGGGACATTATTTTTGACATCCAAGTTTATATTAGAGAAAATCTTTTAATAATATAAGTGTCAAATCACATTTTATTACACTTTCAATGAATTATTTTAAAAAAATAAGATTCACTATGAGTTCAAGGCCAGCCTGATCTACAGAGCAAGTTCCAGGACAGCCAGAGCTACACAGAGAAACCCTGTCTCAGGAAAACAAAACAACAACAGCAAAGAATAGGATTCATAAAATTGAGATTCTTCTGGGATATATGAGACGTGTGGTCATGACTGTACTCAAGGTGTAGGGAGGGGAAGGAAAGCATTTCAGCTCCCTCATTCATTCACTCTGGAGCACCACAGTGATCTCCTTGATGTTCTTCCAACATGCAAAGCATGCACCCTCAAGGATTTGGGCTCAGTTATCTCCTCACTCTAAACACAGCTCTTCTCAGCGTTACCGGTCACAGAAGCCTTTTCTGGTCAGTTAACACATCCGCTCTCTCCACACTATCTCCTTTCTCTACTTTAGTTTTCTTTGTTTACTTGGTTTTGTTTGTTTGTTTTGTTTTTCAAGACAGGGTTTCTCTGTGTAGCCCTGGCTGTCCTGGAACTCACTCTGTAGACCTGGTTGGCCTCGAACTCACAGAGATCCACCTGCCTCTGTCGCCCAACTGCTGGGATTAAAGGCATATATCACCATGCACACTAGTTTCTTAAGACAATTTATTAGCACTTGACCTTGTATTATATATTTGGTTTTTTGGGTTTTGTTTGTTTGTTTGTTTGTTTGTTTGTTTTGGGTTTTTTTTTTTTCAAGACAGGGTTTCTCTGTGTAGCCCTGGCTGTCCTGGAACTCACTCTGTAGACCAGGCTGGCCTCAAACTCAGAAATCCACCTGCCTCTGCCTCCCAAGTGCTGGGATTAAAGGCGTGCGCCACCATATATTTGTCAATTGGCAATATCCCTTCTAGAAATTATCTCAGAGGACTTGTCCTTCATTTGCACCTTATTGTGCTCCTAGCATCTACAACTATCTTTACTAGAAATTCAGAAAAAGAATAATCCTTATATGAAATGAGATATGGGTAAGCTATTGAAAGGGTAGCCATGAAAGAGTAACTGTAATGGTTTCAATGGGAAAGATTCCTCACAGGTCTGTGTGTCTGAACACTTGGCTTCAGATGGTGGCTCTGTTGTGACATTGTGGAGCTTTAGGACACAAGACTTAGCGTGCAGACTTAAGGCTGCAGGGGCAAGAGCTGAGAGGTACAGGTTAACCCTACTTCTATCCCAAGCTCAGTACTTCTCGGCTGTGTAGTGTGAGGATAGTGAGCTGCAAGCTCCTTCCTCCCCAACTAAGCTAATCCCAGCTTCCATGCCCTTTCCATCATGATGGATGGTATCTCCCTAAACCATTATGCAGATAAGTCCTTCCTGCTTTACGTTGTTTCTGACAAGCAAGTATTGCATCATAGCAATGAGAAAAGTAACTCATACAGAAAATTGGTACCAGGGGTGGGGTCATTGCAATGCTAAGCCTGACTGTGTAGTCTGTAGGACTTCAGAAGTGACATGTAAGAGTAATAAGAAAAAGGTTGGAGCTATGGGCTAGCAAAATCTTAGAATGCTGTAACTAGAATTTTGTGGGATATTCTGGCAGAGGGCAAGAGGGACTTTATCAGGAGTTGGACTAGAGGCCATTTGTGTTACATTCCAGCAAAGAATCTATGTCCTTCCTGTGTCCCGAAAGTCAAAATGAGGTTGAATTAGAAAGCAATGTACTGAGCTTGGGCCACAGGGCTCCACAGCTAATCAGTGCTGGGACAAAGATCTCTCTCAGGAGATCGCAAGACCCAGGAGAGGGCCAAAGACACACCCCACAGCTCACCAGAAACGCGGAAAAGCCCCTAGCAGGGGCAACACGAGCCCCAGAGCTCACTGACTCCACCCGCTTTCCGCGGGTCACAGAGACTAACGGTCAGCAACTTCCAGCGGCGGCCAGGAACCTCAGCTTGGGCCACAGGGCTCCACAGCTAATCAGTGCCGGGACAAAGATCCCTCTCAGGAGATTGCAAGACCCAGGAGAGGGCCAAAGACACGCCCCACAGCTCACCAGGTACTGCCCCAACCCGAGAGACACAGGGACCGAGATCAGACCTGGTGCCACAACTCTCCAAACCCAAACACCTCTCAGAGAGAGCTGGTCTTCAAGGAGTACTGACACAGAGACCTGCAGGAGGGGCAAGCCACAACCAGACAGAGTAAGATCAGCTAACAACAGAGTCAACAAG
>CM052711.1:36305435-36329333 GCA_028551405.1 Uromys caudimaculatus
GGGTAGGTGGGAGGAGGAATTCCCTCACAGAGGCGGGGAGGGGGAGGGGATAGGGGGTTTCCAAAGGGGAGACCCAGAAAAGGGGAAACATTGGAAATGTAAATAAAGTATCAAAAATAAAAATTAAAAAAAAAAAAAAAGAAAGCAATGTACTAATTTGGTGAAGAAAATCTCTAGTCAAAAGTGTTCAGATGGTGGTCCTGCTTTTAGCCATATTACAGCAACGGACAGACGAAAGCGGAGAAGAAATATTTAAAAAGTGTGTAGTTTGTCAGGGAAAGGAACATGAGTAGAGTCGTGGTCAAAGCAACTGTGGGAAAAAGCTGTGATGATTCATAAAGGGATTAGTACAATTAAAGAACAATCTTACATCTCTCCAGCCCCAAGATTTTGGATTTTGATGAGTGTTGGAACCCTTAAGATGTTAGACAGGTGTAAAATGCATCTTGTATCATGAGATGCCCATGGGCCTCTGGGGCCAGTGGAATGCTGTGGATTGAGTGTGAAATGCCCCCCCCCAGGCTTGTATATTTACACACTAGGTGCTCAGTTGGTGGCATCTCTTGAGAAGTTGTGCAGTTTTGGGACATGAAACCTAGATAACAGGCCTTAAGTTTAGAGCTACGGGCTATTATTGTCCAGCATCCTTCTAGCCTGAGCCCTCTGCTTTCTGACCTGGAAAGATGTGAGGGACTATAGCACAAACTCCAGCAAAGCAGATCAGACTGATCCCAACCAGCATTCCTTCTCCTTTATGGACTCTACTCCTTTATTCCATGAGCCAAAATAAATCCTTCCTCCTGTATGTTTCTATCACATATTTCTCCATAGGGACAAGAAAAGTAATTAATACAGTGGCTAAGAAGTCAGACTGTAGGGCTAGAAGATGGCTCTGACTGCTTGCTCTTCCAGAGGTCCTGAGTTCAATTCTCAGCAACCACATGGTGTCTCACAACCATCTGTAATGGGATCCAATGCAGTCTTCTGGTGTGTCTGAAGATAGCTACAGTGTATTCATATAAATAAAAATAAATAAATCTTTAAAAAAATAAAAAAGTCAGACTGTCACATTTGTCATTTTTAGATTCGCTGTAGGAGCCAGTCTCTTGACAGTTGTTAGGAGAGAGGACTAATGGATTCTTCTGCATGCAGAACCATCAACATTACTGCATGCTTTGAGGAGTGCCCAAAGGTTCTTGCAACTAAAAACACAACCATTACCTCTCTCTTCATTCACAGTACTTGGAATCTCAAAGAGTAGTTATCAGAAATCACAATTATTTTTACTTTACTAAGGCACTGAGGTTCTTGAAGAGGGTAACAATAAACTGCTCTCCGTTGACATGGCTACCCAATCAGAACCTACTACCCATCTGAGGAAGATCTGCTTGGGCTTTAAGGACTGAAAAATCAGAGAGTGAAATGTGTCTGGCACAAGGGGGCAGGAGAGAGCACTTTAATCCAGGCTCTGGAAGGCTGTAACATCCTGTTGAGAGAGTGTCTCTCAGAGTTGAGTAGTCATAGGTGGAGAAGCTCCCTATGTGAGAGTTCAGATTTTGGTTTCTGGTTCCTTCACTGTAGCTTCTAAGGTTGTACTTAATTTAATTAATTTTGAGCAATGTACTTAATCTCTCTATACCTTCCATCTGCGGAATGGGAATGATAGGACCTACCTTGAAGGGGTATTGTGAAGGCTGGAGATGTAGCCCGATAGAGTACTTGTCTAACTTGTACAAAGTACTGGGTTCAATCCCTGGTGCCATCTGAGCTAGATTTGGTGATTGGTGAAGCAGGAGAATCAGGAGTTCAAGGTCATGGTTGACTACATAGAGAGTTTGAGGCCAGCCTGGGATACATGAGACCATGTTTAATTTTGTTTAATTATTGTGAGGAATGAATAAAGCCAATGTTTCTTAAGGGTTAGTATGGCACTGGCCACATGGTACTTGCACAATAGGTAAAATAATACATTTTAATAGTTATGATGGAGGTACCTGCTGCCCTTTAGGATTTATTGAAGGTGCAACTGATCTGGCTTGATTTCTTTGGAGGATTCTTGGTGGACCACTTCTATGAGTGCAGGGCTGCTGTCTTGCCTGCACCCCATCAGTGCCTCTTTTGTAACACTTGTATTTGTTCTGTTATAGAAAAAATCCCCAGTTATACTGTAATTTCTGGAGGGAAGAAATGGTTCCTGATTCATTTTCCTTTTTCTGATGTTTCCTTATAGCTTGTCCATGGTAGATAGTCAATAAAAGCAAGTCTCTATGGATGAATGCCTGAAAATACATGCTCCGATGTTTTATATTCCAGTAATTTCCCTTAGAGGTTTGTCAAAAATGGCCCAACTGCTACTCTACCAAGTTAAAGAGACAAAGCTCAGGGGGTGAACGAGCCAGCACATTGGTGTGAGAGATGTTTGTTGAGTTGAATGGACTCTCCAGCAAGGCCTAGGAGATTTGAGTAAATAGTAAGTGACCCCTGAGAAGCCAGACAAAGGGCCAAATGCTAAGATCATAGATCTCAGCTCCACGAGTGAGTAATGCTGGTGACTCATGGAAAGGGGAGAACCCAACCCAACTTCATAATCATCGGAGCAAGAAGGGCATTGGAGCACATGGTTTCCAAATCGCCATCTGGGTAGAACAATTTTAGTTCTTCCAAATGATTCGACCTGTAGTTATATTAAATCTTTGAATATCTGGGCAACACATTCTGGTAAGATATGAATTATCACAAAGTCTGGCATGCTATGAAGGGGAGTATAACATGGACTTTTCTTCATCTTCCCTGTTCTGAATTACCGACTTCATATCTGTCAGCAGACATCCCCAGATCATGAAGGGCTGTTTTAGAAGCCCAGCTAAGTGCCAGCCATGACTTATGCCTGTAAAGGCACCATATAGGTCCCACGGAGAATGAAGAGAAGGCTGTGGTGTCCTTGGCCAGCGTGCACACTTCTGCCAACCCCCACTGCCCTCTCTCCTCTTGGCCTGCTCACCTCTTGTCCTTGAGATCTCCTCCAAGATGTCGCTCTCGCTACAAAAACTTTCCCAAGAGCCCACATTGACATGATAGCTCATATCATGCTACCTTTGAAACCATCTTCCTTCCTTCCACGTCCTGAACTTCTTGCACAACCTAGGAGTTCATTTCAGTTTACTTTGACCCTTAATCATGATCACATATTGATATTTAAATGGAAGAAAAAGTAGAGAAATAATAAGAATGTAACTACCAGGAATGGTTGGGTACAGCAAGGGAAGCATGGTGCTTTTGAAAGTATTTTCTGAAGGATTCCTGAGCCTTATTAGCTGTTCTGACTTTGTTAAATCAGGGGAAGAGGGGTGCACACCCCAATATGTATAGTCGGAAAGTGGTAGAATGACAGTCCTCAATTATCAACCCAGAGGCTTTATTAGTAAAACAAGGGGGTTAGGCTGTCAGGGTTTTCTTTCCCTCAGAGGCTCTGAGGGCTTCTTGAGGCACAACACCGACCCCCATCCCTGCCCCCACCAGTCCAGTGAATAGTCTTTGGTTCTTCCCCCAAGACCAGAGCATCACACTGCATGTTACTTACAAGTTGAGGTTACCTGTAAAGTTTCATTTTTGGTTACATGGCTGAAGTCTTTCCAGGTCACAATTCCTAGGATTCTATAGTTGTGTTGGATAAAATAGTAGGATGGGCGCCATGGAGTATCGGGCTAGGGCATTGGTGCGGGCATGCTGTAGAATGCAGTTATTCCATTCTGTCATCTGTGACTCTCAACGCCTTCCTTCCTTGTTTCCTCCTCAGGGACCCACTCACTGAGATATTTTCGTCTGGCTGTTTCTGATCCTGGCCCTGGAGTCCCTGAATTTATCTCTGTTGGGTATGTGGACTCACACCCTATCACTACATATGACAGTGTCACTCGACAGAAGGAGCCAAAAGCTCCATGGATGGCAGAGAACCTGGCACCTGATCACTGGGAGAGGTACACTCAGCTGCTAAGGGGCTGGCAGCAGACGTTCATGACTGAGCTGAGGCACCTGCAGAGGCACTACAACCACTCAGGTGTGATTGCAACAGAGATGAGCATTCTCCCTCACTGGCTACTCCCCAGAAGAAAGGCCTGGGCTGTCTATGGCAATGTCACTTATATCCACTCTAACCTTTGACAAAAATTGGGTTGCTGGTGTTCTGTGCCCACCATCTCCCCTGTGGCTGGCTCTTCCACACGGACCTTCTGTGAAAATCCTTTATCCCTTGTCCCCATATTCCAATCCCACTGGTACCCAACAACCTTCTCTTGCCTCATTCTAAATTTACTTACCTTGGGACTCATGTTCTGATGGCTAGACTTCATGATTTGTTTATTTCTGCATAGAAACTTAAGATATTAATTGTCCCAGATATAGTTCTGGCTCCTGCATATCTCTTGCTCCTACACTGCACTCAGAAGAGCTATGAAATTTATCAATGAATCATCCCAAAGATAGGATAATTCCCCAAGGCAGGCATCACTGTGTTCTTTTGGCATGCCGTAGGTACCTCACCAATGTCTGTAAGTAGGTGGGTCTGCAAAATAGGAACCTTCTGGAACCCAAATATATGGGCTTGTGTGGTGGTGTCTTCTAAGGCAAAGAATGCTTCCAGCCATGCTACAGTTGTACCATTCTGGAAGCCTCTCTCTGTCTCTGTTTAAAGCTATCCTTTCATAGGCTGCGCATTTTTCAGGGCTTCACACCTACCAGAGAATGATTGGTTGTGAGTTGCTGGAAGATGGCAGCACCACAGGGTTTCTCCAGTACGCATATGATGGACAAGATTTCATCATCTTCAATAAAGACACCCTCTCCTGGTTGGCTGTAGATAATGTAGCTCGCATCACCAAGCGAGCATGGGAGGCCAACCTGCATGAATTGCAATACCAAAAGAACTGGCTGGAAGAAGAGTGCATTGCCTGGCTAAAGAGGTTCTTGGAGTATGGAAGAGATGCCCTAGAAAGAACAGGTAATGGGAAGAGAGAACACCTTGTTCTTAACATCCCTAGAAAAACTGACTTTGTGTCTAACTTCCTCTTCTGCAGGTGATATTCACCCTGTGCTGAAAGCTGTCTCTTGGTTGGACTCTTCTGACCTGTAACCCCCCAAGAGAACTCTCATTAGTTATATTTTTAGCAGCATCTTGACAAGTCTTAGCAGTTCCATTTGTCTTGACAGAATGTAATACCTCCAAGGGCACCTCTACCAAAAAAAAGTCCTCTCCTGTCAGTGAGAAGCTGGGGAAAGCTTTTGGAAGTGGGGCTGTTGTTGCAGATTATTTAAGAAGCAAGGGTTCACAGAATCCCTGTGTGAGTGCAAAGCTAGTCCTGTGAAGAAGAGACTTGGGAAGATAGGTTTTTCCTTACTTGGGGATTAACTCTTCAATTCTTCTGGGTACGGAGTTTATCTTCCGCCATAAATGCATGAGCTCCCTGGTCAACTTCAGCAGCATGTGGAATGTTGCATGTTGGATTGGATGATTCAAAATGTTTCAGGAAATCCCTGAACACTGTAATCCCATGAGAATAATGGCCAGTCTGGGGGACTTTCCAGAGGTGTGGCAAGCCCCAGGTTGGGAGGAAGGGTGTGGACTATGGTTATAAACATGTGCTGCCCTGCTGAGTGGTGGTAGCTCACACCTTTAGTCTTAGCACTCAGGAGGCAGAGGCAGGTGGATATCTGTGGGTTCCAGGCCAACCTGGTCTACAGACTGAGTAGGGCAGCCAGGGCTACACAGAGAAACCCTGTCTCAAAAACAAAACAAAGAAAATAACCATGTGCTGTCTGTCTAAAATGTCCAGGCTTTGGAGGCAGATGCTTAGAGCCTGATCTTGGCTTTCTTCCCTACTAGCAGAATAACTACCATAGGTTCAATGGTTGCAGTTAACAAACCTATTTCAAACAGGCTCACATCCTATTTCAATGCAAGAATCAGAGCAGCACAGGGACCTAAGAAACCACAACTAGTACTTGAATGCTGTTCTCCATGGTGGTGGTGGGGTAGCTGAAGCTAGGAGCACAAATCTTACATCCGCATGGCTTCTCCATTCCACAAAACAGGCTACTACTGTCTCTGAGTACTTGTTGCCTAAATAAATAAAGCACAAGAGAACTGGCCTAGGTTGGATCACATGTGGCCTCGTTAGCTAATCACTGTGAACATCGGAAAAGACTTCAAAGTTTAACAGTGGGTAATAAAGTTCCGGCAGGAACTAACAGTACACATAGCCAAAATGGTCTCATTTTGGAGATTCACCCAGGGCTCCTTTACAAGGGGTCTAGTGAGGATCCCATAAGGGGTGGTGAAGTGTCTGACGAAGTATAGCATGGAAACACCATGGCACTAGCGCGATCTGAGGGGCAGGAAGGGGGGACATCCACTAGCAGAGCCCTGCAAAGGTTGGTGGGCTGAAAGGGGATCCTTGTGGAAGGTGTGGCTAAAGAGGAACGTGCCAAGGGCAGGACTGCCTGTGTATTGAGAATGGTACTTCATCAGCTTACTGCTCTCTGGCTGAGGCTGTCCAGTTGGAAACTAGGGGCAAAAAAGCGCTAGAGTTACAGTGTGAAGGCCTAGACAGATCACAGAAGGTCAGAGACTGGATCCAGGGGCTAACATGGAGACACCAACCATTCCACACTGAGTGACAGTTGTAGGGGAGGAATTAGGATGAGTACTTCATAGGATCCCATGTTCCAGAGGGTTCTGATAATGTCTCGAAATATGCTGTCATTTGACAGGAGGAACCTCTCCTGTCAGGAAAAAGGGAAGCTTCTGGAAGGTCAGCCAGCAAAACCCCAGTCTCTAGTAATATAATGTCGCCTTGCCTACTTTCCAGAAAGTATGGAAGATGATGTAGATGAGAATGCTTGCTAAGCCTCAGGGCGCTGCTCTCGCATTGAATGTGACTGTCGCCCGACAGAAGAATGTCTGATAGCCTAAGATCTGGTTAAATTCTATCGCAGATCTTGGCTGCTCTTAATCACTAAGGATGTTTTAGGCTGAGTCTCAACAGATAAGAAAAGGGAAAATAGGTGTTTGCTTTCTGATTTGGATATGTTTGCCACATGGCTGGATTGGTTATTTTTCTCTTTGCTGTAACAGAATGACTGAAACAATTTAGCCTAAGAGGAGGGAAGACTGGTCAGTTTCAGCGTTTGGGTCCATCCTGGTGGGGAGGGTGTGGTGAAACAGCTGACTTCATAGTGGACGGGAAGCAGAGGGATCAAGGAAGGGGTCCGGGACAAGATACAACCCCCAGGGTTTCCCACAGTGACCTGCTTCCTTTAGCTCAACCCCATCTCCTAGAACTTCCAGAACCTCCCAAAATAACACCAACATTTAGAAAGCCCGGAGTTAACACATGATCCTGTGTGGGACATTTATACTCAAAGCACATCAGTAGCATTGGCCCCGAGTTGCCTGGCCTGCTGCTTGTCCTGAATACTGTACTGGGCAAAGGTAGGAAAACTCAAGCCAAGTTGCTAAGAATTGAGATTTAGAGGTAACTAGCTAATTTTGATGATTCTGCAGAAGCTTTTGGGATCAACCAGGAGGAACCTAGGTTGTGTGGGAAGAGTATGAAAGGTTTGACTCAAGTGTGCGTAGTCTATGTACATATAGTTCTCAGTCTGTGTCTTGAGTGTCATAATGGTGTCAATCTTTTGGCCAAAACCCCTGTCTTGGGAGGTAGACTCATTTCTTCCAGGCATAGTAAAAAAAAAAAAAAAAAAAAAATCTCTTGGCAATGTTTTATTTTGAATGCTGGAAAGTCTTTTCCTACAACTAAATCCCATTCCTCAGGTAAGAGACAAGGAAGATATGTTTGAGATGGAGGCTCTTCCCTGCATCTACAATGTCAGACACTAAGGTGAAGAACGTCTCACAGATGACTAAAAAGATCCTCCAGACAAAGTGCTTGGTTTCAGTTGGCTTTATGACCAGTTTCATATGGAAAGGTTAAGATAACACCATATGGAAAATGGACATACAATGTCATGAGGAAGTAAGATCACCAGTGGTGATTGGTGGTGAGCAGGCTAAGCATCGTGGTACATACCTGGAATCTTAACATTCCGGAAGCTGAGGGAGGAGCCCTGGGGCATAGGGAAGATGTCTCCTCCCCCCCACCTCCCGTTAGAGCCATTCTGTAAGATTAATTTTTGTAGCATCTTTGAGGGCACAAGGAACTATGACATGTGCCTATATTTGATTATAACCATCAAATGCTACTCCGATAGCATGGGGCAATCCAGAGCCCCCACTGGCCTGACATGGCTGTGTGTTTTTACTGTTAGTAAGTACAGGATTGAGGTTATTGCTTTCTAATCTCCAATCTCTAGGCGAATTACTTATCAAGAATAATCATTTACATATGCTGTGACTTACTTTTCCTTAACACATAAGGGTATTTGTTTTGTTTTATGTGCATTGGTGTTCTGCCTGTATATCTGTGTGAAGGTGTTGGATCCTCTGGAACTAGACAGAGTTACAGACAATTGTGAGCTACCATGTGGGTGCTGGGAATTGGACCTGGGTCCTCTGGACAATCAGACATAGCTCTTAACCATTGAACTATCTCTCCAGCCCACATATAAGGATATTTCAAAGGTGAACAGTAAGCAACTTCAGTACACTCTCCAAGTACTTGATGATATATGCCTTTTCTCTCCATAGAGGACAAAAGTGTATGTGTCCCCTTGCCTATGGCATAGGAGGAAGGGTACAAAATCCAAGTTCATTGATAATGAGTCTGGGTTCTGGTTCATTCTCAGCTTTATTTTTTGCAGCAAAGAAAATTAACTGGTGCTGGAAAGATGTCTCAGTGGTTAAGAACACTGACTGTTCTTCCAGAGGTCCTGAGTTCAATCCCCAGCAACCACATGGTGGCTCACAACCATCTGTAATGGGATCCGATATACTCTTCTGGTGTGTGTCTGAAGACAGCTACAGTGTACTCATATAAATAAAAATAAATAAGTTTTTAAAAAAAGAAAGAAAGAAAGAAAGAAAGAAAGAAAGAAAGAAAGAAAGAAAGAAAGAAAGAAAGAAAGAAAGAAAGAAAGAAAGAAAATTAACTGGAAAACTCTGTGATTGAACACGGTAAGTGCAGTACCCAAGACCCTTCTGTTTAACTGTGGCTGCTTCTCTCTAGAACATCCAGTGATAAGAACAACTCGAAAGGAAACTTTTCCAGGGATTACAACTCTCTTCTGCAGAGCTCATGGCTTCTACCCACCAGAAATTTCCATGACATGGATGAAAAACGGGGAAGAAATTGCCCAAGAAGTGGATTATGGAGGGGTGCTTCCCAGTGGGGATGGAACCTATCAAATGTGGGTGTCGGTTGATCTGGATCCTCAGAGCAAAGACACTTATTCTTGTCATGTGGAGCACTGTGGTCATCAAATGGTCCTTGAGGCCCCTCGGGGTAAGTGTGGGGGTGATGGCTGTCTGGGAAGTGAAACTGAGAAAGAGGTAGAAAGCCAGGAAGCCTGTAGGGAAGGGAGGCTGGGTCACAGCATGGGTCACAGCATGGGTCACTGCAGGCTTCACCAGGTGGTGGTACAATGGCAGCTGCTTTCTTTGTTTGTTTTTACAGGCAGGGTTTCTGTGTAGCCCTGGCTATCCTGAAACCTGCTTTGTAGACCAGGCTGGCCTTGAACTCACACACTTGCCTCTGCCTCCCGAGTGCTGGGATTGAAGGTGTGGACAACTATGCCTGACTTCAATTTCTATTTGTAATTTTTTTTTTTTTTTTTTGGTTTTTCGAGACAGGGTTTCTCTGTGTAGCCCTGGCTGTCCTGGAACTCACTCTGTAGACCAGGCTGGCCTCAAACTCAGAAATCCACCTGCCTCTGCCTCCCAAGTGCTGGGATTAAAGACGTGAGCCACCACTGTCCAGCTTCTATTTGTAATTTAAAAGGTTTGTTTTATTTTATTTTATGTGTATGGTTTTTTGTTTTTTGTTTTGTTTTGTTTTTTGCCTGCATGTGTAGAGTGTCCACAATGGCCAGAAGAGGATCATTGAATTCTCTGGACTTAGGTAGATGGTTGCTAGCCACCATGTATATTGGGAATCCAACCTAGAACCCCCGGAAGAGCAGCCTGTGCTCTTAATCACTGAGCCATGTCTCCAGCTCCAAGATTTATTTTATTATTTTTATTTCTGTGTGTATCTATGTGTGTCTGTGTGAGGGTATGTGCATTCACATGCAGGTGCCAAACACGTTCAGAAGAAGGCATCAGATCCCTTGGAGCTGGAGTTACAGATGGTCGTGAACTATCCCAGGCAGGTGCTAGAAGTTCAGGTCCTCCATAAGAGCAATCAATGCTCTTAATGGCTAAGCCATTTCTCCAGGTCCAACAATGTTTGTTTGTTTTAAGATTTATTTGTTTGTTTGTTTGCTTGCTTGCTTGTTTATATGAGTACACTGTAGCTATCTTCAGACACACCAGAAGAGGGCATCAGATGCCATTACAGATGGTTGTGAGCCACCTTGTGGTTGCTGGGAATTGAACTCAGGACCTCTGGAAGGGCAGTCAGTGCTCTTAACCTCTGAGCCATCTCTCCAGCCCCCACAATGGTTCTTTTCAATCAGTGTTTCTCACAGTGTTTAGTTCCCACACTCTTCTTTACTCTTATGAATTACTGAGGACATTAAATAGCTGTCATTTGTGTGTGTCATACCTGTTGCAGTTTACTATATTACATATTACATTTTTAAAAAAATAGCCAGGTGGTGGTGGCACATGCCTTTAACCCCAGCACTCAGAAGGCAGAGGCAGACACCTCTGAGTTCGAGGCCAGTCTCGTTTACAAAGTGAGCTCTAAGACAGCCAGGACTACACAGAGAAACCCTGTCTTGAAAAAACCCAAAATAGATAGATAGATAGACCCAAGATAGATAGATAGATAGATAGATAGATAGATAGATAGATAGATAGATAGATAGATAGAACCAGGTGGTAGAGGCACATACCTTTAATCCCAGCACTGGGGTCCTATGGTGGGGGTGAGAGGCAAAGGCAGGTTGGTCTCTGAGTCTAAGGCCAGCCTCATCTGCAAAGTGAGTTTCAGGGCAGCTGGGACTACACAGAGAAACCCTGTCTCAGGAAAAACAAACACATAAACAAATAGAAGAAAGCACAAGCACACATTTATGTGCCATCAGATGGTGACTGAGAAGTGATGATAGCCTGGTTTCCTAAGGAACGCCACGATGCACTTAATGCAGGCGCAATGTGGAGGTTTTCCTCGTTTACTTACAGAATCAGGAAACATCCTTCTAGTGGTGAACACGGTCTCCGGGAACATAATTCTCATCATTGTCCTGGCTGGAGCTGGTGTTCGGATCTGGAGAAGAAGGCTACGAGGTGAGAGGCATGTAGAACTCTTGGCAGATGCTGCTAGTAGTCTTCTTGCTTGCGGCAGCTCCTGAGACTTCTGTTTCCTGGATCTGCCACTTGAATTCCATTTAGAAACAGGTTGACCCTCATGTTAGACTCACATGAGGGCCTGGGACAACTTTCCCCCTCTATAGAGAAAACACCTGTTAATTTTCCCATTTGTCTTAGTTTGGGTTTTCATTGCTGTGAAGAGACACCATGACCAAGGCAACTTTTATAAAGGACAACATTTAATTGGGGCTGGCTTACACCTTAAGAGGTCCAGTGCGTTATTATCATGGCAGGAATCGCAGCGGTGTACAGACGGACATGGCGCTGGAGGAGCGAATTGTTTCTGCATTGTGATCAGAAGGCAGCTATGAGAAGTCTGTCTTCTAGGCAGCTAGGAGAAGGGTCTCAAAACCCACCCCGAAAGTGACATACTTCCTCCAACAAGGCCACACCTACTCCAACAAGGCCACACCTCCTAATAGTGCCAACTCCTGGGCCAAGCATATCCAAACAACCACACCATTCTATCCCAATTATATGAGAGTCCTCTTTCTTTGAAATTCATTTCTCAGAACATTCTAGGTTTGCTGAATATTGAATACTTTTTGAGCTGTGAGGAAACTGTACACATAACTAACTAAAACCTTCTTTTCCTTTCAGATCCAAAAGAAGTCATGTACCAACCCACCCAAGTGAATGAGGGCAGCTCTCCTTCTTAGGAGCCACGATCTCTGCTCTCAGGCATCCATATGTCTCGGCCATACTCCTAACACAATGGGGGATTGTAGAATTGAGCACTTGTGACAGGAAGATAGGAGCTACAAATTTTTCTTCATTCTTTGACTCCAGAAGAGCTGTCAACTTTTAGGCTTTTGATAGACTCCTTTATCACAATCAACTTTAAATACAGTTTGTCTCATGGCCCAATAGTTCCCAATATTGTAGCTCTGAATGGGAATTTACAAGTAGAATACAGAGACTCAGAGCTTCAAGCAACTTTCTCATCCCAGCAGGAGTATCTTCTAAACTGTCAGACTTGAGCCTCAGCCTTCACTTGACATCATGTGCAAGTTCCCCCATTCTACCACAAAATAGCCTTTTGTGTTCATTTTCTCTCAAGAGAATATTTACCATGTAAGAACTCTGACCATCATGGCACTCATGACTGAGAATCTGTAAGTAGGGTTGAGCCAGCCCATGAAAACAGCCAGCAAGTTTCTACAACAGTCTTTGAATGGACTATACACATATAATGGCCCAAGGAAAAGCAGAAGTCCCCAGCTCATGAGGGCTCTGCCGGAAAGCATGGAGTAGCGGAGGTTTGTCTGGCTAGATCTATGGCAATGGCTTCCTTCGCTTTTACTGTTTCTGTGAGAAATTAGAACAATAATTTATCAAGCTGAGCATGATGGGAATTCTATAAGCCCAGTACCCAGGAAGCTGAGGAAGGTGGGTTACATGTCTGGGGCTAGCTTGAGCTACACAATAAAACCCTATCTGAAATAAACCAAAACAACAACAACAACACACTTAACAGAACTAAAACAGTAATTACTAGACATAGTATCCCCTCCCGTGGAACTGCAGAGACCTAGACTCACTTGCAATATTTCAACATGAAAATGATATATTTGGCTGGAGATGACCCAGTAGGTAATTATTGTTGCCAAGCATGTCCACCTGAGGTCAGCCACCCTGACCTACACAGTAAAAGAGAGAATTGACTCCTGAAAGTTGCCCTCTGGCCTCTCCATGTATGCTAAATAAACGATTTTTAAAAATCTGACAGAATGTGATCATATGCTTATGTTTCAAAAGGAGTCCTCCACACTCTGGTGTTGGAGACTGGACTAGTACAGAAAAGACAGAAGCCAGAATTGAACCTTTGGGGGCTTAGGGTGTAGCTCAATGGTAAAGAATTTTCTTAGCATGTGTGAGGCCCTGGGGTCAGGGCCATAATCTAAATGCTACAGAGAACTGCACTACCATTCCAGTTGTGTTTAGGCTTTGAGTTTTCTTTGCTAATGTTTTAGATCAAGAACACTACATGAAGAACATGTTTGGCTGGTTTTGTTTTTAAACTCCACTACATTTATTATCTGTTTTTCTTTTTAGCATGTACAGACCACTGGATTGGGTTAGGAGGGAAGCAGTTTGAAAAGCAGTGTGGGGGCTGGGCACGATGCTCAGTTGCTAGACTGCTTGCTTAGCATTTGGAAGCCCTAGGTTCAGCTTCCAGAGCAACATAAAACTGGGTGTGGCAATGCATGCCTGTAATCCTAATACCTGGGAGATGAAGGCAGGAGGATCAGGGTTCAAAGCCACCCTGAGCTATAGAGGAAATTTGCGGCCAACCTGAGATACATGAGACCCTGTTAAAAAAGAAATAATCAAGTAAAAGCAATATGGTTACAGGTTTCTTGCTGCCCTCCTTTGTCTTGCAAAATTGATGAGAAATGAAATGTTCTGCTCAGGCCTATGGCTCAGATACCTTGCCTGGCATGCTTGAGGTCCTAAATCCAGTCTCCAGTGACATGTGGGGCACGGGGGAGAGTGTTGTTTCAACAATTCCCATGTTCGGATCCTTCCCTTCCCTCTGAGGACTTGCTGGTTTTTCCTCTTCTGGTTTTGGAGGAGAGAAGAGCACTCTGCTTTGAATCACGAGGTCCATTAGTTGGTTATTTTCTGGCAGGCTCCCACAAGGCAGTGGTTTTGATCACTCAGGTCTGAGACTTTGTCCTCATATGTGCAGGTCAAGCGTCCCCATGGGGGAATCAGATGGATACATACAGAGGAATGTCAAATGCCAAGGCAGTCACTTACTGTCAGCAGCAGAACGCCAAATGGGTCAAGGACTAGTTTCACCTGGACAGCACATCTTCTGGTGGGAGGGTTCACATGAGAACAAGCAAATCACAGAAAGGGGTTTGCCAACACCAGACTTGGGGGCACGGGGGCATATTGTTTTACCTCCTACCTTTTCATAACGATGTATTCACATAACGGTTAATCCACAGAATGTTCCCTCTGGAACAAACAGTAGACAGCAAAGCTAGAAAGGAATACAGGTGTCTGTCTCCAACCTGGGTCTTTCCCACTCACTTGATTGACAGCATGCCATCCTTAGATGCTGACCTCTGCTGGCCCTTTCAAAGTGCCTCCCCTCAGATGCTCGGCCTCATTTAACCTCTCTCTCTCTGTAAAATATCTGCATCTCCCTTTCACTTTGGACTCTCTTTCTTCACGGTCCTTTTAGCTTGTAATTATCCCAAACCCCACAGGTTATGAAACAAATCCCCAAAAGCCCAGTTGCTTAAGAACAACAATCATTTCAGTATCTTTCATAGCTTCAACGGGTCAGGAATTTGGGTAGAAACTGAGTAGGCAAGGCTGGCTTGTAGTCTTTCATGGAGCTGCAGACAATCGTGGCTGGAAGTAAACAGCGACGGGCTAGAGAAACTGTGGGTACAGTGTAGGTTGCCTGTCTCCAAGCCAAGTCAAGTTCCGCACGCCCAGGGGTGGGGCGGGGACTCTAAGCTGGCTCTCTATGTGGGTTAGTTTGGATATCCTCACAACATGGTGGCCTTGGAGCAATCAGATTCTGTAGGTGGTAGCCAGCTCCCCTCACCTTTTGCCATATCCTTAGTTGACCAAGAAAGTCACTAAAGTCTGATCAGTTTCAAGGAGAAGCAACATAGACTCTGTTACTCAGTAGGAAGATTGTCAAAGTGACATTGTGAAGAGCTTATGTAGATAGGAGTGGCTATTTGCCTAACGAGCTTCGCTGTAGAAAACCTGGGGCTTCTGGAGGGGAGATGGTGATAGCTTTCAGCATGAAGACAAGTTCTAATGGAAGGGAGATGGTGATGCCTTTCAGTGGGTTGGATGAGCTGGGTTCTCAGCTACCCTGAGTGTAAGGTTAATGGAGTGAGTGTAGGTGCCCTGTACCAAGAGAACACCTTAAGTCTTCCATTGTGGCCTTCTTTGTCAAGTTCCCCTCTTCTTCCCACAACTGGCAGGGCTGAGAGAAAATGTGACTTGGCCCTGTTTTTCCATGTCTGTCTGTCTTGTAAACCAGCAGAGCCAAAGCTAACCTATGAAGGACAGTTATGGCCAAGACACTGTCCAATGTCTTAGAGTTTCTATTGCTAGGTTGAAACATCATGACTAAAAACAACTTGGGAAGGAAAGGGTTTATTGGGCTTACACTTCCACATCATAGTTCGTTGTTATAGGAAGTCAGAGCAGGAACTCAAACAGGGCAGGAACCTAGAGGCAGGAGCTGATGCAGAGGCCATGGAAGGGTGTTGCTTCCTGGCTTGCTCCTCCTGGCTTGCTCAGCCTGCTTTCTTATAGACCACCAGGACCCACAATGGGCTGAGCCTTCCCACGTCTATCACTCATTAAGAAAATGCCCTACAACAGGGTCTCGTGGAGGTATTTCCTCAGTTGAGGTTCCCTCCCTTTAGATGATTCTAGACTGTGTTTAGTTGACATAAAACTAACCATAGCAGGTCATATGGCTTGGCCTATAGAGTGGACTTTGACCCCATTTGCCCTTTTGCTGGGGGATCCTTGTGAAGTTGTACCAGCTGCTCTGTACACAGCCACTCAACATGGAAGTAATCAGATTTATCAGGAAGGGTGGACTAATGGAGTAAGAAGGTCTGTCTACCCAACAGGAGAGACATAGATGTCCTGCTCGGGTCATCCAGTTAAAATTATCCCAATCATTTTACATAATCATGGTGTTTATTTGTAACAATCTATTTTTAAAATCTTTATATAACATTTCACAGTCAGCTTCCATGATGCCTTGTATGTAGTAGAAACTCAGTGCGTACTTCTTGAATGAGTCAATACAGTATTTTAATGAGCAAGTCTACATGTACTGGTGCAAAAGAACAGTGTCGTCTTACAGCTGAAGTCATAGAGGAGAAATAGCCGGTGCCACTCCAGGTGCCTGGAGTGAACAGTCCAGAGCTTTGTCTGCATTCTCAATGGATTTCAGCAGCATTAACGCTGTTTAAAGATTATATTTATTAGTTTTTATCTGTGTGGGAGTGGGGGTGGGGCACATGCACACCAAGGTGCACATGTGGAGGGCTAAAGCCAGCTAACAGAAATTGGTTTGGTCCTCTCTACCATCTAGATCAGACTCGGGTTGTTAGGCTTGGTGGTAAGTGCCCTTACCTCTTGAATTGTCTTGCCAGCTCAACCGTCTTAGTTTAATGAGCTTTAATATCACCACCCCACCCCACCCCCTATTTTAAGATGTATCTCAGGCTTGCTCCTCCTGTCTCAGCTTCTGGGCTGGGCTGGTAGGCCGCACTACTACAGCTAGGATCTTATTGAGACTCTGCCCTGTTGTGTGATTAGATCCCAAGTTCTACCAACTTCCACCTTCTTCCCCTGCAAACACATTAAAGATAAGGACAGAATTCAGAATTCAGTGCTTTTTACATGAGGTGCTCCCCCCCCTTCCTGAGACAGGGTTTAGTTCAAGCTCCCTCAACTTACAATACCCTCAGGTGTCGCCATGTCCAATAAGGAATAAGATTCCTACTCCCCTTTTCTCTGACACAGTGTCTCATGTAGCCCAGGCTAGCCTCAAACTCAATACATAGCAGAGCTGAATACCTGGTCTTCCTGAGACACTGTTCTTTTTTGAAAGCTATAAGGGGTGCTTGACTAGACTCAGAAGGACAAATATTCCATAGTTTCTTTCATATGCAAAATCTAGATATAAATAAAAAGGGCATGGAAGGGGAAGGCAGACTGTGAGCGAGAGGAAGAGATCGAAAGGGAGGGGAGAGGAGGGCAACAAGTGAGGGTGATGAGGAGGATGGAAATGGCGGACTGCTTCTTTGTAGGTAGAATCTAGACTTGTGCATTTGTGGGGCTGGGGGGCAGGTGTGGTTGTGTGTGTTATTTGAGATGGAACTTAGAGCCCCAAATATGTTGAGCAAGGACTCTAATATTGAGTTATACGCCCAGGCAGAATATTTAACTATCAATATTCTACCCCACCTCCCCATGTGTTACTGGGGTTTGGATTTAGAATCTCAAGCATACCAGGCAAAGTACATGAGCTATACGCTGGAGAGAACATATATGCCTCACCAATGCCTGTCTGGGAGGGAGTATAGTCTTACTGCTTTTTCCTCTTCTTCCTTCCACTCAGAGTTAACTGAACCCAGCACGGGCCTCTGCAGTTGTCCCTTGTGGGGGCTGGATGTGAGAGAATGTTTGGGGCCAGAAGGTTCTGTGTCTTGGCACTGAGGGACTGAGTGACAGAGTGGCAGCTGGAAGTCTGTGCTGGCTTGGAGCCCTTGGCAAGGGGAGCCTGGGTCTGAGGCAAGTGTGGTGGCAGCAGCCAGACCTCTGAGAGGTGACAGAGGGAGCAAGGGAGGAGAAACAGTTTCTGGAACCAAGCTCGCCCACAGAAAATACAGCCAAGGAGCAGGGCCTATGGGAAGAGGCCCGAAGGCACCGAAATGGGAAAGGAAGTGTTACCCATGGGGAAGTAAGGCGTGCAGAGTCAAGCTGAACCGGTCTCAGTCCCTCTTTCTTCCTGAGTATCAGGGCGGAAGCTACGGTTGCTGGAACTGAGTAAAAGCTCATGGTTGTTTCTTGTTTCTCTCCTTTTTCCTTGTGCAACACGACAGTAGCATAAATAGAGAATTCCAGGAATACTCTGAGAAGAAACATGCTCCAAGAGGTGACGATTCTGGGAAGTTTTAAGGGGTTGTAATAATAAAAACGCAATCATTTGAAGTCGTATCCGCTGCTGAGACACAGCCCTCTCCTGGGCTTTAAAATACCTAAGCCCCCGCTCTGCTCATTACTCACGAGACAGCTATGGATACATAATCTGTGTATTACCCACAGCAGGAAGTTGTCAAAGCAGACCAGAGCCCCAGAGGCTGAGTACTAGGGTTGCACATCGCCCTACTCAAAACAAAAACAAATGGAATTAGTCATTGATCCTCGTGGATCCCCAAAGAGGAAGCTCAAGCTGCTTTAATTGAATTTTGGCCTTTCTAAGTGAAACTGAAATCAAATATCCAAGATTTGTAAACTAGCTCTTTAGCTAGGCATGGTGGAAACTTTTCATTTAAGGCCAGCCTGGTCTACACAGCAAATTCCTGGAAGATGGTTTTCTACCACAAGGAATTATTAGTTTCTCTCTGGCACTGTACATTCTAGAATATTGTTAATCCCAAAGATTCGAGGAGAAAGACCACTGACCCAAATTATCACAGCCAAATGAATTAAAGTAAGTGTTTTATTCCTGTACCTGGGCTGTCTATCCCTGAAAGTGGGGTTCAAGAGATATGGAAGACAGGTACACGAGGCAGACAAGATTTTTTTTAGACCTCAAGGGTAAGGGGGTTCCAAATGAGGGATTTGGTGGGGAAAATAGGTGGGGTGACAGAAGCAAACATGGCAAGGTGTTCAAAGCAAGGTGGTCGGAACAAGGTAGTCTTAACAACCTTTTGAAATAAAAGTAGGGTTAAAAGATGGTCATTACAACTTTTTGAAACAAAGACATGATTGTCAAGGTTCTTGGAACAGGCAGTACAGAGCCAAGGTAGATAAGGTTACAGGTGAGACATAGCCCAATCCTTGAGAAACAGTGATTTATTCATAAGCAGGAATGAGTCTAATTTGTCTTTACTATAAAATGGCTTTCAAGCCTAAGATGGAAGCAGACTGGTTCATCTAATATATTTTAATTAAAGCCACAAAGTTTGTTTACCCAATTTCTTAATGGACCAGAGTTATTGATATTGAAATTAAGTCTAATGGCTTTCATTAGTTCTCAGCCATTCTTAAAATGCAGGTTCCACAAAGCCTGGACTCCAGTGTCCCGGATGTGAAAGGTACTGTATACACATGCGTATTGACAGTGTATTGCTATAAAGTCTACTAGGAGCGAGACAACACAGTGTGAACCAAAAACTCAGCTGTCACTTCAATAGGCATAAAGAGAGCTTATCTGAAGTCAAATATGAGTGACTTTGACCCAAAAACACGGATTCAGATGGATATATTCCACTCTTGAGGTGACTGTATGAATTTTCTGTAGTCATACAACAGAACAATATCATGAACCAAACACATTGGAGAGTGCCAAAAAGCTGCAGGTTTCTGTTATCTGATGATATCTGCAGTCTGTGGGTCGGCGGAAACTATTGGTCAGCTAAGAATACATTCCAGAGCCAGTAAGATGGCCCAGTGGCTAACGGCACTTCCCACCAAGTCTAATGCCATGAGTTTGGTTTCCAGGGACCCATAGAGTGGAAGGGAAAAACGGACTCCTGCGAGTTGTTCTCTAACCTCCAACATGTGCCTAGGGGCCTGCACTGCCCACAATAAATAAATTGTATAAAGAAAGAGAGAAAGAAAGAAACAAAGGAAGGAAGGAAGGAAGGAAGGAAGGAAGGAAGGAAGGAAGGAAGGAAGGAAGGAAGGAAGGAAGGAAGGAAACTTTTTTTAGAAGAATATAATTCAAAAGTATTATCTGATAGATTTTTTGTTTTGTTTTTGTTGTTTTTTGGCATAAGATTAGCTACAGGTGGAGGCAACTCAGAGGACTGTGGATCTTTGAATAGAAAATCTACTCCTGAGGCCCATGTATTTGTCAGCAGAAACCATTGTCCCACTTTGCTGAAGTTCTGTTCCGTTTCTATAGTTTTAAATGTTGTTTGTTTCCTAAAAGGCTTGTGTGCTTGGAGCATAGTTCCCCAGGCTGGTGGTATCAAGAGACTTAGGTCAAGAAGGGGTATGCTCAGTTGGTGGCATTTTGGGAAGGTTATGGAACTTTTGGGAAGGGCAGCGTTTTGGAAGAAGTATGTCATCGGGAGTGGTCTTTGAGGGTTTACAGCCCATTTCCTGTTTTCTCTCTGCTTCCTGTGTGTGACCTAAATGTGATCAGCCAGCTTCCTGCTCTGGCCTTCTGCTACCAGGTCTTCTCTGTCACTATGGTTTCTCCTGATGGAATCATACGACAGATAAACTCTTTAAGTTGTCTTTGGTCATGTTATTTCATCACAGTAACAAAAACAAACAAAAATGAAAACAAAAACAAAAAAACAAAAGAAATATAAAGACTAGAGCTAGCCCTAGATAGTATTGGCTCTAGATCTGCAATATTCCAACTCTCCATGATCCTAAGGTCATTCAGCCCTGTAGAATCATGAACATGAATGTGACTTTAATTCATAATAGATAATAGAATCCAACGGCATTTTGAAAGCTAGTAAGTCTAATAGTGACAAGATGATAAATGAACTAAACTCACATAATAGAAACCAGTTTTAGAAAAGGCACCAGAAAATGTGTTTCTGTTTATAAAAGTAGCTCCTGGATTTTGTTAGTAGACAAAATACAACTCTGTGCTCATTTGTGGTAATGTTAATAGAACATGGGCTGGTAAGACTTCAGTGACTGTGAAATGGAAGTGCTCACGTTTGAGCTCTATGTGGAGGAAAGGGAGGGGGCGTGACGCGCTGTGGACCACTCCCTCCCTGCAGCAGCTGGACTGGGCTTCCAGGGCCGCAGGCAGCTAAGATGCTCTGAGACAGTGAGTGTAGATTCTTTAGATCCCTTTTGCCTCCTTCACTTGCCTGGTCCTCAGCAGTGACTCCCTGGGTGAGCCAAACGCCTCGTGGCTCTGTTGCCTGGCTCTTAGCTACTCTGTGTTGCTATTTATGTTCTGCATCACTTATTTAATAAGACTCGAGTAGGAATTTCTTAAGCATGCTGATTGAATTTCATCCTTTTCTCTAAGAGTCAGGATGATCTTAAGCGTCTCTGTATCTTGGTTTTATAAACCACAGTAGTCGACTAGTGGAGCTGTGTAAATCTGTGTCTCCCGGTATTAATGGGGAGCTCAAAGGGCATGCGTAGTGAAAGAATGCAGGGGCATGGCACTTGCTGTGCATCTTCCTTTCTGTGTTCTGTAGAGACTGCTCACTTGTCTCACATAGTTATAGCTGCTAGTTATGATGTGCGTGTTCTGAACAAGGCACTTCCCACATATTATGGCCACTTCTTCCTGACACCTTTGTCAGCAGATTGACTGGGTCACATGGTTCTATGGTTGGGTTGATACTTGTCTCCTAAAAGGTATTAAGAATGTGATCCCCAGTTCAGCAATTTCAAGAGGTTTAGTTCAAACAGGTGGGTCCTCAGAAGGGTTTAAGGCATGAATTACTGCTGGGGTCCTGGCTACAGTGTCTGTGGCTTCCTACCTGGCCATATGACTTCCTTCTCCTGCACATGCTCCCATAATGGCACCATAGGATCCTCCCAGAACCAGGTCATATCAGCAGCATGACCTTGCCAGTCACCTGTGGCTTTGGATCCAAGTACTCAGGAGGCAGAGGCAGGCAGATATCTATGAATTTGAGGCCAGGTCTATATAGCAAGATATTGATTTCTGACCATCCAGTGCTACATAGTGAGACCCTGTGTGTGTGTGTGTGTATGTGTGTGTGTGTATAGTTTGCGTTAGACACTCTATGATAATAGTGACAAATGAACTAATACACACAGTAAGTGTCAGAGCATGACTCAAACGTAATTTCTCCTCCACAGACAACCAACTGTATCTTTTCCAGTCGACACTCAAATGATGCTTGACCACAATCTTAAGTTTCCCACCCACTCAAAGCTATGACCCACAGTGATCTCGGGAACGAAGGAATTCAAACATCTATTCAGTGCATCAGAAAATTAATAAAATTTTCTTGCAAATTTGTCAGGATTTTTTAAATTATTGTTGTTGTTCAGCCTATGGTAACGGGGACTTAAGAGCTGCATAAGGCTTAAAGAGTCAAATGAAGTTCCTGCACCTTGCATGGAAATGTCAGCTAAGCTCAAGGGTAAGATTCATTGCTTGTCAATTCTTGGCAGACAGGGCTAATGATGCCTAAAGGGAAAATGGAAAGCTGTCACCTTGCAAAGGTGCTCACCTGGGGTAGCTGTAGGAATATGTGGGTATAGAGAGCTGCAGAGCCTGCCAGGCATCAGTGAGGTCTGTTCTCTCATTTGACAGATGAGAAAGTTAAGGCTTGAGGAGAAGAAAATCATTTGCTGAGAGAAACGCCGAAACCAACCATAAACTTCATAGCCTAATATAAATATTTCCAACATGACCAGTCACTAGGGAAACACTAGCTATTGCTACATAACCACACAAAACAGCTCAAACTGAAGAAGAAAAGAAATGGGATGAAAACAGATGCTGGAAAGAAGGTGGGGGAGTTTGCTCTCTCTTCTCTTGTCCCTGGAAGTGTAAAAAGGTACAGCCACTTTGTGCAGCCTTGGCTATACAGTGAATTCAAGGACAGTGTGGGCTACATGAGACCTTGTTTCCAAAATCAGTGAAGGGAGAAAAATAAGTCACTTGTTTGGGGAATGTTTGGAGCCGTTTCTATTGGTTTGAAAATTTGCAGATGAAAAACTCAGGATGGTTAATGCCTGGCTTTTGCTATTGCCTTTCATGATTTGAAGATGTCTGCACCCAAGGTGACTGTCGTCTACACATGAGTTCAAACCCTCTCTTTGCTGGGTAGAAGCTCAAGAGGATTTGAGCTTTAAGTCTTGTTTTCTCAGAGGCTGTCTGTATCACACCTAATGGATCTCTCTAATGCTTTCTTTCTTTTCTTTCTTTCTTTCTTTCTTTCTTTCTTTCTTTCTTTCTTTCTTTTTTTTTCTTTTTTTCTTTTTTCCTTCCTTCCTTCCTTCCTTCCTTCCTTCCTTTTTTTGTCTTTTATTTTTTTGTTTTTCAAGACAGGGTTTCTCTGTGTAGCCTTAGGCTGTCCTGGAACTTGCTCTGTAGACCAGGCTGGCCTCAAACTCACAGCGATCCCCCTGCCTCTGAGTGCTGGGACTAAACAAGTGTAATGCTTCTTTCTCAATGGGACTGTGTCAGTCAACTCAAGGAACAGATTTTACTTAACTGCAGACACCTTTAGGGGCAGCTCCTCATTGGATTTATTCACTTATATGGTTAGGCATGATGGCCAAAATGTGAGCTATGCTGGGCAGGTATTTATAACCCTGATCTCAGTTGGTCGGCCCTTATGCTTTTCTCTTCCTCTTTCATTTTCCTGCTTTCAAGTTCATAAAGACAATGGGGCTTCTCAGAAGTACCTCTACACTCCCAATTGCTCCCTGCCGCCTTTTATTTTCCGTTCAGTCTCAGCAGTGTATCAAGTCCTTTGCCTAAAGCCTCTGAGCCCATTTGCTCCGAGATCTCTCCCTACTGTTTATCCCTTCGGTCTGTCATTATTTTACCCTCACAGAGTGAGATGGATGTGCCAAGAAAAGGCAGGGACTTTGCACAGACAGGAAGCTAAGGGTGTGAAGCTTAGATTCATTATCCTCCATCTACTACGCCTACCATCTCCAGTGAGGACTGTGTGTGCAGTGAGGGCTGTGTGTGCAGTGAGGGCTGTGTG
>CM052711.1:36329833-36434868 GCA_028551405.1 Uromys caudimaculatus
GCAGTGAGGGCTGTGTGTGCAGTGAGGGCTGTGTGTGCAGTGAGGGCTGTGTTGCAGTGAGGGCTGAGTGTACAGCACTTGTTGATGTGGATGTCCATGCAGACCAGAGGTCAATGGTGTCAGCTCTCCTCCTTAACCGTCCTCCAGCTTATACTCTGAGACAGAGTTTCTCACTGAACCCGACGTCCGCTGAGTTAGCCAGACTGGCTGTCAAATGAGCTCCAAGGATCTAACCTGTTTCTCCCCTCAACTCGGAGAGAAAAGCCCCTGTGCTTGACTTTTACACGGATACTGGGAGTCCAGCCTTCCACCCCGGTGCTTGGGAGTCCAGTCTTTGGTCCCTGTGCTTCCATGACAGGTACGTTACCACTAAGCTTCATACTTTTTTGATTTCGTTTTCACAAGACAGGGTTTCTCTGTGAAGCCTTGGCTGTCCTGGAACTCTCTCTGTAGATGCAGGGTCCTTATGTGTTATTGAAAAGATTAAATACAACAGGGAGTGGACCTGGGCTGATCTTTCTTCTTATCTTTGAGTTTTCTTATTCGGGGAGAGTCTTCCTCTGAAAAATCTTTTTCGGCTTTCAGAAACCCTCCAAAGTTCCTAGGCTTCTAACTCACAAAGATCCTCTTGCCTCTGCCTCCCGAGTGTTGAGATTAAAGGTGTGTGCCGCCACATCCACCCTTATCAAATATTTCGAGCACTTATGAAGTGCCAGCAATGGGCATCAGTGCATACGACCCCTTAGTGAACAGCATAAAAGGATGTGCCATTCTAACTAAGCATGTTTTAGGGGCAGAGGCCATGTCGTTAAAGGTTGGGTCATGACTAGGCCTCCCCCTCATCTCCCCCCCTTTTTTTCTGTGCAGTTTCCCTGGCTGCAACTAGAGGAAAAATATCTAAAGCTTCTTTCTCTTACACAGTAAATCTCAGCCCCATCTCTCTCCTTGTTACATGGCCTATTTGTATCCTAGGTTGATGAGCTGTGAGGGCTAATCCTCATTGCCAACTTGTTTGAATTAGCAAGCACCTAGGGCATTAGGGAATCATAGCGTTGGGTGTGACTTTAGGCCTGTTTCCTGAGAGGATTAACTGAAGGGAGGAAACCAGCCCTCGGCATTGGCCTCTTCATCCCATTGGCTGCTGTCCTAGACAAAAAAAAAAAAAAAAAAAAAAAAAAAGTCTGTTTTCTCTCCTTGCTGATCTGCCCAGATGTGAGCAGGCAGCCTCATCTTCCAGCCTCTAGGTCATCACACCATGATATACTGACAGGAACCTCAGACTGAGGCAAAACAAACTTTCCTCTCTTAAGTTGTTTTTTTCTGATGTTTTGTTGTAGCACTGAGAAAAGCAACTGATCTGAGCAACCTTGCCCTTTTTGACCATGCCCTCAGTTATTATTCATGTGTATAACAAAACACTTGATGTAATTTAAAAGGAGGAAAGGTTCACTGTCCCAAGGGCTTCACTCCATGTTTGGCTGGACCTTTGGCCTGGAGAGACACAATGCCAGAGAAACATGCAGCAGGGCCTGTTCATTTCACAGCAGGTGGGAAGCAGGAAGAAGATACATCATCCTAGAACTGGCTTCAGTGATCTGCTCTGTCCAAGGAGGTCCAACTCCTGTTTCTTTAACCACCTCCCAGACAACGCCAGTGACTTCATCTTGATTAAGTCAGAGTCATCAGGGTTTGGGCACTTCTGCTCATCGATTGGCAATCAAATCCCTAGTCTCTGATCCTATGAGACTATTTCATACTTAAAATACAACAATAACATAGTGAGAGGAAAGTGCACAGAAAATACATTTTAGAAAAGTATCGGAAAATCCATGAGATCATGAGTTCCAATGTGAAAGAATGGCAGATAATGCCAGGCTGTGGTGGCGCACGCCTTTAATCCCAGCGCTTGGGAGGCAGAGGCAGGTGGATTTCTGAGTTCGAGGCCAGCCTGGTGTACAGAGTGAGTTCCAGGACAGCCAGGGCTACACAGAGAAACTCTGTCTCAAAAAAACCAAAAACCAAAAACAAAACCAAGAATGGCTGATAACTTGGGAGCTAAGGTGGTTCATATGTGTGGGTATATGCATTTGTGTGAGTATGCATGTGTGTGGGCATGCATGTGTGTGTAGGCATGCATGTGGGGGGCATGCATGTGTGTGTATATGCATGTAGGGGGTATGCATATGTGTGTGGGCATGCATGTGTGTGGGCATGCATTGTGTGGGGGCATGCATGTAGGGGGTATGCATATGTGTGTGGGCATGCATATGTGTGGGGACATGCATGTGTGTGGGCATGCATGTGGGGGCATGTGTGTGCGGGCATGCATGTGTGTGTGGGCATGCATTGTGGGGGGGCATGCGTGTGTGTGGGCATGCATGTGGGGGGCATGCATGTGTGTGTGGATATGCATGTAGGGGGCATGCATATGTGTGTGGGCATGCATATGTATGTGTACATGCATGTGTGTGTTGGCATGCATATGTGTGGGCATGCATGTATGTGAGGGCATGTATGTGAGAGCATGCATTGTAGGGCATGCATGTATGTGTGGGCATGTATGTGACGGCATGTATTGTAGGGACATGCATGTGTGTGGGCATACATGTGGGGGCATGAATGTGTGTGGGACATGCATGTGTGTGCATTCATGTGTGTGGGCATGCATGTGGAGTCATGCATATGGGGGGCATGCATGTATGTGCATGCATGTGGGGGGGCAAGCATGTGCGTGGGCATGCATGTGGAGGGTATGATGTGTGGAGGGCGTGCTTGCACTTTACCCAGTGAGCCGTCGGGCCAGCCCATACAGTGAGCCTCCCAGCTTCGCCTCCCAGAGCGCGGTGCCAGGCCTGTAGAGATAGGGGCATTGCATCCTACACTGGCTACAGGGGGCTTTTGCAGTACAGCTGGAAGATGGATTGGAATGCTGGCTGGTCACCTCTCCTCTCATGACTCCCTGAACTGACAGGCAAGAATCCCTGATGACATTCAGACTGGAAGCAAGGTTTTTTTAAGCAGAGAAGGACCAAACTCAGTATTTCAAGAACATGTTTACAAGTCTATCTTTTCTTAATCTCACTTTTCCTAAATACAGGCTTTTGAGACAAGGATCTGCATTTGCAATTCTAGTAAATTCAACCTGATTTCCAGAAAGAAAAAAGGAAAAGAAAAAGAAAATAACTTCAGAAATGCTCAGGATTTTAACTGATATAGGACTTCGAGAGAATAGTCAGTAGAATTAATGTGCTAATGAGGTACTAACACAGCTTTGCTTAGGATTAACACATTCAGGAGCCAACCAATTAACTGCCCTTCCTAATACCTCCCAGGCATTTTGTGTGCTCAGAACTTGGTAAAGCTGCTGGCCTATGTAAATCTCAGCTCTCCCCTGCTTTTTGTTGTTCTTTTTGCAAGGGCTGCTGAGCAGAGGGAAGTGGAATAAAAGGGTGACCTTAAAGACAGCTGTGAGACAAATCCCAGGGTGAGCTACCCTATGGTTAGAATCTCACACAGTCCTGTGTGAGGTTAGCGTCACCTCTGCCCTTCACAGCCACTGGGGTCAAAGCAGAAGCCGTGTTCTCCGGGTTGTAAGTGTTTTATTTGCCTACTGTTCTGGAGCTGATCTTCTTTCCCAATTAACATCTGTCAGTCAAGCAAAGTGAGTCCTTGCCAAAGTGAGAAGAATTTGAGCCTGTGTGGATCTGAACATCCAGCAGTTGAGTCAGTCCCAGGTGCCCGGGAAGGAAGGCCTTTGGGAATTTCACACCACACAAACACTTCCGCTCTCTCTGCTTACACTGAGAGCCCTTCCAAGGTCTCTAAATCTCTCCTCTTCATCTGGTTTTCTATTAAGATGGTTCAGAAAAATTGTATCAGTTTTGTGTGGTGGGGCATGCCTTTAATCCCAGCACTGAGGAGGCTGAGAGAGGACAGGGATCTTTGTGAGTTCAAGGCCAGCCTGCTCTGCATACTAAGAGTAAGCCAGCCAGGGCTACATGGTGAGACCCTCCCTGTCTTAAAATGACAAAAACAAAACACAGGAAGCAAAGAAAAACGTTATTAAATGTTTTATATTTGAACCTCTGTATATTGCTTCTCCACTCTCTCTTCTAGAGATATTCTTTCAAGGAAGAATAGGGTTTTTTTTTTTGTTTTGTTTTGTTTTGTGTTTTTTTGTCTCTTGAATCACGAATTTAACCCTCATGTGATTGTAATTCTGTGCACACCGTCTGACACACTAGGGTGGAAGAGGACAGAGGAGGAGGAGCAAGTCTTCTGGAATGTCAAGGTTAATCATATCCTTTCTCTATTTTGCCTGTCTGTCAAGAGAAAAAAATTCCAATTTTATAATATATTCCCTCTACTAGACAATTGGGAGAAAATGAGATGCCTTACAAACACCCTAATACTTTCCTCTACCATCTGTCTGTCTGCCCATCTATCCATCCATCCAACTTCAAGTATCCTTTCAGCACTTGAGTGCCTTTTGTGAACCAAGGTGCATTGAAAACGCACCCTGAGGACCTACCTCCTGACCTCATGAAAGTCCTAGTCTAAAGGGACCCAGCCTTGTGATCAGACCTTGAAATAATGTCACTGTAGCATAAAAAGGTTTACAAAACACAGGGCTCAAATCTTGTTTCCAGGAGCTGAAGCTGGTGGCGAGTTAATTCACAGAACATGCTTCGCTGCTTTAAATCCTCTCGGGTATACTTGGAAGGACATTTTAAAACAGCAAAGCCCAGAATCCAATGTGATGTGTTTCATCTTTGAATCCGCCGGGATACTAGTTTGGTCCTCGTCTTTTTTCACCTGCCCCCTTTATCTTCGGGCTCCTGACCTTCTCAAAGGTGAGCTGCTGGATGCTCCCTTTGTTTAGCTCAGCGTGTGTTTTCCCTTCCCATCCACGTCTCTGCTTCTGACAGGCGACGCTTCAGGACCCCAGAGAGCTCACGCTGACAGACCACACCGATGTGTGGGAGTGTGAGGAGCGGTCTTTCAGGGAAAATGAAGAACAAGAGGGACAAATGGCGGGCATGGAGAACGGGAAAGGAAAATGGGAATGGAGAGAAAAAGAAGCCAGGCAGAGGCTGCAGGAGAAAGCTACTCCAGCCTTAATCTCCTCTCTTCAACCCCCCCCCCCCCCGAGCAATTTCTGGAACTAGGAATCGAGTTTCTAAAAGGGCTGGCTGGCTGTGACAATCTTTCCAAATATGGGGGCGAGGTGGCGCAGAATTGCAGGAATACCAGAGGACCTGGCTCATCCATGCAGCCAAGTCTCAAAGGCCGATTTGCCTTGGATGTGATGAACTGAGGGTGTGGCGGGGGTTGGGGTGGAGGGGGTGGGAGGTGGTAGTGTAGAAAAGCCAGTATCCATCATGTGCTGCGTTTGAAAATTATTATTTTGGAGTGCAAGCTGTTTCCTGTCTTTAAACTCTATTATCTAGTTCCCGTCCAGGTGGAGCCTGGGCTGTGTGCTAATTTAATCCCCTGGGTTTCCCCTCTGCCTTCAAGATCTTCATAAAGAGGGCACCTTTGTGTCTTTCTCCCCTGAAGGTGCCCATCTACCCTGGCAGTAAAGGAGATGCTATTTTGGGAACCGGCAGCTGAGGAGGGAGGGTTGTTAATTGTTTGTCAAATCCTTCCACTCTAGTTAGATCTCATGGGGGAAAAAAAGGAGGGGGGTGGTGAAGCCATACCCTTTCCTTCATTCAGTCTTCCTCTCTCATCCACGAGAGGGAAAGGGAAGGGGGCTCTTTTGACTCTTCAAACACACACACACACACACATAGACACACAGACACACACACATAGACACACACACATAGACACACACACATAGACACACACACAGACACACACACTTTTTAAAATAAATAAACCCATTTATGAATAGAAACACATCAATAAACATAATATCGGTCCAGGAGCCAGCCAATCAAAATAGTTTTAAAATCATGCATGGTGCTGGAAAGATGGCTCTGGAGCTAAGAGCCTAGTACTGCTCTTGCTGAGTTTGGTTCCCAGTACCAATGGCAGATGGCACATAACTGCCTATAACTCCGGCTCCAG
Source organism: Uromys caudimaculatus (assembly GCA_028551405.1). Taxonomy (NCBI): domain Eukaryota; kingdom Metazoa; phylum Chordata; class Mammalia; order Rodentia; family Muridae; genus Uromys; species Uromys caudimaculatus. Next base: position 36,335,909 of record CM052711.1, read on the forward strand.
TAGACGGGACATCCTCTTCTGGAGTCTGCAGGCACCTGCACTCACTGTTACAGATCCATCCACTTCCCCAAATACGGATTTTTTTTTTTTTTTTAAATCTTTAAGATCTTAAAAAAAAAAATCCGTATTTGGGATCAGGGCTGGAGAGATAGCTCAGTGGTTAAGAGTACTGACTGCTCTTCCAGAGGTCCTGAGTTCAATTCCCAGCAACCACTTGATGGCTCACAACCATCTGTAATGGGATCTGATGCCCTCTTCTGGTGTGTCTGAAGACAGCTAGGGTACTAATATTTATACAATAAATAAATAAGTCTTTTTAAAAAAATCTTTAAGATCACTTATAAGACTCAAACAAACAAATAAACAAAAACAGAGCAAAGCATAAACTGGCTTTACAAAATACTAATGGTAATGGGAAAATAGGTACTTTCTGAAGATTGTATTTGTTCATACTGTGGTCAGACTGACTAAACACACCTCGACTCCAACCCTGCTCCACTGACCCCTTTGACAATGCTCCCACCCAGGGCCACTCATCAGAACACTCATTCATACAACCACGGCTACTCTATCAGGGCAGGGGCAGACGCAAAAGCAAACAGAAAGTGACAAAGACTGAGTAAAAGCTACTCAGAACTCTGACCTCAGAGGCCCTTTGGGACTCTGAAACTTTCTAAGCATTAGGTCAGCTAGTGACGGACGCAGGGACAGGAGCACGGTCTTGTTTTCCTAAGGAGAAACACTGCCTGTGTTACAGGCCACTTCTTTTCCCCCTTGACCAGTTCTCCTGTGGAAGAATAGAAGGATGTCTCTCTCTCTCTCTCTCTCTCTCTCTCTCTCTCTCTCTCTCTCTCTCTCTCTCTCTCACTGAGAGGTTGGATTCGAGGACTTCCATAAACTGATCGTGATAAACAGGAGGAGACAATAGCTTTGCCTATGTGACAATCATTTGCCCTCAAAAGAGCTCAGAGCAGCTTATAAATATATGTCTGCTAATCCACACACACTCTCAGTTAGACAGCAGGCCTGAAACTTCCTTTTATACCAGGAGAACGTCTGTATAAATAAACACTTACTCAGAATTTGCTTAGTCAAAATGAGCAGGAGATGGTTGGAGACTTGGGGGTTTTCTGAATGAGCGTTCATGTTCAAATTGAGATCAGCTGTGTTGGTCTAAAAGCAAACAGAAAGTGAGTGGTGAATTAGAACAGTCCTATTGGTTACAGGAGTTAGAGGCGGAGGGGTGGGGCGGACCTTCTTACTGGCTACAGGAGTTAGAGGCGGAGGGGTGGGGCGGACCTTCTTACTGGCTGAACAATAAAGTGCTGATGGGTTTTCTGAATATCACTGACCTGCAATCCAAGTTGAATAGAAGCAGCAGCAGGCACTCTGTTACATATTCTGCAATAAAATCACACATCTGTAAACAGGAGGTAGGGTGCAGACAAGAGCACGATAGCAATCTTCCAGAACTCTATAATGTTTATGGGAAATAAGTTTTGTCTACAAAACAGTTGAATGAGCCGGGCAGTGGTGGCGCACGCCTTTAATCCCAGCACTTGGGAGGCAGAGGCAGGCGGATTTCTCAGTTGGAGGCCAGTCTGGTCTACAGAGTGAGTTCCAGGACAGCCAGGGCTACACAGAGAAACCCTGTCTCGGAAAACAACAACAACAACAACAACAACAACAACCAAACAAAAAACAGTTGAATGTATACAGCGCAGGTAAATAAAATGCAAAGCAGATTAATAAGTGTTATCATAAATGGTGTTTTATATAACTAGTGAGTGTTTGGGGCATGGGGACAGGTTAGTAGGCTACAAATACCAATGGGCACTGAAAGCTTCCTGGAAGGAATGATTTGCAGAAGTAGGGTAGAGGTGAGAGCTTATTTTGTTGAGGGAATAGGAAATGAAATATATACTTTAATTTTCTTTTTGTTGTTAGGGATCATACAAGGGATTTAGGCATGCTAAGTATGCACTCTACCATTGAGCTACGTGCCCAGCCCCAAGAGACACACATTTGTGGTCGGAGCTATGCGTGTGTGCATATGTGCATGGGTGGAAACCAGAGCTTGTCTTCTGTGTCTTCCTTTGTTGCTGTCCACCTTATGTTTTTTGAGACAGGATCTGGAGTAACTGCAGGGACTAGATATAGAGCTTATTGCTTCCGTGAGACTGTCCAGCTGGCAAACCATCAGGAGCCACTTGTCTCTGTCCCCTAGCTCTGGGGTTACAAAAGCATGCTGCTATATACAGATTTTCTGTGGGTGCTGGGGATCCAAACTCAGATCCTGATGCTTGTATAGCAAACACTTTACCCAACGAGGTGTTTCTGCACCCCAGGGTCTCATACTATTAGACCAGGTTGGTCTGAAACTCACTAACATTGCCCAGGCTGGCCTTGAGCTTATATCAATCTTTCTGCCTCAGCTAAGAGTTATACTTTTCAGTAGGAGTATTTATTTGGGACACAGATGGAGCATCCATGTTCTCAGAGTGGTAAATTTGAAGACTTCCAAAATATTAGATCTGATCCAACAACAAACAGCTTGGCTACTTGCTATGATTATACAGTCAATGCCTAGACTGTATAATCACCTAGGGGGCTTTGAAAAATTGTGATGCCCCAGCCTCACCACAGAGCCTTTGATTTAAGGGGTATGGTAGAGTCCGGGTACCTGGGTGTTGAAGGGCTCCCCGGGGGATGCTAGTGTCCAGTTATGGTTTGAAGGTTCCTAGTCACTTTCACAAGAATAGGTGTAGCTACTTTATGGGGTCCCTTTTTCTACCAACCCATTCCATCCATATCCCTTCCAAACCCCAAACACTAGGTAAGAGAGGAAGAAAGTTAGAGGGGAAAGGGGGCGTTGGTACTGTTAGACTGCCTCCTGCTGATTAGACATGTCTAGGTCTTTGGGACAAGTTTGATCTTCACAACCAGCAACCAGCAGCAGCAGGAGGAAGAGGAGGAAGATGAAGAGAAGGAAGAGGGGGGAGGAAGAGGAGAAAGAGGGGGAGGAAGAGGAGGAAGAGGAGGAGGAGCAGCGGCAGCAGCCACACTCCTTCTTGGGGCTTTGGAAGTTTTATATGCTCTCAAGAGTCCCCAGAATTCTAAACATCATACACTTGCAGAAACTATCTGCAGCTGGCAAACTCATGCCCCTACTAGAGCACGAGGCAAATCACAGTCTGTTGCTGTCAACAATATGAAGCAGCTCCCCATCCCACACTTGGGATTAAAACAAAAAAATATTTCTGTAACAGTTCTGTGTTTTTAAAGAAACCAAAATTCTCACTTCAAGCACCTCCCACCTCCCTGTGCCCAGACTTAGTCTGTGAGAACTGCCAAGGTAGTCAGTGGGGTCCAATTCTGTCCACAGTCCTGGTAGTTCGTCTTTGACATGGTATTGCCTTTGTATTCTAGAAAACAAGCCAGAAGGCTGGAATCCTGCCACAACCATCAAAGGAAGTCATTTAAGGTCCCCCCCCCCCCCGAATATGGCACATTAAAAATAAATGAGTTGTACCTTCCTGGTAGACATAAGACTAAAATGAAAAAATTCACTCCAACAATCCAGGACACTGATGCTATCCAAGTGAGCACCTTCTCTGATGTACGTTTGCATTTTGTTTTGTTGTTTTTAAAGCAAATTCTCCTGTGGCTCAGGCTGGCCTCCAACTGAATTGCCTATGTAACCAAGAATGATCTTGAAGTCTCTTTTTTTTCTTTTTATGGTCTGATTTTTATTTTATGTGCATTGATATCTTACCTGCATGTATGTCTATGTAAGGGTGTTGGATTCTGGAGTTACAGACAGTTGTGAGCTGCCATGTGTGTTCGGGGAATTGAACCTGGTTCCTCTGGAAAAGCAGTCAGTGCTTTTAACCACTGAGCCATCTCTCCAGCTCCTAGACCTTAAAGTCTTAATCCTCCACCTTCAGAGTACTGTGATTTCAGGATTAGGCAACCACGCCCTGTTGCGGTGTCTGTTTTTTGAACTGAAATACTGTTGGGATAGTTGATGTGTTGCTGTGTCCAGTAAATAGACTATACTTTTCTAGTGTCATGACTACTCAGCTTCTTCTGCCCAATGAGCTGGTTTGTTTTGTTTGGGGGGGGGGGGGTCGGTATTTTGAGACAGGGTTTCTCCCTGTGGCCCTGGATGTCCTGGAACTAGTAGACTGGGCTGGTCTTGAACTCAGAGATCCTCCTGCTTCTGCCTCTTGAGTTCTAGGATTAAAGGCATGTGCCACCCGGTCAGGGAGCTGTTTTGATATTGTTGTAAATATGCCACATGTTTCTATTTTCCTTTGATTTTATCTTTAACTGTTTTATGTTTGCCTCCTTTCTACTTCATCGTCCACGTGTGTTCTCTTTCTTCTCTAGATAAAGGCATTGGTTAATAGCCCAGAGTATGCGTAGGCATGTTCACGTGTCAGTGCTTCCCTAACTCCTTCTTGTCCCTAGGTCAGTTTTGTCCAACAGAAATAGAACTGGAGACAGGACAGTGGGGGTGCTGGCTGCTCTACAGAGTGAATCCCAGGCCAGCAGAGACTACACAGTGAAGCCCTGTCTTGAAAACCAAACCAAACCAAAAAAATAAATAAATAAATACAGATAGAATCATATATTTATTTTAAATCGGCTTACATTAATATTTTAATTAACACAATAGAGCAAAATGTTTGTCATTTTCACACATAACTATCAAAAAATATTATATTATGATATGTGAAATTATAATTTCCATGTGATTTGGGGGAGAATTTTGTTTGTTTGAGACAGGGTCTCTCTATGTAGTCTTGGGTAGTCTTAAATTTTCACTGATCCTCCTGCTCCGGTCCCACTTGTGCTGGGGTTACAGGTATGCACCGCTCTGCCCTGCCATCATCATAGTAAGGAGTAATTTACATTTTCTTTTTGGTATTAAGTTCCTGAAACCTGCTGTGTTTTATATTTACCACACATACCACTTCATACTTCAAAACTATGACACAGTAAATGGATTCTGGGGGGGGGGCACTTCCTGTTTTGATTTTTAAATTGATTAAAGTCAATAAAATGAAATGCTTAGTATCTTTGGTTATACCAGCTGCCCTTCATGTGCTCAGTAGTCACTGCAGCCCCACCTTCTTGGTTGTAGAAGCTTCCTGATCAGAAGTGATTGGTCCCTTGGGAGATGGATTGTGAAGAGTCCATTCTGTTGGCTCAGGGTTAAAGGAAATCCTGATCATAATTCCAAAAGCATAATTGCAAGTTAGCTGTCATTTCCTAAGCCCTGTGATGTACTAGGCCCTGATGAAATAAAGAATGATAACCATAGCAATAGGAAAGGCTTAATAAGTGCTTGTATGTGCTACAGCCTGTACTGGCTGCTCAAGTATCTTTATTAGTCCCGTTTTACACAGTAGACTGAGGCACAGAACTAGGATGCAGGTCTCCCATTTCACTAGAGGCGGAATAACTTTCTGAAGCTCACATAGCAAAGAAGAGGTAGATGCAGGCATTACAGCCCAGAGCCTCACACACTCCGGTTTGAATCCTCTCATTCCAACTCACAGGTCCACGACTTTGGGAAACTGACTTCAGTTCTCAGAGTCTCAGCTTACCCATCTGTAATTCCTGTAAACTGACCATCATGGTGCCTGGTGGGGCTTATGATTATTAGCGGTTCTACCATGGCCACCCTAATTAAAATATTAGAATGCCCCCTGTCAGCTGATGGGACATCTTTCCCAGTTGTCTAAGTGCCCCTTCCTGCCAAGGCCGTGTGCCTGTCCTACAGGAGCTTTCCATAACCTGACATTGAAAAGCTTTGGCACTGATTCTGATGGTTAGTGCCCGTGTCCCCTCGGCCATCCATATTATCATGATCTCGTGGTTACAAATAAAGACAGCCTCCTGTCTTTGATGAGGGCACAAGCTGGGAGGGGTGCTGGGCCTGAAAGGAGAAAGTGATAAGAGCAGCATGAACGGTATGAAGTATACTGTGGTTAATGGTGGGATAGTTCAGCTGGATGGGTCCGAAAGCCTCAGGCGCCCTCAGCAACCTGTGCGTATTGGGCAGTCTCCCAGATCAGCACTTAATAACGAGTTATTTTAGTCTTTTACCTCTCTCTCTCTCTCTCTCTCTCTCTCTCTCTCTCTCTCTTTGTGTGTGTGTGTGCATGTGTGCTCACCTATGCATGCTCATATGGAAGCCAGAGTAAGTCATGCTCCTCAATCATACTCTACTTAATTTATTTCTTTTTCTCTCCTTTAGTAATGTAGCCCCCATAATGGCTTCAACTCTTCCTTCTACATCCTTCTCCTAATTTTATCATAATTTATCCTCCTCCTCTTCTTCAACCCCCTGAGTCCAATCCCTGCTGCCCACATTCCCCGGGGTAGGGTCAGCCACTGGGGCCTGAGTAGCCTACCGTAGGACACAATAAAGCCCTTCCTCCTTTAGCAGCCGTCACTTGCCAAACATTTCTCAGCTCGGAGCAGGGCTCGTGAGCTTCTCCCCTATTCAGGCTGGAGCTCCACTTACATTTTTGAGATGGGCTCTCTCACTGAGCCTGGAGCTTGCCTTTGGTTAGACTGGCTAGCCAGTGAAGCCTCCATAAGCCACCTGCTTCTGCTTCTCAGCACCACCAGGCTTGGCTTTCTGTGTAGGTCCTGGGGGTCCAACTCTGCTCCTTGTGCTTACACAGCAAACATTTTACTCACTGAGACACCCCTATGGCCTTGCCTCTTCTATTATCTATCTATCTATCTATCTATCTATCTATCTATCTATCTATCTATCTATCTATCATCTACCTCTCTCTCTTTCTCTGTTATTTATTATCTATCTCTATCTATTATCTATCTATTTATCTATCTCTATCCATCTATCATCTATATATTATCTATCTATCTACCTATCTATCTATCATTTATCTGTCTGTCTCTCTCATCTATCTATCTATCTATCTATCTATCTATCTATCTATCTATCTATCTATCTATCTCTGTTTTTCACTCTTTCTAGTTCCATCTAGTTCAGGTCTTCTCAGGAATCCTTTGCCTAAACACACACAGAAGCTTTACAGTTGAATGGTCACCTGTGTACCAATTGTTGTGGAATCCATTCTGAGGTTCTCTTATCCCTGGAAAATCTTTAGTAGGTCCCTGTGGCCCATCTCCTTGTTGAAGCATCCATGCCTCACTATCATCACCTTGGCAACCTGGCAAATGAGATGCTCTCTGTTCTCCACCCTACCACCAGCCCACCCCCACCCTTGCTTTGCTGCTTAATAGTCTGTGGGTTCTACCTTAGGTCTTTCGGCACCTCTTCAAATCCACTTCCTCACCCTCACTTCCATCGGCGTCCCTTGCTCCTGCAGTCCCTTCTGTTACTCCACATTCAAGTGTAGGGTAGCATGTTCTGATAACTAAGGTGTGCTCATAGTGTACATGTGCTCACTGCTGTGCTAAGATTGCTAAATGTGTAATAAGCGTTCTGTTCTCACAGTGCTCTAAGAGGTAGGCACTACAATTATCTCTGTAATCAAATGAAAAAAGACGGAATCACAGAGAGGCAAAACACCTTTCCAACGTGCTCTTCAGGAAGTTAAGACGTGGAGTTGGGATTCCCCGCTCCAGTGGCCTGTGCTTGCAAGCATTGTTTTACAGTGACTTAAAAGTTCTCACACTTTCCCCAGTGGACGTCCAGTGGGGCCTGAGGCCTGGGCCCTTCCAAGATGCTTCAAAGCCTTATTAGGAATATCTGAAAAGCCTACGATTTTCAAGTGTATCAGAAAATTTAAGTAGGGATAGAACTGATGTCCTTTGTTCTTGTTTTAATAAAATCAGAAAGCTCAATGGGCATAGTGGTACACACCTTTAGTCCCAGCATTGGAGGGTGGGGGGCAGTGGCAGACAGATCTCTGAGTTTGAGACTAGCTTGGTCTACCGTGCTAGTTCCAGGACAGGACAGCCAGGAAAACCCTGACTCAAAAATAAATAAATAAATAATTTTTTAAAAAAGAAGTGCTGATGAAAGAAAGCAAGCTTTGAAAGAACCGGGTCCTGAACCTGCCATGGTCCTCAGGCGGCTCACTGACTCCACCCCAGATGAATTGTCAGTTGGCCTGTACATTTAAGCAAGCTGTGTTAGACAGAAACATGGGATATCTCTGTACACTTGTTCAAGTGCCACTTACTCCGCAGCATCAATAAATCTATCTGTGAGGTGCAATGTTACCCAATACACTGTGTCCTCATGAGAATAGGTCATTTGTAATGCAGTGGGCTCTGTTAGAACCTCACTGGTTTCCTTAGGAACCTGAAGATGGAGGAGGGATGTCTCTGTTGCTTTAAGGGTGAGTAGTGGTCAGGATCTAGATGCAGACTTGGATTTCAATATCCAATAAATATTTGTAAAAAATAAATAAAAAAAATATTTTCAAAGAGAGAAATCGGAGAAGAGCCTCATGCTATCACTGAACATATGTTGCTGTTGCTACATGTTGTAATTGTTTTCTCTCCTTCTCTATGTGGGCTGAGAAGTCCTGGAAGGGAAGAACTCTGGGCTTCAGCTATAGAAGTGATAACAGCCAAAGGTAGCATCCCCAAGCCATCACATCTGAGGGCATCCTGGTTGTGAACTGGCTCTAATTAAGCCTACCTCTCACTAGTATTTCTGCTATGTAAATACATTGGTTGACCAAACCCTATTGTAAGATCAGGCGAACCTTTCACATAGATAGACTCCATGTAAGCTGTGGTTAATTTTATTATTTAGATTGACTCTGAGAGTTGTCATTTATCTTCTGTATAAAAAAGGTGTATACATGACTTCTCCTTTTTAGATTTGAAACTAAAGAGCTATTAGGCAATTTACAAAGTCATCAGGCACCAGTCCCGTTTTTGTCACAGCCCTTTTGACAGGGATTTGTAAGGCTCAGTGGATGGACTACATTGACTGACCAGGAAAATTTTAGGAACCTTTCTCCATATTTGACACAAAATAAATTTACATAATCAATATGGGAAACCAGAACTTCTTTATTTGTATTTTTAGAGCTTCCTAGATTTCCCCAAGAATAGATCAGTCATTTACTGTGTGTGTTTTCAAAGATTTATTTATTTTATGTATGTGAGTACACTGTCACTGTCTTCAGACACACCAGAAGAGGGCATCAGATCTCATTACAGATGGTTGTGAGCCACCATGTGGTTGCTGGGAATTGAACTCAGGACCTCTGGAAGAGCAGTCAGTGCTTTTAACCGCTGAGCCATCTCTCTAGCCCCTGTGGGTTTTTGTTTGTTTGTTTGTTTTAAACAAACAAAACCACTGTGGAGAAATAGGTAACATCTTCCATTTAATCTATGTGACAACTGAGAATCTGGGGGACGGAATGAAAGATGCCAGCTTTAGGTGAGAACCAATAACTTTGTACCTGAATTCTGTTCCTTGATAAGTCAGAAGCTTGGGAATTTCTAGAACCTCTCCATTTGTTTGTAGTCAAATGTTGAGGGTAACGCTAATGTTATCGGGGCTAACTCCAAAATAATATCTCAAATATATCGTGTTTGTTGTTATATATTGCCATCGCTCCCATTTCTGCCAGGAATGACCAGAATTTATAGCTGGACCAGCTGTGAGCAGCTGGGAATTGGGCATGAAAGGAACCGAACTTTATTGTGCAGTAGATTCCAGTACACTAAACCAATAGTTTAGTCCCAGTAGTTTGGTTCGAGTCAGTGTGCCAAGGTACCTCACAAAGCGGAATCTCTTACTACATACAGTTCTGTGGGCTTCGTTCTCTCACATCACCGCCCCCGAACACAAATCCCACCGCACTTCATCAATGGGCCGCCTGCGATCTCCCCCTTTAAGAGCTTGCTCCGTGGGACTAACGTTTGAACCGGACCTGGGGCCCCTCCTCTGCCTCTGATTGGTCGGGGGCGGCGCACGAGCCGCATCTGCCCGCCCAGAACGGTTGGCGGCGCTTTGTGATTGGCGTTCAAGGAGCATATATAAAGCGCGGTGTGATCCCCGCCGCACACAGTTTAGAGGCCGGCCCAGACCTGGTGTGTTGTCTGAGAAGAAGCGGCGGACGGGACTACGCGTCATCAGGTCTTTTCTCCACCGAGCTTTCAGACGCCGAGGGTACAACCACAGAGGCGGACCTGTTCCCGCCTCCCTCTCCTCTCACAGCTTCAGAAAGCAAACAGGCGTTCACCCCATCGTCTGGAAGCGGAGGCAGGATGGAGTTCAAGCTGGAGGCTCACCGTATCGTCAGCATCTCCCTGGGCAAGATCTACAACTCGCGGGTCCAGCGCGGCGGCATCAAGCTGCACAAGAATCTCTTGGTGTCGTTGGTGCTACGCAGCGCCCGCCAAGTCTACCTGAGTGACCCCTGCCCTGGCCTCTACCTGGCCGGCCCTGCGGGGACCCCGGCGGTGCCGCCGCCTCAGCAGCCTGGAGAGCCCGTAGCCGGGCCACCCTCCGGCTGGGGAGAGCCGCCCCCGCCGGTCGCCCGCGCCGCCTGGCAGGAGCCCGAGCCTCAGCCTCAGCCTCAGCCTCAGCCTCAGCCTCAGCCTCAGCCTCAGCCTCAGCGTCCCTCGGTGTGCCACACGCCGGGAGCGGGAAGCTCAGAAGCGGTGGCCGGAGCGGGGGACGCTCTCCGGGGCGGAGAGGAGGACTCGGCGGCAGCTGCTTGGGGCCGCGTGGAGCGTCCGCGCGCGGCGCCTTCTGGAGGCGGCTCGGACGCGTGCCCCGAGGGGCCCCGGGCAGTGCGCCGCCCGTGCGGCTGTCCCCCGGCCGTGGAGGAGCGGTCCTCCGAGGTCGGGTCCCCCGCGCCACCGGCCCCGTGTCCCAGGAAGCGTGGTGCAGCGGGAGTGGGTGGCGGCCGCGCGGGCTGCTCGGCTCTGGGCTCTAGCCCTCTCAAGAAGCCACGCCGGAACTCGGAGGAGCAGCCGGTCACCGGCGAGGAGAACACCGAGGAGGAGATGGAGACCGGGAACGTGGCAAACCTCATCAGCATCTTCGGGTCTAGCTTCTCCGGACTCCTACGGAAAAGCCCTGCGGGCGGCCGGGAGGAAGAGGAGGCGGAGGAGGGCGGCCCGGAAGCCGCCGAGCCCGGGCAGATCTGCTGCGACAAGCCGGTCCTGAGAGACATGAACCCCTGGAGCACAGCCATCGTGGCCTTCTGAGTCCCCGGGACCCGAGCGGCTGGAGCTTGAGCAGCGGGAGTCCCCGAAATGCGGCCGGGGCCTTTCCCGGTCGCAAGGACGAGCCGAGACCGTAGGCGCTGGGCGCGTAGGGGAGACTGGTTGCTGCCGGGCAGCACATCGCCCCAAAAGGGGCAGCCCGGCTGGGCCGTGGCTCTCGAGTCTCATCCTGAGACCTAATGTTGGAGGGCTTATTGAAAGAGGACGATCGATCGTTAACTTTTGTATCTGTGTGTGTCCGTGTGTGAGTTTGTCTTGTGTTGACTGTTCAGTGGTTCTGGAATGCACCACCCCTTCCCCGGGGCTTGAGACTTTGGGGTGCAGACAGGGACTTTCCTCTGCCAGCAGCACAGAAAAGGAAGCTGCTGAAAGGCTCGAGGCAGGGGAGTTCCCCATACGATCTTGGGGGAGAGAGGGACTTTACACAACATACCTCTCTCATGAAAGCTAGGACCGCACCGGGGCGCGGAGTGGCGTTTTCTCACAGGATTTCCTCAGACTAGAGGGAGTTCGTCTGGAGTAGAGACTTGTATTATTTTTCACCCTCCCCATCTTTCTGTGGCACAGAAGAAGCGCTTCTACCCTGTGATTACTCTGGGAAAGCAGAACATTAAGGGACCTTCAAATTCCCCACAGGGGAAAAAAGCTTGCTGACCTTCACAGAAGAGGTCAAGCTTGGAAATACGGAGTTTATAGAGAAAAGATATATTTTTAAAAGCTCTAGCTCAGAACTTACTACACAGTGCTTTTAAAGTGTTTAATGAAACAAAGTTTACAGACGAGCTCTAAGTGGAAGGACCTTATGGTTTTGTAGATACGGTGACTCCAGTCTTTGTTGTATAAAGGTTGGGGGAGCTGATAAGGTTTTTGTACAGTATTTTCTCCTCCTCTGTATTGATTTTTGTATAAAAAATGTAACTTTACGTGTCTAACACGTATTAAATATTTTGAAGCAACTCCACTGCCTGCTTGTATGTATGTAATCACTTGTCTGGGTTTCCAACAAGGTTGGGGGAGGGGCAGCCAGACCGGGAAATGGAAGGTGTGGTTCTCAGTATCAGCCATTCACAGGTTAGGGACATTGTTGGCTGACTTGAATAAGTAGACAGACACGCTAAGGGTTTGGTTTGGGTTTTTTTTTTTTTTTTTTTCCATGCATATCTCCATCCATAGGACTAATAGATACTGGTATCAATGACTGGCAGTTTGAGTCCTGCCACTACAGCTTTCTCTATAGTCATGACAGGCCATTTTGGTTTTCTATAGTTTGATCTGATGGAATCTTTAATATTAAATAATATTAAAAGCCAAGTTTTACAGCCTTTCCAATATAAAATTATTTCCACCAAAACTTTGTTTCTGAAACAGGTCTGGTAATCTATAGACCATGGATCAATTTTTAGATTTGAATTGGTGTGGGTGGGGGTTAGATAACAACTTCAGAAGTCTTACTAGGACCAAACATGAAGAAACCGATCAGACTGACTTGTCTAAATGTTCAGATCCACCACCATGGTCCCCTAGATGTCAAGGTCGACATTTGACTTTAGTTGTAGAAAGTAAATGCTGAAAGTGAAATTATGTGTATAAAACCAGAGAAGGAAGGAGACCAAGGAAGGTTGGGTAAATTTAATTCTCATGTAGCAGAACTTCCTGATTTGCTCATGTCACCTACATGATGACATAAGTGGTTTTGGTCATGATAAACAGATGACAGCCAAGGCAATTTAAAGAAACTGTTTTGTCTAAGGCAAAATGTTTAGTACTTAAGAGGTAATCTCTCTCTTTTTTTTTTTTTTTCGAGACAAGGTTTCTCTGTGTAGCCCTGGCTGTCCTGGAACTCACTCTGTAGACCAGGCTGGCCTCGATCTCAGAAATCCGCCTGTCTCTGCCTCCCAAGTGTTGAGATTAAAAGCGTGCACCACCACTGCCCGGCAAAGAGGTAATCTCTTAGGAACAGACCAATTAGACACTAAGTTATAAATATAACTGCTAGTACTTCAAGAGATGTCACCAGTTTCTAACTAAGTAGAATGCTTAAGAGACATGAGGAAAGAGGCAAAGGCTACATAGCCTTTAGACAAAAGGAGCATATGGAATAAGCTCTTTAGCCTTAGCTTAAGTTCCAATTGTATGAGCTATCGTAGTTGAATAGGCCATTGCTTTGCTCTTTCTGTAAGACTATGGCTGGTTCTTTAAGCAGGGGAGCTGTTATCTTTCTACTCCCTCACCATATAATAATATATACATAATACATAGAATAGTAATATATAGAATAAAACATGCTTTAATCAGGGTGTTATTCAATTGTCTTGTTTTCTTTCAGAAATTAGCTACTTAAGCTCTATGATAACTACTAAGGATCCATTAAATGGATCTTAAACTGAAGGTGTCCAGGGCCTTCATTCTGCAACCATTTCCTGTAACTAGAATGTAGTTACGTGCTTCAGTCTTCAGTGTGCTTTATATTTGAAAGGGATCACACTTGGTGTGAAAAGGGCTGTATGCTTGTTTTAGATGAGACTAAGACCCCTCTTTATCAGTTACACGCAAAGATGAACCATGGACCCATGTGTCTGCTTAATTTAGAGAAGTGAATTGGAAAAAGGTTTTACATCTTTTTGTTGCAGGAACTGACCTTTGCAACAGCATAGATTCTGGAGCCAGAGTGTCCCCATTTTCAGGCCTTAGTCCTGACACTTTGCTCTGAGGACTTCCTGTTGCTTCTTGGTTGTTGTGGTTGTTTTCAAGTGTAAATTAGGGTAATTGTACTTCCCTCACAGGGTTGTAAAAATTACTGAGTTAATGCCCTTAGAAAGTACTTCCTAACTGCAGCAAGGTGCCACATGCAGGTGATCCCCAGCAGTTAGGAAGCTGAGGCAGGAGGTTCTCCAGTTTGAAGCTAGCCAAGCCTGCCTACACAGACCCTGTCTCAGGCCCCAAACAAAACAAGTACCTCATACTGTTGCTATAGAAGTGAGTTGTGTGTGTAAATCAGATGCTGTGGCAAAAAGAATTGTGTGCATTTGTAGGGAAGGAGAAGAAGGTTTCTACTTTTAAACGATTCTGTCAGCAAATATGAGCTTTTTATTCTCTGTTTCTCTGGTCACTTGGCAGGCATGAAGCTTTGCTCTACCAGTAGAGTTGGTTGCTGTGTCTGTCTCATACCAGCCCTCTGACTTTTTTTGATTTTACCAGCTCTATATTCAGGAAGTAGTAAACAGGAGTGAGAACTCATATAAAGGACAAAGTTCTTGTTGACATACAAGTGCTTTCAGTGATGAGTAAAGGAAAACAAACAAAAACCACCATAGAACTGTTTAGCTCTGGTCACTTGGCATAGAATATCTCTTAAGCCACGCTTGTGGGTGGGGCTGGACACCCAGAGGCGCAAGGTGGATTATTGTAGCTGAGTAAGATACAGTGTTACTAAAGACAGTACCTAACCTTTCTGGAACAAGGCCACTTTGAGAGGGTCTGTCTTCTCTTCATTAAATTAACCATTCTAGCATTAGAAACTGAATTCAGGCCCCAAAACATGTTCCATGGTCATTCTACCACTGAGCTGGACCCCCAAGCTGAAAACTTCCGACAGCTATGCAGAAGCTAGATGTTTAAAGGAATCTTTGGCCTTTAATTCCAGTATTTAGGAGGCAGATGCAGCCAGATCTCTGAGTCTGAGGCCAGGCTGATCAAAGAGCAGTTTTAGGACACTCAGAGCTGCATAAAATAGGGTCTCATTAAATCAGTCAATCAATCAATCGATGAATACTCCAAGAAGATCCCAGGACTAGAGAGTGAAGGTGATAGAATTCAGTTCAGCACTTTCCAGCCATGTCACTTTAAGAAACCATCCTTTGGGGGGGGGGGGGAACTAATGATGGAGACCCTTAAAGTGCCGTTCCAAATGCCTTGGTTCTCTCCGTGGCTTCTGACAGCTCTCCCTTCCTTCTGCTGATGATAGATTAGGTTTTAGGATGGGGGACGTGGGGGATTGGGTCTTTTAACTTCTTTGGTGGAAGACTCAGAATAAAAGATGTTAGTATTGGGAATGAAGTTAATGACAGATCTGCCCCCATGTTATCCTTGGGTTAATCTGGATCTCTTCAGCTTCTTTGGTGTGCCGATGTAGCTTAGAGCCAGAGTGCTGTGGTCTAAAGCCTCATACTGTGGCACGGAGTTTGACAGAATTTTTTTTTCTTTATAGTTATTTTTTTTTTTTTTTTAGTAGAGTTAGTTCAGCTCACTGAATATCCAAAGGACTTCTGGTCTTTTGCCCTAAATATTTTATTCTTGTCCTGTTTGTGAGGTTTTCATTCTCCTAGACTCCCTTTTATCCCAGCAGTTCCTAAAAGAAGATGAGATGAAAAGAAATGGTGATCCAACCTTCCGCGACTATGAAAAGGAGGCTTCGCTGTGAGGTGCGGGGCAGCGGTGGGGAGCGAGGTTGGCTTCCCAGCATTCCTGGCACCCTGTCCCGTAATGAGCACTTCGTCTCTCAGCCTTTGAACTGTTGTTTAAATTAAAAGTTCTCCCGGTGGAGGAAGAACAGCAGAAGTAGAGGTTATGTTAGGAATCCCTTCCACCTTAGTTCATGCCCTTGGACGTTTTCAGTAGTATTTCTTAAGGGTACAATAGAGAAAGTATAGGAAAGCAGTGCGCAAAACAAACCTACTTCGTGGAACGCCTCTTTCCCCAGTTTTTCCCCATGTGTGCCACTCCCTCCCCCCAGTGGGAATGACATTTTTAAAAATAAAAAACCTCTCTAGCAATTTCTCTGTCCCCGAGGGATATAGAGCCCAAGTCATCTTTTCTGGACTGCATCCTGGGGTTTGTCTCAGGCCCTTGGAATCCACAGGCAGAGAAGGGGAAGCCTCTAGGGGCCGCATTCCTGAAAGGGCCTCTCCTCCCCTCTTTAGACCCACAGCCATCGCCACTGCTGGAGGGCCGCCTACTTAGGGACAGAGGTGACTGGTGTTGGCTGTCAGCTTGTGGAAGCTGAAGAAAGAACAACTGGCCTTCACTAGCACCGCTACTGAGCATCTGCAGCAGGTGACTCAGGTGCAGGCCCGGCCTGTGATGCTTATTGTAAACCTAGACTAACTAAGCATTTTTAATGTTTTGAGACCTAGTCGCCAGGCCTGTGTCATAAGCCTTTTCTCTAACCTAGAGAGGGAAGGTAAATCCCCTTTCCCTTCCTGACTCCTTTAACCTGGCTCCAGCTTTCTGCTTTCTTCCTATCAACTGGACCTCTGCCAGGCTTCCAAGCCCCTACTGCAAGGCTCCTTTCAGGTTCTGAGTACACAGGGAAACGCTGAAAGTCCTGTTCCACCTGCTTTTACCCCGACCCCCACCTCTCCCATCCCTTGCCTTAGCAGGGCCCCTCTGGGAGCTTGTTTGTTCTGAGGTAAAAGAGGGAAAACAAAAGCAAAACCAAACCAAACCACCATTCTCTTCTACTCTGCAAACCAGCGTCCTATGGAGTCCAAACTAAGGTAGAAGATGCCTCAGGCTGCTCTTCATTTTGAATCCTTTCTTGCATCCTGGGTAACCATCCACCAGGGCTTCTCCAAGTTACTACTAACTGCCAGTAGTGTCTTGACTTTCACAGCATAGATGCTTACATCCATGCTACGGGTAGCTCTGCTCCTTTTGGTCTATCTGGTCTTTCTAAGCTATCTCACTCTCCTGTGAGGGTTCTCACCTACTGTCTGAGAGACTGACTGCTCAGGGAAGAAGAGCCACGATTAGGAATGTAACAACCCACTTAAAAGAGTGAAGGTTAATATTTCCTGACCATGAAACTTGTAAAGTCTCTTCAAACTCTGGACTCTGGAGATCAAGCCACAGCTGTGTTGGCTGGAAGTTGTCATCCTCTCTCTGTGCCTCACCAGATCCCCAGTCCCTGCATAATAGCAGGGGTGGGTAGGGGAGTCTACTCTCTGGAAACAGGAGCAGCAGCTGAAAGCCGGCTTGGCTGGTGGCCAGATGCAGGAAAGGAGAGGCAACGCCAGGGGAGCCCACACGTGGGCTCCACAGCCTCTCCCCCAGCCTTTGCTGGAACTGCATGTGCTGCTTTATAGCACAGATAATGAATCTCAGAACCACTTGGATGGAGAAATCCAAAAGGCCTCTTTGCCTTGTCTCCCGCTCCAGTCTTTGATTGATCAACAGAGGCTTTTTACAGGCAGAGTGGCTAGGAGAGGGGAGCAGTTATTTACATCAGTACCAGAGTCCTGCCAGCGGGAAGTGAGCTGGGGGCTTGTGAATCCAGGGCTGTGGGGAGTGGGCAGTCTCGGTGAGGAACTGCCACTGAGTCAAGTTCTCTCCATGAGGTCGGCTGGCAGCCAGGGGAATTTAGGGCAAGCACACCCCGCCCACCTTCTTCTCCCTGGCGTTTCTTCACTCTAACTCTCCTTTTCTTCAGACAGTTTCCAAGTTTTATTTTTGGTTTGGAAAAGGGTGAAAATTCCTTGACATCTGCATTCAGCAGCTCCCCTCCCCCACAATGTGACCTACTTTAGAGACTAGAGTGACTTTTATTTTTACGGCCATGGGAGAAATTACTAAAAGTGAAGAAGCTGGAGCTGAGGGACTTGGGACGTGGAGTGGCAGGAGTTACTGTCCTACAGTTTCTATGGCTGTCCTCTAAGCTCTATCTCCAAACTCTTCTAGGGGTGATCTCTTTGTGGCATGGTGAGCACAGCTGTAAAGAGGTGGCGTGTAGTGTGGGCGATTCTGGTGTGGCCTGGCCCAGCTGTCTGCTTCACAATCTTCCAGTCATCTCAGCATCAGGCATCTGACTTCCCAATGTAGAGTTTGCTGCTCTTGGAATTCCTCAATGAGAAAGAGAGAGTTGCATCTCAGGCAGGACAGAATAAATGAGGTCACAAGCAGAGTGTACATCTTGAGTAGTCTAGTGATGACTCGAAGTATTCAAAGTCACCTTCACCTGGTGCCATGAGACTCTTCTGAGGAAGGGACTAGGAGCCAGAAACTGAAAAATGTGACTCAATTCAGGAAGTCGCTCATTTCTCTTGGTTTCTATTTATGGGGTGTGTGTGTGTGTGTGTGTGTGTGTGTGTGTGTGTGTGTGTGTGTGTGTATGTGTGCGTGTGTGTTTGCTTTATAGTTGTGATTAAAAAATAAACTGTTTGTGAAGAAAAATATACTTATGAAGGCACACACCTTTAATCCCAGCACTTGGGAAGCATAGGCAGGTAGATCTCTGAGTTTGAGGCCAGCCTGGTTAGTTCCAGGACAACCATGGCTACACAGAGAAACCCTGTCTTTACAAAACCAAAAACCAACCAACCAACCAAAACTAAATAAAACAAATTGAAGTAGATATTAGGCAAAAGACACAGAAAATTAAAAAACGGAGAAAAAAACTAAAAAAGAAAAAAAAAAGAAAAAAAAGAAGCAGTTATTTCTACAGCCCTCACAATCAGATGTGAATTCCTCAGCTTTAGGTTACTGGAGGCCTTTGCCATTCCTTCCTTCACAGGCTGCCTCCAGCCATATGGAATGATTTACAATTGAAAAACATTTCTGCAGGCTTCTGGACTTTTCTATGTCTTCCCAAGGGAGTTGTGGTCAAGTTTAGAGATGATCTTCAGAGCTATGAGAGTAAAGAATCTTCCTCACTTTGGCAGCACACAGACTAAACTGGAATACTACAGAGATCAGCTAGCATGGCCCCCGTTCAAGGGTGGCTCACAAGGCTGGGAAGTCTTACATGTTTAAAGAGAAAGAAACTCCAGGAAAATTGAAGAGCTGAAAGCTAAAACCTGGTGATGAGGTGAAGTAGGGCTGCCGCAGGAAGAGGCACCATCAAAGGGAGCAGAGAGGAGAGCCAGGCTACTTACTGCCAAGGGAGGTGACAACAGAAAGGGAACGGAAAACAAGGATGGAGAGAATTTCACCGAGCCAAAGATTGTCATGGGTGAAGTTTAACAGGTGAGAGAGAAACATGAGACTAGAGCCTGTGCGGAGGGACAGCTATGGAGGCTCTGAGCATGACTTTCTTCTTCCCTTGAACTGGTTTAAAAGCAAATGAGAACCAAGATGGCAGAAAAAGGCTGAGGTCAACTGAAAGGGCCTGCGTATGCTGGGCAGTGGTGTCACAGGCCTTTAACCCCAGCAGGCAGGAGACAGAAGCAGGTGGATCTCTGTGAGTTCGAGGCCAGCCTGGCCTACAGAGCTAGTTCCAGAACAGCCAGGACTGCTTAGAGAAGCCCTGTCTCAAAAAAAAAAAATTACTCTGGGGACCTTGTTAGTTTCAGCCTACCATCTTCTCTTCACTCTCAATCGACAAGGACCCTTGCAGTGTAAACTCCAACCTATCAGTTGGCAAGGTAACAAACCGCTGTAGGAGTCAGGAAATAAAAGAATGGCTTGCCAGAGTCCTAATGCCACCAACTACCATACCTAAAGAAAGACATTTCTGATGTACCAACTCCTGTGTACATTAGGTGTTTCAGACATTGAAACGCAAGTATGTTCCATGAAGAAGGCATTGTTTGTTAGAAAACACCTGCAGAAAGCACACATATGCACACTTGGTATGCGCACATGTAAGCGTGCACACATTGGTAGCTGTTCCTATTCGGAATGAAAAACTTTCTCCTTCCACCCCTCAGTCTGACCTCCTCTTCTTTTCAATGTTATGGGGGATTAGTTGGAAGCTGCAAACAGGTTGAGACATGTCTGACAAAGAGGTTCTGAATATTGAGAGAACAAGGAGGAGAGCCAAGCAGTGTTAGGTCAGTTAAGGCAACTGGAAGGAGAGGAAAGGAGGACTGTGGGAGAGACGGGTGGATGGATGCGGAAGGCAAGAGAGACAGATGTCTGCGATGATTTCAAGAGAAACAAAAGACTAAAATAGGCT
Source organism: Uromys caudimaculatus (assembly GCA_028551405.1). Taxonomy (NCBI): domain Eukaryota; kingdom Metazoa; phylum Chordata; class Mammalia; order Rodentia; family Muridae; genus Uromys; species Uromys caudimaculatus. The sequence goes on from CM052711.1 coordinate 36,356,010, forward strand.
CAGAGTCAGAAAACAGGGAGAACGTGAGAAGTAGGGAAAGGTAACTGAACTGCAGAGCGTGTGAGAGAAGTCTCACTGAGCTGGAGGAACAGCAAAGTCCTCCAGAGCACAGGGCAAACATGTAAACCAAAGAATGGGTCCACTTGGTGGTTGGATCATTTCCTGTTAAAACTATAACAGCAATTTACAAACCAGCATTATTGTTAGACTCCTGTCCAAGCGTTTCAAAAAGCTAAGATGAGCCGGGCAGTGGTGGCGCGCACGCCTTTAATCCCAGCACTTGGGAGGCAGAGGCAGGTGGATTTCTGAGTTCGAGGCCAGCCTGGTCTACAGAGTGAGTTCCAGGACAGCCAGGGCTACACAGAGAAACCCTGTCTCGAAAAAAAAAAAAAAAAAAGCTAAGGTGAAGTCCTAACTTGTGGTCTGTATCTGCTTAGGCCACCCAGGGACAAAATGAAACCTAGAACTCAAAATGCCTCCAGTCTGTTTGCTTTCTGTTGTAATTAGCTGAAACGATTGCTATAAACAAACAGATCATCTCCTCTCCCAGCTCCTACTGTCTGCATTCAGGGCCTTCTGGATTTTGTCTGGTTCTCCTACTCACATCCCTTCGCAGTACCGGGACGATAAAGTTCGCCTCTGCCCTCTCATTCCTCCGATGAACACATCTGAATGCTTGTTAAACGTATAGCCTTGTATCCACCCTGTAGCTCGTTCCCATGCTTGCTTTACAGTTTCTGCTGTCACCACCCTTGACTTTAAGCACTCAAGTCAATCTGTTTTCCTTTCTGCTCTCCAAGCTCTAACTGGTAACTAAGGGGTTACTCAACTTACAATATAATTCGGTGATGTTATCAGTTTCTGACATCCCATCTCCTCTGTGAACCCTTCTGCTGTTGGTGAGCCTCTTACTCAGCCATCACTGCCTAGTCTATGAGGGAGTAAAGAACTTGATGACGAGACAGGAGAAGGATGGAGACACTGATCATTACAATTCAGGCGGAACACTCTCATTGTAGGGTAAAAAGTCTGAGCTCACTTGCAGTTTGAAAACTCACCAAACCCCACCAATCCCTGAGCCCTGAAAACCCACCAATCCCTGAGCCCTGAAAACCCACCAATCCCAGAACTTAAAAACCCGCCAATCTTCGGGCTTGCTCCAGACTCAGAACTTGAAATCCCACCAATCCCCAACCAGGAAATCTCCACCCTGGAAAACGCCACCCCCAGGAAACACTATATAAGTCCGTCTCCTGTTCCGTTCCCGGCTGCTTCTCACTGAGCAAGGGCAGCCACCGTCTTAGGTCTTTCCCAATAAATCTCTTGTGTGCGGTTTGCTGTGCAGCATGCCTGTGTGGTCTCCCTTGGCTCCTGACTGCCAGGATACCTCTCCCGGCAGAGCTGTGACACATTGTATAACACCTACAATAGTGACATGGAAATACTGAGAGGGATGCTTAACCTACCGAGAATGCTAAGGGAGGGGGGTTATTATAATTTTATACTGATTTCCAGACGGAATCAGCTAAGTTGAGAGTATGAGGAAAATCATTTCAGACTGATAGGAATGGCATGTGCAAAAGGTCCTGAGGCCAGGGGAGTGGTGGCTGTGTACCTCAATGTGGCTGACCCCGTGAGGGGTCAGGCAGAGACTCACAGTAAGAGTGATCAGACTACAAAAGGCTAGATGCGCCAGATGGCAAGTATGGTTTCATCTTAAAAGATGGTGGAATGCTTGCCTAAGAACAGAAGTGGCCCTGGCCGCCAAGGAAGGCTTTTGAGAAAGAGTAGAATCCAGCTGGACACACATTTAGGTCTAACATTACCTGAAACAGGAAGTTAGAGCAAGAGTGAAGAGGAAAGTCTGTGGCAGAAAGGGGCCCTGGAGGGCTGGGAGCAGTAAGCCAGCTTAGAAACTGGGTGCGGTGGATTGTAACCCTAGCACAGGAGGAGGCAGGAGGATCAGGACTTTGGAACCAGCCTGGGACCAGTTTTTTCATTTAAAATTTTTGTTACATTTTAATTTTGTGTGTGGATGTGGGTATGCCGAAGCAAGGATGGGAAGGTCAATGGGAATCTACTCTTCCCTTCCACCATGCCAGTTTTGGGGACCAAATGCAGATCCTCAGGCTTGGAGCCATTTTGAGACTTTTTTTTTTTTTTTTTAAGGGGAAGAAGCCCAGGTGAGAAATTATTGGGACCAAAAACCAGCAGTGGATCTACTGTATGTTGCCTTGTATTGTTGTTCATGGACATGTTTTAATGTCTGGAAATTTTTTACCTCTCCTTTGAAACTCTACTAAATGATCAAGTCTTTGAAGTAGTAATGGCAGGAACCCAGCCTTATCTGCGTGGAGGCCTTTCTGTGACAAGATCAGCACTGATGTCAGCAGAAGCAGAGGAAGTGAACTAACTGGGGACTAGTCTACTAGCAGTAGGCAGGAGGCTGCTCGAAGCTAAAAGGGGGGGAATGAATGTGGGGTTTCTTTCACTCCCGACCCCACACTTCCTGCAGCCCAGCTGGGTTCCCACTCCAGGATCTGAGAAGCGAGTTCTGAGTCACCTCCTTCTTTCTTAGCTCCTCTCTGGCAAAGAGATCCAAAGGCCCGGGGGTATGAGAGGAGAGAGCTTTACAGCGTACCGTATTCTTTCTCCTTACAACAAAGAGCAGTGGGGACGGTGGCCAAGCCAAGAATTCAGCCTTGATAACGGTCTTCCTCTTTCTCCAGGGACCCTGCTGGTGCTAGGGGTGGAATTTCACTTGAAAGGCAGACAGAGGCTGCCGGAATTAGCCCCAAGAAGCCGGGTAGGAGGAGGGTTTGAGGGAGGAAGGCGCTGTCCTCTCCTGCAGGGAGTAGAATCGAATTAGCTAAGCTGCGTCTCCAGTTGCTGCTTTAGTCTCTCTCTCCAGTAATTGCTTGTTTACTCACTTTCTGGATCTCAGAGGCTGTTGGACTCCTGCTGCTCTGGGAGCTGTGGCTTACCTGACCCCCCTCCTCTTCCCACCTTTTCCTCTGAAAAGAACCCGCTGGGAAGGAACAAAGACCAGAGTTCAAGTCCTAATGAGGTCTCCAGTGAGGTGGAGGTGGTGGTGTTCATTCAGTGCCAGGCAGGGAGAAGCTCAAATCCCTGAGCCAGACCTTAAATTGGCTGTTGGCCCGGTGCTCAGAATGAGCACCCGGGGGAGGTGGGCAGGCCTGGGGAACTCAGTTTCTGGGAGAGGGGCTCTAAAGTACAAACACCCCTGCTGGGCCCCTGTCTCTCATAACCTATAGTCCCTCCCCTAGAGAGGGCATTTGAGCCTTGCAATGTGATAAATCCTCGAAAAGTAGAGTGGATGAAAGCCGTGATAAACACGAGTATGCAAATTGCACCCACAAAGAAAACAGAAGATAGGTGAATCTTCCCACCTGACTAAAACGGCAAGAACTTGTACTGTTGCTCCCGAAAGGGGACAGATGTCTGTTCCTTCATTAATGAAGGTCATTATCTGCATTCCTATTGTGACGGATGATCACGTCCTCAGTCCAGAAACTCTGTGCCTCTGGAGACCAGGGATTCTGTAAAAATCACTAACCAAGGGGCAGGACCTTGCTAGCCAATGGTGCACAGTTTTTACCTTTTAATTAAGGTACATTTCATTTACTTACAAATGGTTAGAGCTCCAATAAATGTATCCTTATGAGACCCCCAGGTCTAACAAACAAAGGCAATTTACTATACAAGTGTGAATATGAACCTAATTGAAGAGTTTCCTATTGTTTCCTTGGGGACATGGCTCCTTAGGACTCTGCCTTGCTAAGTTTGATTCTCCCCATTGACCAGAGCCCAAGGGAGGCCAGCAGAATCTCTGGCAGGGAAATGGAGAGCCTATCTCCAACGGCATCTGAACTGTATCTGCTCTTCCTTCTCTCCACGGCACTCTGACTTCAGTACTCACAGCTCCCTCCAAAGACATATTTCCCCGTTTCCTCCACCTGGACTGACCGCCCCTCATACTTGCTGAATCAATTTGCCCCAGAAGACATTTCTGTAATCATTTGCTCACAAGTTTCTTTTCCTGACCTGCCTGTGCCCTCCCTGCACCTAAACCACATTCGTCAGAATCTGGCACCGACTTAGTATTGACTCTGGCGACTCAGGTCCTGGTTTGCTCGTTCAGCCTGACTTTCAGTCATTTAATCTTTCTTAGTCTTAACTTCTTCATTTAAAAATAAATCTTGCCAATTCCAGCTCTCACGGTTATGAATTAAAAATGAGACGGCGACGGGTGGAAGTGCTGAGCAAAACGCCAGGTGGTGAAGGTGGTAGGGAGGGGCACTTAGCTCCAAGGGAAGACTTTTTTTGTCTTAGTCGGCTCTGGTAGCCATGATGGAGTAGTATACACAGAAAGTTATCTCTCACAGTTCTGGATGTTGGAAGACTGCCATCAGGATGCTAACGGGATGCACCCTGGTGAGCCCTTCATGGCTCACGGATAGCTGGTTTCTTCTGTTCTCCCTTGGCAGAGCTCTCTCTTGTAAGTCCACAGTCCTGTTAGATAAGGGCCCCACCCTCATTGACCTCATTAATCTTTTAATATCCTAAAGACTCCAGATATAGTCACAAGGGACATTAGGTCTTCAACAGATGAATGGAGAGAAGACGATTCAACTATAGCAGTAGTAAAGGGGATTCATCAGCAGGTAAAAGCCCCTCAGACCTGCCCCCCTCTCCTGCTCACAGATCTGGAGCCCCTCCCCCATCCATTTCCCAACTACAGTACATGAATCATGACTTGTAAACAATTTGCAGACGTCTCAAAAACTAAAGTATTTTCACTGTTATCCTACGGCTTGTGAAGGATAGTCCATCATTGCTTCATTCTGTCTTCACAACCTCAGGTGAGGAAATGAGGCCCAGGTCTCTGGCTTGGGTTCTCTAATTGTACTTTCCAAGTCTTTCCACCATGCCATATGTACTTCAAAGGGACGCAGGGCTCTAAGACCCAGAAAGGACCAAGTCTTTCCACTATGACCACAGCTGAAATGTTTCCCTTGTATTTGTCTTGTATGGCATTTTATAGTCTGAATTAAAAAGCTAAAACAAACAACAAAAACTATACACCGAGTGACAAAAATGATCTTTGAAGAAAGAACATTACAAATCCAAAGTATTAACATTTTATTATGATTTGAGACCAACTCCAAAGCATCCTGCACACTTCCTTAGTGCATTTCTTTGGGATGTTCTGTACAATCAGGACAAGCGGGGCACTGTCGGTTTAATTGTACTCATTCGCTAAGCTAAACATTAACTTAGTTTAGAAGTGTCCACGTGTTAGGACCTCTGATCCACAGGAGCTCACATTCCAAATGTCAGTTGATTCTGCTCCTTGGGACCGAGCGTCTGCCCCCAACACTGACCTTAATTCTGACACTGAGAGGAGACATTGTGGGGTCCACAAAACTCCTATATACAAAATGCACGAGTGTCATTAATGGTTAAAACCTTAAGGATGGAAACACCGTAGCAGGGAAAGCGGTGATTTGGGACCACCCACCCAGTGCGCGGACAGCGGATGGAGTCCTGCGCTGACGATCTGAAATTCCGAGGGCGATTCTAGCTTTGGCCCTGCGCTCCAGCCTTGTGCAGCATTTTCCCCAGTCCCTTTCATCTGGACACGCAGGACCAGGAGGATCCCGGGCCAAAGTCTCCCTCCCATTCCAGAAGGAAGGGCGGGGGACCCCAGGGAGGCTCGGAAGGCGCCTGGAGTTCAGGAGGCTGCACAGGGACCTGCCCTGCGTGGGACTTCCTCCTGCTCTTGCTTTCCTGGCCGGGCAGAGGGGGAGGGGAGGCTTCCTGCGCCGGCGCCCGCGGCGGGCCCTGGTGCGGCCCAGCCAAAGCGCAGGCCCAGGCTGGCCAGGCGCCGCGGGCGGGCGGGGGGAGGAGGCGGGGCCGGCCGCAGTCGGAGTTTGAGCCGCAGCCGCCGTTGCCAGGGTTACCGGAGCGCTCCGGCGGAGGGGAAGGCGACCGCGGCGAGGGGCCGGCGGTGCGCGGCGGGCGGGGCGGGGGCGGGAGTCGCTGCCTGGTCGCCATGGGAACGGCGCAGTTATTTCCAACCCCCGGGCCGTGCCAGTGGCGCGCTGCCAGGGTGCGAGGGTATTGCAGGACAGCGGCAATCTGCTGCGGCCGAGGGCGTAACAATGCGCCCCTTCTGGAGCGCGGGCCCCGCGGGCAAGAGGTTCCCGCTGATCGGCGGGGCCGCCTCCCGCGCGGCTAGCCTCTCGCGGGCGCTCCCAGCTGCACGTGCTGCCCCCGCCGCCGCCCTCGCCAGACAAAGAGGGCCTTCCTGGGCGCCTTTCTTGGGACCCCCCTTCCCTAGCAGACCCTTTGATTCCTGAACCTCCTGCTGTCTTCATCGCTCCCTTCTTCCCACCCCTCTCAGCTGCCTCCTGGAGTGTTGTCTTTTGTGCTTGCCACCTCAAGTTTGGCCTTCCCTCCAAAGCTGTCTTAACCAGGACTCCATCTGGCCCCTCCCCCAGTCTGTCTCTTTGGTAGCTTTGCACATTTGTTGTGAGGGCGACTGCTCCCTTCTCTTTATGTCTCTCAGTTCCACGTTACCTTTTCTGTGGTCCTGCCCCTTTCCTCGAACCTTCTTTCTATCCTCAGCCGTCCAAGACTCTTCCAGAAACCCTGGGCATCTCTCCCGCTGCCTCTTCCCAATTTTTCGTACTTTTTTTTTTTTTTGACTCATGGTCGGTGGGATAGACAAAATTGCAAATGACCACATAGGTTGAATCTTCTTTGCATCTTCCGCTCCCTCCCCCACCCCAGGCAACTCTGAAATCGCATTATTTGGACTCTGTGAGTGACGCTATGGGATTCTGTGGCTCTTGTGGTCACCAGTCTCTTTGCTTGGAAATTAAAGTGAAGGTAACTACTGGGAACCAGCCAGAGACTCCTGAAACACACTCTGAGGGCTAACATCCTTTCTCCATCCCAGCATCTCCTTGCTTTGTTTCACACTCCATCTGTCTCTTCCGGACGACACACACACACACACACACACACACACACACACACACACACACACACGACACATTGTTCATCCTTGGGCAGTAACTCTGCAAGAGGAAAGGGCAGGTCCCCTCTCCAGGAAGGAAGGTGGGGCAGGGTAGCTCCTGCAGGAAGGAAAGGAAAAAGGAGGGAAGGAAGGAAGTGGCGACCAAAGACAGTGGATCTGTAGGGAGGGCTTTTTATTGTTTTAACTTCTTTCCTTTGTAGTTATGGAAAGGCAAACCCAAGGCCATCCCAGAACCAGGGTCCTGCTGCCATCTGCCAGGACTCCAGTCAGGGCTCCCAGAATCATGCCTCAAAACTAGACCAGGGCCTTGAGGAAACTGTGAACTAAGAGCAGGCAAGGTTAAGAGAATGCAGCATGTTCTCCAAGCCCTTTGAATCACACACAGGTCCTTCTGCAGTCGATAGAACCATGGCGCAGAGAACATTCTGGGCCTAAGAGTGTCCCAAGCTGAGATATAGAGAGAAGTGGTTCTAGGACACACACAGACATAAATCAATACATGACAGACACAAAGCACTTGAGAGTTGAAGGTGGGTAGTCAGAAATTCAAAGCCATCCACAGGCACAGGGCAATTTGTAGGCTAGAATGGGGTTTTGTCTTAAAGGACAAAACCAAATGTTAGGATGGTGGCACACACCTTTAATCCCAATGCTCCAGAGGCAGAGGCAGGCAGATCTCTGTGAGTTTGAGGCCAACCTGGTCTATATAGTGAGTTCCAGGATAACCAGGGCTATGTAGAGAGACTCCGTCTCCAAAAAGAAAGAGAGAGAGAAAAAAAGAACCCACAAAAGAATCAGGAGGAAATGGGGTGGAAAAGAATTGGCCCCTGAGAAGCTTGGGCTTGGAGGGAGGTTTAGGTGAACAGAGTTAATTTGTGAAAACATTTACATTAAAAACATTACAGGGCCTGGAAAATTGGCTCAGCATCTAAGAGCACCGGCTTTTCTTCGAGAGGACCCAGTGCATTCCCAGAACCCATGTAACAATTCACAACTATCTATAACTCCAGCTCCAAGGGATCCTATGCCGTTTTCTGATCTGCTTGGTGACCAGGCATGTATACAATATACATACATACATGCAGGCAGAACATTCATACACATAAAATAAAAATAAAACCAAGATTATATTTATTTAGGTATGTGGGCACTCCTGCCATGTTGCACGCGTGTGAGGTCAGAGAACTTTCAGAGATAGGTTGTCTCCTTCTGGCCTGTGGGTCCTGGGGATTGAACTCAGGTCTCCAGAGTTTGTGGCAGGCACTTATACCCCTGATCCATCTCATAAGCCTCACTTATATTTTTTTAATGTGTGCATTTTCTTTTCTGCTGAGAGAGAGAGGGGGAGAGAGAGAGCGCGCGCGCACATCTGCTCTTGGATGGCTTACTGCTTTACACAGAGCTTTCTGGTATATAACGGGCTCTCTCAGCCCTCCTTGCCTCCAGTCATCACCATGCCTATTTAGGACTCTTTCACTCACTTAGTTCATTTTTGCATTTTAATAGGCCTGAGCTATCACTCAGTAAGTAAGAAAATGCAGCCTCCCTGGATATAAATATTCCCCAATATTTGCAGGATCCAGTAATACAGGTACAGAAGTGCTCGCTTCGATGATTCCAGCTCAGCAGTCCAGCCCCCTGAGTGCTCTTTACGGAGTGGAAGAGGCTTGCTCACAGGATTCTTTTGCATAGCGTATCTTTGCTCCTCCATCTATAAGGCACACCAACGGGTAAGGACTTCCTAGCCAATTTCCTGGCTCCATTAGTAGCATCTTATTTCTTGAAAGCCACAGAAATGACAAAAATTGACCTGTGTTTTAGAAGACCTTGTCTGAAATCTAGTCCAAGGCTAACCTCCTGCTATCTTCTAAGTTCTGATCTGGACACGGAAAGGCTGGGCACAAAAGCTTGACCTTGTGCTCTTGTCAGCTGACATTTGAGGAGTTTAGTAACATTTACATGCAGGGGGAGGGGTAAAGTTTCAGGGGATCTAAAACTTTGTGTGTGTATGTGTGTGTGTATACATATATGTATGTGTGTATGTGTGTGTGTGTGTTCATGTGTATGCGTGTGTCTTAGTTAGGGTTTTGCTGCTGTGAACAGACACCATGACCAAGGCAACTCTTTGTAAGGACAACATTTAGTTGGGGCTGGCTTACAGGTTCAGAGGTTCATCCTTTTTCATCAAGGTGGGAACATGGCAGCATCCAGGCAGGCATGGTGCAGGCAGAGCTGAGAGTTCTACATCTTCATCTGAAGGCTGCTAGCAGAATACTCACTTCCAGGCAGCTAGGATGAGGGTCTTAAAGCCCACACCCACAGTGACACACCTACTGCAACAGGGCCACCTTCTAATAGTGCCACTCCCTGAGCCGAGTATATACAAACCATCACAGTGTGTGCGTGTGTGTGTGTGTGCATACATATATGTATGTGTGTATATATGTGCATGTGCGTGTATGTGTGTATGTGTGTGTGTATATATGTGTGTGTTTGTATATGTGTATTGTGTGTATATATATGTGTGTATGTGTATATGTATATGTGGGTGCATATGTATGTATATATGTGTGTGTGTATATGTGTGCATACATATATCATATATGTATGTGTGTGCATATGTGTATGTATGTATATATGTGTGTGCATGTACAGATATGTGTATGTATATGTGTGTGCATGTGTATATGTGTGTATACATATATCATATATGTATGTGTGTGCATTTGTGTATGTGGGTATATATGTGTGTATGTATGTATATGTATGTGTGTGTGTGTGTGTGTGTGTGTGTGTGTGTGTGTGTGTGTGTGTGTGTGCGTGTGTGTTGCTGGGGATTGAACCCAGAGTGCTGAGCATGCTAGGCAAGTGTTTTATCATTGAGCTAAATCTCCAGCCTCTTTAGGATCCTTTTGTCCAGTTTTTCTAGATTACTTTTTCGATGTCAGCAGATGAAGTGGAGCTGGCTGGAGTTAGGGCGAGTCTGAGCAGAGCTGTGGGCTTGGCTTCCCTTCGGATGTCTCGCTTGCCCTGTGAAGGACAGTGCTCCCTTGGGAATTCAATTGTCCAGTGGTGAGTGGGGCATGAGCTAACTGCTCAGTCTTCCTTCAAGAGTCTGCAGTTTTGAAATACACTGATGAGCCTGCATGCAACAAACAGCTCTGGCTTTACCAGGAACCCTTTTTGCCTAATAGTTATTGAGTTGTATGCTTTGTATTGCTGCTATGTTAGATACCACTGGCTGTTCACAGATATGAACGATGGGCTCTAAGCTCTTTGTGGAGCCACTAGAACAAGGAAGAAGGTAAGGCGGAAAGGGTTCCCAACCAGAGAGGATTCCTGTCTACTGTTCCACCCAACCAAAGTTCAGGGTTGGCCTCCTTGTACTGCTCAGATGGATTCTGTCTTTTGCCATGGCAGTCCGAGATCACGAGCAACCATTTGAATGCTTTGGTCTTTAGGAGAGGGGTAGAAAGGGAGGATTGATTGAGACAGAACAGCAGAGTGAGAGAAATTATGTCTGTCAGGGTCAACTCTGAATAAAGACTGAACCCAACCTGCCAACATATGCTGGGATAGAAGTAAGAAACAGGGATGCTGGGTGCGGACGCCATTTCTATAACTGAAGCACTTGAAAGGTGAAGGCAGGTAGGTCAGAAATTCGAAGTCATCCTCAGCTTTGTGGCAATTTGGAGGCCACTCTGGGCTATATATGCCACCCGGTTTTAAAAAAACAGAAACAAAAGAGTCAGGAGGAAAATGAGGTGGAAATGAATGGGCCCCTGTAGGAGGAGGTAATGAAGTGAATCAGACAATCTGTCACTGAGCCCCGAGAAGAAACGCGGAGGGTTAACCTGTTTGGGTTCTCTTTTAAAATGAGATGAGTTCCTTGAAGGGTCTGGACTTATGAAGACAGATGTGCTTTGTTGGCTCCTTCTAGGAGCCTAGGGATGGGGTTGGTGGGTGTTTGTCCTGGAAGCTGTGGAAGTCGGCGAGGGTGCAAACATTTGAGCAGTCTGCAATGAGCTCTGGGCCCTTTGCTCTTCGACTGTAGAAAAGGAGTCCTATGAACCCCAAGAATTCTTCCCCAGGCCTGTGTTCAGCACCTCCTCCCCCCTATGTGTCTACAGGGACCATCAGGACTTGTGAGCTGCTGACAGTGCTGAGGTGTGAGACCGGAGGTGACACCACAGAATGGTGATGTCTGGAGTCTCTCTCAAGGCTTCTGATTGACTTTCTTGCCTAGGAGACAGTTTGTTTAGAGCATCCTGGGGGACGATCTACTTTATTGATTTATATCTGTGTATGCCCTGGAATATCATATCTCTCCCACCGCTTGGGGCACTCCGTGTCTCAGAGTGTTCTTTGTGGCATCACTCCTTTAGCTGTATAAGGACATTAGTATGGTATTGAACGACTCAGAGAAAACCATATGTCTGTGTATAGCCTACAGTTTCCTTAGGGTCCCTGGTCTAGCTTTGAGGCATGATTTGGGGGAACCCTGGATCATAGTCTGCTATAAGGGGCAGAACAGGGAGGGGCACAGCCAAAATTCCCTGAAATCTAGGCCCATGGAATTTTGATGAGGTGAGAATAGTTCAAAGGAGAAATTCAAACACCAGGGCTTGAGCGAGTCCTGCTCTTAGGTCCTGGCTACAGGGTGAGATGCCCAGCTATCTCTGTGAACCTACGCTGTGGCCCGGGTCATCTCAGGTACAGGGGAATCAGAGGAGAGAGATTTTATTTTATTTTGAATGTGAGAATAGTCTGGAGGCGGGGGGGTGTTGGTCTTGTCTTCCCATGGATCATCTCAGGGGTCTGTGAAGAGTGAGCAGAAGCCAGGGGCTCAGTTTGACAAGGGCTCTGCAGGGGAATTACAGGATGCCGTTGTGAGCTGCAGGAAGCTCCTCTCCTGCCTGGATGATGGATGTGACAGGCTTCTGTGAGAGAGGCAGCCAGCTGCCAGTTGCTTTTCTGGTATTAGCAATTGCTGATGGGGTTCATCTGGAAAGCCCTGGTGGGTAGTATGCACAAGCCAAAGGAGGGCCAGAGGCAACTCACCTGAACCCAGGGGCCTCAAGGGCCCCGACACGTAGGAGGCAGCCATGGAGTACCACCAGCACAGCCTAGGCTGTGGAGGTGAGGGCTGAGTTGGTGAGGGCTGAGTTGGAAGCTGAAGAGGGGGATGGGTGGAGAAACTGATGCCTTTCACATGAGGCAGAGTGACCCAGAGTGAGGTTCATGCCCCATGCACCTCCTCAAGTCTCGAGAGCTGAGTTACTGGCACATGACCCAGGCAGCTCTGCTGCAGCCACTCTTGGCTATTCCCAGGTCTCTGACCCTTCGTTGTGAGCCTCGCTGTGTTTCTGTCTGTTGTTAGCCTTTGTCTTGGACAGTTTGGCTGTTCATCCTTGGCTGAGATATTTAAGAGCTAGTTGGAGTTAGACTTAAATGAGCCTAAGCTTGAAATTCAAAACTGCATACAAGCTCTCTAGGAGCGGGCATTCAAGCCTTTGTGTCTGGTCCCCCCCTGCTTTTCCCTTGGTTTTGTTTCTTTGAAACAGTGTCTCATGTGGCCCAGATCTGCCTCCAATTTTCTATGTAGCTGTAGATGACCTTAAACTCCTAATCCTCCTGCCTCTACTTTTCACGTGCTGAGATGGCAGGTATCTGCCACCATGTCTAGCTTCCCCTGCATTTTTTAAAAAAACCATCTAGCATTTGTAGGTAATACCTGTAGTTAATTGGAAATGCTGAAGTTGTCATTTTCCTGAGAATGCTGGGCTCTCACCTGGGACCCTAACCTATGTTGTTTTCTCTCCCTGGAACACTCATCTGTGCCTCCATTTCAGAGATGCCTGGTTCATCCCATGAGGCCTTTCTTCTTCCTTCCCTCCCTCCTTCCCTTCCTCCCTCCGTTCCTCCCTCCCTCCCTCCTTCTTTCTTTCTTTCTTTCTTTCTTTCTTTCTTTCTTTCTTTCTTTCTTTCTTTCTTTCTTTCTTTCTCTCTCTCTCTCTCTCTCTCTCTCTCTCTCTCTCTCTCTCTCTCTTTCTTTCTTTCTTTCTTTTGACAGGGTTTCTCTGTGTAGCCCTGGCTGTCCTGGAACTCTCTCTGTAGACTAGACTGGCCTCAAACTCAGAGATCTGCCTGCCTCTGCCTCCCAGAGTTTCTCTGTGTAGCTCTGGATGTCTTGGGACATTCTCTCTAGACCAGGCCGGACTCGAACTTAGAGATCCACTTGCTTCTGTCTCCCCAGTGCCGTGAGGCTTTTCAAAGAGCTTGTGTCTCATGTTTGCCAGAGGTTCTTTCCTGATGCCTTCTGCTCTCCAGTCTGGAGGAAGGTGTCCCTTCTGAGTCCTCCAGAGGAATGTGTACAGGCCCTGGTCACAGTTGCTTCTTTCTTTGACTGCATTGTGGTGTGTCGTTGTCCTTAGTCTCTTCCGCAGGGAACCACTTTCTTCTGGGCCTTCTCAGTGTTTAGCTGAGAGCCTGAGGTGGAACTGGTGATTTGTTTAGCTGCTAATTGTCCATGTCCCTTTGTCCCCTTGTCCCAGTAGAGTGTAAGCTCCCTGTGACCAAGAACTTGTTTTCCTCATTCCCTCTTAAACCTAGTATTTGGCACAGCCTGTAACAAATAGCTGTTGAGTGAATACACAGAAGTCACAGGCTGTGATTCACTTTTTATTTCCCCTGGAGTGCCCTACTGACCTCATGTGAGGTCCTCAGCATACCAAATGGCTCAGTGGGATGTGCGTCCAGTGCTCAGCCTTAGTACACTTTTGATCTTCTCTGCTGGGTTCCTTTCCGGTCTGTGCTGCTGTGCCCTGCTCCATGGAGGGGTCCCAGCTCTGCATGAACCGTGAAACACGAAGGAGTGAGGCCTCGTGAGCCTGACCTGGGCTAGAGCACACGGATACATGCTAATCCCCCCTTTGTATCATTTTGATATATACCTCATTTTTTTTTTTTCTCAAATGGGGCTAGAGAGATGGTTCAACAGTTAACAGCTCTCGATAGGCAATTATGGAGAACAAAGTTTGCATCCCAGGGCCCACATAACAAGCTGGGTGTCCACAAATGCTGTAACTTCAGTTCCTAAGGGTTTGTTTGACAAACCTGGCCTCTGCAGGTACACATATCTATTCTGATTTCTCTCTCTCTCTCTCTCTCTCTCTCTCTCTCTCTCTCTCTCTCTCTCTCTCACACACACACACACACACACCTACCTCGATCGAGTAAGTGTAAGGAGCATGCTTTCTCAGATGGTCCTGCAGGGTTGGTTAACCGATCGACCCTCCGAAGTGAGTCCCTGCCTTGGCTGTTTCTCCAGCCTGGTATCACACTCTCAAAGGTGTTCCTCAACCGGGAGCTTTTGGTCCAGGCTCTGGGAAGAAACTTGGGAGAAACTCGACTTAAAATAACCAGTTTCCACCCTGGCTCTCTCACTAGTTCTAACTTTGGGTCAAACCCTTTGACTTTTCTTTCTTCAGCTGAAAAGTGCTTGTTTCCTGCACACTGTGCTCTGTGGGGTTTGGTCGGGTTCAGCCCCTGCTTTATCAGCAGCAGGCCACTCACTGAAGGCGTCTTTCTTCTCTTCCTCAGTGTTTTTGTAAAATGGCCTGGCCTCCTGGCTGGAGAGGCCTGGTGAGCAATGTTGTTGAACTCGAGCTTCAATCTGGTGGGAAAGCCAGACCAGGAGCAAAGGGTGACTAGGCCAGATGACTCAGGGATTTGGCAACGGGATCATTCTTTGGAGCATTCTGTAAACATTGGTCAATAGACTCTTGCAACATGCCTGGCAGGTGGGAGGCGGGAAGAAGCAAGGGCGTGGAGGATGTGGAGGCAGGGAGGAGACCAAACATGTTGCTCACAGAGGCCAAGGGTGACCGGCTAAGATGCTCCTCCGCCACACTGGCAGGCGGCAGTGGTGATCAGTTCTCACGGTCCTGGTCTCTCTCTTCACCCTCCTTTTCCCCCAACCTCACAGAATTATTATTATTTTTTAATTCAGAGAGCATTTCCAGAGTTCTGCATGCTCCTTTCCCAAACTTCATACCCCAAAGCCAAAGAAAATAAAGTCCAATATCTGGTCTTATTATAGAGGCTGGAACAAGGATTTGGGGAGCGGAGGCTTTGCCCAGCTCTCTCTTGGTTAAGCTAATATATACCCATATACCTCTTCAGCCTGCGAGTGTGGTAGGTTCTCTGTGCTTTTTGCCCATAGGTTCCTGGGAACTCGTTGAGAAATACTCAGGAAGATGGGTGAGCTTTCCTGGCTTTTAGTCATTACATCTTGAAGTCTTTTTTTTTTTTTTTTTTAAAGATTTATTTATTTATTTGATGTATATGAGTACACTGTAGCTGTCTTCAGACACACCAGAGGAGGATACAAGATCCCATTACAGATAGTTGTGAGCCACCATGTGGTTGCTGGAAATTGAACTCAGGACCTCTGGAAGAGCAGTCAGTGCTTTTAACCTCTGAGCTGTCTCTCCAGCCCCATCTTGAAGTCTTAAGGCTTCACCATGGCTCAACATTGAGCAGGGATCCCAGGGGGTCCCCAGGGGGTTCCCTCTTTCCTCAGCAGCCTGCATCACTCAAAGCATTCACAAAAAAGGAGAGATTGGGGCCAAGGTGCATGGCTTTCCTGCCCCCTCCACAGAGGTGGGCCCCTCCTCCCAGAGATGCCTTCCTCTACATCAAAGGGATTGATTCCTGTCCTCCTGGGAATACCTAACTGGGCTGAGCCATCGGCAGAAGGAAAAGGGAGGTCAGCACAGATGGATAGCCTGGCTGAGCTTCTGTGTCTGCTGGTCTACCTCCCTGACCCGGGTCTTGGGCCTTCTTTTTTGATGGCAGCTAGAGGCAGGAGGCCTGAGGCCTTCTCCCACATGGCCAGTGAGTCACTAGTCACACTCCTGCCTTTAGGGGCCTTGTGGTCAGGTGCCTTGGAGACCCTTTGTTCTAGTCATGGCTTACGCTGATGGCCCCAGGGGCCTCATTTCCTCAGTCTCTAGACAGCTGCTGGCTATGGAGGAATTAGTGCTAGCAATGAGCCAACTAGATGAAGACTTTCTCTCCAGGGGAGTCTCTGAAGGGGGAGGGGAGGGGGTGACAACCCGGGAGGAGACAGGCTGGGTGAGAGGGAAGCTAAGTGGCCAGGGGTGTCCTCTGTAGTTCTGGCACAGTCATTTCCAGATGAGCACATTGGTAGTCACACATGAGTACACTGCTTGCAAGTCACCACAGGTGCTGGGCTAACTTAGTCCAACTCCATCCCGTTCCTTCCCCACCTTTCCAGTTCTTACCTCCTCTCCATACTCCATACTGTGATCGTCAGTGAGGATGAATTGTGTCCTTTACCTCATAGTGGATCTCAGAGTGTGGCACCTGAGCCAATAGCATCTGCCTTAGCAGGGAATCTCGAAATGCAAATCCACAGACTCAGCTCAGACCTAGGGAATCTGACACACTCAGCATATAGCCCAGCCACCCTGGATGAACAGGCCCTCAAAGGGACTTGAAGGCTTCAAGCACTTGCTTTGTCACCATGTCTGTGAGGGTCTGAGTAAAGGAAACCTTGTCCGTAGCAGAGAGGCAAGGTAGGTTCAGGCAAATGCTCTACTGAGCTGGGTTCCTGGTGAAGACCCCATCCACCCACCCATCAGCAGCTTGCAAACGTTACTGGAGGCTCCTGTCAGCCGCAGACAACAGAGGCTTCCAGGAATGCTGAGCAGGCCCTTTCTGGTTAGACTGCCGATGGGGAACGAAGGCAGAGGTAGAACTGCTCTTCTTTTCAAAGTGTTGAGAAGTGGGGAGGGATGGTAAAAAGAGAAAGAGAAGAGGAGAATGAACCAGATGGAATGGCTTCTCCTTCAGTAGCGACTTGTGTGAGGAATGAGGTTAGTCGGTGGGCAGACCTCTTCTCTGGAAGGGTGTCATTTGGTTTTCTGGCTGCTCCTGAGTATGGAGCACAGAGTACGATAGAAAGGGGGAGGGGGTGGATGAACACTCAGGAGAACCTGGGCGTGGTGCTGCAGGCCTAGAGTCTTAGTATTTGAGAGGCTGAGGCAGAAGAATCCCAGGTTTCAGAGCAGCAATCTAAGCTAAAGTGTGATTCTAATCTCAAAAAGGCAGAGGAGGAGAAGGCGGGGGAGGGCTGGGGAAGGGGAGGAAGAAGAAACAAGTCATGAAAGATGAACAGTTTGGGCACGTTTGTTGTGGCTTGAGGCAAGTCTTTGTGGCCTGTCCCAAACTACACAACTGGACTGGTCGTGTCAGCGTCACTAACCTGAAAACAGTGCTTTAAGGATAAGATGAGCCAGGCAGTGGTGGCGCACGCCTTTAGTTCCAGCACTTGGGAGGCAGAGGCAGGTGGATTTCTGAGTTTGAGGCCAGCCTGGTCTACAGAGTGAGTTCCAGGATAGCCAGGGCTACACAGAGAAACACTGTCTTGAAAAAAAAAAAAAAAAAGGATAAGATGAGACCCTCGTAGAAAATCCTTGGAAAGCTAAACTGTTTGGTACTTAACAATGCTTGGTGTGTGTGTGTGTGTGTGTATGTTGAACCCAAAGTGCAAGCAGATTAGCAGATTTAAGGGGCAGTCAAGTTAGAAAGGCCAACTGTTAGAAGTCAGGACATCTGTATTCTACTTTCTTTTTTGCATCTTCCCAGTCTTATTATCAAGAGTCAGCTGCTTTCCCCATTTAGGCCTCAGTTTCCCCATGGTACAATGGGAACACTCAATTAGACCATGTTTCCTAGGCATGCTAAGCTTTAGCAGCCTATGAGTCCAGAACTTTGCATAGTTGGTCCTCAAGGTCTTGACTTTCAGGTGAGCTCCATGATAGTCTTCTCTTTGCTTCATTGAGAGAAACCAAAGAGGGACACACGAGGATATTGTTGCTAAATTCAGGATTCAGGCCCAAAGCGAAGGATGGAGACAGAAGGCAGAGCTGGAAGGCTGTTGGGAAGGGTGATGTATTCTCTGAGACAATTTGCTGAGAGTCTGCATGATTTTTTTTTAAACCTCTGAAGCTTAGATTGGCAACTCATAAACAAAGGAGTTCCCAAGAAAGAAAAGCAAGTGGCTGGCTTTATAGACTTTGGTCCTCCCACTTCGCTGGCTCCATGACATGGGAGATTTGAATTTCCCTTTTTTTTCTTCTCCTCTTTATCCCATCACACGTGACAGCTGGAGACCAAAAGGGAGGTTGCTTGAATTCTACGTTGCCTCTCCCTCTTCCATAGTTGACCTTAGGCGGACTATTCAGAAAGGAAGGTTGAGGGTGGACAGCTGCCTTCAGGAAGGGAAGAGAAGAGAACCCAGTTTCTCTTTACCAGACCCCACCTTCCTGCATCCCCAGCACCATCTCTGGTCCTGGCCACCTGCCACCTCTGCTGCCACCCAATTCAAGGGTGTTCACCCTGAGACTCACATGCATTCTTTCTGTTCTTCCTTGTTGGGGGACACTCACAACCCTGGGAAGCAGATTAAGTGGTCAAACCGGTATCAGAGCACCTCAGGGCCCTAGGAGGCTGTAGCCTTCTCTCCTGGGAACGGCCTGAGGCTATTTTACTCCCTTAGTCAGCACTGGGCGGGAAGGGTGAGGGCCTGGGAACGGCCAGTGGCGTGAGCTTCTGTAGCAATTGCACCTCTGTAAACACAATAATAGCAGGTCTGGGATTATGGTTGTCATCCCTGATAATTATCAGCTGCAGTGCCTTTCCCCCCTAGGTGGACCACACCGGGCTTATCACTGCACAGGGGGTTGTGGTATAAGTTCCAGACTTCCAGATCGCTTTCTCTAGTTGCTAGGCAACTGAGAGTATGTGTCGGGAGCAGGGATCTCATTTAGGAAAATCTCCCCAGGTCTCCCAAATTACTGAAGTCTAAATTGATTGTTCTCCAAGTGGGGACCTTGCATGACTGACTGCTCCCCTGGGAAGGTCAGAGGCTGTTCTAAATGAACGAGGCTGTTCTAAATGAATGACAAGCTGGGCTGGTAGCAAGTGAGGCATCCAGCCTATGCTGGAGAGTGGAGGGAGGGAGGGAGGGAGGGAGGCCATTTGGATGCTTAGATTCCATAAGTTATTTAGGCATGGGTCTGAAAACGTCATGCTGGGTCAAGGTTAATAGGACCCAGAGCAATGGCTCCTGCTGCACCCCAATTGTTGACATGAGAAGCAGCTTGTATCTATCTGCAGTGCCATGGCCAGATGAGGAGGTCCAGTCGAGGAGCAGATGAGAGAGGAGGAAGTTGGGTTGGTGATAGCTGGCTTGTTTTGGTGGCAAGTACTTGTGTGTCAAGAGACAGACCCAGTTGTCTTTTGTCCACTCCCAGGCTCCCTGGTACAGTGTGTGTGACCACAGGGAAAGGGAAGACTTTTGGAATTGCCTTGATTTCTTACTGAAGGTGATGTAATTTAGCTCTGCCCCTCACACTCCAACCTCCCACCACTGCATGGTTTGGGGATCCATTCCTGAGAGTCTTAGTTTCTGTATCACATGTTGGTACAGAACTGTAGAGAAAAAGAGGGAGTAAAAAGTATTGATCCTGGTTTCTGTTCCTTTTTTTTTTTGGAGACACATTCATGCTATGTAGCCCACATTGGCCTTAAATTCACAGCAATACTCTTGCCTTAGCTCCTATTAGACTCTCTCTCTCTCTCTCTCTCTCTCTCTCTCTCTCTCTCTCTCTCTCTCTCTGTAATGTTTTGTATGTATGGTTGCATGTGTGTGGAGGTCAGAGGTCGATGTTGAGTGTCTTTTCAGTTGCTCTCTACGTGAGTTTTTTTGAGGCAGGTCTCATGCTGAACCCAGAATTTACTAATTTGGCCAAACTAGCTGAGAAGTGAACTCCAGGGATTCTCCTGTCTCCACTGGAGACACACTGCTGGGTCTGGCTTTTTATATGGGTGCTGGGGACTTGAACTCATGGCCTTGTGCTAGTACATCATGCAGTTTACCTATGGTGCCATCTCTCCATCCACCCCTATTGGATTTTGAAGACTATGCTGTGTACATGGTAGAAGTTCCTAGCTGTGAAGAGAAATCAAAGACAAAAGCATTAGCATCTGTCTAACCTTCCTTACACTAGGGCAGGTGCTATGGCCAAGAGGGAAATGAAGACCAGTGTGACCCAGTTTTTGCTCTCAGGGAATTCATGCTTTAACCAGGGAGGTGTCACATGCTCTTCTGCAAATGAAGGTCTTTTTTCTTTCTGGGAATGAGGTGCTCACAACAGCAGAGGTTGGGGCCTTGCCCAAGGTGGAGGCAGTAAGAACCGGTTTGTCTTCCCAGAGAAAAAAAGACTTGCTTGGGGCCTCTGCCTGCCAGAATGCGCATGCTCAGATAGCCTGAGTCAGGCTGGGGAGCACCTCCTAGTCGCGCTGGAATCCCGCTGGGGCAAGTGGCTGTTGGGAGCCGACTGTGGCAAAGCGTTCCCAGGGATGGGAGGCGTTCCCGGGGATGGGAGCTGAGGAGGTGGATTTGTAAGGCTTCTAAATGGGTGGCTGGGTGCCAGTAGATCCTGACCAGTCCTCCATTTATTGCCCTGAGGAGATGGCTATAAAAAATTGCTCGACCACCAGGCAGTGGTGGCGCACGCCTTTAAACCCAGCACTTGGGAGGCTGAGGCAGGCGGATTTCTGAGTTTGAGGCCAGCCTGGTCTACCGAGTGAGTTCCAGGACAGCCAGGGCTACACAGAGAAACCCTGCCTCGAAAAATCAAAAAAGAAAAAAAAAATTGCTCAACCACTTATGGTCACTGTACTTAAAGACATGTCAGAGATCACGGTCATCTTCATACATACTCAGCAAGTATGATCTAGATATCCTTCACATGTGTCAAAACCGTCGTCTCAGACCAGCTTCGCTCTTGCTGGCTGGCGCTGCATCAGCCACCAGCCTTGACTGCCTTCTTCCTGGGTGCCTGCCTCTCTGTCTCTCGTTCCCACTTGCTGTTTCTGCTTTGCATGCCACCAAAGTATATCTTGATCCCGCTTGCTCTTTCTCCCTCCCGAGTCACCGGCTTCATCCAGGCAGTGATTCGTTTGGTCATCACAGGCATCTCAAGACGGACTGTGTGTGGAACCTTCTCCCAATCTGCCATCAAACAGTCCCTGTCTGGGACCTTCAAAATGATAGAAAAATGAAAGTCCCCTTGAAGCTTAGTTGTGCTGCCATCTCTCATCAAACTTCACACATACTTTCATCCCCAGCACAAACCTTGCAACGTGCTGCCTGCTGGCTTACCTCTACCCACCATTAACTCAGCCTCTTCTGGATTTGGTTTGGCTGTCACCTCCCAGACTCCTCTTAAGGCCTCCCAACATAACCCAGGCCCTCCCTTTTAGTTAGCATTTTCAGATCCCCCAAGTGAAGGAATTGCCTTCCCAAAGCTACTTGTCTCCACAGTGGCTGACTAAACACAGAGCTATCCAGTGCTTGACAAATAAGTAACGAGTAGGGTTGTCATTTGACAAATGGATAGCTTTCAAAAATAGCATTTTCAGGGGCTGGAGAGGTGGCTCAGTGGTTAAGGGTACTAACTGCTCTCTTCCAGAGGTCCTGAGTTCAATTCTCAGCAACCATATGGTGGCTCACAACCACCTGTAATGGGATCCAATATCCTCTTCCAGCGTGTCTGAAGTGAGTGACACTGTACTCACATACATAAAATAAATATTTTTAAAAATTAACATTTTCAGAATGGAGATACTGTACCAATTACAGAAAGAAGTTTTACAAAGCTACATGTTCCTGAGCGAGTAGGGGACCGGAGCAAGTAGGGCTGGAGCGAGTGAGGCCAGAGTAAGAGGGGGAAGGGAAGGGGGCAAAAGCTGCATGTTCATGCTATGAAGTTAGTATTTGTTGAGGCCAACTGTGGCCTGTGTAGAGTCCTTGCATGTGTCAGGCCATTTTGTCAACAGTGGTGTGAGACTGGGTGATTCAACAATATCCTCTCAGCAGTGACTGCGGCAGCTACGGTTCAAATCTAGGCAACTGCTCTGTTCTATCCACTGCCTTCAATGGTCTCTTCTAGTTAAAGTAGACCATTTAGTGTAGACACAATCTTTTGGCCATTTGGGGGGATCTGTGAGGACTGAAACAACAGAGGGAACAAGGCCTAGGGGTTCAGGGCCAAGACAGTGTGTGATCTAGGTGACTTAAGGACCCAGGACGCAGCCTGCTGGTGTGTAGGTCCTGTTTCTGTCACACTTTACTGCAACTGTTCTTGACCTCCAATCCCGAAGTTGAAATGCCACAAGCTGTCTTAATGGCTGAGGTCTCTGTGACTCTACAGTGTACTGGCGTCAGGTACATTGGGTCTGTGCCCAAATAACCACCATCAGCGTGCAGAGATGCAGAAACAGAGCTTTCTGGAGTAGGAACATGTCCGTTTGTCACCCTCTTGACTAACAGAGCATCTGGTGCCACCTGATACTCAGGACAAGACTGCTACCTAGGTGAGGGAATGATGGTGTGATGTCCAGAACGTGATCTGTCCGGAAAGAACAGAGAATTCTGCCTTCTTAGGTATCATCCCTAAGGCCTTTCAATCCTAAGACACTCCAACTCCTCCCTTAACTGTGCCACCTCCTCTTCCTTCCTGGTCCTTTCTCGTCTCATTGCCGCACTGGGATAGTTAGCATCCCATCCCCCTCCCTCCTGAAGCCTTGAGTTTACTTCAAGAATAACCCATAGCATTTTAACCCATTGAACACTATTCAGTATTTTTTCTCGCTAAGTGCGAGGCTCCATGGGTATCAAAAAGGTGAGGACGTCTGTCCCACACTTAGGAGCTCCTGGGCAGTGGAGCGGCCAATGGGCAACAGGCAGTTTCAGTGATATTTGATGGGAGGTGAGGAGCATCCAGTAAAACTTGTGTAGATGAGGTTCGGGGTGTTTCTTGGAGGAAGAGGCAGGTAGACGGAATGCTGAGCGCTTGTCAGGACCACGGGAATCAAATGCCTCCCTAAATGGCAGGTTAGAGGCATCTTTTACCTCCTCCTCCTTCTCCTCCTCCTCCTCCTCTTCCTCCTCCTCCTCTTCTTCCTCCTCCTCCTCCTTCTCTTCCTCCTCTTCCTCCTCTTCCTCCTCCTCCTCCTCCTCCTCCTCCTCACTTTTCTTCTGTAGGCAGCCTCCTTGAAGGTCCTCTGAACCCATGTGTCTGAGATCAAATGCAGGAGAACATTTTTCATATGAGCCTACAGCATTTAGTTCCTTTTGTTTTCCCACATCCTGTTTTCCAGACCTTTGAATGTTTGCTCTTGTTGAGCCATGGCAGAACCCTGTTGAGTGGTATTGAAAACTAACCACCACCCAGAACCAACTTTTCTAAAAATGAGGTTTCCTGTATCCTAAACTGGCTTCAACTGCATTAGGTAGCTCTTGTCAACCTTGCACTTTTGGTCCTCCTTCCCCACTGCTGGGATTGCAGGCATCACCGCATGGTTTACATGGTGCTGGGAATCGGGCCCGGGGTTTTGTACAAGTTAGGTAGATACTCCTATCAACTGGGCTACGTCCCCGGGGTCCAACATTTCTCTCTTTACCCTTCCATTTTCAAAGAGATTTCGGTCCGTAGACAGTCCTTGGCTGTCTCCTCTATGCTGCAGACCTCCGGTGGCCTCTCCCACAGCGGCTCGACAGGTCTTTCCCACTGAGGTCAGACTGCCCAGCTTCCCGTCTCCGGACGCTTTCAGCTTTCCGATTGCATCTCCTCAGTATTGATCCTTTATTCACCCACTGGGTCATTACTGAGCACCTGCTATTGGCCAGTTTGTTCCAGGAAGAAGGGTGCCGTGAGGAATGGGGCCAAATGATCCCTGTGACACGTAACAGTGAAGACAGATGAAATAAACAAATGAAAAGCCATGTAGTAACTGAATAAAAAATATACATGTGGTGGAGAAAATAATACACAGTGGCAAGCGAAGAGAAGAGACACCAAACGACAGAGGGTAAGAGACGGCTGGAGGGAGGAAGGGTGCGGCCGAGGGGAGGGAGGCACAGGACAGGCAGGGGTGGGGCTGGGACCAGATCACATGGTCTGTTTGCCATAGGCTTGAAGGAACTTGATTTCTTCTCTGTGCTTCAGGGAGTATGGAGAAAAAGAACTTCCCTGGCTGGTGTGAAGATGGGGGTTAAGAACCTTGATTGGGAACAAGAAGAACGGTTAGGAGGATATTAGAGAGCCCCAGGAGAGTGGCAGTGGTGGCTTGGATAGTGCCCCCTTTGAACAACGGTAACAAAGAGGGAAAGAGATAAAAAGACCTGAGATAAGGCTCAGGAGCAGCCACTGCAGGGTAGAAAAAGCTCTAGTGTGGGATCCTGGGACTGAGTCCTCATTGATAAAATGAAGACAATGGCCCCTGCTCTCTGTTTCTCAGGATGGGGAAGTGAGGAAGGTGATACCACCTCCACCTTCCCGTGGTGCCCACTACCCAGTGTGCTCAGGGAAGGAAGCTCAGCATAATTTGCATTTCAGGGACCCTCTTCTTTGTTAGAAGTTGAAAAGGAGAGATTCTAACCCTTGGGGTAACTTAAAATTGGCTCTGTCACAACGAAGGGTGAATCTGGAGGCCTTTCATTGTCTTTCTATGGCAGAAATGCTCCAGCCGGGGCTGAGCTTGTCACTGTCCTAAGGTCAGCTGGTCTCTGTGCTCTCAACAGGAGCCTGTTGTGGGTCAGGGAAGGAAGAGGAGGGACTGTATGCAGAAAGGACGGGATTCCAGAAACTCTGCCTGGGTGGACATTGACCTGCTGTGGGTGGAGCAGGTCAGTTCCCAGCCCTTTCCGTCGAAGTTCTAAGAGCAGAAGTCCTAGCCCTGGAAATCCCCAGCCTACGCTGGCTTGTGGCCTACTTTGTCCTGAAGCCCTATGGGAGGTCTGGGGACAGGGTGCACAGAGATTTATTAGGGCGTAAACCAAAGGTCAGTGGAACAGGAGAGTGAGAGTCTCTTTGGATCTGAGTGTGGACCCTGGAATCTCAGGTCCAGGGGGAAATGGGGGAGCTGACGTCAGCCGGGCACCTACAATACGCTGGCAGTATGCCAAGTGTCACGCTGATGACATCAAACATCACCTCCTCTTTTTTGCAACCCTCCCTCTCCCCTTGCTTTTTATGGAGAAAGGACCTTCTATGCAACACAGGCTGGTCTAGAACTCGTGATTCTCCTGTGTCAGCCTCCATAGTACTAGGATTACAGCTATGCAATCCCACTTGTGTCTCCATTTTTCTTCCCTGTCCTAGAAAACTGGGGCTTTGAGGGGTACAAGCATCTTTTCCTCTGCCATAGGCATGGGATTGCTGACTGAATCTGCCCAAAGGACCCAGAGAGCTCCCGTGGTAGGCCTGGGAGCGTGGTGTGGAAAGATCTCACTGATGTGCGCTACACACGGTGGCTGGGTTGGAACCTCCCCTCTCTACTCTGGAGCTTTCCTGAGGGTTCCTGATGGGAAGTTTGCCAACTTCCAGATTACCCAGAAAAGAAACTTTAAGTTGCATCTGACTATAATGCACGGAGCAAGCTACTTAACCTCTCCAAGTGTTGGTTTTCTTTGCAGAACAGAGCTCACAATCCTTACCTTGCTGGTCTATTGTAGGATTACGAATATTACAGTAAGCTGAATAAATGATAGCCCCTGACATATGCCGCGTCATTAAGTACCTTTTAGTGTGCTGTGGAGTGCTGGCAGCCTCCTATGATGCCCTCTATTGCGAAGATGTTGTAGTGCTCCAACAGCCCCTCTCCATCCTCATGGGAAAGCTGTGCTCCCGCAGGTCACCGGGCCCATGCCACGATGCTTGGAGCTCAGACGTGTGGTAGCATCCTTTGCTTTTCAGCTGGCATGCATGGCCCCTTTCCTGGGCTGGTCTGGTGATGAGGACTGGCCCTGTGCCCTGCTCCTCTGCCAGCTGGGTGGCTGGGCCAGCAGCAGCTTGGACAAGCTTGAAGGCCCAGCAGGGCCTCTGTGAACGGCAGCCTTCCTGAGCCCTCCTTTAGCACTGGGCCATCTGGTGCCTCTGTCCCCTTTTGTGTGCCTGGGGTGAGATGGCAGAGGCAGGGAGGCAAGACAGGAGGGGACTGGGGGTGCCATGGCCAGCTTTCTTCCCAGTTGAAGAAGGAAAAGTTTGAGGGAAGCCAATCCTGAGAAAGAGGTAGCCACCGCAGACTCAGGAGGGACTGACTAGGCAGGATGAGGTTGGTGTTGCGCTCTCTCTCTCTCTCTCTCTCTCTCTCTCTCTCTCTCTCTCTGTGTGTGTGTGTGTGTGTGTGTGTTTCTATAGAGTCTGATAGATACAAGGAAGGGAAGACAGATCGGGGTACAGGAACAAAGCCAGAAGCAAGGTGCAGAGTGGAGAAGAAAGCCTGACCTAGAGCATGAATCGAAGTCACCAGAAAGCTACAGAGGGACTGGGGGCTTGGCCTCATTGGTACAGTGCTTGCCACATAAGCGTGAGAACCCAACTTCAGCTCCCTAGCACCTATTGGAAAAGCTGAGCCTCTTGTGTGTGCCTGCAATCCCAGCGCTGGAGAGGTGGAAACAGGAGGATTCTTGGGGCTTCCTAGCTAGTCAGTCTGGCTGCTCTGGTGAGCTTCAGATTCCATGATTGTTCCCATCTCAAAATAAATAAATAAATAAATAAATAAATAAATAAATAAATAAATAAATAATAAATGCAGTGGAGAGAGATTGAGGAAGGTGCCCAAAACCAACCTCTCCTCTCCACATCCAGGGACACGGATCCATGGCCACCGTGCCCTCCCAGAAACCTGTGAGCTGGAGGAATGGACAAAGGTGTTAGCAAGTCTCTGAGGGAAATGTATGTGGTTGCCCTCTTTCTGCTCAAGGAAAAGGAAGTGAGAGAATGTGGCTGGGGTCCTTCCCTGTTTAGGTGTAGGGGAAAGGAGGTGGCTGAGGCCTGTGGGTGGGTCATTATAGCAGCCCTGGAGTCCCAGTAACCCCATCCACAGCTCCAGCTTGGGTTCCTGTCACACTGTTGAGAGGGAGGCTAATCCTACCAAGAGTCTTCAGGATGGGTGTAGTCTCTGGGGCTGGGGAGAAAAAGTCACCCTGGCAAACAGTCATCCTCTTTGGTGTGGTTCCCATGGCACTGGGGCTGGGGTGGGCTTTAAAGACTCTAAACTCTGGGGTTTCACAGTGGCATAGCATGCGGGACAGTTAGCTGATGACAAGCGTAGTCCGTGACAAGGGCACTGCTATGCGTTTCTCTGGAGTTGTGGTAGTTGAGCTTCTTTTCTGTGTTCGGCAAACACTTTTCTTGGGAGCTGCCCAGACTGACCTTGGGTTGGAAGCATCTCTTCCTGAAGGTACTGTTCTCAGAACCCACTCAGAAATAAGCTCCCCCGCCTGGCTGGTTTTCTAGGCATCCCCCCAGTCTTAGCTACACCTTTCTGATTTGTGGCAAACCCTCTTGATGTCCCCGAATAGGCCTTGTCATTGATTTCAGCATCTGTCTCCAGGTCCCATCTGATCACCATTGCTGTCCTTGAAGCAGGCAATCTCCTCTGAACTGATTCCTGACAGAGCTGCCGGCAGAGAACAGTAGGCAGCGAGGAAGCTGAGTGTGATTGATTTTGCACATGTAGGACCATTTAACATCAACCAAGCCCACAGAGGTTTGGTTTTCCCCCTCCACCATCATAGTCATTTGGAGAGCATGGGTTAGACACTCTAGGGGAACATTCTGTAACTCTGACACTGAAGTAGAGGCATCCCAACCTGCTCCCCGAATGGGCCAGTGTGTCATGGTTCCTGCTTTGCTCAGCTTCCAAGAGGACCGCAGTGTGGGTAGGGAGAGCCCATGGCCAGAGTCACGTTCCCCTTGAGGAAGGTCAGGCCGTGGCTCAGAAAATCTTTAAGGTCACCAGGTGAAACTGAAAATGGAATGAACTAAATAGGTAGGTGATGACCATTCACACGTGTCTGCAGACAGGCTCACAGCTGGCTTGTCTGAGCTCCCTTGGGTAGGTATGGAGGTGACCTTAATTAACTGCTATTTATTGAGTACTTATGGCTTGCGCATTATATACAGATGGCCACAATCAGTCCTGCCAACCGCCTTGAGAGGCATGAGCGAGAAAGGCACGGTCCAGAGAGACTAAGGCATATTCCCACTATCACACAGCTGGTAAATAGCAAAGTCACTTTTTAAACTGTCACCAAAGGAGGACAAAAGCTGGGTGCTTTCCAGAGAGCTGTCCCTCTGTCTGGCCTGAAGGGAATGTGACAGGATGAGGGGCATGGGTGCTGAGGTACTGTTGGAGAGGGTCAGAAATGGTTGCAAGGTAAGCCCCAGGGCTAAAGACGCAGCGAGCGGCAGGCAAGGTAGAGCACTAGCCTAGCATACATGACACCTTGGGTTTGACCCTCCAGCACTGTATAGATTGGACATGGTAGCATATGTCTATAAATCCAGCATTTGAGATGTGGAGCCAGAAGGATCAGAACTTCAAGGTCATTCTCGGCTACACAGTAAGTTCAAGGTCAAACTGAGACACATGGGTCCCTGTCTCAAGGGGGGGGGGCATGCCATCTCTTCAGCCTGAGCAGGACATTGATGTTTGGAAGCTGGCATGCATTTCTTTTGAATGGAGAGACTAACAGTCACAGAAGCACTGCGCAGGGCTGGAGGGATGGCTCAGTGGGCAAAAGTGAGTGCCTGAACTTGGATCCTAGCCCACATCAAACGCTGGGAATGACTGCACCTGAGCCTGGAAAAACCCCAGGGCTGTGGGGAGCAGAGGCAGAAGAACTACTGGGGCCTGCTGGTTGCCAGCCTAGCTGTACATCCATAAAGGCCCTTTCTGAAAGGAGTAAGACAGTGTGATAGAGCAGGACACCTGACGTTCTCTTCTGATTTCCTTGTGCATGCACACAGACAGACAGACAGATGGACTGACTGACTGACCGACCACACACACACACACACAGAGACAGAGATAGACACACATACTGACAGACACACAGAGACAGACAGACACACACAGAGACAGAGACAGAGATAGGGATAGACACACACACACACACACACACACACACACACACACACACACACACACACACACACACTCGGTTCAGAATGTGGGCAGAACACAAAGCCTGGAGAGAGGCTTGGACGTTCAGGTCATGTAGGGGCTACTTTGTGGTTCTGTTTTCTTCTTTAAGGGTGAGATCCAATGAAATTGTGGAAGAAGGAAGGTGCATGTCTGAAGCTGCCCTGTCGTGGCTGCGAAGGGGGACCACTGAAGGAAAGGAAGCATCAGGACCAAGGAAGAAGGTGCTGTGGAAGGGGTGTGTGAGGACATATCCACGGAGACAGGAGACATCGGTAGGCCGGGTGAGTGGGAGGATTGAAGAGTGATGCTGGCTAGGAGGGTGGGGGGGCGCTATTTATAGAAATAGGGAAGTCACTGGCAGGAGGTGTTTTGTGCAGGGGAGGGGACAGGAAGGGGAAGGAGGGGAGTAGATTCAGTTTGGGGGACACAAATTAGTGGATGGATGTCTAGGTAGTGGTGGTCAGTACCAGGGGTCCCTGACCATTAACCTCAAGTCTTCATGAGGAGGGTGTTTGGTGGCCTCACTGTCCCCGAGGTGCTGGGCTCACTGTTGACGATGCTCAGCTTTTCATTTGTGCCTCATGGTGGCCTCAGAAGCTTGAGTGTTTGGGGAATTCTGAGATTGTCATCAGCTGGTACTTAGAGACAAGGAGCGTGCCACCGTGCCAGCCCATCCCCCTCTGTTGGTCCTTTAGGCCTTCATGAAATCTACAGCTACAGCATTTGTTGCCTTAGAGCTGTTCCCAGGCTGTCTTCACACAGACCCACTAAGGCCTACTCCACTTTCCCAAAGGACCAATCCCTCATCCTTCACAGCCCTGACCTGACAACAGAGGCCGAATTAGAGCCTAGCCACGAGACCGGGGAGACATTCTGGCTCACAAGGCCTGGCAAAGCTCTGCCTGGGAGAAAGCAGAGACCCATTCATCCTTCCCCTGAGAAGGGAGTTGTCTGGATACCGACGACTCCTGGATCCCCCATTCACCAACTCTGACCCCTTAATCATTTCACAGAGACAAACACCATGTGAATCTAAATTTTAGAATTGGGTTAATTCCAATTTCTAGGATGAGAGAGACAGTTCTACAAAAACCCAAATTATAAT
This sequence comes from Uromys caudimaculatus, assembly GCA_028551405.1. Classification (NCBI taxonomy): domain Eukaryota; kingdom Metazoa; phylum Chordata; class Mammalia; order Rodentia; family Muridae; genus Uromys; species Uromys caudimaculatus. The sequence continues at coordinate 36,386,273 of CM052711.1, forward strand.
GGAAATAAAGAGTCACTTATTCAATCCAGTGAGTTCTGCAGCTATGCTAAGGTGACCACAGCCTTGACAGACCAAGCCTTAGGCCGGTGCTCAGGGGGGTGGTGCTAGACAAACACACTTCAGGAGGAGTTATAAGTCAGATTTGGGGAACTTCGGGCGTTTTTCCAGAGGAAGTGATGTTTCAACTTAAAAGAAAAAAGAAAGTCAAAAGCTGTTCAAGAAGGAGAGAGAGACTTTGTTGTGGGCCACAAGAACACCAGGAGCCTAAAGGGGAGGGTTCTAGTTCCACCACAGACACCAGAAGGACACTCTCTTAAGGGGACCAGGTGTTCAAAAATGCCTGTTTCACTGCGACTCAGTTGGGAGTGTGTTTAGGATCATTTGAGAACTTAAGAAAACAATCCCCAAACTTTAGAGCAATGCAGTCACCAGGTCCTACCTGCCCTCTGACGTTCTGATTTGACGGATCTGGAGAAAAAAGCTTCAGCATTAGCAGAATATAAAGATCTCCCTATGCGCTGGCTAGGGTGTTTGTTTGTTGTTGTCAATTTGACACAAACTAGGGTAATCTGGGAAGAGGGACCTTCAGTAGGAAAACGACTCCATCGAATTGGCCTGTAGGCAAGTCTCATTTTCTCTATTAATCCCCAGTCCACCATGGCTCACTACAGCCATTCCTGGGCAGGCGGTCCTGGGAAGTAAAAGGTTGCTGAGCATAAGCCGGTAGAGCAAGCCAGTGAGCGACGTCTCAGCGGCCTCTGCTTCAGTTTCTGCCTCCAGGTTCCTGCTCTGACTTCCCTAACGCAGAAGTGTAAGTCAAACAAACCCGTTCCCCCTTCAAGTTTCATCTTATCATTATGTTTATCATAGCAATAGAAAGTAAACTAGGGCAGGGACAGGCTGCACGCTCGAGTCACCTCTGATGTGCAGACTTTTGCTCGCTTACTGGTTGGTTTTCCATGGAGCAAGGAGTGAAGTTCGGTGTCAAGGGGCGAGAGAGAGGAGAGCAGTGTTTTTTACGGTCAGTCAGCCTGGGTCAGGGTCCTCGGCTCTCTCTCTGGAGGTACTACACTCCGTTTCTCCTCTTCTCCCACCTCTCCAGGCTTGTTCTTGAACCAGCTCCTGTGCGTTTCCCTGATAACAGTTTTATCCTTGTCCCCATCCTGTAGGGGAGACAACGGGCTTCTCCTGTAGGACCCAGGTGGACTCCAGGCTCTGCTCTAGGCTCAGGGAGAAGCCCCTTTGCTTGGTACTTTAGGTCCTCCTTTCCCATGCCTTTCCCATGCCCCCCTCACTGGTTTCTGCATCATGAGAACCCCACCCTTACGATGCCCTCCCACCTTGTGGTTGGAACGGAGACCCCATTGTGGGGAACGTGAGGTAACAAGTGAGAAGCAGCTGGTTACACTGTGTGCACAATCAGGATTCAGAGAGAGATGATTGTGGGCCCTTACTGCCTGCTTCCTTTCCTCGGTTTTATTCAGTACAACCCTACCCTAGCCATGGGATGGTGTCTCCCCCATTTTGGGTAGGACTTCCCTCCTCAGTATCTGGAAACATTTTCGAAAACACATCCAGAAGTGAGTGTCCTAGGTGACTCTCAATCCAGTGACGTTGCCAATGAAGACTAACCATCGCACCGCCTTGCCTTTTCTATCCGAATGTCTTAGGATCCTCCCCAAGGCTTAGGGGACACTCCCAGGAAGGTCACTGCATGAAGCATTCCCTGTACCCTCTGCCTTGTGCACCAACAGATGTGCAAGAGAGCAGTGAGCAGAGACTGTATAACCCTCACATTTTCTTTTGGCTTTGTAGTGACACTGTGACACTTCCATGAGGGCTGTGTGTAGGAAATGGAGGAAGTTGCTTTCCTTGTCCTTTCCCCCAAGCCCTATGTCCCCTGACATTTTTTCTCTTTTGAGATAAAAGTCTGGCTCAGCGGTTAAGAGCACTGACTGCTCTTCCAGATGTCCTGAGTTCAATTCCCAGCAACCACATGGTGGCTCACAACCATCTGTAATGGAATCAGATGCCTTCTTCTGGTGTGTCTGAAGACAGTTATAGTGCACTCATATACATAAAATAAATAAATAAATCTTTAAAAAAATTCCCCTGTTTTGGTTTAACTAAAAAGAAAAATTAGAAAGAGGCAATGGTAAAGCAGGAATAGGGTCATCGTAATATCTGACTGCTTCATACTGGGGAACCTAGAAGAATGGGGGTGGGGATGTTTGTCCAGTTGTAGGAGAGTTGGCAGTTTCCTTGCTGTCCAGGGTCTGTGGAGCAATCTGAGGTCAGAAGGAACAGGTCCAGTAGAAGTGTCTGTGTCTGAGAGGAGATTGGAGCATCTGAAGGTTGCTTCTCTGGAGCTGTCCTGGTGTGGTAAGCGCCTGGACTTGACAAGATGTCGAAACACATTATTATAGGTAGAAAAATAGATTAAGTACATTTGGGAGAAAGAAAATTTTTTGAAGATGTACATTTTAAACCCAGAGGAATCCCACCCTTTGGAATAGGTAGTAAGCGGGAACTTTAGGTAGATGTACTTATCTGGATGGTGTCTATTGGGTCCATGAGAGGCAGATCTGGGTGGATTTTCTGTAGCTTATAAGTTTATAAAAGAGATAACAACATGAGTTAGCAACATGAACAGTCTAAGATGAACCTTTTGTGGAGCAGAAGGGACAAGATTAAAAAGTTGAAAAAGTTGGATCATATAGTGGAATGTTTTATTAGTGTCAGGCAAATTATAGGAACTTAGATAATATTAGGACAGTGGTATAGCAAGAAGAGGAAATATGAAGCATTTAATTAATGGAAACCGAGTTTAGGTAAGGAAATAACAGATTACATCTGTGAAAGCTTAGCTGTCAATGTTGTCAGAAGTCTGAGAAAGAGTAAACAATAATCTAGCAGTTATATTATTTAAAAAATGACAGAGTCCACTCTTAAACAGTTCCCTGGTCTCTGTGACAGCTTGGGTAGAGTCAGTCTGGCATTCAAGCGCAGAAGACACAGGGCTTTTTCTCTGTGGAATGGATACACATGACATGAGAAGTAGCTTACCTTGGTTTAGTCAAGCCCCTTGACCCAAAGTATCCGGTTTTGTCCACTGCATTTTCAGTGATTGTCCTACCACAATCTAGGCAATATCCTGTAGCTGTGTCCACATCTTCTGAGACCATCGACCATCTTGGGCCAACTGTCAAGGACTTTGGGAATTCTGTCTGCCATAACTTAAGAATTAACAAACTTCTGACAGGATTGAGAACTGTATATATTGGTTATTACTGAATAGAATTTAATAGCAGTAGCAAAGAGACATATGGCTAGGACCAGAATAAGGAAGCAGGCAGCAGTGGCATGGAAAGAGAGGGAAAGAGGGAGAAAGTTCCTTGTGTGTGCTGGAAGGTGGAAACACAATCAGGGATCAAGGACTGGGGGAGCACAAGCAGGCTGAGGGAGCCCAGCAGAGAGCGAGGGAGAGGGGAGGCAGCAGAGTCCCTGGCAGGGGGCGGAGACAGAAGGGGCTCCCATGTGCAGAAGCAGCAAGGTGAAAGCTGTTTTAAGATTAATAGAGGGTGAGCAGGGCCAAAGCTGTGTTTCCGGTGGTTGTGAGCTTTGGCAGGTGGTTGTACGCACATGGGAAAGCATGTCTAAAGGAGGGGACCTCCAGCAGGACACAAGGGGTGGGGCCAGACCCACCTTTCCTGCTGAGAACCAAGAGCAGAGAGGAAGAAGTGCAGCAAGTGGGGTGCCCGGCAGAGAGCATGAATCAGACTTGCTTCTCCGACAAACTAGCTGAACCAGTGGTTTCAGCAAGCCGCAAATGAGAGGGGGCAGGGGGAATCTGTACTATGGGTCCTTAGCAAGATGTTTATCGAGATGGAGAGATGGAGAGAGAGAGATTGCTTTAGACCAAGCCATCCCATTAAATAGGGACAAAGGCAGCGAAGATTGACCCCTGGGGGAGACACGTGGGGGGTGGGAGCTAATGCTGAGAGGCAGTGCTCCTGAGAGAGCAGTCATCCAGGCCTGGCCTGGAATTCTCAGTGGCGAGAAAGTGAAAGAAAAGAGGAATGTCTCACCCAAGGGAATAAGTCCTAAAATAAGGGTCAGTGAAAGACTGTCTCCCATCCTCAAGGACAAAACAGGGTAGCTCTGAACTCAAGAACTCTCCCCAGGGACCATGTGGATGGTCATTTACTCAGGGTGGCAAAGGAGTAGCTCTGAGCTCAAGAACTCTTCCCTGAGTCCATGTGGATGGTTACCCTGACCAGTGAGGGATGGGGGACTTACCGGTTCTTTTGAGATAGGGAGTGTGGATCATTCATGGTGGCTGAGGTGGGATGCAAACCTGCAGAGTTTCTAATCCGAGTCACTCGGCACCAATGATGTGTTTATAAAAATGATAAGATGTATATTATATGGGTGTGGGGGGGTAGGGAGGGGTGGGGGAAGGGTGTACCTCAGCGGGCCCATGCTGAGGCATCCCTTTCCCCAGAGGGACCAGACACACTTGAAGGTATAGTATAGAAATAGAGTTTATTTAGGGCATGGGGAGGGGAGTTAAGAAGGTAGTAGAGGCAGAGAAAGGCAGAGAGAGGGAGAGAGTAGAGAAGTAGCAGAGTGGAGGCCGGTCATAACCACGTGGGGGGGGAGGGGAATGGGGACAGGTAAGAGATAAGAGATGCAAGAGATAAGAGAGCAAGGAGAGGCAAGCAGCCCCTTTTATAATGGGCCAGGCCCACCTGGCTGTTGCCAGGCAACTGTGGGGAGGAGCATACCTGGCTGTTGCCAGGTAACTGTGGGGTGGAGTTTAGACAGAATGCTAACACTTTCTATATAGAGCAGGCTGACCTGGAACTTGTTATGTAGACCAGGATGGCCCAGGATTTGCATTGACCCAACTGCCTCTGCCATCCGAATACTGGAATCATACCACCACATCCTCCTTCACCCATTATTTTTCCCCCCCAGCTTACCTGGCTTTAGTTCATTTCCTGTAGCTCTTTGGCTTTTAGAGGTGACATTTCCAGAGGATCCTTGACAATCTTAGAGACCCTGGAAGTCTCACACCTTAAATTGCCATCCTTGCTGGAACCAGTTTCTTTTGCACTTTGATCTTTTAGCTGGGGATCTGGTGATGGTCACGCCCTTCAGGAGGTGTCAGAAGGGGACAGAAAATGTCAAGAATATTGTGATGTTTTTCTGTATATGCATCTTTGCATATTTCCACTGTTTGGCAATAGTCTAGTGTCTATTATGGGTGAGGAAGACATGCCTGGGCATGTCTGGTGGACAGGCTGGCCAGGAGCCCATAGGCTTGAAGACCAAGTTGATCCTTGAGAGGAATGTTTGGCTTCTACAGCAAAGTGAGCTGGGCTTGGTCTGAGTCATGGAGGGAAAGGTCTTCTGTGAGCACAGATAGATATTGACCATGATGATGGTGGTCGTAGTGGTAGGTAAACGAAAAAGAGAAACCAAAGGACATGACTGCTTCTAGGTATGATGGAGGAGAAAGGTTATTGTAGTATGAGGAGAGCATAGCCAGAGGCAGCGACATCTAAAAGAGTCCAGGGTGAACATGACCCTGAGCTGGTCCATGTGAGGAAATGGGGAAGGGGAGAGGGGAGCGCCATGAGACCAGGAGACCAAGAGACCAAAAGGGACAAAGGGTAAATCACTGGTGTAGCCAAAATGGCTGGATTGAGTAGCTGAGGGAAAGGCAGTCTAGTCTTTGGGTTAGAGAAGTTTAGAGTAGGGAAGGAGTATGCCAGCCAGGAGGACCCTGTAACAGGCAGGGACTGAGGGATGCTGGGAGAACCTCATGGGCAACATCTGCTTTGATATACTAATAGGCCCTCCAGTTAGCTATTCGTTCCAGGTTTGAGACCTCATGGTAAGCAGCATTTTCTGAACACTTAGAAGCCTGGAGCCCTGCTCAAGTCTTTTTTTTCAGGTCGTTTCCCCACCTCTAGGCCAATACCAGAAGGTGACCACCTTTGAGATTTTATGTTTTATTAATTTAAAAATGACTTTATTTTATGCGAATGGATGTTTTGCCTGCACTTATGTCTGGACACCACATGGCAGTGCAGAACAGAAGAGGATATCAGATCCCCTACAGCTAGAGTTACAGATTGTTATGAGCCACTATGTGGGTGCTAGGAATTGAACCTAGGTCCTCTGGAAGAGCACCCAGTGCTCTTAACTGCCAAGCTATCTCTCTAGCCCCTAGATTTTATATTTTAGAGACAAGAGAAACAAAGCTCATGTCATTAGCTGTCTTTGGAGTCCCCATCTGTCTGAGCTGTGACTATTGCCCTCTCTGGGGACTTCCAGAAATATTGGAGCTTGGCAGTGGATGATTCAGAACAAGTCGAATATGGGCTTCTATTGTTCTTGCTCGTAGACTGGCAGGGTCCGGGAAGTCTCAGGTTACAGTAGTAGGTTTTAAACACTGGAGTTGTTTTCAACCTCAGCTCTAGTGTGTTATTTCTTCAGTCCTTGCTTGTGAATAGGCATGGCTTTCTGTAGCATATTCCTTTAGAATACTTCCTGTCCTGGTTTCGCTGGTCTGTTCTTCAGTTGGCCCCAAAACACTATGGGATAAAACAAACATCAAACTCATAGCTTGCCACAGCTGAACATGGTTAGCATCAGAGTCACTGATTTATAAGAAAAGCCCGATTCCTGACAGTGTGATATGCAAAAGGGGAACTGACCCCCGCCCAGCCGAACTGGGCAGCAGTGACGTGCACATTGTGTTCAAGTGTTTATTTATAGGTCGCTAGGTAGAAGCTGGAACCCCTGTGCTTAATTCCTGTTGCAATCGAGGCAAACTTGTGAAGTTATCCAGAAATGCTCATCTGTGGCTCAAACCCTCAGGTTTATGCTCAAATGACAGGAGCAGCCCTCCTGTTCCGACGTGCAGCTGGCTTTCACTGTTCCTTTGTTGTGACCTGGGAGTGCGCTGCTGGATACGGTAGGTGGGGAGAGATGACGTTGTGGCCAGAAGCACAGCTTTCTTTAATTTTCAGGTTGTTAGTTCTTGGCAAGGCCTCGGCCTCTTTCCATCCCCACCCCTGCTGGATTTTCCTGGAAGCTTTCAGACTTTCCTCCAAATCCTATACATGTACACACACACACACACACACACACACACACACACACACCTGCCCATACATGTGCACACACATACACACACATACATACACACACACACACCTGCCCATACATGTGCACACACACACACACACACACACACACACACACATACACATGCCTGCCCATACATGTGCACACACATACAGACACACATACACACACACACACACACACACACACACACACACACACACACACACACACACACATAGAGTCACACAGATGTAACAAGACACACTAGCATAGCATTTCCTGGGCTTCCGTGGACTTCTGGACCTCTTTCTCCTCAGCAGTTTAGGACCCACAGCAAATGCTCCCTCATGAGTCTTCCTGTAGAATCTGACAATGATGCTATGATAATGCTTATACGTAGACACAATTCTTCCCCTCAGAGTGTATATCCACTCTCCCACTGCCTTCTGTCTTCTTCCCCAACACCCATCATCACCAATGCTCATCCACACAGAAGCAGCAGATGGATGGGTTTCTTCCTCTTGCTTTTCTCCTTCTTCCTCTCTTCTTCTTCTTCTTCTTCTTCTTCTTCTTCTTCTTCTTCTTCTTCTTCTTCTTCTTCTTCCTTTTTTTATTTTTAAAATTTTTGATGTTGCTGGTTTTTTGTTTGTTTGTTTTGTTTTGCCTTGTTTTGTTTTTCTCCAGACAATGTTTCTTTGTGTAGCCTTGGCTCTTCTGAAACTCACTCTGTAGACCATGCTGGCCTCAAACGTGTTGATCCACCTGCCTCTGCCTCCCGAGTGCTGGGATTAAAGGCGTGCGCCACCCTCAGCCCCCAGCAGGTTTCTTTTCTCCCCTCTCTTCCCCAGTTCCACCTTCCAGTGGCAGCCAGACTGAGCTTTGAGGTACTCCCAGTTCCTGCTACCTCCCTCCTGGAGAAGGGGAGCCAGCTCCTGTTCTTCTGCTCCCTCCCATGATTCTCCTCCCTTCTCTGTTCTCCCACAGGGCCCTGCTGCTGAAGACATCCTACTCAGAGCCTGGCTATGGACTCCCGCTCTGGCCTCTCTCTGGGTCTGGAATGCTTTCCCTCTCTGTCTCTTTTCATCTGGCAAGTGTCACTTTGAACCTTCAGCCCACTGTAGTGACGGCCGCCTTGATCTCTCTTTCTTAAGTGGCTAGCCTGGGCTCGGCTCTGTCACAAGCGAACACTCTACTTCTGAACCCACAAGAAGAGGATGGAGAGCAAAGTAGCTAGAGTGTAAAGAACTATGCATTCACTGGCATTCACATATGCTAATTAATGCCTGGATAGAAAGCACCGGGACTCGGCAGATGCCTGCACACTTCAGCAGGGTGACCTTGGTGCCACGAGTTGGGATGACAAATGAATAAAGCAGAGTCCCAACAGTTAACTTAGAAGCGCATTCCTGAGCAGACAAGTAGAGGTCTGGAGGAGAAAAGAATGCAGCTGTGCGGAGGGGTCTAGTGTGAGGATGTAGAGTGATGGGCAGAGCTGAAAGCATCCCGCCTTTGGAGATTCTGCCTTGGGAAACGACGCGAAAGAAGTGAAATTGCGCTGGGCGGTGGCAGTGCACGCCTTTAGTCCCAGCACTTGGGAGGCAGAGGCAAGCGGATTTCTGAGTTCGAGGCCAGCCTGGTCTACAGAGTGAGTCCCAGGACAGTCAGGGCTACACAGAGAAACCCTGTCTCGAAGAAGAACCTCCCCCCCCCCAAAAAAAAAGAAGTGAAATTACTTCTGAGATATGAAAACAATACATTTTCACTCTCAGGAATCACGTTGCTCCTCCTGCACTGACTCAATGGGCTTGTGGTTTCAGGAGCGCCCCAGACAGTCTAGAACAAAGAAGCCTTGCTCAGCTTCGCATTTCAAACTGGATTCCCCCCTCCCATCCTGCCTGCTCCATAGCTAGTGAATGCTTAATATTCTCAGAGCCTGGTTGGGGAGAGAGAGAGAGAGAGAGAGAGAGAGAGAGAGAGAGAGAGAGAGAGAGAGAGAGAACGCTTCCCATATTTCAAGGAGATCCTTTGTATCTAGAAGTGCAGCTTGGGCATGTGCTCAGCCGCAGCTCTGAGAACATAAAATTCAAGAAGAAAAGAGCTCAGGCCCTGAGGATGGGAGACTGTGGAATGCCTGACAGGAGGCTCAGAAGACAGGCAGAGGAAGGTGCCATGTGCCCCACCCTCTACCCAAAGCCTCAGGGTGGAATGTCAAGAGGGTAGTAACAGCCCTTCACAGGAAGTAGGAAGTTGAGGGGTTAGGCTCCCCTTCACATACAGGTCTCTGTGACTCCCTCGATGATGTCTTTCCATAGCAGCCTAACACCATAGGGACACAAGCAAATTCTGCTTCAGCAGAGAAAGGGCCTGTGACAGTGGACCTTACTTCCTTGTAGCTTGCATGGGAATAAACTTCCCAAGTGGTCTCTGGAAATACATAAGGAGGCTCGGTGTGAGGAGTCAGGACTCTGTCATGAGCTTACTGGGCCACAGGGAGCCCTTGGCAGCATTTCCAAGTGGAGATCCAGAGCTGGGTCCTGAGGGAGAACAGGGCTGTGCTCTAGGAGTCTGGTGACAGGGAGCAGTGAGCTAGCCAGGAACATTTGTTAGGTATTGTCTGCATGCTGGGAACAAGTCATGTGTGTCCCAAACCCAGCTGGACAAGCCGCAGGAGAGGATGTGTCTCAGGGACAGCACATGAGACAGGCATTTAAGGGCTTTCGTTCACGAGAAGGTCAAACAATTCCTCAGCATACGGAGTGTGATCTGGCCCTGTTCTCCTCCGAGCCGCTTGGCTCACTTCTAAGGTGGTACTGCTGTATCTGTTCACTGCAGCTCACTGAAGTCTCACTTTGAGATTGAACAGACAAAAACAGACCTCACACAGAGCACAGTGGTGAGAAAAATCCATAAGCGAGTAAACAGAGAGGCCTGAGAATGCAGTCTGGAGAAAGGGCATTTGGGGCGACATGGGTCCTTTATATATCCCAAGAGCTGATACGATGCATGGACCATATAGGGACATTTAGTCTCCAGTTCTGGCAAGCTGTCTACAGATTCGAAGCTAGCACATGCTGAACCAGGAGACTTCCTGGATTTGGTACCTCCAGGCAGAAGCCAGGACGCTGTGTAGGAGACTTGGACATCTGCTTTGGTCACAAATCTGGACAACCTTCAAGTCCCCAACCCACTTACCCTCACCTTAAGACTTGATGGCTGCCGAGTGAAATTCTAATTTTATACTTGCTGACTCAAAGGCAGAGGAGGATCTTGCTCTGAGTCAGAGCACCCATGTGGAAAGGCCTCGCTTCTTGGAGCTGGCTCTAGCACTCACCAGCTGGGTGCCCTGGAGAACTTCCTTCACCTCTCAGATCATGGTGTTCTGGTTTGTAGGATGCAGATGTTTGCCCAGGGTTAGGTTAGCACTTAGAACATCAATATAATAAAAGGTTAAGATGTGGCAGATTGTGTGAGAACTAGCTTCGCCATGCTATAAAACCATGGGACTACCCAAGGGCTTGTTTTCTTGTTCATCAGATATCAGCTGATAGTGTGAGAGAACACTGAGTTTAACACAAAGGCAAGACAGATGCTGACGTAGGGCAGACAGGTTCTACCTTGAGCTGTAATAGAGAAGTAATCGTTCATAATAGAGAAGAGGCTGGTACGAGTTGGGGAGGGCACTTAGGACTCAGCCAGAGGAGAAGCTAGGAGGAAGTTATCACTAAGGCTACAGATGGTCTCCTCTTGCTCTGTCCTTGAGCATCTAGTTCAGCTGTGGAGATAGTCACACTCTTTAGTGAAGACAGTGGTCCTGGATAGAGCTGCCTGCCCCTAGGTGACATCCGGTGTGGACCAACTTGTGGCTGTGAAGTCACAATTGAAGGTTTCAGTTTGTCTCAGCCTTAGCCTAGCTTCTGGTTCAACCCGTTCCCATTTCTTCCATCCCAGCCTTTCCCCCTGTGAACCAGCTCCTTGTTCACAAGGAGGAAAGAAAGATTTCTGCCTCTCCCCAGGACACTTGGTTGGTCAGCTGTGGAGCCAGTGAGTGAGAATGAACACAGGCAGCCCCACATGGTGTGCCTGTGGGCGTGAGGCTGATCCACGCTGTGTGGGGGTGGGGACTGACGAGCACAGGCCCACATCCCTGCCCCTGGCCCCCCTCTTGCCTTCTGACTGGAGGAAGTGAGTCCAGCCTGGGGCCTCAGCAGCTGAATCAGTGGTTCTTGGAAGGTGATGATGTCACCGTGACATGGCGGTTCCCCTCCCCCAGCCAAAGTCAAAAGAAGAGTGAGCAACAAAAGTCAGAGCAGAGGCAGAGGCCTGAAGCTCTCAGGGGAGTCTGTGTTCACAGTCTGCACTGGTCACTTAATGCCACCTTGGTAGCTATTGTCATCTTCAGATTCCTGCTCTTCTCATCCATGTCCCTTTCCTCATCCTGTGTGCTGGAATTCTGGGAAAGCCTTGATGATATTTTATTTTTATTTTCTTATTTTTTTGGGGGTGTGTGTGTGTCTCATGTCTTCCAGATTGGCAAGGACTTGCTGTGTAATTGAGGATGACTCTTTAAAAAATTTATTATTCATTTTTATTGCATGTTTTGCCTGCTTTTGTGTCTGTGAGGGTGTTGGGTCCCCCGGAAGGGAAGCTGTTGTGAGCGGCCATGTGGTTGCTGGGAAGTGAACTCAAGTCCTCTGGAAAAGCAGCCAGTGCTCTTAACTACGGAGCCACCTTTCCAGCCCCCTGTGGATGACTCTTCTAATCCTCTTACCCCTCCCCAGGAAGTGATGGGGTTTATGAGCGTGTACCACATGCTGGGGAGAGAACCCTTGGGTGGCACAGGCCAGGCAAGCACATTACCAACAGGTCTACACCTGCAGCCCATCTTGGTGATTTTAACTGTTTCATGTCTTTGTTTTCCCATATGAATAGATGCACAAATTGTAGAATATCATCTTGTTTGGCCATGCATGGTGGACTTTTGGGACACAGAACTATCATGTCCTCTTAAAAACAGCACGTGAAAATATTTGCCTCCATTTCCAGTTTCACATCTTTGCCTTTTTTTTTTTTTTTTTTTTTTTTTTTAAATATTAATCACTTCTTAAGGTCAGGGGCTGTGTCCCACTGGGCTGAGTGGAAATGTTAAGCCTTCATCTTTCCCCTGTCAAGGGCTTGCCTGCTACCTCTACCTCGTGGTTGGGAATGTGGTGAGAGACTGGACGGGGATGATTTTCTCTTCTCAGGTGTCAGCTGCTGTAAAGAAAGCCAGCAGCCTTCTACTGTGAGGCTTTGGGGAAGCTTAGCTTGGCTGGCTAGGCCAGGGATTCCTTCAAAACAAAACAAAACAAAACAAAACAAAACAAAACAAAACAAAACAAAACAAAACAAAACCAACACTCTTTGTTCTCTTGTGCACGGATGCCCGTCTACCTGGAGACCTGCTGTTAGACTCACTATGAATAAAATGGGTCCTTTTGTCAACTGGCTTCTGGTCCTCCAGACCAACCTTGATGGTACGGGGAGCCCTGGCATGGCCTTACACTGCCCGATGCTGCCCCCTGCAGGTGCATTGCCTGCAGAGTCCCGGTGTCTCCCTTGGCCAAATGGTGGCTCTTCATCACCTGAAGTTGTCAGAGCAGTTAATAGAGCATGAACAGGAAGAAAATTAGGCTTTTCTGAGTGAACTAGGACACTGAGGTAAATAGCAGAGGCAATGAGAATGATGGATGGATGTTCAGGCTTCAAATGATTTGATGGAGCAGGGATACCAGAAGGGGGGACCAAAGTTTAGATCAAAGCTCATGGTAACTCAAGGCATGGTTGGTCTGAACTCCTGTTCAGTGCGTAATGGACAGGGTCTTAGAAGGGTCAGATAATTGTCCAAGGTCATGAAGCCTGCAGATGATGGACATGGATGTGAACTCTGAGACTCTAGAGTTCTATTGTCACACCTGTGACATTTGGTGTTCTCGTAGCTCCTTGGTAAGAGATTGTCTTAGTTTTATTTCTGTTGCTGGGACAAAGTGGTCTGACAGAAAGCAACTTAGGAGTGAAAGGGTTTATTTTAAGTTCACAATTCCAGGTTACAGTCCAGCATAGCAGGGAAGTCAAGGCAACAAGGAACTTAAGATAGCAAGTCACATCACCTTCACAGCCAGGCCTGCTTACAATTCAGTTCATTTTCTCTACTTATATACAGTCCAGGATGCAAACCTAAGGAATGGTGCCACCCATAGTGGGCTGGGTCTTCCACATCAGTTGCAACAATCAACAATATTCCTCACAGACACTCCCATGGCTCTCTTACCAGGTGATACTAGATTGTGTTGACAATTAAAACTGACCAGAGATCAAGATCTCTTACAGGGAAGTCCCTTGTGCCTGGTGTGGATTAGGTGCTTTTGAATGAAGGTGAACTTTCAACAGGAAACTCTCTGTATGAAGAGATTTTAGCTATGACCTCTGTAATGTGGTTTGAGAGATGCTGGGAAGATCTTCCCAATGTTCTCATCATATTGGCCTGGTGTGTCACTATAGAAGAGGCGTTCTTTTGAGTAGGGTTGACTAAGTGGTTCTCTTATGAGTGAAGATGAAACTCCTAAGTGGAGAGACTGATATTCAATCTTTGTACTTTAGTTCTATCTCTGTCTAAAAGGACCCTTTTAAAGGCCAGCATTTAACTGGCCACGAGGGCCCACCCAGTCTACCTCTGATGTGGTGTCTGAGTTTTCCCTGTACACTTCTCTCCTTTAGTTTTGTGGGGTTCTCTTCAGCTTATTCCTGGTTCTGGGTCATCACTGTACAGTCCAACTTCAGGTCAGTGACAAAGGCAACATTTTAACTGCAAAATCAGAGAATGTGTATTTTCTCCCAAAATCCTCCTGGACCTTGCTTTAAGGAAAATCGAAGTTTCTTTAGAATTTATCTCATTTGTGTCCACCATCTGTCCAGCCCAACTCTCCCTAGCCTCTTCCCTGTATCTTCCTCCATCACTCTCCTCCATCTAACTCTTCAACCTTATGCAGGACTTACTTGATTTGTTACCCAGCATGCATTTCCACATCTCCATGCTCCCTTACCCACAACCCCCTAGGACAGACCCACTACCTCTTTACTGGACAATTCACGCTTCTCAATGAGGCCCTCCTTTACTCCTACCTGCAGCCTCCAAGACAGAGGTAAGGGTTACAGCTTGGTGTTCCCCTTCCCCACCCCCTACAAGGGCTTGGAGGTCTATGTACGAAGGAATGGGTAAACAAAGTCAGCTGATGAGTGGCTTCTCCAGTTTGAAGTGTGTGTTGCTCTTGAAATACATGTTAACCAGACTGTGCCTGTATTTTCAAGTGTTGCTACACATCAAATGCATGAGGTGCGCACAGGTGGGATATGTCAGCTCTGCTAAGAAACTTCTGCTAAGAGATACATCTTGAACTTATACAAGCAGATGAGTTTCAGAACACTGCCATGGAGATGAATGAATACTCAGGCAGCAGGGTACCACTTAGGCTCTGACAGATAAGACAGAAAATGGGCTCACATACACCTTTCTTGTTAACAAAACAAAACAAAACAAAACAAAACAAAACAAAACACTTCCTACCTAACGGGAAGAGTGCTTCAAGATAGACCAGAACCTTGGTCCTCAATGAACAACAAAAAAGCCCTTGATGTTTGAAACAGGATGTAGTGGGCCAAGAAGAACATAAATTCTTAAAGATAGACCTAAGGCATGGGGAAACTGAGGTTGCCAGCTAGATCTGTGGCACAGTGTTTAGAGTGAGTGTTTTATATAGATACTCTCCGAAACGTGTGATTTGGCTTAAACATTTTCAACTTTTATGGCTTTTCCAAAGTCATACAAATTCCATGAGAATGTTGGATTTTCATCTTTTCCTGAGCTAGCTCTACACAGTACAGTACTGTCTCATGTTGCTGGGCCACAGCAATGAGCTCTGACTCCCACATAGCCACTTGATCTCAAGGGGAACAATTAACAGCCTAGTGTGCTGGCCGCTAAGTGTGGTGTTTGCTAGGCTATTTGGATGAAGTACATTTTCAGCTTACAATGTTTTCAACTTCGGATGAGTTTACTAGACTCTAACCGCATCATAAATGAAGGAGCATCTGCATATAATTATATATTTCGCTCTGTGAAGTGATGAAGCTGGGCCCTTGGACCTTGCTAAAGTGTTGTTTCTTTTTTACACAGCTAGAACTGTATAATCTTCATATCCACCTCACAAACCCCCAGGTCAGGAAATGAACTGCACAGGTCACTACCACTCAGTCCACCAACTCCATGCAAAATTTTCAGTCTGTGTCCCTTTTTTCTTTCTGGATTGATATCCCATTCAGAAATACATGTTGCATAGCTCTCGCGCCTCTTAAGTTTTCTCTAGTCTAGAATAGTTGCTATGTAGTCTTGCTGTATAGTCCAGGCTGTCCTTGAACTGGCGCCGCTGCCTCATCTTCCATGTGTGGGATTATAGACACGTGTCACCGTATTCCACTTCAACCTTGTTATGGGCCTTGTGTTGTGTCGATGCTCCTGGATCTGTCTGGTGTCTTCTCATGACCAGACACGGGCTGCTATTCATAAGAATGTCACGGAAATGACAAAATGCTCTTCTCAGCAAATTACACAGTGGGTACAATGGGGCAGACCAGTCAGACCACTGGTGCTGTTTGTCTTGGTATCGCACCTCTCCTATTTAAAGTTGCCATTTTCCCTTTTAGAATGGATTGTTGGTCTGTGTGGTGATATTCCTCTTTTGATCAAACTTCTACCGACCAATCTTGGTTTGTGCCAAAGCCTCCTGCTGGAATTGAACACAAGCATGGCAGTGGCCAAATGACTTTCCTATTTCCATCACTATCTCCTCTTACAGTTGGCAAACTACTGAACTAGCCGGCCTTTTTATTTCTTGTCTTTGTATGTTTATTTCAGTAAGAGCCTCCATTTTATTCTGCAGATGGTACTCTATGGCTATCCTTTTTGTCTGTCCGTTTTCATGTTCAGATTGTTGTAGACATGGCAGGCCAAGCCCATTCAGATGAATTTTTAACGCTCCTGACACTTTCCCATTATTCTCAGCAATTTCTTTTCAGCATGGTAATATCGCCCAGGCCTACCTTTCTCTGACCTAAGAACCTCTCTTTCTCCAGTTTAGCTCCCTTTCTTTCAGTAGAGGATGCTGTTTAGAAACCAGGAACTGGCCCTTTAATGTGCTCATTGTGACTGAGGTGCCACTGCTCTCTCAGTGGGTAGACCCAGAAAATGTACATATTTATGCACAAATAGGCTTAAACATACACACATCTATACTATAGTCATTTCTAAATCTATCTTTGTATAATTACAAAACAAGTGAATTATATTTTAGCTTTGATTTTAATCCATTAAAATCTTTCTTTATAATTTTTTTCTTGTTTTTAATAGCAAAAATCCAGGTTTGTTTTTCTTCTTAAACATGTGTGTGTGTGTGTGTGTGTGTGTGTGTGTGTGTGTGTGTGTGTGTGTGTACATGCATGTGTTCAGAAGATGACTTTTGGGAGTTGGTTCTCTCCATCCCTCAGGTGAGTTTCAGGGATTAAATTACCTGAGCCATCTCATGGACCCCTGTTTTGTTTGTTTGTTTGTTTGTTTTTCTGAAACAAGGTTTCTCTATGTAGCTCTAGCTTCCTGGAACTTGCTCTGAAGATCAGACTGGCCTTAAACTCAAGAGATCTAACTTCTTTGACTCCTGAATGCTGAGATTAAAGGTGGCTCAACCATGCCTGGCTTAATGCTGTTTGTTTTGTTTTATTTTATTTTTCCTTCATACATGCACTTATTTTTAAATTGCTTATGTAAAGTAACAACCCAATCATATCAACCATGCCTTTTCTCTCCAATTCCTGTCCTATATCCTTGGATACCAACAGGCACACCATCCATTGAGCCCCATTTGGCCCTGGTTTGGGCCTTGAGGACAAACCCGAGCCTGGCTCAAGTTTCTGCGGCCTTGTGGGAGAGCTTAAGCCTGGCTCGAGTTCTGAGAACTGTCTCAGTCACTTCCATATAGGAATGACTCAGCAAGACCTGTTTGTCCCTCCCTCTGCCCTGCTGTTGCTGATGTGGAGCTTTGCTATTGGCCCTGTCAGTTACCCCTTCCCCTTCCCTGCTTCCTACTTCATCTCTCCCCATACCTAAGTGCCCACCCCCTTTGCCTTCTCTATATAAGTTGAGTTCCTGCATCAACAAGACTCCTGGCCTGGTGTGTTTCTTTTGGGCCATCGACACTCGCCATCCTGCTCAGCCCCCAGCTGGACCGGGTTCTCTCCTCTCGCCTGCACCTGCACCATCAGTGTTGTTCTGTGTGGCATCCCTTGCTCCTGTCAGTGCCCAGGAGGTGCCCGGATGACTCTTCTATGGTAGGAGGGAAGGAAAAGGAAAGAAGAGTTCTTTAACCAGAAGCTAAAATGGAGAACGAGTTGCCTTTCTGTTCATACCAGCAAGTGTTTGGCCGAGAAACACTTAATAAGAAGTGTAAATAGGGGCACATGCTTGTGTGCATTAATTGGTAATGAATACAGTCTTAGTCAATGTTATATTTCTGTGAAGAGACACCATGGCCACAGCAACTCTTATAAAGGAAAACACTTAATTGGGGATAGCTTACAGGTTCAGAGGTTTAGTCCATTACCGTCATGGTGGGAAGCGTGGTGTCACACAGTCAGACATGGTTCTAGAGAGGTAGTTGAGAGTTCTTCTGTATCTGCAGAAGCAGGAAGAGAGAGATGCTGGGCCTGTCTTGAGCATTTGAAACCTCAAAGCTCACCCCCAGTGACATATTTCCTCTGAAAGTTGCACCTACTGCAACAAGGCCACACCTCCTAATAGTGCCACTCCCTATGGGCCTATGGGAGCCATTTTTATTCAAACCACCACAGATACTGAATAGTAATTTAACTATTTGTTTAAAATATTGCAAAAATCCAAGCTTGGTCACACATGCTTTAATCAGGAGACAAAGACAGGTGGTTCTCTGAGTTTGAGGGCAGTCTGGTTTACAGAGTGAATCCTAGACCAGACAGGGTTACATATTGAGACTCTAGATATTCACGTAAGACCTCATAAATGGTTGGGCCAGGAGTGATAGGCTCAAAGATGATCAAAAGACAATTCAAAGTTCAAATTGGGTCTTATGACCAAACTTGTCTCAGGGACAAAAATCAAAGCAGCTCATCCTCTATTACTGAAACCAACAAAAATCAGCCTCCAGTCAATGATATTAACCACCTGTGGGTAAAAGTAACATGAAAGATGAATTGTAACCAGCTGCTGGATATAGCCTGGGTGCCATCCAAAGTCCTCCTCTGCAGCCATTCAGTCTTTTGACACTACTCATGTTGTTGCTGGCTGCTTACCCTTTCTGCCATTCCTATTTCTCTCTTTGGGTTGTCTGTCAGTCTGCTGAGCACCACAAGACAAGACAAGGAAGCAAACACATTTCTCATTCAGAAGTTTATAGTGGGAGATGGGTTAGGGTGGGAGTGGGGACAGAGCAGATGCCAGGCCATTTTAGTCGATGGGCTAAGCGTGTAGAGAGGGGTGAGTGTACAGCTCTGACTTGGAGGGTGTACGTGGTATGTACCAGTTCAAAGAAGTGACATTTAAGTGGAGACCCAAAAGGGTAGTGGGAGTGAGCTAAGAAGAAGGGGTGGGGAGATATGATAGGACAAGTGGCCATGTGTTGAACTTAGAAGTGGGAGAGACCTTGGAGTACTTAGAGTGGCAGGTGGCTCAGTATGGCTGAAACTTTGAGTCTGAGGGGGTTGGGGAACATGAGACCGGAGCACAAGGCAGAGCTGGTTCTTCAATGGTTGTAGATGCCCTGTTGAGTTAGGCGTTCGGCCCTCATCCTAGGGAGAGAGGGGTATCCTGAAAGTGTGTTAGGAAGATGTGTAATATGATCACAACCCCATTTTAGAAATCCTCCCTGACTATGTACAGCAAGTTAGTAAAACTTGAAGTTAGGGGCACAGTTCCCACAAAAATGCACTCATGTGGGATATCAGCCCCATTTTGGAGAGTGGGGGCGTGACTGCTATCGTTTCAGGATAGCTAACTGCGGATTTGGTGATTCCCCAAAACTACCTCTAGGTTTGATAATTCACAAGAGCCAGTCACAGAATTCAGGACGATTATTACTTATAACTAGTTTTGTTATAGTAAAACAACAACAACAACAACAACAACAAACAAACAAACAGGAAATAGTTAAAGAAAAATTACTACACACACACACACACACGCTATGAATATGAGAGAGTTTCAAACACAAAGTGTTGGTATCCTCAGGACGTCTTGGCCTAACAGTTTTGTGTGGCAATATTCTCTAGGGAAATTCCCTTTAGCTTCAGGGCCCACAGTGTTTATTGTGGTTTCATTGGCAAGGCATTGTTGATTGGATTTTTGTCCATATGTTGAACTTAATTTTCAGGAGCCTCCCCTTCCATGGGTCAAGCTGTATCATTTGCCTCAAGCTCCAACCTTCTGATCACTTAGTCTACCTGCCCAACCTCCATCCCTACTCACCACACAGTAAGTGAGGGGCACATAGTGAAAAATAAGGCCACCTCCATCCCTCAGGAAGTGGCCAGGCATGGCTAATCTTGAGTGTCAAGTTGATGGGATTTAGAGTCACCATAAAAACAAACTACTGGGCATGCCTATGAGGGATTCTCTATATTAGGGTAATTGAGGTGGGAAGCTCTATCCTATAGTGGTCTGAATGGGATATCCCCCATATTCTTGGGCATTTGAATACTTGTTATGCAGCTGGTTATGGTTGAGGAGGATCAGGAGGTGTGGCCTTGCTGAAGGAAGTTACTGGAGGTGGGCTTTGAGGTTTCAAAGCTTCCCACTAGCCCCAGATCACTCTTTCTGTTCCTGCTGACGGTTTGACATGTGAGTTCTCAGTTTCCAGCTGCCACGTCTGCTGCCTGCTGTCTCTGATGTGATGGGACCTAACCCTCTGGAACCGTAAGCTCCATAAACTGTTCTGTAAGTTGCCTTAATCATGGTGTCTTATCACATTGATAGATAAGTAACTAAGACACACAGTAAGTAAGGACGACACTACTCCATGGGTCAGGGTTCCCAACTGAGTGACAAGGAGAAAACTTGCTGAGCACCAGCATTTACCTATCTGTGCTTCCTGACTATGGATGCAGTGTGCCCAGAGGCCTAATGTTCCTGTTCCTGCTACCATAATTTCTTTGACATGATAGACTGTACCCTCGAACTATAAGCCTTCCTTCTGTAAATTGCCTTTGCCAGGTATGTTTACCAAAACAATGTGAAGACTAACTTATATTCCAGAGTGTAGATATTTCCTCCCAGGGATTCCACAAAGTCAGAAATCTCTTTAAGTGAGCCTGAATTCCTTGCTACAAATTTTGGTTTGACAATTAAAGTGGATGAGAACAGGTCTGGAAGCAGGAGAACTATTAGGTGGTGGCTGCTGAAAGAGAACGTAGCGGCTTAGACTAAAAGGAGAGAAGATGGGGCTGGAAGAAACCCAAGGATTTAGAAATGCATTAAGGGTATGTACTGGGCGTGGTGTCTGATTACTGAATAAAGGGAGGAGTCAAGGATGGACAGGTATTGGATCTGGGCAAACGGTTGACTTGGGGTGCAATTTACTAAGTAGGACCTCTGGCTTCTCAGTTTCCTGCACAATCATCCAAGCAAAATGCTTGACATGTACTAAGCATTCAGCAAATACCTGCTGGATGAGAAATGAGCGAATGGGCTTGTCTACAAGCCAATGAGGCAGTAACTGGATCTAGATGGTTTTGAAAGAGCAGCCTGGGCTCAAGATGAGCTGCTGTCTACTTCTAAAATGGCCACAAATGAGCTCACCCATCCAGCGACTGGACATTCTCATAGTGGAGTAATTCCCAGATCGTTTAAGAATGTGTCTGTGTGTGGGAAGGGAAGAGTTGACTAAGCTGTCAACGTTCGTTTGAAAACTAAGCACATGCTATTCTTTCCTGGAAGGACTTTAAAGGGACTTTATATGTGCTTAAAATCAAATTGGTGCTACGGTTGGGACATGAAGTGTCCCACCAAAAAAAAAAAAAAAAAAAAAAAAAAAGACTTGGTTCCCAGCCGGCAATGCAACCCAGAGAAGATGGCGCTATCAGTGGACTAATCCACTGGGCTACCAGGAGGTGGGGCGTGGTAGGAGGAAGAGCTATCACAGGGCAAAGCAGAGGCATCTTTGAAGGGTATACCTTACCACAGCTCCTTCCTGTCTGTCTTCCTCTTCTTCCTGTCCACACAAGGTAAACACATTTTCTTGGCCCAGCTATTTTATGATAATGTCTCTGCTTTGCCACAGGCCTGAGAGCCACTGGGCCAGCCAAGTACTGACGCGTTCGAGACTTTCTCTCAGTGTATGTCCTGGCTGCATCATGATACTTCAAGGCCTTCCCCCACCCTCACCCCTCCACACACATCCCCCCACCCCCCAGGCTGTTCTGAGCTCTTCATCTTAGCTTGAACTCCCACACTCTGTGCCTTCTCCCTGCATGGATCATACATCTTGTCTCGTTGTGTGAGCTTTCTATTCTGCCATGGACATTTCACTCCTTAAGTAGACTAATCTCTTTCAGGAGGAGATTTTCATCTTTGCCCTCCCCTCAGTTTCTCATTTTTGAATTTTAGCACAGTGCTGTTTTGCAAATAGCACTTTATCAAAAAAAAAAAATAAATAAAGCAAAAACAAAAACACCCAGAAAACCTCACAATGCCCCCCCCCAAATGCACTCATGCACGTTCGCGCACACATAAACACATGGATAGATTGCTATTTTACCTACGTCTTGCAGTCATGAGCTGGACTTAGCCTGTATGAGGTTGTTATACTCCATAGTACCAGTGTGTTTTCCTTCTGTGAGTTTATCTAGCAGCCCCTTGGTGGCGGTGACTCACATCCCTGAATGAGGACTTCTGCCTTATAAGGAGCACCGCAGAGGGCACTCACTCTGAAGAACCTGTCACCTCTCAAAGCATCTTTGGAACTCTGGTTTACATCAGCACCAGAGCTGGACTGGCAAAACTTCGTGCCTCTTTGGAGGCAGTGATTTTGGCAGCTAGATGGGGATGGGGGGGTAGGAAGTTGGGGGGGGAAGTCATCTCGGTCCAGTTTGTTAGGTGTGGTCACCTGGATGGGGGCTGAATGTGAACAGGGTGCTCATTGCACTGACGGTCACTTGTGCATCTCTAGCATGCCAGGCGCGTTGCAGTCACTGTTTTAGTCTTAGTCTTGTCTCTAAAGCATGCAGGGCTTTAGTGAGTTCAAGGCCAGCCCTGGCCTACATAGTGATGAGTTCCTGCCCAGCAGGTCTACATGGTGAGATCTGGTCACAAAACAAAACAAAACAAAACAAAACAAAACAAAACAAAACAAAACAAAACAAAAGCAGGATGAACGTATCTGACTTCTGTACCTCAGTACTCCACCGGGATGAAGGGCACAGACACCATATCTACAAGACCACAAAGCAAAGAACAGTGACGTTTGAATTGGCAGGGAAAGGGAGTGTGTAGAGACTACAGAAGTCTCAGAGGTGATCTGAGACAGTGGATGAGATCCTGTACTTAGACAGGTACAGGTGCCCAGGGGAAGCCAGGCTGGTGCATGTGTGGGAACCTGTGAGCAAGGTGATGCTGGCCACTGAAATCCCCAAACAAAGGAATTCCCTTGACGCTTTTTTATAATTTACTTAACCGTTCTATTCATATCTGTTAAACATTCAGACTCATTCTAGAAAATTCCAAAGACATACAGAAGAACAGAGAGCAAAGAAAGCATCTATAAATGTTCCTGTCCTCCTCCAGGTCTCAGGGTTTGCAGAGACAAGGCCACTGAACAGATCAGTGCGTGCGGGTTATTTATAAAGCTCTCTCCTTCCTCCCACCCACTCCCCTCTCTGCTTGGCTAGAGAGAGGCCTTCAGCCAGGACATTCCCTTGCAGCCTACTCCCACTGCTATATAAAGCCGGCTCTTCTCAGGGCTGGATCAGAATGAATGGTCCTTATCTCTTTGCAGCAGGACTCTGATAGTCTGCCCCATTGGCAGGACTCTGAGATCTCTGGCTGCTGCTATCAAGCCCTCCACCCCCCACCCCCACCCCGCTTCACTCACTGAAACCTCAAATATAGGAAGTTGTTTGCCTGTTTCCTTGGAGGACAGGTGCCAGGCAGCAGAGAGGAACCTAATGGGCTTGGCACGGGTGACAAGTGTGTCCTGCACATGTAGGATCCATGGTCAGTACCGATGAACTGTCACAGTCCACGATGTCCTCCTGCTGCAGCGGATGTCCCAACCCCCTGTTCTTTCAGCCCCCACTTCCATTTCTCTGGCTTTTCTCTTCATTAGCTCTTGGCTCTGGGTCCTCGGTACCCATATGGTTTCTACAGGCAGAGGCTTCACATGGCTGGTAGCCTACTGCCTCTTGGTTCCAGCATCCTGGGCTGGACTTTTCTATTCACTGAGAGTGGACCAAAACAGATATACTAACTTTGCCTGGAATTCTTATGCCAAGGGAGGCAGAATCATCTTATTGCTGCAAGTTAGGACAGAGGAGAGGCAGGGGAGGCAGGGGAAGCAGGGGAGCATCCAGAGAAGATGTATAGGTTTTAAACCAACTGAGTGCCTGTGAGAAATCCTAGCTTCTCTATCGAAGAGGAAGTGTGATCTTAAGCAAGTTATGTAAGCCCCTTGAGGCTCAGTTTTCTCATCTTTAAAACATAGCATGTGATGTTTCTATCTTAGGATTGATGCAAAAATTAAGAGAATACATATAAAGTGCTGGAAGCATGTGCCGAATGGTACCACATAGTCACCGAATTATTACCATAACGGTACTTGTAGCTGTTGGATGGGAGAGAGGCAGAGACTTCTCTCAGTAGACTTTTGAAAAAATCATAGTTATAAAAACCAAAACAAATCCACAAAATTCATCTAAGCAAACAGGTACCACTTCTACTGGTGTTCTAATGATGTTTTCAGGTGCTAGAGAATATTTCCAACGTCAATTTTGGGTTTTGAGATGGGCCTGGTCTACTTTTGTACTGGCTTTTGAGAAGCAGATCAACTTCATCTGGAAAACCAAGTCTTTGCACTTACTGCTTGGTCAGAATCTAGTAGCAAAATATTCTTAGTGCGTTGGGGACACAGGTCAGTGGCAGAGTGTTTGTCTAGCATGTATGTGGCCCTAAGTTTAATCTTGAGTACCACCACCAGTGTATATATATCCAATACACACACACACACGTATATACATATATACATATATATATACTTGTACACACACATATATGTATAGATACACACATATATACATATATACATGTACACAAGACACAAATATACATATATACATGTATATACATTTATATGTGTTATTATATACATATGTGTATATGCATGTATATGTATATATATGTGTGTATATATGTGTGTGTGTGTGTTTGTGTGTTGGGCTGTATAGTGGCCCATGGCTATAATCCCAGAACTCTGGAGGTGGGAGACAGGAGGATCAGAAGTTCTACATCATCTTTGCTATACAGCAAGTTGGAAGTCATCCTGGCCTACATGAGACCTTATCATAAAAAAACCAAAAATTTTGTTTTATAACCTACAAGGACAAATTGACTCTAAAACAGCAATAATGGAGATATTACTGATCAGAATTTATGACATGTGATACCCAGAGGGAAATGCATATCAGGGTGGTTAATTTTGTGTCCACTTGACTAGACCACGAAGGGCCCAGATATTCAGCTAACTTATTCTGGGCAAATCTGTTTCTAGATGAGATCAACATTGGAACTGGTGACTGCATCAAGCAGATTGATCACGCTCCTCCATCTGCTGAGTATGGTCAGAGTCGAGGTAAGGAAGGTTTCTTTCTTCGTGTCTGTCTTTGGATTGTAGGTCCTCTTCTGCCTTTGGCTCCAGTGCAGACCATTCATGGCTGTCCTGGCTTTCAGCCTCATCAATTCTGGAACCACACCACCAACTCTCTCACTCATTGAAAACAGATCCTAGGATATCTCAGCCTACAGAATGTGTGAGCCAACTTGTTAGAATAAATCAACAAATACTCTTTTTGTTGTTGTTGTTCTAGAAAACATTTGACAAAATATGCAATCTTATAATAAATGAATAAACAATTAAGTGGACACTAAAAATGAAGTCAGCACCTAATGGAAGTAGTTCAGAAAAAGGTAACAGGCCTCAGGAAGCAGAAGGAAGGGGTTAAAGAGGGTTGGGGGTGCGGCCAGAGGGCTCTGAGGTAAAGAGCACTTGTTTCTTTGACAGAAGATCAGGGTGTGGTTGCCAGCACTCCCTGGAGGTTCACAGCCATCCAAAACCTCAGTTCCAGGAAATCCTCCACACCCTCTTCCCACCTCTGCAAGCGCCAGGCTCACACATGTGATGCAGGTAAGTACATGCAGGAAAACAAAAAACATAAGCCCAAATAAACAAATCTTTTAAGAAGTAGCAAAGAAGAAAGTAATGAGTTAAAAATAGAAAAGAATTGTTTCAATAATAATAAGTAACCGATTAATACATTTAAAAACTTTTCATAGGAAACCAGGAATATTTAGAAATTATTAGGTAATCTTATCCAGAGAAAAGAAGGGAGAAAGCACACACGCAAAAAGAAACATTGAGACAACAACCACAGCTAGAAAGAATTAAAATAATACTCACAGACTATTTTGCACGATTCCATATAAGTAAGTTTCAGGTAAAGACCTAAGCAGAGAGGGCTTGCTGTGAGGGATCCTGTGAGGTCATCTCATGGTCACTGGAATGTCTAACCTGGTAAGATGTCTCAGTTTATCTGGTAGCTGTAGGGTCTTGCTGGACAGCCTAACAACTGACTTATGACACCTTGGGCCACACAGTGTCTACTCTACTGTAAGGGTTAAAGTTAACCTGTAAGCCTCACTTGCCCAAAGATAGAGAACTCCTGGAATGCTGGGGGCTGTTGTGCTTGTAAGATTACAAGTCACAGATTTAACTTCAATAATCAAGATTGGTTGCCCCGGATGTGCTTGATCACACCTAGGCAGGAGATACTTAGGCAGAAAGCATGCGCTCCATCCCCTTATAAAAGGCCAGTCCGTCCTATCCCCTCTCTTTTTTCCCTCCACCCTCACCCAGAGCCCACTCCGCAATAAACCTCTCATGTGAGATCTGTCCCATGGTGTGACTTTATGGCATCCATAGCTTAGATCGTAAACCATCCCCCGGCCCCCTAATTGGACGAAGGCCAAAGTATGTAGCCTTGTGGATTTGGTCCTTAGAGGCACCTGATTGACTTAATTCAGTGTCATTCTCTGGGAATTATGGGTATGGACCTGGCCAGTGTTCATCTTCCTGGCCAATATTTAATAAAGTTTGTTTTAATTGGATAATTGTGGAACTGATCTCTCTCCTTACAATTTTCAGGTTTAACACTCCCTCGGTGGTGTGTGTGTGTGTGTGTGTGTGTGTGTGTGCATGTGTGCATGTGAGGGGCCCTGGCTTCTTTGGAAGGGGAAACTGTAAGTGCTGTGCTTAGGTGTTCCCTGGATTCGGCCCTGTGCGCCTCTCCTCTTGGTTAGGTGTATTCTGTATTCTTTCATTATAATAAACCATAACTACAACTGTAAGGCTTCTAGCATATTCCATGAGTCCTAGTAAATGACGGAGCCAGAAGACAGTCCTGGGATCCTCACTTTACAAAGCCTGATATGCGAGACACCGTCTGGACAGTGCGGTTCACTCAGACTGACTGATGCTATAGTCACTCTCCCAGTCAAGATTAGGGCTTTACTTCGTTAACTTGTAAATTAGAAATCTCCAGAAGATAAGCGAGCACAGCTCATATGGAAGGAGGAGGAGTTAGAGGAGAGAGGAGAAAGAGAGAGGCAGTTTGTAACAGGGTGCACAGGGGCGGGGGGGGGGGGAAGGGAGGAAGAGAGAGAGAAAGGAGGGGGCTATAATTCAAATGCATATTATAAAAGCTGTAGGAACCACAGCTGGGTGGTGGTGGGGGCAGAGGAAGGCGGATCTCTGAGTTCAAAGCCAGCCAGGTCTACAGAGGAAGTTCCAGGACAGCCAGGGCTATAAAAAAAAACTCTACCCCCCCTCAAAAAAAAAACAAACCCCTCTAATAAACAAACAAAAATCTGTAGGAAATCTGGTTTAGAAAATCATTGGAAAAACCAGTATTGTCAATCAAATGGGCCTATTTTCTTCAAGGAAATGAATGATACCTGGTCACCTGGAAGGCTAGAGTGAAAAGTGACCACCAACCCGGTGATCGTTGGCTACTCTATTAGGAGCCAGCCTCTGGCTGAATTCACCCAACACCCTGAGCAGTGGTTAGGCCCTGATCCTGCAGTGACCAGAACACACCCCTATGAAAGAGGCTCCATGTGCTTTGTGTCCTGCACCAATAGAATCTGTCCTTATGCTTAGGTCCTTCTTTAGGCCCCAGCCCTGAGCTCTGTTTATCAGCTGGTAGAACTCATTCTTATTGGAAAGGTCACAGGTCATAGGTTTTTCTATGTTTAAATGTATAAGAAGAGTAAACCACAAGGTCAGTGCCTGGAGGTCTTGACTCAGTGCCTGAAAAGACAGCACTGTCCCAAGTTTCATTTTTCAACTCTCCTGCTGCAGATCATTCCATAGGCAGTGCGCACGCTCGTGCGTGCATGTGTGTGTGTGTGTGTGCGTGTGTGTGTGTGTGTGTGTATGTGTGTGTGTGTGTGTGCGTGCATGCGTGTGTGTATGTCTAACATAACACTATAATAATTAAAATAATATGGGGCATCTTGGAGTTGGAACAAATCAGGAAGTCCAGAAATAGATAAACACTTATTGGGAATCTGGCTTATGATAATAATGGCATTTCAAACCATCGAGAGAAAATATGCATTATTCACTAAATAGGGTTGAGATGAGTGGGTGGCCATCTGGAAAAACATTAAGTTGGATCCATACTTTACTTCTTGTATCAGGGTCTACACCAGGAGGAGCCAGTGATTTAAAATTTTAAAAATGCTGGAAGGAACTATGGGAGATTTAAGAATAAGCAGGGGAAATGGGGGGGGTGTTACTTCATAGCATGACACTAACAAGTCACAAAGAAAAAAACTAACACGTTTTTGGTCACATCACACATTATGTATGGAAAAACTAAAAAAAACAAAACAAAACAAAAAAACAAAACAACAAAACAACAAATTTAAAAGGATAATGTCAAGCCAGGAAAAATATGCCAATATTCTCAATAATTAAGACCTTCTGCTATCTTGTAAGAAAAAGGACATAATCCGTGATAAGAAAATGGGCAAAGAATAACAAATAGAGGTTGTAAGAAAAGTATAGAAACATACAAAGCTGCTCATATTTATTACTTATAATAAAACCTGTAAACTAAAACCAGGGAGATGGCATTTACCACCTTTTAATTACCAAATTGCCCCCCCCCCCCAAAAAAAAGCATTCTGTTGAAGGTGTGGTGAATAGAAGATCCAGCGTTACTGATGGATGGTGATGATGGTGGTGGTGGTGCTGATGATGATCATGATGATGATGGAGCATTACATCTAATTGTCTTTTATGGACGAACGTATAATTATAGAAGCACATATATGATGACTGGCCTGCTATTGTTAGGAATGTATTCTAGTTACTTTTAGACAAAGTGCAGTATGTACAAAGTTACTCATTGTAACGTTACTTCAAAGAGTAAAAAAGATCAGAAACCACCCAAATGCCTGTGAAAACAGGTCTGTTGGGGCTGGGGAGTTGATCAGTTGGTAAAAGTCCTTCGCTTATGGCTTTGGCAGTCTCAGTTCAAACCCCAGAAGCCATGTGAAAATAACTGGATTCAGGGATGGGTGTCTGTAATCTTAGCACTCCACAGTGAGACGGGAGGCAGAGGCAGGAGGATTACCCAGAAGCTTGCAGATCAGCTAACCTGGAGTACACTGTAGGGCAGAAACAAGGGAGATCCTGCCTCATGGAGGTGGGAGGAGAGATGATTCCCTAGAGTTGCTCGCTGACCTTCACACATACCCACACTCACACATATTAATAGTGTTATTAATATTAATTAATAGTAATAACGATAAGCCTGGCTAAAGGAGCTGTACTGTGCTGAGGCAGTGGAGCACTGGGGAGCCTTGAAAGAGCCTACAGTGTTTTAGGTGCTGACATGAGACTCAGTTCCCAGATAGACTTGTAAGGGAGCAAGACAAGGCTCAGATCTGTGGGCTAGTGGCACTCTTCCTGTGAAACAGAAAGGAAAGAACGTGATCGCGGTGGAGCTAGTGTGTATTGTTGCACATTGCCATACTGAGATTCCATCCTGTCCTCCAGGTGAGGGGACAGGCATGGGGAGGTTGTCTGTCACCTACTTGCTGGTGAGGGGCAGTGCGAGATCCTGCACTCAGCCAGTCTGCTCCAGGGGCAGGAGAACACGTCTATTATCACTGCACATGTGTCTAGTAGTGTGTGCTTACATGCACATGTGTTTATGATGACAGCTCTTCACTGTCAACTTGTTTGTGCTAAGGAGTGGATGCATCTGTGAGGGGTTTGCAGGAAGGATTACTAAGTGGGATGTGAGCAGCACTGCTCCATAGGCTGGGGAAGGGAGAAACCTGTGAGTGCAGGCTCTCTCTGTCTCTGTCTCTCTGTGTCTCTATCTCCCTCTCTGTCTTTCTCTCTTTGTCTCTGTCTGTCTCTGTGTCTTTTTCTCTCTGTCTGTGTCTCTGTCTGTCTCTGTGTCTGTGTTTCTATTTGTCTCTGTCTCTCTGTCTCTCTCTGTCCCTGTCTCTGTCTTTCTGTGTCTCTGTCTGTCTCTGTGTCTCTGTCTTTTTCTGTGTCTCTGTGTCTCTGTCTCTGTGTCTTTGTCTCTCTGTCTCTGTCTTTCTCTCTGTCTCTGTGTCTCTGTCACTCTGTCTCCCTCTCTGTCTCTGTCTCTCTGTCTCTCTGTCTCTCTGTCTTCCTCTCTATCTCTGTTTCTCTGTTTTTCTCTCTGTTTCTGTGTCTTTGACTCTCTGTCTCTATTTCTCTGTCTTCTCTGTTTCTGTGTCTTTGACTGTCTCTGTGTTTGTGTCTCTGTCTGTCTCTGTGCCTCTGTCTCTGTGTCTCTGTCTCTCTGTCCCTGTCTCTCTGTCTTTCTCTCTGTCTCTGTGTCTCTGTCTCCCTTTCTGTCTCTGTCTCTCTGTCTCTCTGTCTCCCTCTCTGTCTCTGTGCCTCTGTCTGTCTCTATCTCTGTCTTCCCCCACTCCTCTCTGCTTCCTGCTGCAAGGAGGTAAGAAACTTTGACCCCCATGTTCCTCTGTCACAAATCGTTCTGAAACCTCTGAGACTGTGAGCCAAAATAGATCCCTCTTCCCACTGTTCTGCCCAGGTCTTTGTGACAGGAAAGGAATGTCTGGCATACACATTATTCACTAATTTCTCTGGGGGCCTCTGGGAAAGAATGGGCAGGAACATTTTGTTGTGTTTTCATATTGGATCATGCGTTTAATAATTTAAAGCCACAAACACATGAATGGCAGAATCCAGAGGATGGGGGTGCATTTCAGGGGAGGCAGGTCCTGAGGCAGCTGTAAAGTCTAGCCCTGGAGCTGGGAGCTATAGTGTGAGTCTGTAATCCAGCATGCTGGAAGCTGAGGCAGCGTGAGGCAGAATGGACCGGGCATCCTGTCAGCCCAGCTTTCCCCCTGTAGGCTGACAGAGGACAGTGGAGCAGCCGACACACAAGACTACTGTTAGCTCCTGGGCACTTCACATCCATAAAGTAGGACTTGGGGCTCTGCACTAAGGTACTTTTTCTTGTGTTTCCTCTTCTCCTCTTCTGGAGAGGAGTGAAGACCCTTTTCGAGGGGCATGTTCTTGTATGGAGGTTGTCATTGCTGGTTTTATTGAGACAGGGTCTTGTTACATAGCCCAGATTGACTTTAAACTAGTACTTGGTAGCCCAGGCTGGATTTGAACTTTCAACATTCCCATCTCAGCCTCTAGAGACATGGCAAACATTAAGCATACTAAAACACAGTCTAACAGTCCAAATATACAAAAGAGCACACAATGAAATGTTACACCTCTCCCATTCATTTCCCATAGGCTCCCAGAGGTAGTCTTCCAACATTGTGTTAGACTTTTCTTCATGGAGACCGGCATGTTATATCTCCCATCGGTCTCAGACAGGAAGGGATAGCGGCACTGCTTTGGGGGCTTGCTTTGTGCCCCTCGGGTCTGTGACTGGGCCAGGGTCTGGTTTTAGCAGTTCAGACACTGGTTTTCTGCTCAGGGAGTGTTCCTGGGCATGAGCAGTTCCCTGGAGACCTTCAGGGTTTTAAAACACTCACTCTTGGTTCCAGTTGCAGTTAAGTGGCCTGCAGGGTGTGCTGGGGAGGCCTTAGCAGCAGAGAGAAGGCAGCGGGCCTGGGAGCCTGGGTGCATTCCTCCCCCACAGATTGTCAGAAAACAATCTCTTTTCTCTGCCCTTCCCTTTCCTTGCTTGCCTGGGCACAGCCTGGCGCCACTTTGTGATGAGTTGGTGTCAGGTGTCAGGGCCACGATAAAGGAAGGAGTCGGCGTGGCCGCCACCTCCTCCCTCCCTCTGTAACCATACTAGTCCCAAGGACCACCAAGCCCTTGACACACATACACGTTTGATCACACAATCGCAACTGAGCAGATTCTGTAACTGCGTTCACCACCACGTATACTCCATAAGCACCAGTAGAGACCACATGGCCCCTTAGCCACCCCACAGTCCCCTCTGCAACTGCAACATTGTAGCCATCATCTAATGTGTGTTATGCTGTCACTTAGGTCCCTGGCAGGACTCCACAGACCCTGTGCTACAGATGCACGGAAGGAGAGCAGACATGCTTGGGGGCTGATCCTGAGGGCTCTTAGGCAGGAGTGGGTGGAGGCCTGCATTGATTGCGAGCACTGGACAGTCTTTTGACATGGAAAGTGTGATCGCCAGAGGGCTTCCCATCACTTTAGCCTTTTCTGGTGGATCAAGACGATCATGCTGTGTTCTGTTCTGCCATGAGGCAGGGGTGAGAGTAGGGTAGAAGAGACTTACCTGTGTCCCAGCGGCTCACTGACTAGGGCTCCTTATACAAGAGTGTGGCCTCGGTTCTCCTGAAAGCCACTTTCTCTTACAGAGTTGGATTCAGCTGCTGAGTGAAGTCAGCACAGTCTGTGTGAATGATGGATAATTTCAATTCTCAAAATGAGATAAGCATCAGGAGGGCGACTGGCCCTCGGGCATGCCTGTGGGGCGTTCTTTCCAGCAAGTTAATTGAGGTGGGTAGATCCACCCACTGTGTGCCACATCACCCACTGTGCGTCACATCAGGGGTTGGCTGGGATCCTGGACTGTATGAGAAGGAGACCGTCAGCTGAGCACAAACATTTGTTATTCCCTCAGCTTCCTGATTTCAGATGCAGTGTGAGCAGCCACTTCAAGCTCTGGCTGTGCTCACATTCCTGCCATGATGGACTGACTGTACCTTGAACTGTGAGCTCAAATAAACTCTCCCAAGTTGTTTTTGCCAGGCTGTCTTTTCGCTCCAACAGAAAGGAAGACAAGGCAGTGTGGCAGGGGCCTGCCCTCTGTCGGCCCATGCCGGCTGCTGAGTCAGCTCAACCAAAGACAGGGCTCTCGACCCATGACGTGAGAGTGTGTTGGAAGCTGAGGCTGAACTGAAGACTGAAGGCTGAGCTACCTGGTGTCCAGCAGAAGTCACCTTTCTTTCTGTTGTCTCTGCATCCATGGCATTTGTCATCTACCCCTGTGGTCACAGCTGTCTGCCCACTCCATCACCCAAAGCCTTAGGCATTTGGGTTGCTCAGGAAGCAGGGTTGGCACCTGCTGTGTACTGGCACAGTGACAGCCAATAGAGTCACTCTGGGGTTTCTGCTTCTTATTAGGACCCCAGGATGGAATAAAGAGGGAAGAGCGAAGACAGACTGCCATTTCCCCACACTCTCCAGGAGCCCTGAGGGCTTAGATGGCTTAGATGTGGGTGGTGGTGCTATCAGAGGACATGAAAGGAAGCACAGGGTGGGAACACAGAGGGGACGGTAAGAAATAGGTTGGGGTCACTTCTTAGGTGTGAAGCTAGTTGCTACGGGGGAGCAAGCTTGCGAGTTCATACCTTGTGTGGGGCAGAAAGCCCAGTGCTGGGGCCATAGCAATTGGGAGAGAAGGGGTGAGGTAAGGCTACAAGGAGTGCAGAAGCTTCTGCTGAGGAGGCTGGGCTTTATGTAACTGTAACAAGCAACAGGGAGTCACGAACACAGGAAGATGATTCAGCCAACACATGGCGGCTCAGGGAGACAATTCTATCTTCCGTGAGGAGGTCTGTGTAGAGGGGGCGCAGACTCAGGTGTTAGCATGCATAGCAGCCAGAGCAAGACACATAGTTGGGACACCGAACTGCCAGGGATCAGGCAGGCTGAGGGGCAAGGATGGATTGTGGGAAAATGCAGGCGCTCTGGCCAAAATGTGGGGGCACTAGTAAAGATGAGGCTCCGTGTGGGCAGAAAGTGTTAGGAATTAGGGGACTGAGAAGTCGGGGCAGAAGTACCAGCAGTGGGGGGAGGGCTTTCTAGGCCCCAGGGAGTAGTCTCTAAGAGCAGACTTTCTCTAGGTCATTCCCACATGGAGGTGAGAAGTGAAGAGTCTCACCAGCTGCTCTTCTTTCCTTTGTCAGTGGCAGGGGAAGAGCAAGCCCTCCTTCATGCCCGGAGGGGGGGATTGCTAGTTCTGCTGACAGGCAGACACCCCATGTTTCCTGTTTTCTGATTTTAGAGAGAGCTGTTTTTCCTTCAGGGAAAGAGGAAGCAGTCCCCACAGCTGTCCCAATAGTGGCCTCTGAGGTTCACCAGGGTATATATGTCCCTTCGAGTCCTCTCCCAAGATCCCAAGCCCGTTGGGCAGTGAGAAAGGTTTTCTTTGTCCTACCAACTTCTAGGCCAACTCTGATTAAAAGGAGCACCACCCAGGGAGTTATAAATAACCCTCTTGCCCAGGCAACAACCAAGACCGATTGAATACAGTCTGAGGGGGAGAGTGTATTTGAAAGCACCCTGGAAGATTGCAGGGTACAGCCAAGCTTAGCAATCTCAAGTCCAAGTACATGTTCCTGAAAATGTTGCCATTTGCAGTGCAGCAGGTGTTCTTGACTATTGAAAAGGAGGCTAGGCCAGCCTAGGCTTCAGGGAAGGGATTAGCAGGGGGACGGTTGTTACCAATGTGCACTGCTTCTTAGTTACAAAGGTGTCTATTTCCCCCTCACCTGGACTGAACTCTTGTTCCTGTTCTCTAGGGTAGGGACACTCCACACGCACCTGTTCCTATCTCTAGCACAGACGCAGGCTGTTGTGCACGTGTCGCTTGGACTGTCATGCTAGCATAGGGGTAAAGCTGAATGACTTAAGCCACCTACTCTTCAGAGTTTCTGGAGGCTGGAGGTTGAGTTCAGGGTACCGACTTGGTCCGGTTCTGGTGTGGGCTTGCTCATCTCCTGGCTTGCAGACAGCTGCGTTTGACCCATATCTTCAAATGACAGAGTGAACTCTGGTTCCTCCTCATAAGGTTTATCCCTTCAGGCTCCAGCTTCATGACCTCACCTAGAGCTAATAATCTTCCAAAGGTTTCCCTGCCCCCCATTCATGGAATCAGGGAGAAAGTACTGATGTTTTTTCTCTATACTTGTGTGTGTACACGTGTCTTCATTGGCTGGTCATACAGGCTACCTGAGGAGCAGGAAGTGGGAGGAGTGGCTGGCTGCTCTTGGCTGATCTCAGGAGATCTGCCTGAAGGTCTTGCAGTCGTGCACACCCACCACACTGCCTGTCACCTCAGACAGATGATCAAGTCCTACAGATTCATCGGCAGTTCTTCCGGCTCCGCCTCCGTGGGCTGCGCCTCCCTGGCTCTGGCCCCACCTACCTGGCTTTGCGTGGGAGCTCCAGTGGCAAGTCTGTGCTTTGATATTAAACTGCATTTCCTCTCTCTGGGTGATTTCTTCAGTACTACCACCTCATTAGTGTTCTTTGTTCTCCACCATTCTCCAGGGTTTATATAATGCTACTCAATTTATGTATTTTAATGCACATGTTCTCATTTCATTTCATTCAGGGAACAGGAACAAGGGTCCAGTCCAGGTGCCCACAGCTGCCTGGCAGGGAGGAAATACAGAGCTTTATAATTCAGAAGCAGTTCACATGGGTAATGACCTTTGCCTTGTACTTTTTTTTTTTTAAACAACTTTTTGTTTTACTTAGGCTATGTACACTTTCATAATTTACATTTTTTAAATCAATGATTGTTAGCTATTCCTTTAAATCTCTAAGGATCCTGAATATTTTTTTATAACACTTATTACTACTTGGCATATTATCCTTCCCATCGTGTGTGTGTGTGTGTGCGCGTGCACGCGTGTGAATGTGTCAGTGTGTATGTGTCAGTGTGTGTATGTGTGTAAGAATGTGTAAGTGTGTGTATGTGTGTGTATGGGTGTGTTTGTGTGTGAGAGTGTATGTGTGAATGTATGTGTCAGTGTGTGTATGTGTGTAAGAATGTGTAAGTGTGTGTATGTGTGTGTATGGGTGTGTTTGTGTGTGAGAGTGTGTGTATGTGTGAGTGTGTATGAGTGTGTGGTGTATGGTAAGCTGGGCATGGTAAGTGAACACCTTTAGTCCCAAGCGCTCTATAGGTAGAAGCAGTTGAATCACTGAGTTTGAGGCCAGAGTGAGTTCCAGGACAGCCAGAACTACATAGAGAGAGACCCTGTCTCAAACAACAACAACAACAACAACAACAACAACACAAAAAACAACAATAAAAAACAAACAAAAAGCCAGTTGGCTTAGTAAAAACTTAGCTGTAAAAGTGCTTGCTTTACAATCCTGAGGGCCTGAGGTCAATCCTGGGATCCATGATTGAAGGAAAAAGAGATGATCTCTGAAGTTGGCCTCTAACCTCTCCTTGTACATGTGGCAAGCACATGCAAGCTTTGTGGGTGTGCTCTTGTACTCTCATGTACACGTGTGTCACACACACAGACAATAATAGGAGTTGTAAAGATTTTCCTATTTATATGTATGTGCGTGTGTCCCTGCATGAGTGTGTGTGTGTGTGTGTGTGTGTGTGTGTGTGTGTGTGTGTGTGAGTGTATATAGTGTGTATGTGTGTGTGTGTAGAACAGATGTTGATGCAGGTGTCTTGCTACACGGCTTTCTACCTTCTTTTGAGACAGGCTCTCTCCCTGAACCTAGAGCTCACTGATTCAGCTGAGCCAACTGGCAGTGAGCTTTAGGGAGCTGCCTGTCTCCTCCCTACCCCAGCGCTGAGATTAGACCCTTAAGGCTGTGCCCATCTTCTTTTAGATGAATGTTGGGGATCCAAACCCGGATCCTAACTGACGAGTTCTCATTTAGACGTTGCTAACCGTCTCAGCTTTGGTTCTTAAACTTCAACCTTCTTCTGTTTTGTCCATTGCTGCTGAGTGTTTGGAGGGCCCTTGGATCATCAGCTCACAGTAAATACTACTGTGCCTGGAGGTCCTGTAATTAGAACTCAAACCTATTATAACAGGGCCTTAGGGGTTTACTCTTGAAACTGCGGAATACGGATGTCTGGCACTGTTAGAGTTCACCTTGTTCCTCCTCCTCGCTCTCGGAGGGGGCGGGGGTGGGGGTGGGAGACAGAGGCCAGGGATTTGCTCCAGGCCGTGCATCTTGTTAGTAGCTGAGCCAGGCCGGCAAACCTGACTCCACAGCCTGGGGCTTTGTCCTTTTGCTTTTGAACAGCCACTTTCTTTCACAGCATGACCTGCCTCGGAGCCCCACAGTTTACGGGCCAGCTCTGCTTGCACTCTGTCCCCGTGGTCTTTCTCTCCCCAGGCATATGGCACATAAGTGGGAAAGGAAAAGATTGGACTTTAATAATTAGTTGGTGACAGCCGAGGAGAATCTCTGCATGGGACTAGGGCCCCACAAGGGATGAAGTCACATTTTATATTCATCACTGCCCTCTAGTGGCCACAGTGAATGTCAAGTCTACCAGGTGGATGAACGGTGAAGGCAAGCATTAAGGTTCTCATAGTCTGAGCTCTTAGCCCTGCATAAAAACATACAGTGGGCCCTGTTTATTCAGTATTCCAGTGCCAAATGAATAACATATATGCTTATAGAACCAAAATCTATTCTCTGATGCTGACCATCTGAGGAGCACTGCCAAGAGAAATGTAACAGAAGCCACTTGGTAACAAGATTCTCAAGTGACATAAACTAGTAACTGTTAAGTGCTATATTCTACTTGACACAAGTTGGCCAAAAAAATTATCATTCAACATTAATCAATAATTAATATAAAAATGAAGCATATATCTCTTCTGGTACTGTTTCTTTCTTTTCTTTTTTTCTTTTTCCTTTCTTTCTTTTTTCTTCTTTCTTTCTTTCTTTCTTTCTTTCTTTCTTTCTTTCTTTCTTTCTTTCTTTCTTTCTTTTTTTGATTTTTTTCAAGACAGGGCTTCTCTGTATAACAGTCCTGGCTGTCCTAGAACTTGCTTTGTAGACCTAGTTGGCCTCAAACTCACAGATTATTTATCTGCCCTGCCTCTGCCTCTAACCCTAACTCTGAGTGCTGGGATTAAAGATGTGAACCACCATACCTGTTTTTTGTTTTTTGTTTTTTTGGCTTTTTTTGAGGTGGGTTTTGTGTGTCCCAGGTCATGTAGCCAAGGATGACCTTAAATGACCGATCCTCCTGCCTCTAATTCCTGGTTGCTTGGCTTACAGATGTGCACCGCCATGCCTGGTTTATGGTGCTGGGATTGAACCCAGGCTTCTGTGCTTGTCAGACAAGCATTCTAACAACTGAGCCATACCCAGCCCTGGTCCTGAAGTTCTGAACTCTGGCATGATAAATTCAACATCTCTGTTGGCCTGGCCACACTGTGCATGTCCACTAGCCGAGTGGGTCTTGTGGCTGTTGCACTGGGCAGTGAAGTGAAGGGCAGCATTTGCAAACTTAGTTCTTGTTATTGCATTGATTAATGTAGATCCATGAGGAGCAGTTTCACCAGTCTGCAGCAAGATAAGAGAAATATGAAAAACACTTTTAACGTGTAAATTCAGCATAAGATTATTGGTTGTCCTTTTGAGGGACTGATGTGATGGTCCTCTGGACTTAGTTGCTGTCACTGTTTCCGTTCTTCTCTGAGAGGACGGTCCCAGCAGATGGCAGTTAATTATTGAGTAGCACAGATATGATCCTCTTCAGGGTCCCCCTCACCGCCTCTGCCTCTGATACCAACTGACTCCTGGAAACTACTGTGCTAGGTGGCTTTTTCTTCCTGCTTAGACAATTGATGCTCACAAATGGGACAGATGCCTGGGTTACTGAGCTGTTCTCAGCTGTCACCTGTGTGCCCTCTCTGCTTTATAAAAGCAGTGAAGAAAGTGATGTGAATACAAGGAGGGGTGACCTTCAATTTGCTCTCAAAACGACCCCAAGGACTAAGCCATTTACAAAATCCAGTTTGTAGCCATAAAAACAAATTACCATATGACTGAGCATCTAGACTGTGTTGCTCCTGACTTTAGAGGGTGGTTTCACTATAATACGATTTCTTTCAAGTTCAAAGCAACAGAAGCCACTGCTATGGGGCAAAGCCTTTAGTAACCCCAGCCTCTCTGACTAACAGCTCTGTGTTGGGCTAAGCAGGGAGGAGTCTCTCCTTTGTATTATTCCTTCTAAGGAGCATGGGCTTGCAGTGGTCTGAATTACAGTTTGAATTTAGTGTCTTCTTATCTTTAATTAGTATCTCTCTTTCATCATCCGCTTGTTCTGTGTGTCCCAGCAGCTCATAGTCTTACCATATCATATCGGCTTTTGGGCTGAAACTTCAAAGTCTTAGAATGTAACTGTGGCCACTCTGTTTATGAATACAGATTTTCAGCTCTATGGTCTGTAGTCACTAGGGTTCCAATTACAATTGCATTTTGTTTTTCAAATTCTATGTGACACTTATGCTTGAGTCATAATATGAAAAAGATATTAGTAGATAGAAATTTTGTAAATCAAATAATTTTGACTCCTCTTGGATGCCACAGCTTAAGAAATACTACGGTGAGTTCTTTTGCAGATCGAGTGATCTGCCCTCTTTTAAAATTTCGAGTGTTTGATATGCTGTCTTGCCTGAGGAGCATGAGGTACATATGTATTAAACATAAGGTGCAGGGACCCCATCCTCGAGCTCCCCTTCTGGATCGAAGCAGCATCTTCATAATGATCTGCTTGGAAGCAATTACACTAAGTATTAATAAAGGGGCTCCAGCCACAGAACAGTGCCCAAGGGAGGCTCTGAGTCGGAGTCAGGGCTAATGGCCTGGCAGTTGTTTTAATGGATTTCCAATGAAGTGTGAAGTTGACAGACCAACAAGGAGGAGACTCTATGTCAGAGTACAGTTTGCACGGCTGTTAGCACCCCAGCCTTGTTTCTGTTTGTATTTCCTTAGTCTTGGTGAACTGGTTGTTTGAGTATTTCTGATTAATGTATATTTAACACAACTCATAAGACATTTGTTGATTCAAGGGTAGGAGCCTCACCTATACTGCCTTTGTGGGGGAGGTGTTAGCATGGCTTCCTATAGTGACAACATTAAGGAAGATGACCAGATGAGGAGCCTCAGTCCAGGGGCTCTAATGACATAATTTCTCTCCATACCACTCAAGCCCAGCTCTCTGGCTCTCGGGTCCCAGTCCTCTAGACCCTAACTAGTAAAGAACAGAGCTCTAGATAGTCAGCCCCATAGCCTTGTCCTCTGCTGGGACCATGTCTTTTGTGGCTCTGATCGGAATAGCATCCTGGAGAGGAATGTCTAGGAGGGGGCTTCATCAAAGGGCAAGCTGTTTTTACCTGTGTGTGGTAAACTAACACAAGAGTTCTAGTGGCCCCTTCCATGATTCCACAGGGTGTGTCCAGAGTCAGAGGGAAGACAATGGGAGAGGCCTAGAGGATGTTTCAGATCATGACAATCATGAAAAGTGGTACCCGATGAGGTTCTTGTAGTCATGACCTCTGTTTCTTCCTTGATCAGTTATAAAGATTCTTCTGCATCGTGGGTATTTCATCAAACACCCATAGAGTAGGCCAGGATTTGGGGGACCACAGATAGATATTCTATCTGTCTGCCTGCCTGCCTACCTATGTATTTGAGGTCTTACTCTGTAGCTCAGGCTGTCCTGGAATTCTATATAGCTTAGTCTTGCCCTTGAATCTGTGTCCATGTTCATTTCTCAGTCTTCCAAGTGCTAGGATTACAGGCCAGAATCATCACACCCAGTTAGAAGTACCAGTTCTATAGGATATTCTATAGTTGAGAAAACTATTGAGGAGTCCCATTGGAGCTGGACAAAGGTGGCACCTGAGCTGGATTTTCAGACCCTGAAGCTCTCTCTCTACCCAGATGTTGTGTTGAAAAACTTTTCCTGGGAAGATGCTATGTAAGTGTTACAGCTCTGAGGGGAAAGGTAACTTGGCAGTTAAAAGCCAAGGAATACCACAAAGTCTCACCACACAACAAACATCACACAAGAGATATAGTGGGAAAGACTCAAGAGGGTAGCTGCCTCTTCTGGGGCAAGAAGCGAACTGAGCAGGTGAAAGGTTTTATATAGGGTTTCTTGGGGGTGGGGGTGAAGTTTTCCAGGGTGGGGGTTTCCAGGGTAGGGATTTGTGGAGGTTCAAGCCAAGTCCAGGGATTGGTGGGATTTCAGGCTCAGGAATTGGTGGGTTCTGGTAGATTTTCAAACTCAGAAGTGGGCTCAGATCTTTTACTGTACATACTATATGCCTACTCACCCCAGATAGGAAGCCCATGACAGACCAAAGCATGTATACTACCAATGTCTAACTTGGTGAGCCAATGAACTTCACTGGGATATTTTTATTTATTTACTTACAGAAATATGGATGAGGGGTTACTTACAGGAGTAGAAATGACTCAAAGACAAATGCATCACCAAAGCCCACCCCAGCACGTGAGATAGAGCTGGGAACTTGGAACACACTTAACATACTGCCGCCAGCTCAACAGGTTGGGGAGTGTCCTTTCCAGGTGCTTCAGTTCTCTTAGGCAGCTGATCTAGTCTGAAAATCTTTTTTGCAGCTTGCTTGGCTCTGCTTAGTTTCAGAGGAACTCTCAGCCCAACCCCCCATCACTCTGGCAGGGAGGGGGCCTAGTGACTCTGATCAGCTTCTGGAACTTGCTCAAGTTCTTTTGAGTTGCTTACTTTCCTGCTTAAGGGTCTTCCCTGTAGAATAGAATGTTTCAATGTTTCAATTTGGGAAGAAACTGTTACACACCAGGATTCAGGTGAGGTGGTTATCTGTGTACTTGGCTGATTTTTGGTAAACACTGTACAGAATGGGGTTCCTCTATGGCGTGTGTGTGTGTGTGTGTGTGTGTGTGTGTGTGTGTGTGTGAGAGAGAGAGAGAGAGAGAGAGAGAGAGAGAGAGAGAGAGAGAGAGAGAGAGAGAGAGAGAGAGGGGAAGGGAGGGAAGCCAATAAGTAAGCACAGGCTCAGTGAATTCTCTCCTTACTGAATGCACTGATCATGTAAAGGGCTTAGTAGCTATAGCGGGGAAGGACAGTGTCTTAGGGTTTCTATTGCTGTGGTGAAACACCATGACTAAAAATAACCAAGGAAGGAAAGGGTTTATTTTATCTTACCCTTCCATGTCACAGTCCCTCACTGAAGGAAGTCAGTTAGACAGAACTCCACCCCTTCCTCTGGCTCTTACTTTATTGTCATCCCCTCTTCCATAACGATCCCTGAGCCTTGGAGGGGGTGCCTATAGATGTCCACTTATGGCTAAGAAATTGGGCATCACACCAAACTAACAGTAACTTGTTCTCTAGAGTGTCACTAGTGGTTATGAGGTGAAGCTGATAGCAACAGTGACCTATGGGCAAAACCCACACGTTTAGAAACCAATTTGACAGGCACATCACATCATCTAGAAAAACCACAGAAGTGGCTTCTCCATTTGGAATGATGACCTCTCCAGTTACCACTACTTCCTCTTCCTCCTCCTCCTCCTCCTCCTCCTCCTCCTCCTCCTCCTCCTCCTCCTCCTCCTCCTCCTCTTCTTTTTTGGTAATGGCTTATACTAGGCTTGATCTTCCACTTGTGGAATGGAATGGATCTTAAATCCAATTGCAAGGCCGAGCTTACCCACAACAGCTGAGCCACTGTCACACAAGCATGTACATCTTGCTCATGTCAGTATTTTAGCACACAGGGCCCACAGCTAACCAGGAATGTTGGTGACAGTTCTCCATCAGCAATCCCCATGGCCCCTTCCAGCACTGTGAAAGCTGGCCAGCAAGGTGGGAATTTCCAGTTCAGTCATTTTAATTTCTCCACGTCTTACAGCCAAAGCATGCACGTGTGGTGTCTGTAGCAATACTCTGACCGTGTGGTTCTGTCATACAACCAAAAACAGTAGCAATAGCTTTTGTAGTTTGTGGGGCCTTGGGGGCTTCCCTGGCCAACAACTCACAGGAGGTAGCCCACTCCTGGCATTGGGGTTTTTATTCAATAACTTTATGGCCTGTGGGAATGCTCTTTTCCACCCATGTAGGATACTTTTTGAATTTAAACTCTGTAGCTATTGTTTAAAACCCATTTTCCCTTTTAATTAACCAGCCCCAGTAGGACTGTAAGGTAGGTGGATGTACTGTTGAACCTGGCTATCTCCCCCATGGTTTTACAAATCTTCAAAACACTCAGAGGTTAGCGTTATATCATCTATAGAACAACTTTTTCCAGGACAAGGCACCATCCCAAGCCACCATCCTATAGCAAAGAAGAGTTTGGTGAAGCACTCTGAACGTGTGTTGTCGTCTTTTCTCAGCAAGTGTCAGGTGACTCCAGAGGCTCACGACTAAGAAGATACTAAAGCAAACATAAACAGGGTCTAAAACCTTTGTATCATTTGCTTCCTTCACAGATCAAGGTTGGGTACACAGCGTGGACAGGAGGTGCTATCTTATTTAGTTTTCGGTAATCCTTAGGCATTCTCTCTGAGCTATTATGTTTATACATGCAGGAGTTCTTCCAGGAAGCCTTCCTACACATGTCTATAGGTGATCAACTCAATGGACCTGACTTATTCAACTCAGCTCTACCCAGGGCCAAGGGAAAACCAGGCCCTGCTCTCGCTTGCTGCACCTGCTGGTTCCCTGAGTCAGAGTGGCCCTAGGTTGTCACTGTGACTGCAGCTGTTGCCTCTCTATCCACTATACCTGACTGTTGGGGGAGCTCTCCTGAGTGGGCAAACCATCTGTGCCAGTAGCATGACTTTGTGCTGGAGATAAATGGACCCTCCTCACTTGGGGAGGGGGTGATTACCCACCTCTGGGACAGGCTTGGTCATCTTCACCCATATTGTACATGGAAGTCTTCTGTGAACTGCTCCCTGGATGTTAAAGGTCTCCAGAAGCCCCTTACCACACAGTTTGGCTTTCTATCACTCTTTCCTCCCTTAGGAATTCCAGCTCAACACAAATCTTTCTTGTCATGTTTGACTTGGAGTAATCAGACATACTTCCTCTGTTGTGCCTTTTATTATCTCCTCTAAGTGGCTTATGAAAGAAATGATACGAAGACACAAAGGAGCACATGGCGAGCTGGTGGGAGGCATAGTGGAGCTATGAACTTGTGAGCCAATGATCAGACTTTATCTGAAGATAAAAAGCTCTGGTTTGGGGATCCTGGGGCTGTGTAGAATAAAGAGAAGCCTCTTTGTCTCAATGGTCTGGATATGCTTCCTGGAGTCTGCTAGAACCCGGACCCACTGCCGGGTGGGAAGGGAGTCCTAGGAGACATAGAAGATGGGTGAGGATGCAGAATGATAGGGAGGGAGCTGTGTGCAGAAAGACTGACTCAGGATGCAGGGTCGAGTGCTGGGGAGTGTGAGCACAGCGCCCTCTACCGTAGCTGCCGTGGCAGAGGGCAGATGGAAGAGGCTGGCGTGGATGAGATGCCAACTCTGCATTTTATTTGTTAGAAGACTAAACAGCCCACTAAGTCCTTTTTGTTCAAGTCTGGAACACAGAATGACCAAGCGAGACTTTCCCTCCAACAAACTCTGCATCGGACTGCTCTTTGGGCATTATTCCCAACAGCAAAGGTGGGACAACCTACGTATCCATCCACGGATGGAGCTGAATACAGTGCTGTCCGCGCAAAGCAGCATTCCTCAGCCAGGAAAGTGTTGGTGTTCGGAGCTGCGCATGAGACAACCAAAAAACCAGAAGGATCACTCAAGGATGAATTACAGCCTTGCTGGTGGCGGGGAGACCCAGCCTCTGTGGACTGAATCCCGAACAGCCGCACAAAAGCATATTTATTAGTTGCTACACAAATTTTTTTTTGGGTAAAACAAATTCCTCACACCAAAGCCCCCAATCTAATCTGTGTGTTTAGTGAAGGAAAACATCCCCCCCCTGAAA
Organism: Uromys caudimaculatus; assembly: GCA_028551405.1. Classification (NCBI taxonomy): domain Eukaryota; kingdom Metazoa; phylum Chordata; class Mammalia; order Rodentia; family Muridae; genus Uromys; species Uromys caudimaculatus. The sequence continues at coordinate 36,431,048 of CM052711.1, forward strand.
CTCTCGTCCTTATTTAGTTCTGCACTGTTTGCAGTACCCAATATTGCAAGACATTCCAAGTGTGCCAGGACCATCTTGCAACCAAAGTCATGCAAAGGCCATAAAGCTCCCCCAGAAAAACGACTCTGTAGACTGCAGAAAACAATCACTGTTTTCTACAGTGATTTCTTCAGGGGCCAAGGACTTCTAGAGAACAATTATTCATTCCCGTGTTTATCTTAGATACAATGATTCTGCTAGAATGATTCCGCTACAAGAAAGGAACGTAGGGCTGATCCTTCCTGCACCGTGGCTCATCTCAGAAACATTATGGTATATTAAACACAGCAGACACAAGAGGCTACACAGTGTATGATTCCTTTATGTAACAAATCATTAGATGCAGACAGCAGGCTGGAAATTGTCAGGGCTTGGAGGAGGGAGGAACAGAGTTACACTTAATAGGTATGGGCTGGCTTGCTCCCTCCCTCCCTCCCTCTCTTCTTTCTTTTTCTCAAGACAGGTTTGTGTGTGTGTGTGTGTGTGTGTGTGTGTGTGTGTGTGTGTGTGTGTGTGTGTGTGTGTGTTCGTGTGTGTGTGTAACAGAACCCTGTAGGTCCTGGACTTGGCTTTGTAGACCAGGCTGTCCTTGAACTCACAGAGATCATACCCAATAGGTATGGTGCTTCTTTTTGGATTGTTGAAGTGTTCCCAAATCAGGTAACCATGATGGTTATATGTTTATGGTTTATTGAATGCATAAATGTCACTGAGCCATGTATTTTAAGATAGTAAATAAGTTATTTTTGGACAACTTTGTACATGTGTATAATATCTTTTGCTCACTGTGGTGGTTAGTGTTGACTGTCAACTTGCCAGGATCTAGTATCACCTGGGAGACATGCTTCTGGGAGTGCCGGTGAAGGATTATCTTGATTAGATTAATTGACTCCTGTGGGGAGCAGTGCTCCATAGGCTGGGATCCTCAAGTAGATAAAAAGAGAAGGCAAGCTGAGTACTCACTAGTACTGAGCACTAGAACTCAGCTCTGCTTCCTAACTGCGCCCCGCACTTGCCATGGCTTCCCCACCATGACAAACCCTTCCTTCCTTAAACTGCTGCTTCTCAGGTATTTGGTCACAGCAGTGAGGAAAGTAACTATACAACCAAGCAAACACTACAGCCGCCTCTCGTCCACGCCTGCTGCCCATTCCTTCCTAACCCAGCCTTCTCTGACTTTATTGTGACTCACTGAATTGGATCAGGGCTGCTTTCAGGGGCCTTGATGAGGATCGTTTACTGGAGCATGGGCAACTTAGCAGTGTCTACACTCAGAAGAAAATATAAGATGGTAAATATTACGTTATCTTACTACACAAATCAATAAATGAATAATCAAGAAACTCGAGTCCTCATCCCTGTGAGAAGAGATAGATACTGTACAAAGGAATAGAAATTTAACATAATAGCTGGGGAGACATAAAACGTGGGGTAACAGTTGGAATGGTAGGGAGGACGCTGCTTTATGGGGTGCTAAGATTGCCTTTCTGAGCTGGATAAGGATGAGCCAGGAGAAGGGCTGGAATGTGTGTGTGTGTGTGTGTGTGTGTGTGTGTGTGTGTGTGCATGTGTGTGTGTATGTGTGTATGCATATATGTATATATGAATGTGTGTGTGTATATTCCTTTGTGTGTGTGTGTGTGTGTGCGCACGCACGCGCGTGCGCGAGTAGGCCAGAGGTCAACCTCAAGCGTCATTGCTCAGGAACCATCTACTTTGTGTTTTGAGATAAGGTCTTTTATTGGGACCTGGAACTCAAAGATGAGACTAGACTGACTAGTTAGTGAGCCCCAGGGTCTTTGTCCCTCTACTTCTCAGTGCCAGGAACACATGTGTACCACCAAAGGAGAGTTAGTGGCACACAGGTAGACGTGGAAAGTGAAACTGTGCTCCCTAAGACGGCAACTTCTTGTTCCCAGAAGACATACTGAGGAGACATGGTGGGGGGATGTGGGGACTTTTGTCTAAACAGGACCAATAGGGGAAAAGCCCTGAAGCCAGGGCTCTATTTAGTGGACTCCAGCCTTAGGCGTCTCCCATCCCAAGGGATAACGCCGCTACCCCCCCTTCTCTGCGACTTGATCTAGCTTTCCTGGTGGTTAAGCTTAGAGATCTCCTAGTCCAGTGCTTCTCCACCTTCCTAATGCTGTGACCCTTTAATACAGTTCTTCATGTTGTGGTGGCCCCCAACCATATCTTATGAATTGTAATGTAAGTATCTGATATATAGGAAGTCTTAGGTAGGGGTCAAGACACAGATTGAGAATTAACGCCCTAGACAGTTACCAGCACTTGTTACACCTCCATTCTGTGCCTGTCCTGTTTCCACTGGTGCTGGAGATTGGTACTCAAGGTTCTCATGCCCTGTAGCAAGCACTTCACCAGTGGAGCCATTCCTGGCCTTGGATAGCTCTATCTTTATCTATGTACCATCTGCTTGTATCTATAACCTGACTTTTCCCTGCTGCTTCCATTCTGGAGGAGTCTGAGTGAAGGAAGACCTGTCCATGGGCTTATCACTCTTCCTCCTCTAGATAGGAGCTCCTGAGGGTGGGGTGTCTGCAGTGTCTCAGACAGCACCCTCAAAGAATTAGGTGCTCAGTCCGGTGCAAAACTCTCCATAATTGTTTATGTGTGTGGGTAGACTCAACTCAATAGAGAAAGGTGGTGGTGGGGCGGGGGGGCATGGGGATGGAGAGCATCACACTAGGGTCTGAAGCTGGGGATTTCCTGGATGGGCTCAGCTCTGTGGATCCTGTTGCTGAGTGTATGTCTGTTTGCAGCCTAAGGAAGCTGTGGCAACACAAAGGACTGCAAATTTAAACCTAAGTTCAGGTTCTCCTAGCAACACCGCTCGCCCCCGGCTGCTGGCTGGCAGTCCGAGCACCAGATCTGGACAGCTGGGGAAGCTCGGTTGCTAGGAGAACAATGACTCTTCTGCTCTCCAAGCAGCATGCGGGTGACTGGTGGCATTTCCAGGAGTGTGTAGGTGGGCGGCACTTTTGTTTCCCCAGCAAAGGTGAGCAAGAGACAGGAGAGAGGTTAAAGAGCAGCAGTGCTGAAGCTGCCATCCTTTCTATTTGATTAGGAACAGCTCTTGTTTGAGGATGTCTTCAATGGGTTTGCAGTTAGGGACAGAGTCTGGAGGAGATTATGAAACAACCCATTTCCCGTAGTGGTTGGTTCCCAGCATCCACAGGCCATCTGGATGAGCCTGGGATGAAGTGTGGGGGAGCACATGGGGAGTGGGGCCCAAGAATGAAACACATTGGGTTAGCATTGCTTGGGGGGAAGTGGAAGCTGGGAGTGGAGAGAGAGTTTTGTTTGTTTGGTGACAGCAAACATCCATCTGGTCACGGTCAGGTGGACTGCCATAAAACCAACTCTAGTGCTTATGACGGCTTTGACAGTAACTTTGCCTGGGGCCCTGGAGGGGTGACAGCACACTGTGGTTAGGGCCTAGGGAGCTAGGAGAGGAAGGCAGGCAAAATCCTAATCTACCTGCTCTTTATCTGCACTGCCTTTAATTCTCAGACCCCATGTATTCTGTCTTGCAAACCAGGGAGCTTCACTAGAGGCTGATTGTCAGGAGACCTGGTAAAGCTGAGGGCTGAACCCAGCTGAAGACCAGCTTCCTCTTACATCTGCTGCCCGGTGAGGACAGGATGCTCTCGGTGACAGGATTGGAAGGAAGGAAAATACATGGCACATTGCTTTGAGCCTGTTTTCTGAGAATATTCCTAGAAGTAAACATTCAAGTTGCCTCCCAAGGGGCCTCTGCT
>CM052711.1:36435876-36468603 GCA_028551405.1 Uromys caudimaculatus
GGCTTTAGTGAACATTTCACTTAATTGTCATAACATGCCAGTGGGACAGGAGCTGTCACTATGACTCCTACTTTATAGGTGAGAAAACTGAGGCCAAAGAGATGAACTGTCCCCAACATCACCAGCAAGCAAGAGACAGCAGCCTCTCTTATTAGGACGGAGTTGTGATGTCGCCTGAGATCCAGCCTTCACCTCTGACCTGCTACTTTCATTTCCCCTTTGCGTGCATGTGGGCACATGGGCATGTGGCATATGCACATGTGTGCACGTGTTTGCTGGTGCTTACGCCCGTGTGTATGTGGAGCCAGAGGAGGACATGGAATGTCCTCTATCCCTGTCTTGTTTTCCTTGGAGGTAGGGTTGCTCCCTGAACCCGGAGCTTGTGTTTTTCAGCTAGGTTGGCAGCCGGCAAGCCCCAGAAATGCTCTTGTCTTTGCCCCAGCAACACCAGGGTTATAGGTACTCACGAGACTTATCTGGCTGACTGTGTGGGTGCTGAGATCTAATCTCAGGTCCTCATGGATGTACAGCGTGCGTTCTTAATGATGGAGCCATCTCTCCAGTGCCTCCGGTTTATTTCTTGACGACCTTGTCCAACCCCATAGAGTGCACATGGGCACTTTTAAAAATATTAATTTTTAATTTTTTTGCAGTGTTAGGTTTAGTGTCTCATGCATAATAGGGAAATGGTCTACCACCAGGCTATATTCCCAGCTCACAGACACCTGAAATCTTGCAATGAACTAGGAAGATATACCATCAGTGAGCCTGGAGCCTAGAGGTATGCATGATTTGCTGTCTGCAACAGTGTATGGTGACAGCCTATCTCCTCCCCATGGTCCCTGATGCTGCCTGGAACATTCCACAGTGCCAGCCTCACTGCTCCAGAGAGGGCTGCAGGGAGCAGGCAGGCTGCTGTCCTCATTCCTTAAGGAGGATGTGTTCTGAGTGGGAGCAGCTTCCTGCGCTGAGGGTATTTCCTCTGTGAATGTCAGTGGCGTTGGCACAGGGGGCCATGCTGAGGAAAGCAAGCTACTCTTCCTGTTCCCTGGGAGCTTCAGCACCCCTCTGTACTTCCTGTGTCTGTGGAATTGAAAGTCGAGTGGGTAGAGTTCCCGGAAGCTCCTTCCTGCTGGTAGTCATCTTACCCACCTTCCAGGCTTCCTACTTCAGAACCACCCTGTCATCTCTTAGCTGCACTAGCATTGTGTAGAGTCGAGGAGAGGAGAGGAGAGGAGAGGAGAGGAGAGGAGAGGAGAGGAGAGGAGAGGAGAGAGAGAGAGAGAGAGAGAGAGAGAGAGAGAGAGAGAGAGTGAGAGAGAGCGAGAGAGAGCGAGAGAGAGGTCAATCCAGGGGGACAAGAGGGAAGAGGTGGCCTTCAGGATATGGACAGTCTCTGTTACCTGACTACTTCCTTTTCTCTTTTGTCACACCCCTTAGGAACAGGGATTGCATTTGTACTATAGAGCATTCTCTGTAGCTGGGAGTTACAACATAGTAGGTGCTCAACAAACCTTGTTGTATCCCAGTTGGATAAATGGATCCCTGTTCTTCATGGGGAACAGCTGTGCAGCAGCCCTAGCCCACCGTCAGGGTGCAGTTACGTGGGAGAGGAAGGAGCTGTCCACTGAGCCTCGAGGAGGGCAGGACTCAGGATGACATCTGGAAGGAGAAAATGCTAGAGCTGAGAACCTGAGAATAGCTGGGAGTCATGCAGGTGGGATAGAGCAGGGCCCTTGGAAGAAGGGTTGTTCTCGGTATTGACAAAAGCCACACTGGGTGCTACCAGATGGACAGAATGTTCCGGAGCGGTGGTAGGAGGTGAAGGAGAGAGGCAGGCAGCCAGACTCCTCTTTTTGCAGCTCAGCTCTGGCTTTCCTAACTTCTCTAGTTCTGCAGAAGGCGCCCTGTTTTCATGGAGATCTTCTGCAGAGCATGCCTGAGCATTCATTCAGCATCCATCTCTCTCCCTCACAGGTCTGGTCTTCCAGGTTCTGTGCTCTTTGCCTCTCCCAGACCCCACTCTCACTTCCTGTTGCCTGGTTATTGTTCTAGCTTCTGAACTGGTCTTATTTGTCTCCAATTCACCCTGCAAATGTCTGTGAGATTCTTTTGAGCCAGAGCCCAGTCTGCTCTTGGATGGTGGCTTCTCCTGTTCAATAGTTTCCCACGATCCTCCCCCCCCCCCCCCCGTATTGTCTCTCCTTGACATCTTAGGGTCTTATCCCGTATGTTCAACCTGTTTGGGCTGTTTCTATAATATCTTTATCCACACAGTCAGTAAAGCTAGACTCAGTTCCTCTCCAAATGCTCCTGAGCTCTGCTTTAATTCATGTCTCACAACTCACTATGGAGTCTCATGTGTGCTTCAAGGCCAGGCTTACACTTGGCTTTTTCTGAAGCATTTAGTGATTCCCTCAGATCTTTGGTCTAGCTCCTGCCTCAGTCACAGTATGGCTCACATTCCTGCTGAACTACATACATTCTGGATGATGGAATTTTCACTGAGGACCATATAACATATGCAATAGCCAGGAGACCCAGACAGATCTCTGTCTTAGCGACCACTACCCTTAGGCCCATCTAAGAGAGAACTAGAGAAGAACAGGGGTGGAAGCAGAGGTAGCATTAGTAGAAGCTAGGCATGTTTCACAAGCCCCATGTGGAGACCTGAGCTCGCCTGGGCTCAGCCTGGAGGTTTCATTTTCCTCAGATCTTTATTGTTCTGGTGTGTCCTGGCCAGCCATGTGGGAGGACAGTAGTGAGTGTCTACGCCAATACACAGTGGAATATGCTGCACAAATGGAGCAGAGAGCTTGGTCAGCTCTGCCCTGGGCCCCCTTTATAGACAGCAGCTTTAGCCATGTGCAAATATAGGCTAATAATATGTGGCCTGTAAGCTGACCAGTCTGCGTCACCTCCCTGTTTGGACTAAAGGGCAGGGGAGGTGCTCAGGGAGGGAGAGGAAGTTCTGGGAGCCTCCAACATTATCTCTGATGTTTCCAAGTCTGGCATTGGACTTAAGATAGAATAGGAGCATCACTGAGATGTCCCAGGCCTGGAAACCCCACCAGGGGGAGGACAGATCTGCATGATGTAATTTGTCTGTCAGGAATACACATGCTTAGTGGGTGTCTTAGTCAGGGTTTCTATTCCTGCACAGACATCATGACCAAGAAGCAAGTTGGGGAGGAAAGGGTTTATTGGGCTTACACTTCCATGCTGTTGTTCATCACCAAAGGAAGTCAGGACTGGAACTCAAGCAGGTCAAGGAGCAGGAGCTGATGCAGAGGCCATGGAGGAATGCTGCTTACTGGCTTGCTTGCTCTCCTGGCTTGCTCAGCCTGCTCTCTTATAGAACCTTAGACTACCAGCCCACAGATGGTACCACTCACAAGGGGCCCTCACTTCTTGATCACTAATTGAGAAAATGCCTTACACCTGGATCTCATGGAGGCATTTCCTCAAGGGAGGCTCCTTTCTCTGTGATAACTCCAGCTTGTGTCAAGTTGACACAAAACTAGTGGGTCATCTCTGCCATCTGAGCCTGGGCTCTGGGCACTCAGATGTGTATCCAGGCTCTGGTCCTCCCCAGAAAACCATCACAGAAGAAACAGATTTCACACGGTAGCTTGGGATTTGAGGGGAGAACAAGTCAGATAAAACCACTGTGTGGAAGAAATGCAGACTGGGTTAGTGCATGTGGACCCCTGGGGAGAAGATGGAAGAGTGTGTGTGTGGGGAGCCATTAGGACTTGTACAGGACAGAATATCAGAGGGACTTTTAGAAGATATGTTAATGAAGGAACCTGAAGTTTCAGACAGCCATTTTTGCCTCAGTCCTCACTCCTATGGTAACCCTAGCCCTGGTATGTAGGCACTATGTCTTAGGGTTTTATTGTTGTGAAGAGATGCCATGACCATGGCAACTCTTAGAAAGGAAAAGGTTTAATTGGGACTGGCTTACAGTCCAGAGGTTTAGTCCGTTATCATCATGGCAAGAAAGCATATGGCGGTGTGCATGTAGACATGGTGTTGGAGAAGGAGCTGAGAGTTCTACATCTGGATGGGCAGGCAGTAGGGGGAGAGAGAGAGAGAGAGAGAGAGAGAGAGAGAGAGAGAGAGAGAGAGAGAGAGAGAGAGAGACACCCTGGGCCTGGCTTGAGCATTTGAAACCTTAAAGCCCACCCCAGTGGCCACGCCCACTACAAGACCATACCTTCTATTAGCCGCTCCCTACGGACCTATGGGGGCCGTTTTCATTCAAACCATCACACAGTAAGTTAAACACTTCTCTCTTTTAAGGATAAGGTTTAGGGTTAGGGCTGCTTCTTACTTCTCCCCCACCCCCCGCCCCAATGGCAATTTTTGTTCTGTCTTGAGGCTTCAGGCCCTGGACTTGGAAGTGGGGCCAGTTTTGCTCTCATGATACATGGCTAATATCAGGGGCCGAGCGCTACCCCTGAGGAGCAGAATGGAACACAGGTAGATTTTACAAGGAACACTGCTCTCCGGATGGATGGAGGTGTTCACAAGCTGTATAGATGCTGGGCCTCCAGGGGTGTTGCACCCAGTGCTTCTGTGACCCCTCTGAAGTGGGTCGGGGCTTTAGGATTCTCTTTCACAGTGCATTAGGAATTGTACTGTCTGTTCTAAAGAACTGGCTCCCTCTGGATGTGGTGGTGCACGCAGGACAGCCTTTGAGTTCAAGGCTAGCCTGGTCTACAGAGGGACTTACAGGACAGTCTGGACTACACAGAGAGACCCTGTCTCAAAAAAATTTGGCTCTCTTGTACATTTTATATATTAAAATTCTTAAGATTATTGAAACTTCCTATTTGGAACTTTGAGTATTTGGATCTTGGCTGCCTGGGGGAGCAATGACAAATGATGTCGTGTGAGGAATATGCAATAGTCAGGGCCTGGGGACTCGCTAGGACACCACAGGCTTGCTACCCAGGTTTCCTCTGCTGTGACGTCATTGTCACTTGATACCCTCATTTTGGACGTAGGGAGGCAGAACATGGCACGGGTGGGTGGGAATATGGTTAAACAAAACTAAGGCATGGCAGCTGGAGAAAGGAAGGGCGGGAGGGAGGGAAAAAGAGAGAGGGGCAGAGAATGTGAATGAATATGACTGTCGTCATGCCTTGCAAGGCACAGCTCCCATGACCTGATTCCCTTCCGCTGTGTCCCACCTCCTAAGGAATTCGACCACCTCCTGGTGGTGTCCCTCACTCGAAATGAAACTTTCGACTCATGGCTTCCTGGGGGGGGATGTGTTAAGATTCATAAAATTGTAACCACCCGGTTGCTAAGGTTATTATGAAGCAGAAAATTTGAATAATGATAGTTTTGTTTTCCAGCCCTTTGAGGCTTACAACCCTGCTGGGAACGAAGCTGAGCAGGTTTTTAGTTTTATCTTTTCCTCTCCTCAGACTGCAGAGAGGAACTGCAAGGCTGACTGGGCCACACACAATGAGTCTTGGACGCTTTTCCCCGCGGGTGTATCTACTTGGTGTAGGCGAGCCAGGGGTACATCTTAGGAGAGGGACCCCCACACCCAGGCAAGATATTCTAGAGAAGGGTAGCTTTGAGTCAGGCGAGCCCAACCCACACAGAGAAAAAGAGCCCATACAGCTCTGCACACGCTTTGCCAAGCCCGAACGGTTCAGGCCGCCAGGGTGCGCCTGGTGCCTCCGGCCTCTGCGGCCTGTTCCTCATGTTGCCACTGGGTGGTGCTGTCCCCCGCGTGTGCAATGCTGTTTCAGTCCAAGTGGCTAACCTAGTCCACTGCAAATCTGTGCGTTCTCCAAGCTTGGGCCATGGCTGCTGGGGCTCACAGCCCAGACCTGGGGTAGAGATCGTGTTCATGTGAGGGAGCGACCTTCCCGAGAGGAGCCGTCCTTCCACACAAGGTTCCGCAGGGCTTTTTCTGGGACGGCCTTTGGTTTCCGACTTAGATTTGCCCCCAGGCTGTTTTCCTGAGTTCCGGTGTTTTTAGGCTTTAGTTACCCTCGTATTGGTGGATTCCAAGCTACCAGTGAGTAGACAGTGTGAGTATGTTTCCTAGTGTAACCGAAGTCTCTCTAGCTAGTGTGGCCATGGAGATGAGTGGTTAATTCTCCCAACCTCACTTTCCTACAAAATGGGCTAAGGCATTACCCGAAAGTACAGGTAAGAAGAAGTAACTTGATCCCACCTACCCCTTAAAATGGCTCTGCTTGTTCTAAAGATCTGCTTTTCCATTGAACTATAAAGACTTTGAAAGCAGAGACTTTACATACCACAGTCATCTTTGTATTTCTAGTGTTTGGCGTAGGGCCTGGCACAGAGTATATGCTCAATAAACATGTCAATGTCAAACTCAGAGCTATGTGAGCAGATCATGTGGTGGAGATTGTTTATGAATGATAGCAGCTATGCAGAGACCCTTCCCTTGGGTTTACATTTGGACTCTTGGGCTCCTTCTGTGACTGGGTGACTCATCCATTTCTCCTCCTGGGCTTTCTCTGAACCATGGAGGGTTAACTTGTTGATTCTTGCACGGCTCCTTCAAGAGAAGCCAGCACCATGGGGCATAGTTCAGCCTTTCAAAGTGCTATGGACGTGGACTGTCAGATCCTGGGCTGGTTTTCAGAAGGAATGGTTGGGCTACCTGATGCTACTGCCCAGGCTTATGGAGCTGAGTCTGTATCACTAGAGGCTGATGGGGTAGGGGCTGAGACTCAGGCATAAACATCTCCTTGGCCCCTCCCCTACTTGTTCAAAGTCTTTAGAGCAGGGTAGAGGAATCGCCAAGGTAATGATGTTGCCACACCGCACGTACACGGGAATAGGATTCTCTCTGGCTTTCTCCCCACGGAACATCAGATCCATCACAGTCCTGCCAAGCCTAGCTCTGAGGCTGCTGGAGGGCCTCCCAGTGTGCTTCCACTAGGAGGAGCCGGGCCCTCCCCTACTCTCCTGTGTTCCCTGACACCTCAGCTGCTGCCAGCAGCCCCCAGCTTGGCATGCATGCTGCTGCCCACCAGTGTATCCTGGCTTCCTTCTTCTAGCTGCTTCTGTCTGCGGGGGGGGGGGGGGTTGCACACCTGAGGTGAGGGTCTGGCCTCCCCGTGAGCAGGGGAGGGAGCTGCCTCAGGTTGTCTGATCACTGCAGGGACCCTTATTTATCTCACCTCCTTCCACCACTCTAGCTCCTCCCCAAACATCTGCTCACAGAGGATGTGAAGTCATTCTCCTTTTCTGGGAGTGGGTCTGCAGTATCATGCAGCTCCAAGACCCAAGGCTTCTCCTCCCCAGCAGCCCTTTGGGAAGGGTCCATGCAAGGCATCTACTACCTCTCTCCCTGTGGACACTGCCTCCATTCCAGTGCTTAGCATGTCTTGCTGAGACCACCCTTCTTGCTGATTGACGGTGCCCCTCCTCTTCTGTTACCTCAGATTCTCCATGCCAGTTCTCACCTGGGCTGTCGCTATGCCTTGCTAACAGGGATCCTGATGGCTCCCTCGACGCCTTCTGCATTTGAGCATCTTCCCTAATGGAAGTCTACTCTGGTCTCCCTCCTTTTCTCCGTTTCTATTCTCTCCCTTTCTCCCCCCCCCCTTTCCACCCTCCCTTTCTTTCACGAATGTACCACATACTGTTCCAGACACCTGAAACAGGACAGGATATAACCAAGACAGACACGTGTCTCAAGTGTCTGTGGGCCACCTCTGTCTCATTGCCTCCGGGGTCCTGGGACTATGGGTAAGCTACATATCCCCCAGTGAGACATTGGGTGCATGTTGGCATCAGCTCCCGAACCCCCTCACATCTCCTGCCTCCTGCTTGTGAGCTTAGCTCTGGCCTTGCTGACCACTTTGCATTCTTTGCATTCTCCCAACAGCTTGGAATACACCCCTCACCTTCCCCATCAGTGCAAAGCATCCGTGCTGAATGTCTCACGTGTGTGATGCTCCCTCAGCAAGGACGGAGTCCCAGGGGATCAATGTGCCATGCAAACCTGAAGAAGCTTCTCCTTTGCAGAACAGAGCCCAGAGTCTTCAAATTTAACTTCCCTAAGCTCTCCAGGACCCAAGGGTCATCTCTTCCTGTCTTCTGTCCACACTGTAGGCTTTGGTTTCTCACCCTTCTGTTACTGTACAGAGTGGTGACCCTCACTCTGTTGCACTCCTAGAGCTCACGAAGGGCACGAAGTCTGTCCTGTGAAAGAAGTGGTGAATGTCCATGCACAGGCCAGCATGTGGGAGTCAGAGGCAGGTGGATCTCTATAAGTCCAAGGCCAGCCTTGTCTACAAATCAAGTTCCAGGAGAGCTGGGACTACACAGAAAAACCCTGTCTTGGAAAAAAAAGTTATGTGATGTCTCTGCTACCTGCCAGCTCCAGTTGAAAACAAAGAAAATCATGTTGAGAATTATTATTGTTGTTATTATTATTTCCTTAATTTATTTATTCATTTTATATCCCCATTGCAGACCCCCTCCCAGTCTCACCCTCACATCCCCCTCCTCCATTCCCCCTTCTGCATGGGGGAAGGAAGAGAAGGCTCTCCATGGGTGCCACCTTGCCCTGGCACATTAAGTTGAACAGGACTTGGCTCATTCTCTCCCTCCAAGCCCAGGTAAGGTAGCCCAGTTAGGGAAAGGGGATGCAAAGGAAGGCAACAGAGTCAGTCAGCCCCTGCTTCAGCTCTTAGGGGACCCACATGGAGACCAAGCTGCACATCTGCTACAAATATGTGTTAGAGACCTAGGTCCAGCCCTGCGTGCTCTTTATTTAGTCGGTGGTTCAGTCTCTGAGCCCCTACAGGCCTAGGTTAGTTGATTCTGTATGTCTTCTTGTGGGATGACCCCTCTGGCTCCCTCAATACTTCCCCTCGTTCTTCTACAAGACTCCCTGAGCTTTGCTTAATGCTTGTGGGTCTCTGCATCTGTTTCCATCAGCTGCTGGACGAAGCCTCTCAGGAGACAGTTATACTAGGTTCTTGTCTGCAAGCATAGCAGCGTATCATTAATGGTGTCAGGGGTTGGCTCTCTCCCGTGGGATGGCTCTCAAATTGGGTCAGTCATTGTTTGGCCATCCCCTCAATCTCTGCTCCATCTTACCCCTGCATTTCCTAGGCAGGACACATTTTGGGTAGAAGGTTTTGTGGGTGGGTTGGTGTCCCCATCCCTCCATTGGCAGTCCTACCTGGGTACAGGAGGCGGCTGCATCAGACTCCATATCCCCTCTGCTGGCAGTCTCACGGTCACCCCCATAAACCCCTGGGACCCTCCCCACTCCCAGGTCTCCTGCTCATCTCAGAGATGTGCCCCCCCATCGTTTTCCCTTCTCTCTTCCAGCCCTCTTGCTCCCCTTCCCTACACCCAATCCTTATCCCCGATTCCTCCCCACTCCCTTGTCCCACCCAGTTCCTCCAACCACCTCCGATGTCCATTTTATTTCCCCTTGTGAGTGAGATTCAAGCATCCTCCCTTGAGCCCCTCTAATATTAAATGACAAGAACCAAAGCTGTGACGTGAGAGTGGATGCAGAAAATTTTTGAAAGCCCTGCTGGGCTCGGCAGTCCACTCAGCTGAGACTCTCAGGTGAAATCCCAGCACTGCCCTCGTTAATGACTGAGCTCAGGTGCTGGCTCATTCTCTCTGGGTCTTTCTTTTTTCAGCACATAAAATGGTCGCTCTAAGAATCAAACCAGATACTTCATGCATACGATCTTCAAATAGATGCACACAATTGTGGGCAAGACACAAATTCAAGTCTTCTCCAGTATCTTGGCTGAGGGAAGCAGGATTGTGGCTTACAGAAGGTCCAAGCCCCTCCACCTACTGCTCTGAGGTCCACTTAGAGCTTCTCTTCCTGCTTGAAAGAAACTAACTTGGTGGCCACCTGTGCCCTGGACAGATAGTGGTTTATTGAGCCCTTACCCCACTCAGGAGAGCATCATAGGATGCCATAATGCATGCATTTTAGTTTTGCTCTAGAATCTTGAAATACCAATTTCTGAATAAGGTACTTATTCAGGATACCAATTCAGGATAAGGTACTTCAGTTTGCTTTGAGAAGATCTTCAGAAGTAAAGGTTTGAGTGCTAGGAGAGACTTCTTGCGGTCTTTGCATAAGGAGCCTTGAGTACATGATAACTAATCCCATCCATGCACCCAGTGAATATCCTAAGCAAGTCTGGAGGCAATGCAGATTTGCCCTTTATTGTGGTGCTGGGTCTCCGCTGTCACAGCTTTGTGTGCCCGTGGGACATCTCCAGAGAGGACTGGCAGCTGGGACAGTAACTGGGGAAGGAAGGCTCCACCCAGTGGGCTGGTGGTGTGGATGGGAGACTGCTTGAAGAAGGTAGTGTGTGGACTTGCAAGGCCCTTTTCTGTCTGGCTGTGTAGATGGCTGCTTCCTGTAGATATCAGACTCCAGGTCTTTCAGCCTTTTAATGTGAACTCAACAGAGTGACTTTCTAGAAAGCTTCTAGATCTTCAGTGCTAGACTGGACTGCTGAGGTGTCTGGCTCTCTGAGTTAGGAGCTTCCATGTTTTTTCTACTTTCCAGTGTATAAGTGCATGACATTATTAAAATGAGCAACCCTAATCATGCAAGTCAGTCCAACAAACACCCCTTCTCATTCTCTTTCTTTGTTTCTTTCTTTGTTTCTTCCTTCCTTCCTTCCTTCCTTCCTTCCTTCCTTCCTTCCTTCCTTCCTTTCTTTCTTTCTTTCTTTCTTTCTTTCTTTCTTTCTTTCTTTCTTTCTTTTACTTCTGGAAGGGTCTTTCTAAGTAGTCCTAGCTGTTCCTGGTTGCTATGTAGACCAGGCTACTCCTGAAGGCAAAGATATGCCTACTTTTCTATATCCCATGTGCTGGGATTAAAGGCATGAGCCACCACACCAAGCTTTAAATTTTATTTATATGTGTGGGTGTTTTGCCTTCATGTGTGGCTATATATCCTGTGTGTGCCTGGCCATCAGAGCTCCTAGAACTGGAGTTGCAGGTGGTTATGAGCCATCAACATGTGGGTGCTGGGATTGAACAGGGTCCTCTGGAAGAGCAGCAAGTACTCTTAGCTCCTGGGCTATCTCTCCAGCCCTCACTTTTTTTTTTAAAAGACAAAATCTTGCCATAGTAGCCTATAATCCTCCATAGGCATGCCTAGAGGCCAAATAATCCCACCCAGGTGTGTCTTCAGGCATCTCCTAGGTGATGTCAGACCCTGTGAAATTGGCAAATATCATTACAATAAGTGATAAGCATATTGTTTTATAAAATTTACTCCATTTTTCCCAGTCACTCTGTCAGTTATAACAATCTCATTTTAATGAGGAAACTGGAGTTCAGAGAGAGTAAATAACAAGATCAAGGTTACTCAGTTGCTCTGTGGCAGATCTGAGGTTTGAACCGAGGCTGCCTGGCTCCAGAGGACATGTTCTGATAATAGTCCCTCCTTCTCTCGCCTCTTAACTGCTGAAATGCTAATTACCAATCAGTCTAATTGATTCCTTTAAATAGCCACTATATCATTAGTTTAGCTGGCTGGAAGGTTCTGTAGTTCAGCTGCTGTTACTTCTCTTCATCTGTCTATCCATCTGCCCATCTGTTCGTCCATCCATACAAGATCAATGGAACATAAAGGGTTCACAGAGACACCATTCTACCAGCTGTTTCTAACTTCTCAGAGCACCAAGTAATTACCAGTATAAAAAAATGATATCTGTGGTGGTTTGAATAGGAATGGCCCCCACAGACTCATGTGCTTGAATGCTTGGCCCATAGGGAGTGGCACTATTAGGAGGTGTGGCCTTATTGGAGGGGTGTGGCCTTGATGGAGTAAGTGTTTCCCTGCAGGGGCAGTCTTGGAGTTCTCCTATGCTCAAGCTATGCCCAGTGTGGCACAAGGTCCCCTTCTGCTACCTTTGGACCAAGATGTAGAACTCTTGGCTTCTTCTGCAGCACCATGTCTTCCTGGATTCTGCCATGCTTTTCACCATGATGATAATGGACTGAACCTCTGAAACTGTAAGCCAGCCCCAAAGAAACATTTTCCTTATAAGAGTTGCATGCAATAAAAGGTCACAGCAATAAAACCATAACTAACACGGTATCCTAATATTTACCTTGCAGATTTGCTGAGTAGCAACTGAGCTGTCTCACGTGTACCATCTAGCCTCCAGCCAGCATTACTCTGTGTAGTTCAAAAAGAGACAATCACAGATTTAAAATCCTACAACTATAGAATTTCAGCTATGTTCCCACCTTCAGTTGTTTTCCTATATCAGTGATATTTTCTCTTTTCACACCGGGGAGGAAGAAGTATTGAGTTGTTTGTGGAGTCAGCGTCCACCTTGGCTGCCCACCTCTTCCTGGGGCTAAGGGGACCATCTGCCTGTTGGATGGCAGGGATTCAGCACAGCGGGGTGGCCCAGTCTCCTTCCCTTCCCACCCTTGCTATTGACCAAGTCTGGATTCCTGCTTTCTAAAAGACAATGGCAGAAAGCTTGGAGTGTGCTGGGCTTTCCTGTTCTGGGGACACCACACAGAGGGAGAGCTGTCGAGAAGACATTGTACTGGCCACGGGAGCAGCTGGACAGTGCATGAGCTTCTGCGGAGTTCTAATAGCAAGGTCAAGGGCAACACTGGGAAATTTCTTCTTCTCTGTAGTTCTGATCCTCGACATGCTGAGGGGAGGAGGCAGACAGCCTTTTGCCAGAGAGAGCTTGGCAGTCAGACTCCTGCCATCTGGGTTGTGAATGCTCTCTCTCTTCCTCCCTCCATCTCCCATTTCTTCTGTGCATGTGTGCATACATGCATGTCTCTATGTATCTGTGTCGTTATGTCTGTGCATGTCTGTGTATATACCCGTGTGCGTCCCTGTGTTTATGTGTTTATGTGTGTCCGTGTTTGTCTCTCTGTGTGTCCATGTCTGTCTCTCTGTGTGTCCACAGACAGACTTTTGGGGCAAGATGTCAGAAGTCTCAAGGCCAGGACAAAGCAGTTCTTGTCCAGTGAACTCCACTCCTAGAGCTGCTTCTTTTCTCAGGTTAAAATGTAGAACTAAGGTCAAGTCCAAAGGAAGTTGGATTTTTTAAAAAGTTTATTTATTTATTTTATGTATGAGTACACTGTAGCTGTCTTCAGACACACCAGAAGAGGGCATCAAATCCCATTACAGATGGTTGTGAGCCACCATGTGGTTGCTAGGAATTGAACTCAGGACCTCTGGAAGAGCAGTCAGTGCTCTTGACCTCTGAACCATTTCTCCAGTCCTGGAAGCTGGATTTTAACACATCTATCTCATCTGTATCTGTATATCATTATAAGCTTTCAAAAGACAATATTGGGCTGGCAAGATGGCTTACCAATTAGAGTTATTTGCCACAAAGGCTACTGGCTTGAGTTTCATCCCTAGAATCCATGTGGATGAAGCAAAGGACTGACTTCTGCAAGTTGTCCTCTGGACACCACATGCATGCTACAGCACAGGTGCAAGCTCTTTCTCTCTCATGTAAAAAATGAACAAACAAAACAACCCCAAATTTCCTTTCTGCTATGGCCTCCTCCTCAGTTCCCCAAGTTGATATTTCCACCTTGCTGTCCTATTGGGACTTTCAATATACAGTGAGATACAGTAAACATCCTTACTCTAAAGGAGAGGCCTGAGATACAGGAAGAAAACCGTGGACCAGAGCAAAGCCAAAGCAGAGTAGGGTAAACACCATGCACGGGCTGGTGCATAGTGATGCTGGTCTGCTCTGGAAGCTAGGCTGCCTGCTGTATGAGGTTACCATCCAGCAGCCAACAACCGAGGCCCAGCCCAAACTTTGGCTGGCTTGTGCCCATGTAACAGTGTGGGAAAAGCGTTCTAATTGGGCAAGTTACATGTAGGAGGCTTCCAAGGTGGGATGCTCTCAGGTTCTGTGTAGGGTCCATGTTGAAACATATGGCCTGTGAACTCATCTGGAGAGGAGTGGCCCATTGCTCCTGGAGTCCAGGGAGCAGAGAACATGTGTTACAGATGGGTGGCTGCCCCATAGATGCAGGGCCCTGTTCTTTTCCATCTGGAAGGTGTCGCTGTAGAGAGAACGTAGTTCATACACACTTGCTGGCTGTCTTGAACCCCTGCTCAACCAGGAGAGTCAAGGTTAATTTATCCAGCACACACTTCCTGAACCATTTCCATCCTGAAACACTGAGCTTTCTTTCTAGGGAGCAATAGGTGAGAGGTATGCGTTTTCCTTTCTGCATTGTTGAGACCCAGTACCTGACAAGAACAGCTGAAGAAAGGCTTTATTTTGGCTTGTTTGAGGGGATATGGTTCATCATGGAAGGGGAGGTATGGTGGCAGGAGGCTGAGGTGGCTGGTCGCATTGTCCCCCGTAGTCAGGAAGCAGAGAGAAAGGAATGCTGATGTCCAACTTGATTTCTCCCCCCCCCCCCTTTTTAGCCAGCAAAGAACATGGCTGCACTCTGCCCAGATCCTGACCATTTGAGAGGTGTCAAGTTCAAAAGCAATGGACTAAGCTGTTTGGTGGAGAAGATTTTGAGACAGCACAGCAGTCAGGCTGGGACATGCAGCCGGTGGGATGGGGCCACTCACACTCTGAGTGGGCTTCCTCGGTGACTCTCAATCCAGTCGAGTTGGTAATGAAGGTTGATCCTCACAAAAAGGCAGTTGGAAAAGAGAAAGGTATCCTGGGCTTGGGGTGAAGGTTGAGGTGGCCAATCAGGCTTCACTGTGAAGGTGGCAATGAGGAGGCGAGCCGAAGGAGAAAATGAAACTTTTGATGTTTATGAGGAGGGTAGACAGGCTGGAGGAATGGCGGGTGCAGAGGGTCTATCATGGTGAGGGGGCAGTCAGGCCAGAGCGGAAGTGTGGAAGGAATGTACCAGAAGATGACAATGAGGAATACATCCCGCAAGAGCCTGTAGACTGCTTCTGAGCCGTCCCTAGAGAGGCTGGGTAGAGAACATTACTGAACCATTTCAGTTGGGACCTGGAAGAGAGACTGTAAGCACATTTGGCCTCCAGCTGCAGGAATGTGGTCAGGGGGCGCTGCAAGAGGAGGCCTGGGAGTCCGCACTGGATGGGAGATGAAGGGGCTCCTGGAAGGCAATCTGCAAGTTTTGATATCCAGTTTATGTGGGGGGAGGTGGGTGGGGAGGCATAAGATGCTCACAAGCACCTTGCACCAGGAAGAAAGAAGAAAGAGGCCACAACTGTCTCAGCACACATGACGTAATGCTGTCAAAGTCACACTCACAGAGACACATAGGGTGTATGTGTGTGTGAAGATTGCTCACCGAATCCAGGCAGTGGTTATTCCTGGTGCAGGTTTTAGGTAATCTTGCCTTTTCTCCCTAACACATTAAAACCAAACCACCATCATCACCACCACCACCACCACCACCATCACCACCACTACCACCACCACCCATACTGTTTACTTACATTCCTTTTAAAATAATAAGCAGAAATTCTTTACAGGATAAAAATCCAATAGAGGAATTTTCATCATGGGAGAGTAAGTTAATTAAAAGAGGAGGTGGTGTTTGTTCTGTTAATACATTAATCCTCTCAAGATCTGTTGTGACCAAAACCAAAACAGCTAATGAAGGCTGTGGTGACGTCTTCTCCAGCCCATCAAACAGCTGCATTCACATGTGACCTGGAAGTGGTTTGCCTTCAGCGGCATCCATGTTGTTTGCTGCAGTTCAGGGAAGCACGGGCTGCAGAACATTTTCCTACCGTGCTCCAGTTCACCAGCAGCCCATTTGTGTCATCCCAAGTTTGGTACCGCTGGGAGGTAACCTTGGGGTTGAATCTTACTAGGTACCCACTAGACATGGAGAAACAATACAGGTGAGGCACTAGCTGGAAATCTCGGGACTCAGGGTGATGCTTTGCTCATCTTCTCCCCAGCCCTTTCAAGGAAAGAGTGGGAAGAGCTTCAGAAAGGAGGAAGAAGAGGAGGAGGAGGAAGATGGTGCCTTGGTTTATGGACACCTGACCCGGATTCCCTCAAGAATTCTATCACATGAATAATTAACCTTCCAGCAAGCCAAGGAACTGATCTTCAGGGAGCAGAGACTTCATGAAAATTTAAAGAACCAAGCCAGAGCAGGAACTGTGTGTTGTTTTCCTGGTGGCTTAGACATCTTTGAAAACCCAAAGTTTCAGGGTCTCCCCTAGGGTCCTACTATGGCATCAGCATGGGCTTCCTGGACTCCCAAGTTTTGGGAGCAGGGGTGCTTCTCTGGGAGCTCTGCCCAGGCAAAGAAGGCTAGTGCCTACAGGTGAGAACATTCCCGTGGGTGGGTTACAGGTGTCCCCCTAAGCAGTGGATCCGTGTTGTCGGGTTACCAAGGCAACCCCATTCCTCCCGGGACAGGGGAGGAGGGGATGCTGATGGAGTAGGATCTCATGAGCTGTCTTTCCATAGGAATCGAGGCTAAAAATACCCCACAATTGGCACTTGCATGGCTTCAGGAGCCTCTCTGCCTCCTGTCTGCACATTTAGAAACTGCTCCCAGACCGAGTCCTGATCCTTTAGAGCAGAACTTGGCTCTGCCTGGGGGGCTGAGGAGAGCTAGCGCTCCAGGAAACTGGTGATTACCTTAATGGCTGAGTATGGAGATCCGTGTTAGGACTGGTGTACTTCCCTGTCAGACACAGGCTTGCCTCATTTCGATTCACCAGAGGCATTAGTGGTAACTCCTTGTTTAGAATCGTGAGGGGTAGTGCAAGCATTCGGGTGCTGGAGACAGTCTTGCCCCCCTAGCCAGGGTGATCTTTGGGGAGCCTGTGCTTCCTCTCTCTTCTTTTGGTCCACATTGCATGCACTGAGGCAGAGAAAGGAGCTTAAACCAGCATTGTAGTTTGTGTGCCTGAGAGTAACTTTTGTTTAGGGGTTTAAGTATTAAAAGGGCCGGGGGAGCTTAACTTGCCCCATAATGCTGTGGGCAGGACTCTTGGCTCACAGCCATCCTTAACTGGCTCCTCAAAGAACCACTGGCACTCATGGGTTCCTCCAATCTCCCTTACCTTGGAGACTGAGCTTTGTATCTTATATAAACCAGGCAAGTGCTCTACTACTGAACCACATCCCTAACCCAGGAGACTTTTGGTCCGTGAAAAGTCTGAGATTTTGCATTTTGAACACTCTCCCAGGAGATGCCTGGGTTGGATTTCCATGGGAGAGCAACCATGGGTAAGAGGGCTCAAGAGAAATGTTTCTAAACAGGGAAGTGAGTAAGAATCTCAAGTATTTTAAACTCCGGATTCCTGAGCCCTGCTCTAGGCTTCTTGAATCAGAGCCATCATTTAGCTATCCGTGTAAAGAGAAGACATACGGCCGGGTGCGTGACTTTGTCTTATAACTGCTGTCCTCAAACCTTCTGCAGACACTAGAGAAAGGCCCCCCCCAAACAAGTTTGCACCAGACACTTTCCTATTTTAAGTAAGATTTTCTATTTTCAAAGGTGACCAATCAGTCACCATTTAACAAATATTTATTATTAAGTCTCTTCTGTGTTTCCCTAAAGATCTATTCTTTCCCATGGAGCTGGACAGACAGTCGGCCACAGGGCCTGCTTCATGCCTCCAAGGCCATACAACTGAATCAGAGAACTCTCTGGTGGCTCAGAGTTCATGAGGTTGCTTTCCTTACATGGTTATAACACTGCTAATGTGTTCTTAATGAGCTGCCATTTACTTATGCAAATAGTAGGGCACCGATGCCAGGGGCATTGGGGCTTACAGAATGGCGTGCCTCTGCATTTTGCATGTGTTTTCAGGCAGAGCTGTTGGCCTCTGGGGCTTGTTCTGTTTTTCATCTTCAGTAGCTGCTGAGCAGGTACGATGTCTGTCGCTGTGTATATAGGTGACCTCCAGAGACTTCCCTAACTGGGATGGCAAGAGAATGAAAGAAAAGACAGGCATATGTACAGACAAGTTGGGATTGGGTGGACTGGGCCTTCTGATAGAGAAGTCT
Source organism: Uromys caudimaculatus (assembly GCA_028551405.1). Taxonomy (NCBI): domain Eukaryota; kingdom Metazoa; phylum Chordata; class Mammalia; order Rodentia; family Muridae; genus Uromys; species Uromys caudimaculatus. Next base: position 36,453,873 of record CM052711.1, read on the forward strand.
CAGCCCCTCAGAATCATGGCGTATTTATTGTATATAGTTGAATGGGGAGGCAGAGTTTTTACACACAGTTGAACAAGGAGGCAGGCTTAACTAAGCTTTGTAGGAGCTGTCTCTGTAGGGAGCAGTTTTCAGCCTATAAACATGGGGGTTGGGGAGAAAGATAGGTGGACATTTTCAAGACACTATTGACATCCACACATGGGCCAGAGGAAGGCTTTGCCACCCCCAGGGGCACTGGGGTCTTTGATGCAGCAGTGCTATGCCCACAGCATGCTTTCAGTCAGGACTCCACTCAGTCACTGACCACACAAAAGGCCAGATGCAGCAGTGCATGTCCTAACCCTAGCACTCCTACGGGGAGGTGGGAGGAAGGGACCAAAGAACCCTTTGGTTGCTTTCTATGCAGCTACCCTGGAGTATGGCGCTCAGTAGCAGAAACATCAAGGGAGACCCCACCTCAGCAAGGTGGAAGGTAAGAAGCAACTTCAAGACATTGTCCTCTGAATTCCGCATGCGCATTATGGCATGTATATTTCTGTGCATGCATGTGCATGCACACTTACAACATACATGTGTGCTCGCACATACACACCATACACACACACACACACACACACACACACACACACACACAAATATCCCGGTTAAAAAGTATTGTGTTCTTGTATATTAGGGTACTGTAGAGGAACAGGCTGACGAGTGAATGTATATTATGAAAAGGAGCTTATTGGACTGGCTCCCGTGGTAGAAACTAGGCTCCAACAATCATCTGCATGTCAGAGAGACTGAAAGCCCAGGTCAGGGCATGAAGCTGGATGTCTCAGTGGCTCGGTGTGACGTTGAAGGCCTTGGAGAGTCACTTGTCTTCAGTTTATATTAGAGAGCCAAAGAAGCTAGATTCTAATGCAAGTGGCAGGTAGCATCATCATCATCATCATCACCACCACCATCATCATCATGACTATCATCAGTACCAAATCAACGTCACCATCACGACCATCATCATGAATAGCAGCAGCAGCACCAATATCAGCAGTAGCACAGGTACACTTACCAAGAAGGGAAACCGAGCAAGCAAATAGTACCATGCTTTCCTTGGGCCTCTTTCATGGACCTTTAAGGCGCCTTCCCGAAGGTACCATCTACTCAGGAGGAGGGTCTCTCCCCTCAGTTAATCCTTCCTGAAAATAACCTCACAGATCCACCTACAGATGTTCCTCTTCACTGGTGCTCCATTTCCAAGTTGGCAGTTAAGACGAACACACCTTGTATCCCCAAAGCGTTAAATAAACAGATGTATGAGCAGCCGCTACATAGAGGGATATCTGGTGTTCTCACAACAGGCAAGAGACTTTAGAGCTGATGTCTCAGTTACTTATGTGCTCCGTGAGTGTGGGCGGTCATTCAGCTTTCGAGCCTCGATGGTGGACAGTGTGAACAGAGGCATGGCTGAAAGGAATATAAACTGTCTATTGTCACCGAAGCTGCAGGTCCCTCTAAGAGCCATCTGCTGTCCCCTTCAGAAGAGGAGGATAGTCAGACTCAGACCAATGACCATGGTGACACTATGGGGCTGGGCTGTAGGCACTGTCCCCATCTCTAGTCCTGCAGACAGATTATTCCTGCATGTGACACCATCCTTAGGCAAGAATGTTAAACAAATTCAGTTTCTTGAGACAGTGTGCCAAACCCTTCAGCAAAATCGAAGTCTTCCACACCTGCTTTGCTCCTCGGAGTCGCTCATCTCGTTAACGGATAAGGAAAGCAGCCCTATGTGAGGCGTGCTCTTCCCTTGTGCTGAATGAATATACATATTGCAGGTTTTGTTCTTGGGTTTGTAAGAGACAGCACTGGCATTACTCGTGGAGACCAAACTGCCTCCAGTTGTTTTTAGAGCAGGCCAGGCAATAATCAAATAGTTGTACTCTTACCTACTTAACTTCTTTGGACAAATGATTCTAAAAATGGTCCATTTTGCTTTTTAAAGGGAGAATTAACCAGATCTAAGCATATTGAAAATGTCATAGGGAAATGTTGCCTTGTATGCTAATTAAAAGTGAGGGTGTCTAATTAATATATTAATGATACATATTATTGAAGTTTATTGCATAGATGAGGACTGATCAAATCCAAAATCCCCTTACCCTCAACCTCCAATAATTATTGCTCCACTTTCTAGACAACTTAAACGTTTCATTTTTACCTTTATTTATTTTGTGTGTCCATGTGCAGGTATCACAGCGAGCCTGTGAAAGATGTCTCAGAGGACAACTTTCTGGGAGTCAGTCTCCTCTTCTACCGTGTTTTGAGGCAGGGTCTCTCTTGCTTCTGCCACAATGAAGAGTCCACACTAGCTGTCCTCCCTCCCCCCTCCCCCAGCTTCTGGTAATTCTCTGTCTCTTCTTTCTTTTCTTCCTAGAGATGAGAATAGGTACAGACTTGTTACCACTATGGCAGCTTAAACTGAGACAGTAGTTCGTGTCTTATTACGGCCCCTGGTCACAGCACTCTGATGTTTGCTGGGAGAGTACATAAGGTCCCAAACAAGGCTACTGTGCAGAGTTCAAGTCACTTCCCTAAGTGGGATGTAAGTCTGCGGGGACTGCGAGCATTTCCACTTGTCGGGATCACTTGCATCCTCACTGATGGACTTTGCTGGGTTGCTCTTCTTCACCTTTACCCTTCAAAGGTTAGACCACTGTCAAAGGTTAGAGCCCAGGGAGGCAAGTACTAGGGCATTTATTTCTTTTATTGTGCTCTCCTCCCAGGTCTCTGAGACTTTCAAAGTTCCAGTCTTCCTCTTACTGATTTCCAGACTTTTCTGATAGTCACCTACCTCAAAATTCAAGCATTTGTTTGTTATTTGGGTTCTCTGGGAGAGATGAGAAGGAGGTGCATGCTGCTGTCTCTTTCCCGCCATTTTGGATCTCTTTTTTCTGTGCATTTTCCTTGGAAGCCTGAATGAAGGTTTGACTGGTCCTTAGCTCTGGTGGCTTGTCATGTGGCTTAGGGGGACTGATCATGAACCATCTTGTAGACAACACCAAGAAACACCAGAACACCATTTTCCTACACCATGGATAAAGTCCATGCCAAACTATTACCACTGTAGTTTAGGCTACCTTGAAACAAGGGCCTCATCTGAAAGTAAAACTCATGGTTTTCCACGGGAATAGCATCTCCTCGGTGGCAGGCCTGCTCTCTGAGCTTCAGCTTCGTTGGCTACCCTGCAGATCCCTCGACACCCAGTGTGCCTGCTGCCCTGTGCCTTCTCATACACTACATCTTCCTCTTAGTGCCCTTATTCTTTTGCCTTGTTTGTCTGTGCTCTGTTGGGACCATTTCTCTGTTTTACCACATAGATTCTTGTTATGGTTTGTATATACTCGGCCCAGGGAGTGGCACAATTAGAGGGTGTGGCCTTATTGGAGTAGGTGTGTCACTGTTGGGCTGGGCTTTGTCCTAGCTGCCTGGAAGCCAGTATTCTGCTAGCAGCCTTCAGATGAAGATGTAGAACTCTCAGCTCTGCCTGCACCACGCCTGCCTGGATGCTGCCATGCTCCTGTCTTGATGATAATGGATGGAACCTCTGAACCTGTAAGCCAGCCCCAATTAAATGTTGTCCTTATGAGAGTTGCCTTGGTCATGGTGTCTGTTCACAGAAGTAAAACCCTAAGACACTTCCCATCTCTTTCTTTATGACACTCACTCTAGATCATAGGTTTTTTTTTTTTTTTTTTTTGAAATCATTTCATTGGTGGCTAATTCCCCACTAGACTGAGAGCAGAGTATCCTGTTTGAGTCACCGTTGTATTGTCACCAGATGCAATGCCTGGCAGAGAATGAGTGCTCCATACACACTTGTTGGTGAACAGGCTATTAGGACTCAGGGCTTCCTCATCCTGTGGATGTCTGGTTTACCCCTGGGAATGTGGGTAGGCAGCAGCCATCTTCTCCCCTGGCAGACTCCTAGCCAGTGCTTTTGTAACATGGGCTGAGAGAAGCACCTTTGAACCTGGTAGTTTGACAGTAGCTCTGGACAAAAGGGAAGGGACTAGAATCTTTGTAAGGAGGACTCCCAGTAACAAGAGTAGACGTTTAGGCGATGAGCTGGAACTTTAAATCTAATGTGACTGAGATAGAGTTAATCAAATATACTCAAGCTCTCTACATATGCTGGCTCCCTTAGAATTGCAAATGGGCCCTGGCTTAAGGTGGTTGAGTTTCTATTTTCCATTTTTACTATAGTATGAGAGCCATATGCATGTAGTAAAAACATTACTATGAAGTTTGAATCATCATCTTTTCCTGGGCTTGTGATATACTATCCTGTATGATGCCGGTTGGTGGTACTGGGTGGAGTCTTGAACCTCAGTCTTTACTCAGTCTGTGTCATTAGAGGAAACAAGACACACTATAGCTTCTTGTGTTTCTAAGCTAGGGTGTTTGGCAGCTTAAGACTTGTAAGTGGATTATTGCTTATGATACTTTAACTTATGATAGGTTTATTAGGATGTAACCACATTGCAAGCCTCAGAAGCAATGGTAGCTATTATCACACAGAGGTAGATAGCTACGTGACACCTTTTCATCCTTTTCTGTCCTTGGCTTGATAGCCATGAGTTCCTTTCTTTCTTTCTTTCTTTCTTTCTTTCTTTCTTTCTTTCTTTCTTTCTTTCTTTCTTTCTTTCTTTTTTAAAAGATTTATTTATTTTATGTATATGAGTACACTGTAGCTGTCTTCAGGCACACCAGAAGAGGGCATCAGATCCCATTACAGATGGTTGTGAACCACCATGTAGTTGCTGGGAATTGAACTCAGGACCTCTGGAAGAGCAGTCAGTGCTCTTAACCACTGAGCCATCTCTCCAGCCCAGTCATGAGTTTCTTGAGACATCCACCAGATGGAGGAGGCTCTCCTGATAGATGGCACCCTTTTTTAATTTTTGTGAACAAGAAAGGAATCTTTGTTGCATTGTTATATTAAGGCTCCAGGCTTAAGATTAATCTTAAGACCTTATGATTTACTTTAAACATGTTTTCACTACATACATTTTTTTGTTTATGAGTGGGTGTATGGATGTGGCCACACATGCCTCAGGATAGATGCGTAAGAGGACAACTTCGGGAGTCAGTTCTCTCCTATCTTGTCTCAGAGGGGTCAAACTCAGGTCTCCAGGCTTAGTGGCAATGCCATTACCTGACCCATCTGGCTAGTGTAGGGTTTGCTTGTTACTGTAACATTTCACACTGTCCTGACTAATATTCTTAAATCTTCCTCATGATTCAGTTTTCCAAAAGCAAAATGTTTCTCTCCTTGTAAATTCATACCTGCTTAGTCAACGACTTCATATTTTCTAAACTTGAATTAAGCACCCCAGGCACCCCACCAGGGAGTTCTCAGACACCGCAGCTTTTGACGACATTTGGTTGTGTAGGGCATCTTACATACGTTCTTCTCCTCTGCCAGGAGCAGTGTTTCATACTGAATAAGTGTCTTCCAGCGCTTGGTGGCACTTCTGATCGCAGTAGAGGACTGGTTAGGACTGGCAGATTCCTGGAGACTCTTGTGTGCACATTAATCTGACATCTCCAGGTGAGGTTGGTGACTCTTTGGGCACCTTTTCGGAGGCTTCCCTCACCTCCAGTTATCCATCATCAGGTCCAGAATTGAAAGGCTCAGGCCCCGAGCAAGCAAAGACACTTCTCTATCAGGCAAACAAGTCACTCAGGGTGAAGATGATGCCTCTTGTGACAGCTGCCAGAGAAGCTCTGTTGCCTTTTCTGAGAATACCCGGGGAAGTTTCAGAAGCCTACTGGAGGCGGGGGTAGGTGGCAGAAAAGGGATTCTCCTGGGGTGGGGGTGATGCAGAAGCTCATGTTCAGAGCCAAATTCTGTTAGTGCTGGAGGCAGCTTCTAGTCTCTGATGGGCCCTGGGCAAGTAACTGCGTGTTTGCCACCCACAACACAAGCTTGTGTAGGAGAGAGGATGGAGGTCTCAATAGGCTCCAAGCCAGCGATCGCCAGGAACCACATGGATGGTCCTAAGACACTGGCATTCTTTGCCAGAAAAGTCTGCCTTTACTCATTTCACTTAGGTGGTGAGACAAACCATGGAGGTGTAAACGCATGCATTAATTCACATGCTTTGATTGGCTTGAGACACTCCATAGAACAAAGGAGATCTTATCTATCTGTCTGTCTATCTGTCTGTCCACCTACCCACCCGCCCGCCTGCCTGCCCGTCCATCTGTCTGTTCATCCATCCATCTGTCTATCCTTCTATCCTATCTATCTATCTATCTATCTATCTATCTATCTATCTATCTATCTATCTATCTATCATATTTATTGTTATCTTCAGAAAGTAGCCAAAATTTCCCACTTGGGATTCTGAACTTCTTGCTTTAGGGATTTGCTAATGATTGGTGCCAGAGGTAGGCTCACCTCTTTTAAGTCATGGCTTGTTTGGGTGTAGGTGATAATGGAGGAAGACTCTGGGGCTGAGATGGTCTTCCTGGTAGAGGGACTTTAGGGGGAGAACTGTGGGCTCGTGTGTGCTTTACCTGTAGAAGGGCCAGTGTGGTGGTAGGTGGGTAGCTGCTATAATTTTGGAAGTTCAATGCTGTGTCTTTGTGAGTAACCTTAGTGGACTTCTGAGATCAATGTGGGCTGGTGAGTGGAATCACCCAAAGGGCATTTCTGCGTCTCTTTCAGTTGTAAGATCTAAGAGATGGTGAGGGTCAGGGAGGGAGGTCCTTCCTGAACCATAAGTAGCAGGTGAGAATTCTAGTGGCTAAGTGTCCTCCATAGTAACCCAGGGGTTGCACAGAGAAAGGGGGCCCCAGAGGCTGAAAATCATTGACACTGGGTTTCTTGGTGTCTTAGGATTTCTATTGCTGGGAAGAGACACTATGACCATAGCAACTCTTATAAAGAAACATGCAACTAGGGCTGGCTTATAGTTCAGAAGTTTAGTCCATTATCATCATGGCGGGAAGCATGGTAGTTCACAGGCAGACATGGTGCTGGGGAGGTGGCGGAGAGTTCTTTATCCAGATGGTTAGGCAGCAGGAAGATAGTACGCCATTGGGCCTGGCTGGAACATTTGGGACTCTCGGGGTACATACTTCTTCCAACAAAGCCACACCTACTCCAACAAGGCCACACCTCCTAATAGTGCTACTTTCTATGGGCCTGGAGGGGGGAGTTTTTCCAAACCAGCACCCGTGGTTATCATGGTGGGTTAGAGACTGGGAGCCATACGCAACAGACTTCAGCAAAGTTATGTAAGTGATATGGAGTGAATTCTCTGCTCTGTTGGCCTTCTAGAGCACAGTCCTTTTGGAGGAGAGGGGGCTAAATGCTTGCAGGTCACTGAGCTGTGTGGCCTCTAAGACTCCGGAGCAGACATCTGACGATGCTGTAGTTTTAATGATGACTTAGAGTGGTGTCTCATGTTGGGAGGAACCCTCTCGCATCTTTAAGAGTGGCAGAGCTGGATGTATGGCTGGAGAATCTGGGTTCCACCATACCGGAACCAAAGTCCATCTGCTGATTCCTAGATACACTCTAGTGACCTCTTACACAAGACCCGCTGTGCAGACAAATGGTTGTGTGAAGGCACAGGCCTTGTTAAATCAGTTGAGCCATTGCTTCCTGCCCAAGGCTCACATGAGGGACATGGTCACAGTGATGGTTTCTCAATGCATAAGTGAGTTGGAGATGCTTATGCAATGATTCTAACAGCTGCCCTTGTGTCTCATGGTCAGTGGTGTCTGATGGGCTTTCCCAGGCTGCCCTGGGCTTTGCTACTTCTTTGTTCACTGGATCTTAACTCCAAATCAATCACTCTTTTTGGATGAGCTCTGGGCACATTTACCTGGAATTTCTGAGGCCAGGCAGGCACCCAGCATTATAATGTGTTAAGCGGAATGTCTATGTAAACATTTTTGGCAAATTGCCTCAAGATGTCTTGGTAGAAAAAAGTCCTAAATGCCAAAGGAGCCAATACTAATTTATAACCTCTTATTTAAAAAAAGTGTTCTTAGCTGGGCAGTGGTGGCACATGCCTTTAATCCCAGCACTTGGGGGGCAGAGGCAGGCGGATTTCTGAGTTCGAGGCCAGCCTGGTCTACAGAGTGAGTTCCAGGACAGCCAGGGCTACACAGAGAAACCCTGTCTCGAAAAAAAACCAAAAAAAAAAAAAAAAAAAAAAAAAAAAAAGTGTTCTTGTTCATACCTAATTGTTAATTAGTAGCTTTTTAAAAAATTAGTAGTAGTTTTTTGCTTTTGTGTTTTAACTACAGACACAAAAAGCATCTCCACTTCAAAGGTAATAAAACCCAGATCTGTCCCTACTAATTTTAATACACAGATGAGTCCCAGCAACCATAGGCTGGGTGGGGACATGTCCAGGATCCCCACATATACCCTCTCCTTTACAAGACTGGTGACTTTGTCCTTGGCAATCCCGTCTGTGTATGTCCTAAAGGGCGGGACACAGCCAGCCATGCCTGAAGCTCTTCTGTCCCGGCATCCTCCCTTCTTCCTTTCCTCCCTCTCTCCTACAGGATCTCCCTACATCGTCCAGGCTGACCATGAACTCCTATCTCATCCATTCGGCCTCCTGAATGCTGGAATTACTGGTAGGCCCTGTACCTGGCTGGCCTTTTCTTTAGAACCTTTAGCAGCAGCTACATGCAACTCTGGCTACTTCACTCCTGGAAATGGGACTTACCTTTCTCTATATTTTGTCTCATCCCCCCTAAATCACAGTGCAGGCCCCCCAAGAACAGAGGTTGTTTTTGTAAGAACTTTTCTATCCTGGGGAGCTAGAGGCGTAGCTTCGTGGGCTCTACCACTGGTCTGCATCCCCAGTTACATGTTTTCCCACAGAACATGGCCCACAGGAATGATTCACCAGAAGTCCACTGGCTTATTTGATTAATAATGCCTACAGTGTTTTCAAAGTTTTGAACATTTACTACCTATTTAATTAAAAAAGGCAGAATGAGCAGCTATTGTCTGTGCTGTGCATAATTGGAAAATCTGGCTGAAACAGTGCATCTGGGAACCGGAATTAGACATCATTCCAAGGTAAGACAATTCCAAACCATTTTACACAGAAGTTCATCTGAGTCTAAAGTTGTTTAGAAAAAGCAGACTTCTTCTTTAGCAGTATGGTCCTGCTGGCCCTGTATGTCAGGAAGCCTTTGCTTCCGGTTACTTTACGGTTACTTTAAAACTCTTTTCAGTTGTCTTGAGTGTTTATTTGTATTTTGTCCACACTGATTGCCATTCAACATTAACAACATCAGCTACCTGCTTAAAATCTTCAATGAGTAGAAGCCCATCTTCCTCTACCACTCACCACGTGGGCAGGCCGTTCTTGCTCTTTCTAGGAGAGAAGAGCTTGTCTCCTGCTAGGTGCTCCGTATCTCGGGTTCTCTGCACCTTCCGCCTCTCTGCCTGCTATTTCTCTAGTTCTTTATCCTGTTGGCATCGGATTAACTTTTGGCCCCTCAAAAGAGACTTTTAAATGCCTCATCACAAGGAGGCCCTTGTGTCCGACTGCATGACAACAATGTACTTACACTCAGGACAGAAGGTCACAAAGTTTCAAATAATTTTGTCAGTTACTGTTGTGATGTTTTCTCTACTGGGTGCAGATTCTGTGAGGCAGGAACCTCTCCATTTTACTCTCTGATGCGCCTTCCAACCTCATCCTGGCTTGTCACACGGCAGCACAAAGATGGTGTGTGAAGCCTTGGCTGGAGGCCACCTTCGGACAGCTGGCCTGGCCAGCAAGCTGATGGCTTCTTCTTTCTGCTTGGCCCCGCCCAAACTCAAAGAACTTCCTCTCACTCTCCACCCTAGCCTTTGCCATTGGGTGTAAGAGGGTCGGTCAGCAGGGGACTGGTGACAGTGACTGAGGAAAAGCAGTTTGGGAGCCTCTCACAGTTCATCTTTTCTCGGGACCTCTAAGCATTTGCCAGACTGAGGGAATGGATTTGGTGATTTGTCTTCTCAGGGAGATGAGTCCGGATGAAATGTTAAAAGATGCTATTGTTTGAGGTGACAGGGAACAGCCTAGCATAGGACCTGGCTTCTCACCTGGGAGTTGGTGGATAAAAGAATGATCTAGTAGCTAGAGAAAAAGAAATCAGCATCCAAGGCCTTCCAGCTGCTCAGCCATAATGCCTGTCCAAGAGCTGACCTTTAATGTGGGTGAGAGGAGCCAGCCTGCTGGGACAGACCAGAAGAGTCGAGCCAAGAGTCACCGATGGCAAGTCTAACCTAACAGAGGATGGAGCAGCCTCTCGTGGACTTGATAGTGGCAATGCAGGCTTGAAACAAGGCCATGGCTTACACAGGGCTTCTGTGGAGGTGGCAATGCTGGGAAAGGGCACAGGAAGCAGGAGATGTCCCTCCCAAGGCTATAGATGGGAGATGTAATCCATCTTCCATGAGTGATTATTACTGGCAAAACCCATGCGGGTGGCTTAATCCCAGTCTCTGAGGTTACTCGCTCTAGTTCTCAAACAATGAAACTTTGGAGAGATGGAGTGAGTTCCTGGCTAGTAGTGGCTCGGCTAGAGGTTTCTGATACCTTGGTCAACCTTGGTTCATCCCAATAAACTAGAGGTTTGGGTGAGCTTTGCAGCTCTCTACTTTCAGGAGTCTCCTCTTCTTCCTCCTTCTTCACTTCTTCTTCCCCTTTTCCTCTCCAGTACTGAGAGCTGTCAAAGGCCCTGCTTTTTACAGGGTCTACTGCTTGTTCCATCATCTCAAGAGGGACCTGGTTCTGGTCCCCAAGGAGCCCCAAGGCTGGGGCATTAGAGGAGGTACAGATTGCCAGGCCCTGGAGTCCACAGCTCTTTCCCAGGGGAGATAGAGCCTATATGTACCCAGGACCTTGTGGACTCCACTGAAACCATCTTCAGGTCTAGGAATGTGGACTGGAAGGGTAGACCATTGGCTATGCTGACAACCCCGCCCAAGCCAGGACAACCGGCCGCAGTAGAATAATGCCGTCTGTCCCCTCTGTCCTGACCACCCTCTTCCATGTTTTATTTCCTTATTTTCTGAATCTGGTCATGCTTCTTGCTCTGGGTAGCAATATAAGTCAGGAGTGGCAGTGTGGCTTTCAGCCTGGACCCTAGGGCTGAAATGTTTATGCTTATCCTCTCGCTGTCTCCTTGGGGACAGCATGCTTAAGGTATCTTACTGGTTGACAAGAGTGGGAGGGTGGGGCTGAGAGACAGGGACAGAGCTGCCTGGCTGAAGAGTCCAACAGCTGACCCAGAGAGGGCCAGAGTCTCCTTCCCCAGATGCCCGAATAAGCTCATCTGGCATGGATCTCTCCACATAGACATGGAAACCATAGTTACTTAGCTTCAGTGGCTGCAAACTCACTGAGGACAGCAGCAGATGCAAAGGTTCTTTAAGAACCAACAGAAAAACCAACTAAATGCATCCCAGGTAAAGAGAAAACAAACAAACAACAACAACAACAAAAAAACGAAGAACGGTAGTTGGCCAAACCTTAGCTTATGAAGGGATTTAGGATCTGATTTCACCTTTTACATTGTGGATGAAGATTTGAGTCTCAGGGAGTCAGTGACCTCACTTGTTCCAAGTCTCAAAGCTACTTTGAAAAAACTCCATTTCCCCAGTCCTCGGCTCTTTTGGGACTCTCCTTTTACGCCTGTCTTGCTCCCGAGCACTGCCGACGGCATACGGGGTGATGAGGTCTGAGGAAGTGGAGGGGGGTCAAGCATGTGGTTCTTCGTAGGCAACATACTCACTCTGTAGCCCTTCTTCACATGTCTCTGTGGTATGTAAGATGGAGAGACAGCTGTAATGTAGGACATGGGCCCCAGCATGACCTTTGGCTCCAAATGGCAGTCAGTTGCTGCCAGGCTCCAGAAGTCACTTTTGAGTTTTTCAGTGCTCAACTGGTCCTGTTCCCAGAGAACTGTGGCATGGCTTCAGGGCAATCTGGGCAGTTGGCTTATATTTTAGGTGCTTATCATCCTGGTATTGAGTCAAGAAACGCATGCCTTTAGAGACAGAGTATGGCATGGACCAACTGGCCTTAGCTGCCAACTTTGTCTCTGACACAATTATTCTCCTCCAGATGGACAGAGGTGTGGTCCCAGACAGACCACCCTGTGTGTGTCTGCCTCAGGAGCCGGGTATGTATGTGTGATCATTTGTGTGTGACCGTGCATGTAAATGTTCTCCTGCCCAAGAGAACAGGATGGGCAGGGCTATTCTGGAGTGTACTTGATAAGCGATCTGAGCCAATCTCATTTCCTAGAAAGAACACAATGGGTTTAGAAAATTAATGTTGTGTTCTTCAATAATTCTCCTGCCCCAGGTGTCCTGCTTGTCTTGTTTCCTCTTTCCCCTCCCCTCTTTGGAAGTGCAGTAATTAGATCTGTGCTGGGAGACTCAAAAGATTTCAGCTCCATTATGAAGGGATGGAAGAGAGAAAGGTCATTGTGTCTGACATCTATTTATTGTAATCTTGTAATTTCCGTCTCACTAGACTCTGTGGTAGACAAGCAGGCCTAAGAGGACACCAAGAGGGAAGGTGCTGACCCCAACTCCCTTCTACACAAAAAGGGAATGTAAGGACCACAGACAGTAGCAGCCCTTGTCAGTAGCTATGTTGGATGTTCAGGGCACTGCACATGCAATTTTAAAATCCCTACCCCTGGTAGCTTACGGAGCACGTTTCAGAGTATGTAAGAACGTAAGATAAATCCTACAATATCGTCTGTGCTTTTACCCTCTCTCTCAAACATCCCTCTCCCCTGGCTAGTTCAAGACCCTATATAACCATTTGTTCTCAGGGGACTTGGGGACCTTAAGTCAAGGGGTCACTCAGTTTCCTGATTTGCATGATTTTCTGTTTGATTCAAACCCAGGCATCTGAGCTAAGGACCCGGAAGCTGTTGGACTGACAGGTATGAGAAGAGGACTAAGCTCTTCTGCCTGCTCCCACCAGCCAGCCTGGACCCGCCCACCAGCCAGCCTGGACCCGCCCACCAGCCAGCCTGGACCCGCCCACCAGCCAGCCTGGACCCGCCCACCAGCCAGCCTGGACCCGCCCACCAGCCAGCCTGGACACTTCTTTCTGTTTACAGTTGTCAGAGGCTGTGGGATTAGGACAGACACTGAGCTCCTTGCTCCTCATGGTCTTCCATGTCATGATCCAGCCTGGCTGAGCACCTGAGACTCACCTGGTAGGTTATATAACTGCCCATGGCAGGACTTTTCCTAAGAAAGTAGGAGCGGTGGAAGATGGCAGGAGCAAGGCAGTTTCACCACACTTTCCAAAGTGACCTGCCTATGCAGCCTGTATTGGAACCACAGTTTCCAGACAGACAAATCCCTGTGAGAAATTTGGGCAAGCGATATCTGGGGCCATGCTGGTAGGCAATTCTGTGAATGAAGATATTGCCCAGAGAAGACTGAATAATGCCCTTTAAAGATACTGGCTTCTTCCACATGGAGCCTAAATATGTTATACCATTTTGAGAAAGATTTCTTTTTCTTTTCGTTTTTTTATAAATGAATTTTATCAAGATATCTTTTACATGTGTGTCATTATGTGTTTGGAGAAAGATTTTGTAAAAGATAAGATGAAATTGAGTATTTCAAATGGGGAGATTATGCTGGCTTATCCATCACAAGTTTCTTTTATAAAAGAAAGTAGAGGGCGATTTTGAGTATATACAGGGTGTCTTAGTAAGGGTTTTATTGCTGTGAAGAGACACCATGACCATTGCAACTCTTACAAAGGAAAGCATTTAATTGGAGCCGGCTTAAAGTTCAGAGGTTCAGTCCCTTATCATCACGGCAGGAAGCCTGGCAGCATGCAGGCAGACATGGTGCTGGAGGAGCTGAGAGTTCTACATCTAGATTGGCAGCAGCAGGAAGAATGGGTGACACTGGGTCTTTCGTGGGCTTCTGAAAGCCCAAAACCCACCCTCAGTGACACACTTCCTCCAACAAGGCCACACCCACTCCATTAAGACCACACCCACTTCAGTAAGGCTACGCTTCCTCATACTGCCATTCCATATGAGGGTCATTTTCATTCAAATCACCACAGAGGGGAAGGTGGTGTGGAGATGGAGCAGGGAGAGGTTGGAAGAAGCTGGCCTTGAAGTGGCAGATCACAGTCCTCAGATGCTAGAAATTAGTGAAAGCTGAAGAGTCAAGTGTTACATATCCCCTAGAGACTGCAGAGGAAGTATGGCCCTCCTGACAACTTGATTTTGGTCCTATGAAACTTATCTGTAGCTAATTATAGGCTACCTAATAATTGCATTATGTTTAGGCCTCATGCTTGTGGCCATAGGAGGCTAACACACTTCCATTTTAGAGACTGTAAAATGTCCAGTAGAGGTTATTCATTAGAGGGTATCTGTTCCCAGTCCCTAACTCAACAGATAACACACCTTAATTTTATCCTCTCACTAGCTGGTCAAGTAGCACAACACAGGCTAACCAGCGTTAATTGCAGCTACCAAGGAGCTGGTTGACATGACAGTTCAGAGTTTAGTCAGGGGTGGACTCAGCAAACTGGGGCTGGTATCCTTATGGGTTTATCCCTATCAATCTCAGGAGGCTCCAGGGGGGAGGTGGGCAGGTGCAGGGGGGAGGTGGGCAGGTGCAGGGGGGAGGTGGGCAGGTGCAGGGGGGAGGTGGGCA
>CM052711.1:36468703-36495894 GCA_028551405.1 Uromys caudimaculatus
GGGAGTAGAACAGGATGGGCTCCTGAAGATAAGAGGAAAGATTTTGAGAATACAAGTGCACAAGACCTCAGCCTGTAACACGCACTCCCAGAGTCATTCCCATTTACTTGATTCCCTGGTCAGTCTTTGAGAATTCTGAGCTCAGGGATCACTGAGATAGGAAGGTGAAAGCTTTGCTTGTACCCAGGCTGGTGTTACTCTTTAACATTTGGAAAAATATAAACATTATTTGACTCACTACTCAGCATTTCTAACTCTTTTAGACCTTAAGTGTTTATTTTTGTTGTAGTAATATGCACGTGCGCGCGCGCACACACACACACACACACACACACACACACACACACATACACACATTTGCACATGCGTGCACAAGCGAGCTAAGAAACCAAACTTCCTTTACTCCATATTTTACCCTGTTGAGTGACTTCCCGGGGAGGTGAGAGCTTTATTTCACTCACTCCCTTTCACAACTGTAGTGGTTGTTTTTTGTCAACTTGATGGAATTTGGAACCATCAAGGAGGTTTAGTGTGCCGTGGTGTCTGTGGGGAGGGGGCTTCCAGAGAGGTTTAGCTGGAGAGGGGAGATCCACTTTGCATATGGCCTTGAGGTTTATGACAATTTGGCCTGGGGTCTTAGGCTGAATGAAAAATGAGGCGAGCTAAGCATGAGCATGCACCTCCTCCTATGTCCTAATCTGAAGCAATGTGGCCGGCTGCCTTGTGTTTCAGCGGCCCTCCCTCCCACCCCTGACACACCAGATCCCCTTGAACTTAGAGCCCGGATGAGATCTTCCTGCCTTCACTTACTTTTTCAGGGATTTTATAACAACAGTGAAAAAAAGAAACTAAACATGATTCTGTTCTTTAAATTTAAAAAAAAAAAACATCTATTTGGTTATTTATTTTTATTTACTTTGTGTATGTGTGTGTATGTGTATGTATGTATAATGTATGTGTATATGTGTGTGTAGGTATGTTGTATGTGTATGTGTGTATATATGTTGTATGTGTGCATATGTATGTATGATATGTGTGCATGTGTATGTTGTATGTGTGTATATGTGTGTGTGTGTGTGTGTATGTATGATGTATGTGTGTATGTGTATTTGTATGTACCACAGAGAGCAATGGAGGTTAGGGGACAACTCATGGAAGTCAGTTCTCTCCTTTTACTACATGGGTACCAGGATTGAATTATTCAGTCACTAGCTGCAAGTGCCTTAACCTGCTGAGTCATCTCACCAGTGGGACCGTTCCGAGAGGTCATTCTAATTCCGGAGCTTCCAGCAGAGTTGGCTGAACTGTCAGCCTTGCCCTGGAGGAGGCATGGAGGTCCTTGTGCTCACAAATGAGCATTAGGGGGCTTGGAAGGCTAACCACATGGTATTGTTCCTTCAAAGGAAGGGGTGCCTAACCTGTTGTTTTTTTAATCCAGAAAGCTGGAAGCAGGCATGGTTAATGAAGCCGGGGACTGTGATATTTGTGTGGCAGGAGACCACGTCAGATCCTTTCCCAGACTCTTATTGGAAGCTTGTTTTTCTCAGTCAATCTGTAGAACCTATCTTTATGAAAGTGTCATATGTGCTTTACAAAGAGTCTGGATATAGTCACGTCTGATCTTTATTTAGCTTTCTTTATTATTCAAGGAAATTTATGTATTCTTTACTGTGCACATGGGACTGAGTTAATTATCAACAGGAAAGTTTTCACCAAATCATTCTGTGCTTCAATATGCCTAAAATAAACTACCTGGGGTCAGACTCCTAAAGTTTGAACCAACACCAGCTACTTAGTCCTGCTGAACAACCTTCGTGCCTCTAGAGGGTCATTGCTGTGCTGGCCGGGGTGGCTACAGAGGCCCCACATCTATTTCTCTCTCTCCCCAGTCTCTTTCTCTCTCTAAGAGATCCTAAGATCACTCCCTTGTAGACTTTCTGGATAGTAAACTCTGTCTCCTAGTCTGCTTCTACATTCATCCATCTTGTGATAGTCTCAAGAGGAACATTCAATAAAAGTAGGCAACAAGGTAAAGGCTTGGAGCTGGATCATTCTGTCAGTTGGCAGTTGAGGACCTCATTATTGGTACATAGGTGGGGCATAGGTAACCTCTGGTGTAAGACCAGTGGTTAAGGCTCCCACTGTGGTGAATTTGGAGGTTGTATTATAGAAGATCACGGATGTTGCAAGTCAGTTTCTTGAAGTAAACAAGTCAAATACTACAATAAACACATGGGGTTGGATAAACATTTTTCTTCCAGTGCTGCTGTAAGAAGGAGCCACAAAGATAGTGCATGACCCAATTCAAATGTCAATCTTACAGTTGGAAAGGTCAGAAATGCAATACATGTCTTTTCGGGGGTTTGTTGGGACCCTCCTTGGTTTTGTAGGGCCTCGTGGCTCACTGCATTCTTTTCTCCTGTCAAGAGCATGTTAGCATGGATCAGTTGTCACCTCCCAGAAGCTGCTGCTCCCCTGCCACAAGACTGCTCCACAAAGTGAGTATTGGAGCCAATGTCTCTGTTGCTTAGGCTATCTCTGACTCCCTGTCTCTAACTCTTTTAAAAGAGATCATCTGAGCAAATCAGGGCACTCCCTCAGGGGCAAAAGCCTGGAAGTCCCAGCGGGCTTTAGATGGAGGGCTGATCTGTTGTGTGTTTCACAGGATCGCTCAGGCTGCATTGTGAATAGACCGTGGAGGAGAAGCGGGACCAGGGGACCAGCTAGGAGCTGTGGTTGGAGCTGGATGGACGGCAGCTGAAGGGAGATTCTGAGACCACTGTTAGTACTGCTGTGAGCCGTGTATTATGGCTTTAAAGCAAAATGTCTCCCCCAGGCACCTGCTTAGAATGCTTGGTCCCCAGTTAGTAGTGTCGTTTTTGGAAGGCTGTGGGAACTCTGGGGGAGCTGAGGTTTAGCTGGAGGGAGTAGGAGATAACTGGGGCAGGCCTTGAAAAGTTGTAATGGGTTTCCAGTTTCTTCTTTTCTTTTTGCTTCCTGCCCAAAGGGAGGTGAAGCAGGTCCTCCATTCATGCTCCCTCTGCCATGGTGCTTTGCCCAAAAGCATGGGGCCAAGAAACCATGAACTGAACCCTTTAAAACCAAGAGCAGAAATAAAGCCCCTTTTCTTCAATTTGTTCTTGTCTGCTATATTCTCACAATGAAAAGAAACTAACGGGAGCCTAGTAGGGCTGTGGGTTTCATCTTGGTAGCATCCCGAGCTAGGGACAAGTGTGACTTTAGAATCACCAGACTCAAGCGCTCTGATACTCTTTTGCTTTATCCCGAAGAAACAGTCGAGCTGTAAGGAAATGAGTGGTCACAAGTGCTAAGAGGAGGGGCAGAAGGGAGCACACAGGCTGGCCAGCTGAAGGGGGTGCTTGAGGATTGAGGTGACAGCCTCCAAGAGCCTGAGAAAACAACAGGCTCTGAGTCTGTCTGGTTCCTTCAGTCCAACCTGTCTCCACTCCAGGAAGTGCTTTCTCACTTATGTGGAAGCAGAATTGGAAATCAGGGCCCAGAGCTGTGCGTAAAGAATTTCATGTCCCTGACAGAGGGTTTCCTGGTAGGCCTTAATGGAGGAGTTTGTTGGTGGTTACCCCAAGTTCACCACTGAGTCAGACTGTGGGGCCAACCTGTTCATGACCTCAAGCTCCACTCTAGACTACAGAATCAGATCTCTAGGGCTAGGACCCACATGAGCTTCCATTAGATCCTCAGGGTTTGCTGTAGAGCTGTTGGCACACTGGTAGCATAGGCTTGCCGGATCTGCCCAAGCTTTGTTTTTGTTGTCTGTAGAGGACAGTGTGTATGCGTGGGCACATCCGTTGCCATCCATCTGCTCTGGAAGAGTTACTGTGGTGACTGGATTGGAGGTGAGCTGTGGGAGAAATTATTAATTCCTGGCCCAAGGTTTCTACAACACTTTAGACTATTTAAGTTCCCAGATGAAAGACACACACACAGACTTTATATTTACAATAAGCCTTAAACAGAACAATTGCTGGGCAGCTTTAGCTGCTTACCTTTCATGGTATTAGCATCTACTTTCCTATTGATAACCCCAAGTTATTACTTACTATTTACTATGTTTCATCCGGACTGCTCTTCACTCCAATCGGCCAGCCCTCAGGGCCTTGCTTTCATGTCTCAAGTAACCCATGGTGCTTCTCCTTTTCCTCCTGCACTTTCTTTTTCCTCCTCGAGGTCACTTGGATCCCAAATCTTTGAAACCTAAACCCCACCTGTGTTTCTTCTGCCCAACCATTGGCTGCTGGCATCTTTATTTACCAATCAGAAAAAGCTTAGGGGCAGGGTCACTCAGCATCTACGTGTGGACTTTCTTATCTCTGGGGGGGCCAAAATTAGCGTTAGAGTACAAGCAGCATTAGGCTAACCACTACACTGAGCTTTCAGACGAAAGCTTAGCCCTTGATGAGACTGGTGAATAATGTCAGTATTTGTCACTGTGTCACGGTAGAGAGGATCCGTGTCCATGCTCTCCCTCTGTGCTGTAGAATTCCGCAAATGCAGTGCACACACCACGTCGTACGTCCCTGTGATGGCTGATAGGATTTAGAATCCCCTTGGAAACAAACATCTTGGGCATGTCTGTGGGGGTGTTTCTAGATGAAGTTGATTGAGGTAGGGTGACCCACCTTAAATGTGTCCAGCACCATTCCATGGATTGGAACTGTGGTGGTTTGAATATGCTTGGCCCATGGGAAGTGGCACTGTTAGGGGGCGTGGCCTTATTGGAGGAGGTGTGACCTTGTTAGAGGAAGTGTGTCCCTGTGGAGGCGGGGCTTTGAGGTCTCCTATATATGCTCCAGTCTGGCCAATGTGAGACAGTCTCTCCTGGGCATCTGTGGGGAGACAGTCGCATTCTGCTGCCTGCGTATCAAGATGTAGAACTCTCTGTTCCTCCAGCACCATGCCTGCCTTCATACTACCATGCTTTCTACCATGACAATAATAAACTGACCCTCTGAGATTGTAAGCTAGCCCCAATTAAATGCTTGTGTTTATAAGAGTTGCCATGGTCATGGCGTTTCTTCACAGAAATATAACATTGACTAAGACAGGATCCCAGACTGAATGAGATGGAGAAAGTGAACTGAGCAGCAGCATGCATCGCTCATGCTTCCTGACTGTGCTGCAATGTGACCCGCTGCCTCACACACCTGCCACCATGACTTCCCAGCTCCCACTGAACTGTAAGCCAAAGTAAACCTTTCCTTCCTTAACACAGTTTTGTCATAGCAGTGAGAGAACCAAAGGCTATTAGCCTTTTTCGAGTTGAGTGGGGCAGGCAGAGGAGGCTGGTGTGTAAGGAAGCAGCAGAGCTCACAGGAGTGGGGCAGAGTCCCTTCCCCAGGGTCCTTCAGTCTTGGTGCTGCTGGAAGATTAGGAATTGCATTGTTAGTGGGTTCTGCTGTCCCCATGAGAATCTGAACAGAGGGGGACCCTCTGGTTTCTGACCCTCTGTGATGGCTTCGTGACTGATAATGTCTGATTTCTGGTTATATACTGTCCCTTTGTTAGAGAAAGGCATCGTTATTGCTTTGTGTTGTGTATATCAGGGCTCCACCCATGTTGAGTTCTCTGAGAGGGGCCTGGAATGTATTGTTTCTCAACATTTGCACGCAGCAAGAGAATCAAGGAGGGAGTGATATTCCCAACCCAGTTATGGTGTGGCCCTCGGGACTGTTATGTTTCAGTCCCGAGACAGGCAAAATAGTGGAACCTCCATGAGGCTTGGTGTTCTAGAGGCACACGGGCTAAGAAAACATCTTTGCCTCACTTGGGTAAATTCTCTTTTGATTTCAGAGGATTTTGAGGTGCCTTGGTACAGGAGCAGGGAAGTCCAGAAACTGAGTTGGGATTTTATTTTACATACAAATAAATAAGCAAACAGAAGCAAAGAAACTCTGATTAAGCTTCCAGATATGAAAAGCCTGACTCTCTGGTGCAGGATTCCAGCTGGAAGCAGAAAATCTGTAAGATACCAAGACCTGGAGTCTACCAAGGCTGCTAATGTGGTGTGATAGCTTGGCTGGGGAGCTTGGGGTTGGAACTGGTTTGAGTCTACACTGCCATGATCCTTCTCTGTGATCTTAGACAGATTACTCTATTAGTCAAAGTCTGTGTACAGTTGTACCACATTGAACACTATAAATCTCATCAGTCAGCATCCATCATGAAAACAGAAACAGACCTTGGGTTTTTCAAGAGGGGCTATTAAATTACATGGATAATGGGAGAGCTCAAGAGCCAACCAAGGGCCAGTGAATACAAAGAACTGCCCAGGGGGATGTTGCTTAGGCTGGAGGGACCTAGAGAGGAGGTGGAAGGCAGGGCTCTCCAGTGTTAGTGTCTGCTCTGTGTGAATTGGGACTGAAGAAGTCAGTGATGTAGAGAAGGACCTGGACTTGTGGGGAAGATAGAGCCATGACTGATTCATGACTTAGCAATAAAGAAAGAGAAAATCCTGGCTACTAATTCTCTATGAGCTTTCTCTGATGATGTCATCAGTCGAACCTGCTAGCAAGCAAAGAAATGGACATGAGTTGTCTGTGGCACTGTGTAGTACTGGGCCAGCAGGGGAACAGGTCTAAGAGCATGAATGGACCATGTACTGTGCTGGCTGGTGGGTAGTCTTGCTTGTCTGGAAGGAGAGAAGCAGCGTTTGCTTGCATTTATGTATGAAAGCATATGTGTGGTGGCACTTTAGCCCTCTGTGATAACTTCAGTGAGGCAGATAAGCGCTTACTTTTTACTGTATCATCTCTTTTAATGCCTGTATCTCCATAAGTAAGTTCAGAAGTAGAGGATGAGAAGCCTATACCCAAAGGATGTATGAAAGCCTGTGCCAGACAAGCTTGCTCCCCCTGCCTCACTTCCATCTCAGCTGGTGGTCAGGGAAACTTGGCTCACACTCACTCTCTCCACTGGCCTTTTAAAAACTGGCTAAGTTCCTTCAGACAGAAGAATTGAAGAATGTTTGAGAAAACATGCCATTTATGCTTTAGAATGAAGGACACTCACATGTAACAGTGATGCAGGTTGAATAAGTAAGATCTGGAAGCTATTACCCCATGAGGACATTAGTGCCAAGGGAAGGGGGTAATAATGCCAGTCAAGCTCCCAGAGATCTGGGGCTCAGAAAAAGGATCACTGCTTAGAGGCCATGTTAATAGGAAAAGGTGTCCACGGCCTGGAATGTGGAGAGCCATGGAAGGAACAAAAGAAATACTTAGCCTCTCATTTTTGTTGTACTCTGTCCTCCTGGGTATTGGTTACACCCAAACTGGAGATCAAGAGAACCCCAGGATAGGAGCTTGTGGAAGCAGACCTTCAGAGGCAGGGCAGGACAGAGTGAGCGGGGAGAGAAATGGGAGACTAAGTAGAGATGACCAGCAGAGGGTACCATCTTGTCCACTTGGCACTAGGAAGTCTGAGGCGGACCATGTGTTGTATGAGCTAGCTAGGAGAAGCTTGCTGCTTAGATGCTGTTCTGATTTGGGGGATTTAGGAAGAAGGTATCTGTGAGCAGAATAACTTCCATTCTTGCCAAGTGTTCTGGGAATAACATGCAAGCACTCAGTTTTCAGTTAGTTGTGAACCTCTTGTGTTCCCCACTTTTGAGAAGGCCTAAGAAAACGGTTAAGATAATGGATGTTGGCATTATATAGCCCAGGATTAAGATGATGGAGTGACCATTTATCATCACATGACTCAGATAAAGTTAGTTCGCCTCTTTTAGCCTCTGCTTTTCCGAAATGCGGCATGTTATTGTACTGTCACAGCCAGATCAAATCCGTTGTGTAAATTGTCTAAGGCATTTAAATGCATTTTAAAATTTTGCAAACACATAAAGCAGCAATGTGAACAAGAAGCTCTTTTATGGGAAGTTCTGGGTCACTGAATCAGGAAGAAGGCTGGAGGTGGGTCTTTGGTGATACGGAATGACCCTCGAGGACATCCTCAAAGTAGCAAATCAGGGCATCCATGAAGTGGATCCATGAAGTCTTCCTGGTTCCAGGTGCTCCCAATAGAGAGTAGCATCTCTATGTCCTGTCTAGAAGGTGGGAGGTATCCTGGTGGGCGGCCAGGAGGCAGGGTCGTAGGGGTTGATGACCTCTTCCTGGCGCTATGAAATTAGATGTTTTGATCACAACCATCTAATGATATATGCTACTGTTTCTCTGGATAGCTCATCTTGAATAACCACCACCATCTAATACCTGCCTCCTGCCCTCCCACGTACTGCACAACCTAAGCTCCATCATCCCCTTTAATTGGAAATGTGAAAGGGCTTAGCTTGTTCCTTCAAGTCTTCCGTGACTGCCCACTTCTGCTGAGTCACACAGAAATGATAATCCAGGCAGGGATAAAAAAACAGATCTTGACTTTCCTTAGAATCTGACATTTTGAGGGAGAACTAGGACTTAGGGAATTGTGAAGTTTTTTCTTCTTTTCTTTCTGTTGAAGGTTATAGCTTCAGAAAAGAGAAGAGGTCTTGAGAGACAGAATGCTGGCTTGGGGAGCGGAGGGGGGAGTTTATCACCCTGAGGTGGGTGGATGTAACATATAGAGGGATAGATTGCTCATAAAAATGGAAGGACAGCCTGGGAAATGTGGGGCTTTGACAGGATGCTGGCTAACCATCTTTTGAGCTATCAGGGGCCATTTGAGACTGTAGAGAAAGATGCTCAGAAAACACACAGCTTGCTGTTATCAATAGTAAGAAGGAAAGGTTAAGAGCGTCATTGTAGACTCCAGACCAACCTGCCCAGAGTGTGGACATCGAATAATTTCTACTTGAATGTTAATGCAGAAAGGTCAATACACATTCAGATCCACTCTCCCTATCTTGTAGGAGGACGTTCAACAGAAGTCTGTTGTCACTAATGTCCATTATCATCACTAAGTGAATAGCACCCGATAGGTCATACATTCTGCTCCAAGGAAGCAGCATTACACCCTGGTTAAGTCTTGGCCCTAGAATTACACAGGTATCTCTGACACTTACTGTTCATGGGACTGCTGGCCAGTATGTCATGTTTCTTAGCTGTAGTTAAGTGTGAAGCAGGAATCAGAGTTAAACCTATCTTGGGGTTTTTCAGAAGATTCAGGAGGTGCAAAGAGGACACAGCAAATGTCTGACTCTGTTCATCAGACTTTTAAAATTCCGATGGTCTAGACTCTGTTCATCTCCCAATCGTCTAGGCTCCCCCCCCCCCCAGCCTAATTCAGCTTTTCAGAGGAAAAGAAGCCTCAAAGGTCCATAAAGAAACACACAACACGGGTTGAAAAGAAACTGCCTATGCAGGAGGCTCAGGGAGCTGACAGTGAACTAGGAAGAAATCCAGGAGCCAAGAGAAGAGAGATACTCGTGAATGTGGAGTGATCAGCAGTGTTGAGAGCTACAGAAGGAAAACGGGAGGGCAGAAGAGCCCTTGAACCTGGGAGCTAGAGAGTGAAGGAGTGAGAGACTTGGACTCTGGATCTGCCATGCTGTCAGATCTTAGTGGATGGCCTTGAGTTCTCTTGACTTGGCGTTCCTGAGTATTTCAGGGACTGGTGAGGAGGACATGAAATGGTTTTTGTTCTTTTCTTTTCTTTTTTTTAAAATTTCTTTTAGCTTAACAATGATAGGATTCTATGACTAAAGGATTGATTTAAAATTGGAAGGTAAGTCTCAATTCAACATTGATTGAACATCTAGAAAGTTCAGGATTCTTTTTTTGAACAAAGATTTTATTTATCATTAAAAAAAAAATTGTATGTATGTGTATGTGTAAAGCATGCAGGTCCCCAAGGAGACCAGAGAGGGCAATAGATCCCCATGGAGCTGATGTTACAGACAGCTGTGAGCTGTCCAATGTGGGTTCTGAGAACTGAAATTGGGTACTCTGCTCTTAACCAGTAAGCCATTTTTCCCATCTCTGGGACCTAGTAGAGTCACCTGGACTTTGGATTCAAGGAAGCTTTGACTTTGGACCACCATTCTGCTTTCTTGGTCCATTGTTTCTCTGTGTGTTTTAGTTTTTCCTCACTGCTGAGAATCCCTGTGAAGGACTAAGTGATTTTGAATAGATTATCTCATTGAAGACTCAAATCTTACAATGTTATAGATGACAAACAATATGGAAATTATGTGCTTTTCACAAGGCCCCAGAACTTTTCACAGACTCCCTGGAAGTCCATTCCAACCCCATTCCAATCCTGACAAGTAGCTTTTCAAGCCTCTATCAGCAGGACCATGTGTCAATCACAGAGAAAATCTAGTAACTTACAGTTGGTTATTTGTCTCCATTGGTAGGTATAAGGTTTTTGAAAACAAGAGCTGGCTCAGAATGACCTTTGCACCTTTGGAGTCTACTAGAGAATTGGGCACAAAACTGAGGCTCAAGAAATGCTGAGCTAGGCATTAGGCAAGGTACTTGAGAGCTAAGAGTCGATACTGTAGTCCCAGCCCTCAAGGGTCTGCAGGCTAGCAAGGGAAAGAGCAGGTAACTCTGTAACACTGATGCAATAATCCTTGCTTCAGTGGAGGTGTGAATAATGTATGATTACTTTTTCTTATGAGTGAATTAATTTTAGCAAGTGCATTTTCACATAGGTAAACTGTAGCATGTTAGAATTAAGGGTGCCTTTATTGTAGAATACTTGCAACAGAAGTATCAAGAGTTTTATAATGAGTATTTGTGTGTCTTTACCTATCTAGTCAGAACAATTAGCACACATTTCAAGTGAACACACATGCATGTATGTGCATGTGTGCAATCCACCCACTTTGCAGGTCTACTGAAGAAAAAGATCATGTAAGTTCCTTTGGTCTGTGTCACAGTCTTCCCTCTCTCTAAGTAACTGCTTATGTGAGTGTAGGTATATGTCTTCTGCTATACTATTGCTCTGCAGAGATGTTACGTATGTATCCATTAAATAATGTCTAATATTTTATCTCAAACTTTATATAGTTTTTTTGCATAATGTATTAATCCTTAATTTCCTTCTTTTGCTCGAAATTATTGTCTTGAGTTTTACCCATGTGGATCTAATACAATTTTAGTTTATTAATTTTAGCTGTGTAAGAGTTCAGGTCACAGTTTTAAGTGTTTTTAATGCAAAAGTAAGAGGAATCCTTGCTGCATTAGGTCATATGATATACATCTGTTCTGTCAGATAAACACAGTCATTATTTGGTGGGTCTCTGTCCTGGACTTTCTTGTGGCTTAGAGGAGCCTCCCTATACTGTGCATATAGATTGCTCCCTCCCTCCATCCTTCTGTCTGTCCCTCCATCTTCCTACTTCCCCCACTCCTTTGATGGCAGTGCTCTGTAATAGTTTGATGCTACAGTTCCATAGTTGTTTTGTTTTGATTAGTGACAGGGTCTTGCCATGTAGTCCAGGCTGGTTTTGAACTTGAGATTCTCCTGGCTCAGACTCCCAGGTACTAGAATTATGGACATACACCAGTGCTCTGAGCTGCAGTTCCTCAGGTCTGATGTTCAGGCTCCTTTGATCTTGCTGCTTTGGCACATCATTTCACCTGGGGTCCAAGGAGGATTGTCTAAGCTTTGACAATTGCCTGTGTCTCTGCTGGAGGAATAGGTAAGGGAGCGTTATTCTTTTCCTTGTCTTGGATTCACATTCATCCCTTCAGATATCTCACTGGCCACACAACCTAGTTTCAAAGGGAACTTAGAATAGACATTTTCCTAGACTGCCATGTGCCCAGCTAAAATCTTTGTAATTCCAAAAGGAAGGCTAGATTACTGGGAAGAAAGCCGGCCCATTCTTTTATTACATTCCAAAGATAATGCTCTCGCTCTAAGCACCCAAGCACCCTCCTCCTCTTACCTCTTCTGAAAGTCTGCTATAGCCTTAAAAGACTCCAGGAAGATTCTTGGCATTGCCCACTGTTACAATAGTTGGTGCAGAAGTGACAACTGCAACTGATGTTTTAAAATATTAATGGGTTTCCTGCATCCCCAGGGCAACATGAGTGCATTCAAACGTACATGAATAGGGCCGCCCTTCAAGAGAGCATTGGTGAATGAACACTGGCAAAGGCTCTTAGGTCTGCTTAGAGTTGAGTGGGAAATAATACTGGAAAAAAGCTAGGTAGTTTCTGTATAGAGATGCTTCTGGAACAGGTAAAGCCCTATACCAGGAAGATCATTAATTACATGAGCAGAGAGTTTAAGGACCGGGAGATAATTGCTAATTTTACATTCTGGGCAGGGAACCAATCTCTGTGAAGCTAGCTCATTGTTGGACTTAGCTCTTGTTTTTTAGCTTTTTATGGTTGCAATCAAATAAAACTCATAATAAAGTTAGGATGACATTGGTTAAATTGTTGTGCTGACTGATAATTAGGCAAGAATGGTAAGCAGTTCACATAAACTACTATAATTAGCATTATTTTTACATAGACCTAAAAATTTAAATTTTCCTGTTATTCCCATTAGTTTATTGATTGTCAACTCTCTACTCCAGAACTTGCACTTTGTGGTAGGTGCTGGCTCTGGCCCCTTGCCTGAAGTTCCCCCAATGGGCTCTTTGAAACCTGAAGTGGCATGGTAGTGTGACCAAGTGGCTAAACTGCAGGAGCTCTGGAGTCAAATGCCTTCACAACTTCCTCCGCCCCCTAAACTTGGTGGCGTAAGAGTGCTTAACTCTGCTTCTTTAGTGTGAGTGGATGCCGAGGGCACAATAATAATGCTGTTCATAATGAAGTCATTCATTCATTCATTCATTCATTCATTCATTCATTTGCCCAACAAAGGATTTTGTCACCTGCTGAATCTCAGGATCTGCTCTAGGTGCTGAGAACTGGTGAACAAATATCCTGCTTCTGGCTTATGCTTTGGAGTAGGGCATGAGATGAGTAGTGATCACTGACATTTATAACATGTGGGAAAAAACAAGGCATGAACGGGGCTGCTTTTCTCACAGAGGGTAACAGTCAGGGTAAGCTAGGTAAGATTGTAGTAACACATAGGTCCCCACTCTCAGGTGATCATTGTTTGGTTCATGCTACATATCTACTCTGGGGCAGCAAGAGACCCTGTTCTATACTCTTATCATTCTGGGACTCACAATAACTGAAACACAACCTTCTTTCTCTGCATGTTGCTGGTCATTAATGTGAGTGGAGGGTGTGGACATGATGGGGCATGTTGGAGGGCGGGAGACGGGGTGTGCTGAGCTCACTCTGCCAATCTCCATGTTCGGAGCTTGAACTCTGGGACTGCTACACCAGGGGTCCTTTGCTCTCTGACTTCCGGTTCCACAGCTGGATTTGCCCTGTGTCTGGCTTATTTGGATATTTGAAGTGAGGGGAAAGTGGTACAGGCAGAAAGATGACGTAGGGGCAGGAGAGTGGTATGTGACAGAGAGAAAGAGCTACAGAATGGCTGGCATTACTGAGGGAGCTGGTGCAGAAGTTTTAAAGGGCAAGGCCAGGAATTTGGAGGCTCAGGTTGCATCAGGAATCTTCTTGGTTATATGGGAGGGATTTTTGGACTTCATTCGAGTGATGCAGGAAACCACTGTGAGTAGGTAGTGGATATCAATTTTCCAGGGTAATTCTAAGTGTTGGGTGAAGGTTGAGACAAGGAAACCAGTTAAGAGGATCCTGCAAATCTCAGAGAAAGATGGTGGCTTGGACAAGGGTCGAGCACTGGAGAGGGAGGAGACTAAACCACACACACACACACACACACACACACACACACACACACACACACACACACGTATTTTTAAAAAAGATGTATTTATTTTATGTATATGAGTACACTGTAGCTGTCCTCAGACACAACCAGAAGAGGGCACTGGATCCCATTACAGATGTTTGTGAGCCACCATGTGGTTGCTGGGAATTGAACTCTGGACCTCTGGAAGAGCCGTCAGTGCTCTTAACCACTGAGTCATCTCTCCAGCCCTGTGGTTATATTTTTAAGGTAGGAATAATACAAGTTTTCTTTGTTTTGCTGACCTAATGGGCATGAGTATAAAAGCAAAAAGAGGTGGCATCTATGATTCTAAGGTGTTTGGCCTGAGATAGGGCAATGCGAGGAAGAAGCTGGAAGAATTCAGGTGTTGAGTGTTGGTCATAGTCAATTAAAAGTATACAGACCTCGAGGGAAGATGTTCGGTTAGTGATTGGAGGTGGTTTCGGTCGAAGCAAGGCATGGATGAGATCTCTAGGGAGTGGGCGACAGAGAGGGGACCGAGGATTAAGAACTTTCACATCTGAAGACTTGGTAGATAAGAAAAGAGATCGGGAAGGAGCAGCTGAAGGAGAGGAAACGTAAGTGAAGGAAGTGCTTCCGGGAGGTGAGGGGATGAGTGCTGTTGAGAGAATGAGGGGACATGGTTGCTGCCAGGCCTTAGGCAGGCAGCCCCCTCCCCTGTCTGTTCTAACCGCACTGTGCAGAGCCATTAACTCTTTCCTGTGCCTCTGCAAACCATCATTCATCTCTGCAGTGTAACTGTCAGGTTCTTCTTCCCTCCCTCATATACCGAGTTCCTTGAGGATGACGCCTTCCTCTTTTCTGAGCGTATGCTACACACATACCTAGTAGCATGGAGTTAATTCAACTTAAACACCACAGGAAATATTGAAGGGGCTGTACATGAACTGTCCAAGGATCCAAATTTTGTCCCTAAGCATTCTTTCCTTAGTTTGTTCTACCATACGGGGTCTGAAGATTTGTGGGCTCTGAGTTAGTAGCTGTGGTTTGAATATGAAATGTCTCCCATAGGCTGATGTATCTGGACACTTGGTCCCTAGCAGACCCTAGTGCTGTTTTGGAAGGTTATTGGAATTTTTGGAAGAGGGAGCCTTGCTGGAGGAAGTAGGACAATGGAGGTAGGGCTTAAAGTTTTGTGGGCTGGCTACACTTCCTATATGCTCTGTTTCCTGTTCTGCCAAGATCTGAGGAGGCAAGCAACTCTGGATGTATCCCTGCTAGCACGGGGTGGCCTGCTGCAGCACCGTCCCCTCTGTGATGGATTTATTCTTCCAAACCGTCAGCAAATCTTCCCTTCCTCACCTGCCCTTTTGTCAGCTATTTGGCCAGAGCAGCACAGAGAATAAAAATAATGCTTACCATGTTGAGGACTTGTGGAATTATTTTCACTGGCTGAAAAACCCAGGTACTCTGGGATGAGGGTTTTAGAATCATGATGATAAAGATTTATACGTTGTCTGTCTTGGTTGTGTCTGAATGAAGATGGAGAGACAGAGGTGGGAGTGGGTAGAGAAGGAGAAGGAGAAGAAGGAGAAAGGCCCAGATCAAAGGGGGTAGGGAAGGAGCTTTTAAAACTCTGGAATATCAGAAATTTGGGGTAAAGGAGTGATTTGGCTTAACCCCTTGATTTTACAAAAGAGAAACTGAGGCCTAGAAGCTAAGGTGAATGACTTACCGATTTTAGCTGTCTGTGCCAGCTTTGACAGTATCCCTTGTGCCTCCCTAGTCCAGTGCCCTTTCTTTAGAGAAAGGAATAGCTGTACATTTCTGCAGACAATACTTTCTATTTGCAGTACCTGGAATTGCTTAAAAAGACAATCACAAATGCCTGAAGAAAAGCTAAAAGTAGGGGATAGGGATGGAGAGTCAGCTTCATGGTGAAGAACACTTGCTGCTCTTGAGAGGACTTGGAGTCAGTTTGTAGCATCTACATCAAGAGGCTTACAACTGCCTGCAAGTCTGGGTCCCAGAGGTGGGGGGATATGACACTCTCTGCTGACCTCTGTGGGCACTGCATGCACATGGTACGCACAGAGAGACAAAGAGATGCACGTGTGTGCGTGTGCGTGCACACACACACACACACACACACACACAAATTAAAAATAAAATAAGTTAATTAAAAAAAAAAAAACACCTGTAGGTGCTAGAGAGAGAAGAAACAGTGTCTCTGCTAGGGGACAAATGCTGGTCATATCTTAGTGGAGGGACAGGGCAGAGCAGAGCAGGGCAGTTGAGCTATTCCCCTCAAAAGGAAAGGCTAGAGGCGCGGAGTTCAAGTTGAAAGTGGGTGGGTGAGACCAGGGAAGTGCACCTAACTGTCCAACTTCCAAGCATGCCTGGGAGACTTGCTGAGCATACATGAGAGGACAGAAGAAGGCAGTGTCTCCATCTTTACCTCATCAGTGAGGAAGTGGGATGCGACCCTCCATTATACTTCTACTAGGGGAGAAAAGGACCAATTCACAGGGAAGGGGTGGAGGAGTGGAGTTTGAGTGTGAGGAGCAGGAGCTGAGTCTGGGCAGCATCCAGCTGCCCTCTGGCTGAACACTGGTAGGGAGTGGGTCCCAGACCTTGTTGAGCTCCCCAAAGGTATCAGGTTCAGCAGCCAGCTTGGCCCTCGGGCCTATGAACTGAGTGCTCCTGGGTTTTCTGAAGTCTGGGGTTTTTGCCAGACTCTGTCTCACCTAGATCTTTCTAACAGTGCAAATTTCCAAACCCAATCATCTCCACAAAGAGTCTGGCAGCCTCACCTCCCTTCTCAGTGAAGGTTTAACAGCAGAGCACCGGGACAGGTCTCATTGCTAAGCTTTCATTATTTCCACAACATAGACTACAGGGCTCCTACTAATATGCTGTGAAGCATTGTCCTAATTAAAACTAAATGACTCACAGCAAATTAAATGAGCAGAGTACATTAGGTTAGCGGGTACTCTGGCTTGCAATCGCGTGTTTGTTTACTTGTTAATTGGCCAAGTTCAATAACCTACGGCAGCCTTTTCTTTCCATCACTATAAATTATGGACATTTCAGACTTGGTCTGCTGAGGAGCCCTGGGAGATAGGATTCTTGATGATTGCTTCTCCTATGCGATTGTGAACAGGCTGTAGAACTCTCTGGGGCAACGTTCTGGAACAAAGGGGGCAGCATCCTCAGCACCAGTCTACTTCTTAGTTATACCGGCATATGCAAAGTGAGACTGTCCGACGAAGTCCTAACCATGTCCCCTCCCCCGGAGGAGTTCCAATCTGAAGTTCTCTGGGACCAGCGGTCGAGTGGAACATTGCAGGTTAGTGTTCCAGTCAGGGTTCTACCAGAGGAAGTTACTGGAGAATTTACTACAGGAAATTGTCGTGGGCAACTGTGGGGTGAGTGTGGCAGTCGGATCCACAGGAGAAGCTGTCAGGAAGGGCTGAATGAACACTCAGGAGTTGAAACTAACACCTACAGATAGAATTTCATCTTTCTCGGGGAAGCCTCAGTTCCACTTAACTTCCTGCCCTTCACTAATGGTGCCAGCCCCACCCAGCTTATGGGAAGCAATCTCCCTTAATGTGAGGCCTACTGTAGACATTAGGCACATGTTTTCTGTTTGTCTGCATACCTGGGTACCAGCGTTTGGTTAGGCATAGAAAACTGAGTATCACCGCTCCAATCTGAGAGTGGCTGGCCATTTGGTGTACTTGCTTTTGCTGGGCCCAGTTGGATTAGAAGCAGATGCTCTGAAGTTTGGTTCAATTTTAAGGGACAGAATTTGCTGTGAACTCTCCATCAGGTGTATTTTGGAGCATTTGCTGGGTCCAGATGCATTATGCCTGCAAGTTAGAGGTTCCTGGATGAACAGGTTACAGCTGGTCTGTGCTGCAGAGTCCAGTGGGTGGAGTCACTGTATCACTGAAATCATGTGGCTAATGCCACAAGGGTCTGTGCACATGGTGCTTAAGGAGCCCAGCCCTGGGAGATCTGAGAGGCCTTCCAGGAGGAGGCAAACTTAGATGTCAGTAGATAGGGAAAGGAGAGAAAAAGTAGAGAAAAATGTAGGGAGTTAGATACTCCAATCACAAGGGACACAGCTCAGTAAAGGCATGAAAGTGAGGGTTGCCAAGGCTCCTTAGGGGGCCATTGGCAGATATGTGAGCCTGGAGCCAGGGGCCTGATGAGGCAGGGAGAGTCTGGGAGAAAGGCAGGGGCTGCTTCCAGGAGGACCTTATGGAGGTGCTTGGTCCCCACCTACAGGTGACAGGAACAGCATGGCTGCCTGTTTGTTAAGAGAACCTCTCTGGAATGTGGGGGGAGGATGGGATTGATTTGATGGCACCTGATTAGGTAGAGGAAGGCATCTCAGACACCAGACATGACACTCAGTCTGGGGGCAGTGGTTCAAGGATCAGAGGAAGGTACCCAGAACTATAGGGGAAGTGAAGCCCACAGAGTGGTGGTGAGGAGATGGTGTTGCTGACCCAGAAAGCGGGCACAGGGACGGCCCAGCTTTGCAGAGGGGAGACAGTGAACTCAGTCGAGGGGCACTTATTCACGTGCTGCTTAACGACAGGACACAGCCTGAGAAAGGCATCACTAGGCAGCTTTTGTCTTTGTATGAGCATCACAGGATGTACTCACACAAACTGAGATAGCTATGGGAGTCACACAGTGGTTCTGTCGATGGGGCCACTGCCATGCATG
Source organism: Uromys caudimaculatus (assembly GCA_028551405.1). Taxonomy (NCBI): domain Eukaryota; kingdom Metazoa; phylum Chordata; class Mammalia; order Rodentia; family Muridae; genus Uromys; species Uromys caudimaculatus. The sequence continues at coordinate 36,487,154 of CM052711.1, forward strand.
CGTCACTGACCCAAACGTCGTCCTTGCAGCATGGAGGTATTGAAGACCCTGAAGGATACATAGCTGACAACTGTCACCTCGACATTCCAAGATGCCAAGAGGTTTGAATTGGCTATCAGGATATCATGTATCCGGTAAGCGATAGCAATAGATGATAGTCCAGATAGGAGGGAAAAAGAGGCCTGCTATTGTTTGAATCTGGAATGTTCCTTGATGGTCTAGGTGTTGAAGGCTTGGCTCTACCTTGGCACTTCAGGGAGGAGGAAGAAACTTAAAGAGCTGAGGCATGGTAGGAGGTTTTAGGCTCTTAGGGGCATGCCCTCGAGGAGCTGTGAGATTCTGGTCTTTTCCTTTGTCCTTTTCTTCTTCCTTCTCCTCCTCCTCCTCCTCCTCCTCCTCCTCCTCCTCCTCCTCCTCCTCCTCTACTTCTCCCCTCATCCCCTCTTCTTCCTTCTTTCCCTCCTCTCCCCCTCCTTTTCTTGGCCTTTTAAGCATTTGCTGTTAAGTCCATCCCCACAATGAGATTCTGTCTCAGCACAGGCCCGAGACTAACAGGGCTAACCAGTCATGGTTTAAACTTTCAAAACTGAAAATACAAAATCAAACCAGCTTTTCCTCTGAGTTGATTAGCTCAGATATCTGCCATAGTAACAATAAGACATCTCCCATTCACAGACATGGAAGCCAAGGTTCAGAGAGATGGGCCCAAGTTGCCCATGCAGCTGGAAACCTCCTCTAGTTTTAGTGTTCAGGCATTCATTATATGGCATGGGTCATGTGTGTCCTTTACACGCCTCCCTTACCAATCCCGGAGCTTAGGCGTACCCACTGGCTTCATGGCGAGTGGTTGCAGCTGTGTCACTGAGACAGCCCTGTGTGCTGATGGTCATAAATGATCCTATTGTTTTAAAAACACATCTCTCACCTAGCTGATATTGAGATTGCTATAATTTGGAAGGCAGCTTTTGGAAGTAATTTCATTTTTTAAATGACCAGTATTTGACTGGAGATGCAGCTCAGCTGTAGAGTCCTTAATTAGCATGTACGCGGCCCTGGGTTTCATCCTCAACACAAAGAAAAGATATACCAACTGGTGGGGGGGGCACTAAAACCATTTAATTGTGGGGATGAGGAAGATGGCCTAGTGGAGTATCTGCTCTGCAAGCATGAGGACCTGAGTTCAAGTCCCAGGCACCCATGTAGAAATCCAGGCATTTGGCGGACAGAGCCAGAGGACCTAACTGACCCCCAGCCTCCCCAGCTGAAGTAAGTGAGCTTTAGGTTCAGAGAGAGACACTGTCTTAAGGCAATTAGTGAAGAGAGCAATAGAGACAGACACTGAAGTCCTATTCTGGCTTCCTTATGCATGTATGGGTGTAAGAGCACTGCACACATCTCTCTCTCTCTCTCTCTCTCTCTCTCTCTCTCTCTATATATATATATATATATATATATATATATATATATATATATATATCTTACACACACACACACACACACACACACTTACTTGAAAGAGATTGTATGTATTCCAGGTTACAATGCAAAGATTTGACATACTGTATAACTATGATCACAGTCAATCAACACACCCCTCCCTCCCCATGCTGCACATCAGACCCCCAGAATGTGTTCATCTCATAGCTTAAAATGTATACCCTTTGCCTTGCGTCTCCTCCTCTAGTCTCTGTAGCCACTACCTGACTCTCAGCATCTATGGATTGGATGGGAGAGCACGTGGCATTTGCTCTTCTGAATCTGGCGAAATGTCTTATTCTTGTTTAAGTCTGCTTTTATGAAGAAAGGTAACCGTTGCTGGCAAGCTCATTCACCATACACTCTTACCTTTTCACCCAGCTGTGAGGGGCTCCAGCCAGTCACCACATTCTCTGGAAGTACAGCTCCTTTCTCAGGGAAGAGGGGACTGGAACTCTGGGAGATGTTATAACTCCTAGGTTGTCAGAGTCGGAGCTAGAATGCATTCTCTTCAGAAGTTATCTCTGTCAGTGATACATGGAAAGCTAGTTTATTGGGTGAGAAAAGAAGCACACATGGTTCTGGGCCCTGGGGCAAAAGGGAGCCCTGAGAGGTCCTTGGTCAGGAGCTCCTCATGAGTGCAAATGAGTCCAGGGAGGGAGGAGTGTGGGCCATTTTGGTTGTCTGGACAGCACATGCCTTGGGACTCTCTAATTCGGACAGGTTATTGTCAGGTGAATACTTTCCTTTTGTAATGCCAGGTGGTATTCGGAAAATAACCCAGGCTGTCATTAACCAGTTAGAATAATTTACAACCAACATGACAAATAAAGGTGGTCAATAGCAAGAGCTTACACAGGAGGGAGACAGTGTGGCTTCTGGCTGCTTCTCCCGAGGCTAAGTTGGTATCTAGGTACACTGGGAGCAGGGAGCTGAGACAATGCTTTGGTGACCCTACAATTAGTGTGTGGCCTCTGACCTGACCACAATGGTCAGTATGCCCTGCTCTGCACCCACTGACTGGAAGATGTTAGCGACAATTCAGTGCACTTTGCACACAGGCAAAAAAGATGTGTACAGGATCCTAGAATGTTAGTTGCCATAGCAACAGCTGCCTTTATTATCATCTAAATCCATTCACTGCATATATATAGTAACTATTTGACTTACCCACCCCCAGTCCACTTGGTAGGATTAAAAAAAATGACAACCAAAAAAAAAAAAAAAACCCAAAAAAACAACAACAAAAAAACAACCAACCCTCCAAATCCCTATAATAATTTGCAGCACGTGTGTGTGTGTGTGTGTGTGTGTGTGTGTGTGTGTGTGTGTGTGTGTGTGTGTGTGTGTTTCAAGGATGCAAGAGGATGTTTGTTTGTGGTGAGGGTAGATATGCACAGGTACAGGTTAGTGGAGATGTCGGCAGCTTCCAATCTATTCAGGAAGGGCAACTTTCTGGGAGGAATGGGTCAGTTGCCACTCAGGAAGCACAAAGAGGATTGAAGGAGGAGAGGTGCAGAAGAGGAGAATGAGGGCATTGTGCAGACAGGTCTAAGGGTAATCAGCTCTGGTCACCGATCTCAGGGCTACTTCTTCCCTCTGAATAATACTGAGTGATTCAGTCCCATGAGCCGCAGTTTCCTCCTCTGTAAAGTAGGAAACCATATCCAGTGTGTCTCTGCAACTTGGTCTGTCTTGAGTACCTGAGATGCCATTTCTAATGGACTAGGACTTGAGCTGTGCTCACCAGCAGGAGTCTACTTCCTAGGTAACACCTACATCCTCTGCAGGGAGGTAAAAAGTACCTAGGAGTTGGTGAAGGTGGTCCCAGTGCCAGTCAGGGGAGGGGGCAAGGCTAACCAGAAGGGCAGGGTGAGCAAAATAAAACAGGCAGCTCCAGCCCATGGACATTCCATGTGGTCATTTCCCTTTAGAAGACATGGTTGCCATACACTCGAGATGTTGACTAGCATTAGGTTGGGGAGGGGAAGAAAACTACGGCCTCCAATTCAGTATCCAATAGCTTACTGGGAACTAGGAGGTAAATATGAGCAGATATAGTCTCGTTGAGACCTGAGGTATCACCACGGTTGCAACACAGAAACTGTCTTTTCAGGACCCTTCTGAGTCGCAGCTTCTGAACTCCTGAAGGATGATCTGAGTTTTCCTTGGAGTATGAGCGGCAGGAGCAAATACTTATAAGTATCCACTAGTTAGAAATTATTACATTTGTGTGTGTGTGTGTGTGTGTGTGTGTGTGTGTGTGTGTGTGTGTGTGTGCGTGTGTGTGTGTGTGTGTGTGTGTGTGTGTGTGGTGTGCTATGACACGGAAAACACGTGGTGGTATATGGGACTATGTTCTAAGCCAGACTGCCACTGTTTTTATGAGTTCAGGTGTGCTCGCTGGCAGATCATCACAGCTGAGCCTGTAGACTGTTGATGTTCCCTCGTAGACTGAGGGGCAGGGAGGGTGGTGGGTCCCTCACCTGAGCGTCCAGCTGCTCCTCCCAAACAGTTGTGTGCAATCCACTCTAATTGCACGTAATTTCAGAGAGGGGCTAGAGTATCAAAGCTGGGAAGGCCTAGTGGAGGGTCTCATCAGAATAGTAGAGAGGAAGTCATTATTCATGCCCGGCACAGACCCTCCAGTGTGACTGCTTTAGGGTATCCCAGGCTCCTGCCCACAATTCCTCACCCATGCTCTGTAAGTAACCCCTGTAAACTCATTAGCTCCCCATGGTGAACTTGGATGGTCTCAAACTGTGGTTTATTATTGAGACCTTAGGAGGAGGAGGGTAGACATTACCTAGTTCCCCCTGGGGTGAAAATTTTCAACAAGAGGTCATGGGGCAACTTGTGGGAGTTGGTTCTCTCCTTCCACCATATGGGTTGCAGGCTTAGTAGCAAGTGTTTTTACCCACTGAGCCGCCTTGACAGCTTGGTAGCCATTGTTGCAAGTGCTCATTACTTACAAATTCACTCAGTCCTTGCAATATTTTCATAGAGTAGTGATCACTATTGTCTCACTTTGCAGTGGGTAAACTGAGGCACAGAGTGGCATGTACAGGAACAGTGTGCTCCCATAAAGTACCAGCTTAAGGGTAACGACTGGAGAGCCTCCTGTTCTGTAATTCTCATGAGAGGAGACACATCTAACATTTACCCCGTGCCTGGCCACAGTAATTACTCAGTAAATATCGACTATTAGTGCTCATGATTGTTATTCTTTGGTGGAGCATTCACGTCGTCAAGCATTCGAAGTTCAACACATGCCTGCCCCCTGTTTTTGAAGTGGATTTCTTTGTCACTATTATTTTGGTTAGAAATAACCTCTTCCTTCCGCCAGACTTTTCTAGAAACAAATCTTGTTAGGAAGACGAGAGTGAGGATAAAGACAAAAGAGTCCCTGAAACCAAGGCCATTGTTCCTGAGATACCCATTAAAGTTAGACAGTACTTGAGTCTGGTCCTGCTTCAGGCACTGTTACCTGTGTGTCCTTAGGCTAGCCACTGAGACATTCTGAACAGGCCTTGTATCTGTTGTAGTGACTAAATGGCGGAAGGCACAGGAGACCTTAGCATGGTGCCTGGTACACTGTAAGCACATGGCAGATGGATCTGCTGTGACAATAAGGACCATGATGCGGATGGAGGGGATGGCTGGTGACAAAGATGCTTTGACCTATTTCTGTAGGCATTTCCTCTTTGTTCCTCTGTCCTGTAGAAGAGAGGGAAGTAGTGGGCTTCAGTCAGGGTCTCAGAAGTCCTGTGTGTGTGTGTGTGTGTGTGTGTGTGTGTGTGTGTGTGTGTGTGTGTGTGTGTGTATGAGAGAGAGAGAGACAGAGAGAGAGAAAGAGAGAGACAGAGAGAGAGACAGAGAGAGAGAGAGGCAGAGAAGTAGAGACAGAGACACAGAGAGGGAGGAGGAAGGGGAGGGGAAGAGGGAGAGAAGGAGAGGGAGAGGGGGAGAGATCTCAAGTGTCATTCTTCAGGAGCTGTCTACCATTTTTTTTTTGAGACATGGTCCCTTATTGGCCTGGAGTTCACTGAGTAGACTAGACCAACTGGCCAATGAGCTCCAGGGATTCGCCTGCCTCAGCTTCCCCAGTGCTGGGATTATAGGCAAATATCATCACATGCAGCAGTTTGAACGATGGGGAATCAGATTCAGTTGCTTACTTCGCTGACTGAACAATCTCTCCAGTTCCTGAACATAGCTTATAGAGCCCTAGTAGAGGAGCCAGAGAAGACATCATTATTATAGCCTCTGCTGGAGATAGCTGCCCTCCTCTGTAGAGTGGGTAGGGGGATTGTGCCCACTGGAGATGTGATCACTAGAATAACCAATTCTTCCTGGTACCCAGGACTTTCCAGGAAATAATTAACTCTTAATCTTGGACAAATTGGCATGCATGAGTGCCATTCTCTCTTAGATAATTTCTATGAGAATAAAGTATTTTGTCTTGCAGGGACACTGGGAAAGTAACAAATAGGAAATATTAATCTGATTATAAATATTTTAAAACATGATATTAATGTTGAGTCCAGGTGAAATTCAGATGCAACCCCTTTAATCAAGAGCCAGCACCTATAATCCCCAAGACTATTTAGTCTCCAAAAATCTTTTCTTTAACCTTGTCCTTCATTTTCCTCTTAACAATTAAGCCTTGGTCCCTTTCTTAGTGTAAGAGCAATGCCAGCATGCAGGAACTCCGCAGGAGAGGGAAGGAGGGAACTTGGCGCCTATGCTAATCTGGGCAGGCAATGGTCAAATAAGAGCAGGTTGGAGGGCAGAAGACACTGGCCTTGCCTGGTCACATGGTACCAATGGAGATGCTGTTTGCCAAGTCACTGAGGCAGAAACCGAGGACCTTCAATGACCATCCCATTTCCTCCCCAAGTTAGTTTTATCCTTTGTGTAGGTGTCAGGGGGAGCATCTCTGTAATGTTCGGAATAGCAGATGCATGGATTGCAGCATACATGCATATCTGTGGAGCTGTACATTCTGTTCAGGTTTCCTCATACCTCCTTTCATTCAGTGTGCTTTGTTAAAATTGTGGTTGAGCACCAATGTATCTTTGCAACCTCTGTTAGATTGTGTGACAGTGATCTACAGCTGTATAATATACTCATCAAAGCACCTTTCTTTCTGGGTCGTAATACCTGCTAGAGATCAGGCTGAACTAATGTTTCTTGCACTGTCATTAAGAACTGTTGTCTAAATCAGGGGTGATCAGTAACTCCAGCACTTGGGATATTGAGGCAGGAGAATTGCCATGAGCTTAGGGCCAGCTTTGGATACACTAGATCAGTCAGAATGTTATAGCAAAATTCTGTCTCAAAGGAACTAAAAAATAGTTGTAGGGGTGGGAGAGAATAACTTACTTGGTACGGTGTTTGTTTTAAGACATATCTTAGTTAGGGTTTTATTGGTGAGAAGAGACACCATGACCAAGGCAACTCTTATAAAGAAAAACATTTAATTGGGTGGCTTATAGTTTCAGAGGTTTAGTCCACTATCATTATGGTGGGAAGAATGATAGCATGCAGGCAGACATGGTGCAGGAGGATTCAAGAGTTTTACTTCTTGTTCTGAAGGTAGCAGCAAGAGACTGTAGGCAGCCAGGAGGAGGAGCCACACTGGGTGGAGCCTGAGCCTAGGAGACCTCAAAACTCCCCTACACAGTGATGAACTTACCCCAACAAGGTCACACTTCCTCTAATAGGGCCACACCTCCTAATAGTGTCACTCCCTATGGCCAAGCATTCATATGTGTGTGTGTGGGGGGGGTAAACCTATTCAAACCACCACAGGACAGATCTCTGGAGCGCAAGTGAAAAGAAAAAGTTGGGTGTGATGGCTGTGTTGAGGAGACAGGGGGATGTATGCTGCTCACTGCCCAGCTAGCCTGGTCCACTTGATGAGTTCCCAGGCCAGGGAGAGACCTTGTCTCTAGAAAAGAAAAATGAATGGTGCCCAAGAAACAACACCTAGTGTTGTCCTCTTAGCTCCATATATGTGTGTACACATGTGCACCCCACATACATGCATGTAAAACCGTTCCCTGAACAGAACCTAAATTGGTTTCTATCTTGCTCTGTCTCCATCTCCACAGCTCATCTGTCTCCTGTTCTCCTCCCTTTGTCTGTACTTCAGAGTGAAGCTTTCTAGGAAAACAAGCCTTGAGACTGCTATTCAACTAATATTTTAAATAATTGTAGCGTAGTTTTCAGAGCTTGACTTGAGTATTTTCACCAGACCAATTAAATCGGGTCTCTGGAGGTAAAGTCCAAGCACTGGAAAATTTGAAAAGCACCTTAGGTAATTCTAACGTGCAGTCAGGTTGAAAGCCATTGACTAAGACCTTTATTTCAGAGAGCGGCTGTTTATTCTTGGAAGGTTGTGCAGTTAGCTCCATAGTTTCTTGCCAGAAAATTTGGAGAACAAAGAGGTGTATTTGGTGGTCTCCACTAGATGGGAAATCACAAAGGCGAGAGATCTGCTCTGGGCGTCTTAAATTGCCAATCTTCTTTCTCTGTTCCTCTTGATTGCATTGCTCAGGCTGTTCCTGGCCATTTGGCCGAAGTGTTCCCTCCTCCCCCTCACTCCTCTTAAAATCAGTCTAGGACATTACCAAAAGAGTGTGGTGGTTTGAATATGCTTGGCTCAGGGAGTGGCACTACTTGGAGGTGTGGCCTTGTTGGAGGAAATGTGTCACTGTGGGTGTGGGCTTTAAGACCCTTGTCCTAGCTTGCAATCCCACCAACCATGGAGGAGTGTTCCTCTTTCTCCACATCCTCGCCAGCATCCGCTGTCACCTGAGTTTTTGATCTTAACTATTCTGACTGGTGTGAGGTGGAATCTCAGACTTGATTTGATTTGCATTTCCCTGATGACTAAGGATGTTGAACATTTCTTTAGGTGCTTCTCAGCCCTGCGAATTTCTTCAGTTGGTGGGATTGCAAGCTGGTACAACCACTCTGGAAATCAGTTTGGTGGACCCTCAGAAAAATAGACATAATACTACCTGAGCACCCAGCTATACCACTCCTGGGCATATACCCGGAAGATGCTCCAACATGTAATAAAGACACATGCTCCACTATGTTCATAGCAGCCATATTTATAATAGCCAGAAGCTGGAAACAACCCAGATGTCCCTCAGCAGAGGAATGGATACAGAAAATGTGGTACATTTACACAATGGAGTACTACTCAGCTATAAAAAACAATGACTTAATGAAATTTGCAGGCAAATGGATGG
>CM052711.1:36496394-36498894 GCA_028551405.1 Uromys caudimaculatus
CAAGGTGGGAATATGGGAATGGGTGGGTGGGTGGGTGGGAGGTAGAATTCCATCATAGAGGCAGGGAGGGGGAGGGGATAGGGGGCTTCCAAAGAGGAGACCTAGAAAAGGGGAAACATTGGAAATGTAAATAAAGTATCAAAAATAAAAAACAACAAAAAAACAAAAAAAATATATATAATGTAAATATCTATGTTTTCTGACGTCTTAGGTAACCCCTGTAAAAGGGCTGTTCAATCCTCCCCAAGGGGTTGCGACCCACAGGTTGAGAACCCCTGATCTAGACACTCCTCTGTAATAAGCAAAACTATGCACTTATAGACTTCAAAAATGCGCTCTTTTGTCTTTCCAGTGGATGGTGTTAGAGACTCAAAGCTGGCCAAAATGCTGAAACCACATGACGGTGGAATGTGTGCCCTGAAGTAGGACATCTACACTACTCACTCCAACACGCAGGGAACACCACGGAATAGGAGGTAGTAAAGAACCTAAAAGCCAGCTGGGGGACAGAGTAGACAGCAGTAGGATGCATGTCCCCAGGCATGACATGGCCATCGCTTCTCAGACCTTCAGCTGCTCTGATGGCCTGCACAAGACTGGGCCTGTCAACATCGTGTAGTGGAGCGGGAAATACCTCACAAGCCCTGTAGGCAGCTAATGGTTACTTGGAGAGGAAGATGTTTTCTTCAGTGCTGTAGCCACTGGAAAGGTGCCAGTGTTCCTGTAAATAACCCTAATTAAATCATCAATCAGTTCACCAAGAAATAAAATTCATAAAAGTACAAGAGAGGACTAGCTGGCAAGAGGAAGGGATCAGGGAGTGGGGGGTGGGGCAGAGAAGTAATGGGATGAATATCACTAAAACACATCATATATGTGTATGAAAATGTTATATGAATTACATTATCACATATAGGTCATATATGCCAATTAAAGCTTACTTTAAATATTTTTTATTGAGTGTAACAGAATTTAGCTGGTATCCAGTCATTTTATTTCTAGCACAAACTAGTCTTTCTAATTCCCAGTTGCTTGGTCTCTTTTGGACTTAATATCGTTCCTGTGAGATGGGTGTCTGCTTATCATCTTCTTACCCAGGATGCTCTGCTTCGCTGAGGAGAGGCAGCTGTTGCCCTGGCTTCCAGGACACACGCTTGATCTTTGAGTTGCCCTCTCTCCTAACTGGCTCTACTGTGAGGTACCACATACGATGGTCCTCGCCGTTCATCACCCTGCTTCAGCTTTTCACAGGAAGCGCACACGCACACACTGCCCTCCCTTGTATGATCCTTCTTGCTCCTTCTCAGCCACATCTGCAGTCCTTAGGAGAACAGTGGGAAGCACCTCGAAGCTGTCCTCAGGCCTGCCAGCTGGGCTCTCCCAGCCATCACACATCTTCCTCCCCCGGGGTCCTACTGGAGACAGACCTCCGTGGTCTTTCAGCACAGTCCCGGAAGACAGGTATGAGTGGAGCTTTTTACAACCTTCCTACATCCACTGCCCAACCTCATCCCCTCAACCATAATTCAGCCCAGCCACAATGAAGATGCTGAAGACCTCGTCAGAGAAACACAGCAGGCACCCAAGTCCCAACATCATCCACGGCGCTTTTTATCCTTCTTCCCCCAGCTGGTCACATTTTTATCTCCCTTTGAGTGGAAAATAAATTATGTCATCCTGCCTTCTAAATTTCAGCTCTCTACACTCTGGCTCTTGGTATTTAAAGCCAAGATTTTTAATGTTTTTTTTAATTTGTTTAAAGAATAAACCTTAAGATTACTGTTTATGCTTAGCAAAGAAAGTCTCCAAGACAAGCAGTTACCCCACTGTCTTCAGGATGTCTCTGACGGTCCTCCCCCTCCCTCCCCCGGAAGGTGTCTTCTGAGACATTATTATCCTGGACATCCGTTCACTGCAGCAACCCTCACCCAGGTAACCCATCCACAGCTGTTGGGATCTGTACGGGGCAGGTGGAGTGGCGACTCTCTGAAAGCCATTCCAGGACCTTCAGGCTGCTAAGGCTACAGGGTGACTCACTTTCGTCAGCTGAGAGAAATAGCAAGATTTTAAGATGGACAAGGGCAGAGAGAAAGAGCCCCATGAGGCAGAAGTCTGCCCCTCCCTGCTGTTCAGACACTCTCTATTCTCCACAGCCCTCTCTGTACTCGTTTGTCTGTTTTTATTTTCTACCTTGACATAAAAAATATGTAATTTTTTTAAAAGATATAAATCAAATAAAATCATATTTATGTGCCCCAGTTTTATGTCTTTTCAGATACTTTTGACAGTTCCATCTTTAACAAGTATAACTCACTGTTCTTTCAGGAAATTGAAATTGAGTATCTGCAGAAGTTAGGGAGCAAGCAAAGCAGCGCATGTCCCTTCGCCCTCTCTGCCCATCCCCCAAGTCTCCAAAGAGGGATGGCTTAGTGTGTCCAGCTTGCTACATGCCAGAAGTGATATTTAGGTTTGGCAAGTAAAGGACATCCAAAGATGTTGA
>CM052711.1:36503894-36517558 GCA_028551405.1 Uromys caudimaculatus
GGTATAAGGAGAAGCACTTAGGAGTCTGTTTATTGCTTTGTCCATTTAGCAGAATAATGGTTATAGGTTCTCCCTAGGGTCTATGACCTACCAAGCCACCAGCTATTGGCCCTGTTAAAGGTGCCAGACATAAGTTCCGCCTTGTGGGGCAGGCCTTAAGTCCAACCAGAAAGTGTTTGGTTACCTCCCTAACATTAGTGCCACTACTGTACCAGTGGGCATATCTGTCAAGGCTTAGGAGACTATAATCAGCTAATATATTACAAAGCACAGCTTCCCAGGGTTTGTCAGTCTCATTTCACTCAGCTCAACGCTCCTTCTCCTGCAATGCAACCACTAACTCTTTGCGTGTTATACTCTTTTAGTGGCTCTCCTATGAGTGGGAAACTCTAAGTTGGAGTAGCGCAAGCAGTTGTGCAGCTAAAGAAACCCTTAGAGACAACTCAATCCTTTTATTTGAAACACACTACCTGTGACCTTGAGAAATGACTGTCTCAAAGCCATAACTAGTAAAGAGGGCACTAATCACTTTTAAGCTTCCTCTCACTTGGAAAGAAGAAAAATGAGGCAACATTGTCACACAGCTCTGAGAGATAGAACTTAGAAGAATGTATTTGTTCCAAGCTCTCTTGGAGTTTTACCATCAATACCTGCATGTTTCTGAGGAAAGAGGAACCACGGTCACTAGACATTGTGAGGGTAGACCAAAGGCAGAGCCAATCAGCCCAGCTCACTTAGCTCTGTCAGGCATCATATGAATGTAGGACAATGGTTTCATGTTTGACAGTTGTCAGGGACTGGGCAGGAACAATAATCTGAGAAGCACAAGGGAGAATAACTTGGCAATAGCTGCAAACAAGTGAAACTATGAAAAGGAAGAATGAAGGTTGAGCACTATTAGAGCCTAGCCCATTCTCCACTCTCCCGTAGGCAGTGCTGGATACTTGGTGTGGATGCTAACCCTGGTCAGGACAGTCACAGGAGCCTGCTGTGCTTCTCTTGCTCCACCTTCAGCTTTTGTGATTATTTATAATAACACACATACACACACACTCCCACACACACACACACATACACACACTCCCACACACACGTACACATACACACACTCCCACAGACATGAAAATCCCTCTCTGAAAGCCTGCTTTATCCTTTTTAATTAATACCAAAGGCAATTAAGTCGTGGTGTGCTCCCATTACCTGCCAAGTCTAGTTATTTATAATATAAGAATGGGGCTTCAGATTGTATTATTTTGTTCATATGCAGCCTCTGAAAAACAATTTCTTTGCTTTCCCAACGTGCAAACTTGCAACCAGGCTGGGGGTGGAGCTGCTTTGACATGACCTTTTATTGATATTTGGATTTTTAATTATTTTTTATTGCTAAGTCTCTTCTTAAGGACTAGGAAGCTATCTGCCCTTTACCTGAGGCCTTCCCAGAGGACCAAGAAAGGGATATAGGAGATGTGTGTGCAAGGTCACTATCACATTGCAAAACACACATGTCCCACTAGCAACCTTTCCTTTGGGACACTGAGGCGCTTAACAGGAATGTGCAGCTTCTTGGAAAATACTCTATTTTGCTAGGAGATATAGCAATTCAAACCACAGAGTGAGAGAAATATACTATTGATTTGGGACAAACTTATTTTATCGCCAGCAGAATACCCCAAACCTGCCATAACAAGTCAGACAAACAAACCTTAGGGATCATCAAATGCCAGGCCACAGGAGACCTCAAAGTATCTAAAACCCACTTCAGCTTGAAGGATGGTCAAGTGATATCTAAATTATACACGTGTGTGTGTGTTTGTGTCTGTGTGTCTGTGTGTATGTTAGTTCGTGTGTGTGCATGTATGTGTGTTGCACACCCAAATGTGTGCAGGTATGCGTTCTTGTACACACACACACACACACACACACACACACACACACACACACACACGTAGAAACCAAAGAGATTGTGCCCATTCTTCTATTGATTTCTACCTTACTCTCTTGAGACAGGGTTTCCCATGGTCCCAACTCACCATCTCAGCTTGGCAGGCTGACCAGAGATCTCCCAGCATGCCCTGTCCTCCATCCCCCAGTGCTAGGATTACAGGCACACACAGCTATGCCCAATCTTTTGTGAATTCTGGAAATTCAAATTCACATCCTCGTGTTTGTATAGAAGGTGCTCTTACCCACTGAGCATCTCTCTAGGCCCTCTAAAAGATTTTTTTTTTAAAAAAAAAAGAAAAGTTCTGGTGCACAGTGACTGACATTCAGAAGAGGGACCACAACTATCTTAGCTAAAACCCAACCAACATATCTTTAAGCAAAATGATCTACTATGACAAGTTGACATTTATCATAAATACTTGAATAAGTACCTCCATTACACAAAATCACTGGGATTTGTGCTCTGAGGGGCACACAATAGTATAAACCAATCGTTACCTTGGGTGTTGTACAATTTATTGGAAATATGAGACAATTACATGTGAAAGGAAATGCCAGAAGCAACGAACAAGGAGGCCTCAGCAGCAAACTCTAAAATATGTGTGCGTTGTGAAGACAAGGCCCATCCATTCTAGTAACAAAGAATATAGCCATATAGAGAATATACCCAAGGACTTGGGAGAAAGGGAGATCCCTTATCTGACTGTCAGGAAAGTCAAGTGCAGCCTCTGAGTTGACAGAAATTCTGTTGCTGCTACAGAAAGTAGACATCCACTTACTTCATCAACACCCAAGGATCAAAATGCCCCCCAGGAGGTGGAGCAGAGTTGTCTAAGACACTAAGCCTCCTGCTTTGGAAAGAATAGATCAATTAAAAAGGAACCCTTGTAGGCCTCATTCAGCTGGTAGTAGTTTGTTACAAATGTTTACAAAGGACAACAGAAATTGACAGCTTAGAAATTTTTCTTCCCCCTCTGTCCTGTCTCTACAAGTGACTCAAATGACTCAGAATTGAGATGGGGCTCTGGCTGTCAACCTTTGGACACCTTTATCCATGGTCTCCTGGGATCCTACTATCCTTACTTTTAATCCTCAGAGGCCATTGATGTGGGGTATAATAGGTTGTGAAGTACAGAAAACTGGACCCAAACAACCCCAGTCTTCCAGATGCTAGGCCCCTTCTATAGCATGTTCCCAGGTGTTCATTACATCTATGCTATGATAGGTAACTCACTGCCTTAGCAACAAGCTATCCCACCATGGACCAATCACTGAGAAGCTCTTCTCTACTTGGATTTGAGCTGCTCCTAATTTCAATGTTTTTCTCTTATATTAAAAGGCAGTAGAATTCAGAGAAGACCTCACATTGCTAAAGCAAGAGAGACATCACGGATTATGAGTGGAAACTGGATTGTTACGCTGTTATTTAAACATAGTTACCTTTGGCTGAAATGTGCTTTTATTTTTTTTGTTTCATTTATTTTCTTTTTTATTTTATTGAGAATAGATTCTTTTTCATACAATATATTCTGATTAGATTTCCCCTGCCCTAGTATCTCCCAGTTCTTCCCCTACTTTCGCATCCAGATCCACACTCCTTCTGTCTCTCCTTAGAAAACAGGCACCTAAGAAATAATAAAATAAGATACACGCTTAAGAATCCCATAAAAACACAAAACCAGAAGTCATAATATATATGCAAAAGGCCCGTAAGGGGCAGGGGAAGCCCTGACACAACATTATGAAACAGAACTTCCAAAGATGCTATTGAGGTCGTTTTCTGTTGGCCATCTACTGGGCATGGAGCCTTCTCTTTAAGAGTGTTTTGTTTCCCCAGTGAGACTCCCTTGGCTAAAACTAAGTTTTCATTTGCTAAGGTTATCAATTGGAGCTAGTTTCTGGGTTAGGGGTGGGGCATGTGTCCACAGATTCTCTCAGTTCTGGAACTTGTGAAGGTCCTGTCCATTTGTGTCATGTTTAGAAGGTCTTGTTTCCTTGGTGTCTTCCATCCTCTCTGGTTCTTACATTCTTCCTGCCTCCTCTTGAGGTGGGTACTAAAGTATGAGGATCAAATGAAGAGACGGAAGAAAGGAGTGGTGAGGAAGGGAATATGGAGAGAGATCACTAAGTGTCATTTGAGGGGCAGAATGGAAATCTAATGTAGTAGAAGCTTCCTAAAATGTATGCATATATGGAGTCTATCTAAATAAAATCACCAAATAACAGGGGGAAAGCTCCCAAATGGACATCTCTTATCACCAAATGAATCATCCAATATCAGGAATAAGTCACATCTAATCAAGTTGTTGGCCAAAGGCATCACATGAGAACCCCCAAACAATCTACACTATTGCTAAGGCCATTGGCTGCTCTCCACAAACTGATAGTAAGGCCCTATTGCTGAAGACAATATCTGCACAACTCATGGAACACAGAGAAGTTGAGTTGGTGCCTACCTGTGGGAGCAACCAACCAATATGTGATTTGACTTATGGCCCACTCCGCAAAATGAAACCATACCCAGACACTGCTTGAGTGACCGAGAACCAGAGACCAGATAGCCCAGGGAACTAAGGTAAAACCAGATACTACTGGTCCACTAAAAGTATGTAGCAATAAAGAGACTCCTAATGACATTCTGCCACATTCACAGATCAGTGTCGTGCTCAGCCATCATCAGAGAAGCTTCCTCCTACAGCAGATGGGAAAAAATACAGAGACCCACAGCCAGACATTATACAGAGAGTGAGAGACCTTGGGAACACCCAGCCCTAAATGAGATGTCTCCATCAAATCTCCCCCCTCAGAGCTCAGGGAATTCATTTCAACTTTTAAGTCCATCTAGATCCAGCCTGGTACTTACATAATGTTTAGCCCTAAGTCCTCTACTGCAAGAGCAGCATGTATCAGCCATTCCAAATGTCACACACTTTCAGATTGTCTGTGTTCCCATTTGAGTGGCTATTTCTGATTGTCAACTTGACTATATCTGGAGTGAATTACAATCCAGAATTAGAAGGCTCACCTGTGATCTAGATCTTGAGTCTGGAAGACACAAGTTTCAGGTGTGGTGGTGCACACACCTCTACTCTGGGCCACACCTGCTGCTGGAGATCTACATAAGGACATTGGAAGGAGGAAGATTCAATCTTCTTCGCCTGCGAGCCTTGTGGGACTAAGCGACTGCTAGATCCTCGGGTTTTCATTCACAGCTGCTGCTGACCATTGTTGGGGAGTTTGACTACAGACTGCAAGTCATTAACAAATTCCCTCACTATGTAGAGACTACCTATAAGTTCTGTGACTCTAGAGAACCCTGACTAATACACCATTTACTCTCTAAATATTTTAAGATGTCACTGTGTTTACATCTCTGTGTTCTAGCTCATTTTTATCATTGCTATTATCAAATATCTGATCACCCCCCAAAAAAAACCGACCTAAGGAAGAAGGGTTTGTTTGCATCATCTTTGCTGGTACAGTTCATTCTGACAGGGAAGGCATGGTTGCAAGGGAATGAAGCAGGTCATATTGCAGCTGCAGTCAGGAAACAGAAAGAGATGGGTGCTGTTTAGCAGGCTCCTTTCTTCCCTCCCCCCCCCCCTTTTATTCCATTTGGTGCTCTGGTTCATGAGAGGGCACTACCCACCTTCAGGACTGGTCTTCCATCTCTGGAGATGCACTCACAGAAGTGTGTCTTCTAGGTGGTTCAAAACCCTGTCAAGCTAACAGTGAAGATTGACTGTTAGATTACCTGAAAGCCTTATCTTTAAAAATAAATAGAACACTCTATAACTGGTCAGTGTAAAATAGAATAGAAACTTCGTGCCAGATTCTCTTTTACTAATAAGGCTGCATTCAGCTCTGTGTAGGGGCCCACGTGGTGCGGCATGTGCTTACTATATACACTTGAAGGCATTTACTGTAAGTGCTTCCCACCTGCTGATGGGATAATTGATTTTTATTTTGTAATGCCTCCCGCACATTGCTGGGATTTATCCAGAAACTGTAAGAAAGTGACATCTCTCAATGTTCTCTCCCTGCTTTCTACTTGAGCCCCAATTATAGATTTAAATGACTGTTTCAAAAATCTGGGAAAAGAAACACTGTTCTCTTTTGTCCCAAGAAATCTCCTTGGGAAGATGATTAAGATGTCAGCATGGAGCCCTGTGCTATGGAAGCCCAGGCTGCAACAGCCCGCAAAGGACCCTGAATTCCATTCTATATCCTTCTTTCTTGTGTCCCTAATCCAATCCCCAGGTGCTAGTAAACTTCTCTGGTAAATAAAAGAGAGACCTACATTCAACCAGACATTTATCACAGTCTGTGGGACACTGAAGGCCCTGGCCATGCCCAGCTAATCACAAGATACTCAGTGAACGGACAACCCTGAAGCACTGTAACCCTCCCAGCGCCTAGGATCATGTCTGGGAGAAAAAGGGTATTCTGTTTCTAATTTAACACATTCACTCAGTGGTTATGGTCCTAAAATTTGATTGCATGCATTTGTGGTAAGGACCAATTTTGTAACTTGTTAGAAAAATAAAATGCAAGCATAAAGCTTATTTTTAAATCTTATTACTGTCAAAGGGAAATTTTAAAATAAGCTCACATGGCAGAAGAGAAGAAACAGAAAGCATGGGTCAAAAGCCTTCAACTTTTTACTGCAGAAAAATCCACTCTTTTTCTCATCTGTTGAACTAGGTCCCCGTACCTACACCTAGGCTCGTCACAGGTACACTTTTCATCCAAGTCACCATCCTAAAGTTCGAGTTTCACATGGCTTGCTCAGCCTGTGGATGGTGAAGCTGCCCAAGAGACTCCTGTAGCCCACAGACCCTTCACCTCTTCTTCGGCTCACCCTTCTCTGCATAGCTTCTGGAAAATTCTGTCAGTGCCCCTGAAAAACGCTTCTCTCATTAACACCAATGCACACCCACCATTTGTCTTTCCCTTAAGCACGTGGGCAATCTGTAAAAGAGTATGTTGGTCATCCAAGAAAAATAAAAGTGATGAAAATTCGCTTTCACACTCTAAGATATTACCAAAATAACAAATTGTTATGCTTATTTTCAAGCTCGCTTTTGTCTTGTTTTCCCAAAGACATCATAAGCTCCATGAGAACAAGATCGGTAGGTAGTCTTTGCTTACTTGGTGTTTCTTTAAAATACCAAGTGTGATAGTGAAATGAATAGGTGCTGGATGAATAAATGTCCGAATAAAGAATTTCAGCACAGAGTTGTCACTGGTGAAGCTGTCCAAGGTGCTGGTGCCGAGAAGAACACTAAAATCTGGCACAGACAACTCTGCAAGTTACTTAAATCCTGCTGACCCCCAACCCTGGAGAGCTCACTCTCTGGATGCCATAATGATCATTAAATAACACCCATACCCATACTTAGTCTTCTCTAGCTTGAGCATCTGAACCATAGCTTCAGAAACTATAGGCCATAACTGAAGGGGGCGGTGTTAAAAGAAACTTGGCAGCAGTAAAGGTTTTCTGAACACACAATAACCAAATACAAGTTCAAAACCAAGGACATAGTGAAAACAAAGTGTTTCTGGCAGCGGTCACCTGTATTGCTTTTATGCAGCTTCCCTGCAGCCTGGGTTCTAAACACGCGGCATACACATACACTTGCGCATGCGCTCACACCATGCAATGCCAAGAGATGATTCCATTATTAACCGCAGTGTTTTCACTGTACACACATTTTTTTTGCTCTTATAGGGTCATAATTGTCTAATTACAGGAAAAAGAGACCTTCAATATTTTCCTACCATCACTCACCCTATAAATATCTTCGAACTGGACTGTGTTAGTAAAGATCTTGATTTTGAAGGCTTCAGTTTGAGTTGTTGACTAGAGTTCTGTAAATAATTGCCAAATGAATTTTGATTTAGGATTTAGGACAGAATTTCTTCCAAATTTTTCTGAAATGGCTCCAAACATATTTCTTCCATTTTCCATATAGATAGATTTATGCAAAGCAGCATTCTAAGTATTAATGATTATAAAATTAAATATCAGTTAAGCCTAAAGAATATTAATGAAACTTAATATCCTACAATATCAAATATTCAACCACAATATAAATACATCCATAGTATGCGAATTTATCTTTCATGAGCAATCAATTATAGGTATACCAAAGAATTGAATGCTGTTGGGTTTGGTTGATTTGTTTTGTTTTTGCTTTTGTTTTGTGAAGGAGCACAGTATGGCATATGTGTGGAGGTCAGGGGACAAACTGTGAGAATTAGCTCCCTATCCACTGCGCCAGTCCCAGGGATCAAACTAAAGTTGTCAGGCCCGACAGTAAATACCTTCAAGCAATTCTCCAGCCCAAAGACTTATTTAAATTCAATTTCTTGGAGCAAAGAAATGGCTCAGCAGTTAAGAGTGCTTGCTGCTCTTCTAGATAATCTGGCCTTGGTTCCCAGCATGCAAATGGTAGCTCACAACCATCTGTAACTTCAGTTCCACAGAGTCCGATGCCCTCCTCTGGTTCCTGAAAGCACTAGGCACAGACATAGTACACAAATATGCATGTGAGCAAAATACCCATACCAACTTCTTTATTTTAAAAATAAAATAAATTTCTTGTGTGTGTGTCTGTGTATGTTTTCATGTGTGTAAGTGCATGTGTTTGGGGGAAGGGGTTGCACCTGCATATGTGGGCACATGTGGAGGCCAGCAGAGGTCAACCTCAGATGTTATGTCATAAATACAGTCCGCTTTTTTTTTAATGTGTAATGGGTATATTTGCCTACATGTATGTCTGTGTACCATGTGCATGCCTGGTATCTGCAGAGCCAGAAGAAGACACTGGATTCCCTGGAACTAAAACTACAGTTAGCTGCCATATGGGTGCTGTGAATCCAACCTGGGTGCTCTTGACTGCTATACCAGCTTCCCAGCCCCTCCATGCCTTAACTTAGAGAGAGGGTATCTTACTGGCCTAGATTTCACTGACTACATTAAGGTGTCTAGCCAGTGAGGCCCAGTGTTGCGGCTGTCTCCACCTCCCCGGAATGACAAGTACATGCCACCATGCCCGGATTTTCTTCTGCTTCTGGCAATTAACCTTGGGGTCTCACGTTTTCATATTAAGCACCTTTACTATTTCTTCATTCATGAAATAAATGTCTTTAAGACTTATTACCGATAAATGTTTGATTTGTGCATATTTTATATACCTAGCATTGTGCCAACGTGTCTCAGGAAAAGGGAGGTCACAAGTAGAAAAGCTTAAGAAGTCCCGCCCTCTGGGAACACTTCCTCATGTCATCACCTCCTGCTCAGAAGCCAGTTTGTGAGGGCTTCCTGTTGCATGTAGTAATTCTCAAATCCAGGAGCGAAAAAAAGGGGGAAAGTGAAACATTCATCATTGTGATACTAAAGCACGTCTTACAGGAATGGTTACACACCAGTTTTAAAACACCATTGAGTGAGGAAGAGTATTTCTGATGGATATGTCTCAGGGTCTGTGCTGAAGACCTAGTCCCCTTTGTGGCGATATTTGAAGAAGTGGTCCTGGGCAGTAGGTTGGTTAAATGACGTCATTAAGGTAGGAATCTCATAATGGGAATAACACCTATAAACACAGAGGTAATAGGACAGAATGCTTTCTCCTTTAGACCACCCGCCACCACAGTGAGGATGTAATAAACACATGGCCCTAAGCTCACACTTCCAGCCTCTAGAACTGAGAGAAACGAAATCTCTGCTGTTTGAACACTCAGTCTGTGGGAGTTTGCTATGTAATCTCAAACCGACCAAGACAATGTGTTCAATCCTTATTAACTGTGTAAAAGCACAGCATGCATACTCCCGATCACTTCAACTTGAACGTGCATGCTAATGAACACGCCTCCAAACTGCAGCTTCCACAGAGGAACAAGCAGCTGCTTCTGGAATTGGAATTCCCCACATCAAGAAAATCCAGATCAAATGCATTAAACAACACTTTCAGAGACTGGACTGCAAATAGGACAGGACTGTGACCGCTGGGTAAAAGAAGATGAGGGTAAATCTCATGTTTACTCTCACTATCTGCCTGGAGGCAGTTTCCAGACTGTAGCACGAGGAATCTTCCACACAAACACCAGCAGCTTGTGAAGTTAAGGCGACGGAGATTGGGGTTGGGAACACCATAGTAGCTAAGTACCATTGAAGGTAAAATACTAAAAATGTGGGTACTATGTGATTAAAAGTTCCCAGAAATACTCATAGGATCCTCTCAAATCTATTCAAGATTACTGTGGACCTATATATGGTAAAGTCCAGTGATGCTTGTCAAAAACGATAGCAGAATTCTATCAGCCAAGAAACTCTCAGAGCCGCAGATCTGGAAATTGCTTGAATTTCCATTAAACAAATAGATCATCCCTTGAAGTTCACAAAACATTCCTTAAAGGTCAGAAGTATCATAGCTTAGCACTATGGCAAAGCCCTAGATTAAAACATACTCCAGGCTTACCCTGAGACAGTCTGCAAGATGACCCTCAAAGCCAATCTGAACTCCAAGTAATAGAACTACTTGTCAAATATGCTCATAGTCTTCAAAGGGAGAGAGCAAAAGTAAGCATTCGGCAAAGTAAACTCAAATAAAAATTTATCTTTCAATAAAAAAAAATTATTAAGTATGCAAAAAAGTTGGAAAAGCATGATCCGAAACCACAAAGAAAATCAGTTAATGGACACAGTCCTAGAGATGATAGAATTAATGTGTAATATGCTCACTGCAAAACAATAAATTACAAATGCTCTAAACTAAGCAATTGTGCCTTACCTGTGAAGGATTTAATCAAGATCCACCCGCAAGGATGTCTGAAAACCATGGAGCGTATTGAGCCAATACACATATGACAATGATACGGTTTAATGTTTAATAGAACAATTGCAGTGAATAATGAAAGTTATTTAAATGTTATAAATTATCCTTTAAAATTCCCATGCAATATTTGGACCATGATAACCAAAGCTACAAAAAGTAGGTGCTGTGCAACTGCCAAGGGAGGGAAGCCATCAATAGCCCTACGCAGCTGTGACACCTCTGGACCACAGTGATGGCAGGCATGGCAGGATTTTTCTACAGGGACAATAGTGGCACTCGCGACCTGAAAGGTCCACTCAACAGGAGAAGAGCATGCCTGGTACTGTAGACCTACCCAAGCGCCCTTGGCTAGTGAGGCCATGGATCTTAAGAGGAGAGCCTCCTCGTGCCACCTTCCTAAGCCAGCATAATTCCAAGCTGCATTCTGAATACGTATTGCTATACCTGCAGATTAGCGAAGCTCTCAGCCCCCATCAAAGAATTTTTTTTTCAAATCAGAATAGCAATTAGGAGGAGTCAAACTGTTTTACAAAATACCCAATCTAAAAAGGGTAGAAAATATGAACAGAGAACAGATGGAAACAACTCTGAATAGAAAACAAACAAGAAGATGGTAGATTTAAAGCCAACTATCAATAATTACATTAAATTCAGATTGTCTAAACTGGACTAATTAAAAGGCAAAGGTGGCCAGACGCATCAAAGAAGCAGAACCTAAGAGTATATGCTGCCTACGACAGACCAAATCACAAATCAATCAAAACTAAAGAGATCTAAAAATAAATTGAAACAAATCATAATACACCTGGAATGCTTATGTTCATATCAGAACAAGGAATATTTTCAAGAATAAATAGGCACATTCCATAATGATGAAAGATGTCATCTTCAATGTGTGTTTCACTAAGAACTGAATTTAAATACACTAAAAGCAAAAGTGTATATCACTGGAAGAAGAAATAGATAAATTTATAATTAAAGCTGGTGAGTCCAAACTAGCGGGCTCCTAATAATTGATAGAACAAACAGATCAAATATTCAGCAGTCACAAGACTAACATCACTATCTTGAACACATATATATATAATTATATGTTTGTGCAATTATATAATTTTATGTAAATTATATACTTTATATGATTAGATAATTGGATTTTATGTATATTATATAATTTAAATATAATATATAATTCTATATAATTATTTAAGTATAAGTGGTATGTATATATATATGTACATATATATTTTATAGATATAGATGTAGATGTAGATATATACTACTCAGCATGTGAAGGAACTTACAGTGTGCTCTGATCACAACAGGATAAAGGTAGAACACAGAAGCACACAAGCATCTAACAAATATGTGCTAAAACCAAAACAAGACACTCCCAAAAATCCATGGTTCAAAGAAAAATCATACCCAAAAATGTTATATATCTTATATTTAATGATTAGGATATCATATGTAGTGAGATATGCAATGTTCATCTAAAGCACTAGTTGAGAAATTTATAGCTTTGAAAATTCAGAAAAGAAAGTTCCAAAATAATGCAGCTAAACTTCTACCTTAAAAAAAATGTTAAACCCAAATTATGTACAAAAATGAAATAGTAAAGGACGAAAATGCAAAAATCATTGATACTGAAAATTGGTAGAAACAAAAGAAAATCAATGTCAAAAAATGGTCATTTGTAAAGATCAATAGCAATAGCATCAAAATCATAAAACCTCGTCGCTCACAATGGCGAACATTGCTGGGTAAATGAAAATGTCCCTAAGAAGCTGAGGAGATACACTATGTTCATTGGTTTGAAGATTCAATATGGTTATGGCTTCTCCCCAGAAATAACTGCTGATTCAACTGGATTTCATGAAAGTGTCAGTGGGTTTTCTTATAAAATTGGCAGGATAGTTTTTAATTTTGTGTGGATCTTCAAGGAACTTAGTAAAACAATTTCGAAAAAGAAGACTGAAACTGGAGAATGTGTACTTCCCGCTTTTAATACTTTCTATGAAGATGCCGTAATCAAGACAGTGCTTTATGGGAGTGAGTTTAAATACCAGACTAATAGGACCGAACCGAGTATTCAGAAATAAACCCACATGCACATGGTCAAGCCAAGAAAAGCTAGCAGGGGAGTCAGCATTTTATCAGACACTGCCGAGAGCTGTACAGAAGAAAATCAGTCTCAATCATTGCTCACAACAAACCCCCAAATTCATATAAATAAGTGTGTGTGTGTGTGTGTGTGTGTGTGTGTGTGTGTGTGTGTGTGTGGTGTGTGTGTGTGTGTGTGTGTGTAAATGTTTTCATTAGGGTTTCTATTGCTGCAATGAAACATCATGATTTAAAAAACAAGTTGGGAAAGTAACGGTTTATTTGACTTCACACTTCCATGTCACTGTTCATCATCAAAGGAAGTCAGGCCAGGAACTCAAACAAGGCAGGAACCTGGAGGCAAAAGCTGATGCAGGGTGCAGCTTACTAGCTTGCCCCTCCTGGCTTGCTCAGCCTGCTTTCATACAGAACCCAGGACCACCAGCCAAGGGATGACCCCACCCACAATGGGCTGAGTCCTCCCCCATCAATCACTAATTAAGAAAATGATTTACAGGCTTGGCTACAGTGAGATCTTATGGAAGTACCTTTCTTTGAGGTTCCCTCCTCTCAGATGACTTTAACTTGTATTAAGCTAACATAAAACTATCCAGCACAGTAAATATTTCATATGATACAAAAATTGAAAACCGAAGAGCCAGGAGTGGGCCAAAGACACGCCCCACAGCTCACCAGGCACACAGAAAAGCCCCTAGCAGGGGCAACGCGTCCACAGAGCTCACTGACTCTGCCCGCTTTCCGCGGGCCACAGAGACTGTC
>CM052711.1:36518058-36559450 GCA_028551405.1 Uromys caudimaculatus
GTTGGAGCATCTTCTGGGTATATGCCCAGGAGAGATATAGCTGGGTCCTCAGGTAGTATCAAGTTCATTTTTCTGAGGGTCCACCAAACTGATTTCCAGAGTGGTTGTACCAGCTTGCAATCCCACCAACAGTGGAGGAGTGTTCCTCTTTCTCCACATCCTTGCCAGCATCTGCTGTCACCTGAGTTTACATTATATTTATAACTAGCAAAATTTCAGTTATGAAGTAGAAACAGAGATAATTTTATGATTGGGGGTCACCACAACATGAGGGACTGTATTAAAGGATCACAGCATTAGAGAGTTTGGGAACCACTGGCCTAGAGAGAAGACATCAAAAATGAAGGTGGAGTAGCTGATAAAGATGTAGAGACTTCTAGAAGTTTCAAATACACAGTGGCTAATTATGATGAGTACTTGTCAAATTTCTAAGACAGGGCTGGGAAGGGAAAGTACATTGCAGTGGTTTGAATATGGTTGATCTACAGGAAATGGTACTATTCAGAGGTGTGGCCTTGTTGGAGGAAGTGAGTCACTGTGGGGGTGGGCTTAAGCTCTGCCCAGTGCAGAAAACACAGTGGTCTCTGTCTGTTGCCTTTGGATGAAGATGTAGAACTTTCGGTTCCTTCTCTACCACCATGTCTATCTGCATGTTGCCATGCTTCCTGCCATGATGACAATGGACTGAACCTCTGAACCTGTAAGCCAGCCCCAGTTAAATGTTGTCCATTATAAGAGTTACCTTGGTCACGCTGTCTCTCCACAGCAATGAAACCCTAGCTAAGACATGCGTAGTACAGAGGTGCTGCAGTTGGACCCCAGTCAGTAGCAGTTTTCTAGCACAGTTGTGTGACTTACTGGTGCTTCTTGTATCCTCCGACAGATTTTTACAGAGCATCCCTATAAACCCTCAGAAAGTTTCATCCTTTCTGGAGCATCCTGTCTCCAAGCCTGAGAAGCCTGTTAGTGCTGTGAGAATGCTTCTACACTGAAGAGATAGGCGTCATACCCAGCAACGCTTCTTCACTGCCTATGACTAGATGCTAGACATCAATCAAGCTTTATTCTTTGCTCTTGTAAAGAGTCTACGGACGAACATGGAGCACAGAGCAAAGGTACAATGAATGTGTTGATTCCAAGCAATTCATTTGTTCTCAGAGTGTGAGGGAAGATCCAGATGCAGACATCTTAGAAACCTCCAAACCGGCTCCACTGTAGTCACTGAGCAGTCACCAGTGAGATTTATTACAAAAATGATCTGTGTTTTGGTCCTGGTGTTCAAGAAAGACTTTTAGGTGGATTGTGGGTGGTGCCGCACTGCAGTCCGAATCCCCGGATGAAGAGACTCTCGGGATCCCCCTTCCCTTGGACTGTGCTTCACTGAAGTCACTCTCATCCTCTTCCATTTCTTTGCCTTTCCCTCCCCAGTACCTGACCTTCAGTTTTGGATTCTGATGTTGCAATTTTATATTTCAGGGAAAAATAGGATTCCTCCATCTTAGGAGGAACCCGGGTTGCCCTTTTCATTCCTTGAATCTTTGTAAAGTTCACAAGACAGCCTCGGATCCCAGACTCTTTGCGAGTTGTGGATGTAAACTTCATCAGCATCTTAGTCGTTGCTTAGAAGAGACATCATGACCGTGATAATCCTTGCAAACAGTTTCAGAGGTCGGTCCACTATACCATCATCGTGATGGGGGCATGGCAGGAGACAGACATGAAGCTGGAGATGGAGTTGAGAGACACATCCTGCTGGAGAGAGAGAGAGAGAGAGAGAGAGAGAGAGAGAGAGAGAGAGAGACAGAGACAGAGACAGAGAGAGATAGAGAGAGGCAGAGAGAGACACAGAGAGAGACACACAGAGAGAGAGACACACACACAGAGACACACACAGAGAGACAGAGAGAGAGACAGAGCGAGACACACACAGAGAGACACACGGAGACAGAGACAGACAGAGAAAGAGAGAGAGACAGAGACAGACAGAGAGACAGAGACAGAGAGACAGAGACAGACAGAGAGACAGAAAAACAGAGAGAGAGAGAAGGAGAGAGGGAGACAGAGAGAGAGAGAGAGAGAGAGAGAGAGAGAGAGAATTTTTAAAATCTCAAAGCCTACTTACTCCCAGTGACACACTACCTCCAACATGGTCACACCTCCCAATCCTAACCCTATTAAAGAGTTCCACTTCACTTGAATGGTGACTAAGCATTCAAATATATGAGCCTGTGGGGGCCATTCTTATTCAAACCACCACACTCAGGAAGCTTTTGATCTTGGAGCAGGGTTGTTAGAAGCATTTAAGCTACTGGTAGAGACAGAGGGAACCCTAAAGATTCAGTATATTTGAAGAAGCTAAGAGAATTTCTAGACTCTAAGAGAAGAGTACAGGTAATAAAGATGATTTTTTAAAATAGCATTTATTAATTGCATTAATTAATGGTTTTCATTATGACATTTTCATATGTGTGTATAATATACACATATTCTCTCTCTCCTGGGTGGGCCCCTTTATTTTCCAAAATAGTTTCTGTTTTACCTTTGTGCCTTAGAAATCTAGATTTTTACATATAAAAGAAAATAAGCGGTATTTGTCAGAGTCTGGTTTGTTTTGTATAATACTCATTTGCTTGTAGAGGGCATAATTCTGGTGCTGTTAGTGGCTGACTTAATCCCATTGTTTATGCATACCATCTTTTCTTTGTTCACGTGTCTGTTGATGGGAGCCTCAGCTGCTTCTGTAACTTGGTTGTGAACAGTGCTGCGGTCAACGTGAACATACGGCTATCTCTAGCATATGCTGACTTTGACGTCTTTGAGTTTATACTGAAAAGTCTATGTAGATAGATCTCGTGGTCGTTCCATTTTCAGTATTTTGAGAAACTTCCGTAACATTTCCACAGTGGCAGGATTAATATCCATTCCCATCAACAGTGTTACAAGGAATCCCAACCTTGCATCTTTGCCAGTATTTTTGGATAGTTTTCTTGATGATAGCCATTCTGACTGGGATGAGAAGGAATCCCAGTGTAATTTTGATTGCCATTTCCCCAGTGACTCAGGGTGTTGAACATTTGTTTATTGGCTATTTGTACTTCTTTTGGGAACTGTCTGTGGCATGAAGAGGTTTTGATGAAGCAATTAGACCCTTACCTACTCCACTCTCTGGAAGATGGCAATAGTACTCAGGAGATTTACAGACAAACTAATTACAATTACAACACTAATACGTGTATTATGTGTAATTTTCCAAGTTACTTTCAGACGAGTAGTCGTGATCTTTTGTTTTACTCATGTATTTTATTGTCTCTGTTTGGGGAGGAGGTCTTTCAGTTTAAAGAGTAGCATTAATCAGTCACCTCGGTTAATAAAGTATAATTAACATCCCTCAGAGTTATTTTCCTGTATTATTCTCCTTCATTATCAGGTCCTGGGTCCCATCTCTTACTCTCTGACACTGACAGTTACACTGAAGTGTACCTATGAAAGGGCTGTTTCATGTGTGTCAGTGGGTAGAATTATGGAGGATTTCAAACATTTATGAAAGAAGTCTTACAACCCCCGTGCCTGTCATGCAGCTACAGTGATGATTGACACATGGCACTCCCTTTCTGTTCTGTTCTTTCCTTCCTCAGGTTCATATTTCTAAACCAAACTTCAAACATTAGATCACTTAATCTATAAATGTTTCAGTATATATTTGTAAAAGTCAGTTCTCCCTTTTAAACACAACCACGTAAAATATAAACAATAATCTTTAATATCATATCATCTAATATCATCCAGTGTCTTCCCTTTACTTTTGTGTTATAAATGGTCTTGTTTTCATTTATTTTTAAACTAAGTCTATATATCACAAGCAGCCAATAAGTTCCCAGTTCTTTTTGTTCCAGAGGCTCCCTTTTCAATAGCATTTGGTGGCTCTGTTCTCTGTGACACTGTTTAATATGGTCCATTGTATCTGTGAATTTGATATTAGATCTAGAGGTTTGATCCGGGAGCCCCTCTGCTTCAGGGTGGACTGAGCCCTCCTGTCAGGGGACGTACATGTCTAGTGGGCTTCTGGGGGTGCTGTTCACCCTTCACAATCATTCCTCATGTCTAACTCACTGGAAGATGCAAAAGGAAGACGTCCTGTTTTTGTAACTTCTGTCCTTGCAAACTGATATCCCACAGAAAGAAAACCTGACTCCCACTAGCTACCCTTCATCAATTTGGATCAGAGAAGTCATCTAAAACCTTGAATGGTCCCCTTTATTACCATTTTTGTCCTTAAAAAGAATGTGTTGATTTTCAAGAGGCATCCATAAATGCTTTACAACCATGAGTTCACAGAGAATGTGTCTCAGTTGTTCAGATGTTCTCCTCTTCGGTTAGTTATTAGTAGGAAATTATTTGAGTTAGATTGTGAATCCAATCCACTCAACATGGCTTTAGAAGCCTTGAATACTAAGAACTTTCTAGATAGTGTCAAATTTGTTTTCATAGGGCTGTGTTCTGCCTGCCCACAAGCTTTACCAATAAGATATGTTAAACTGGTACTAAAAACAAACAAACAAAAACCAAAAAACCCCACAAAAACTTAACTGCTCCTGTGAGGCTAAGCATCTCCTCACATGTCCAGGAGTCTCCTGTGCCTTCCCAAGGAAGCTCAGTTCACATCTTTGTAATACACAAATGTAAAACAATTAAACAAAATGTTACTGGCCTCTTTGCTTTCTAGTTTTAGGTGGCTTTTCTATCTTACATATAAGCACCATAAATTGTTAATAGTTTGTCCAGCTGTGTTATTTTGTCTTTTTTTCTTCTGCAGAAAGCTTATGCAATAACATTTATTAATTAAAAGAACAGCTTAAGAGCTTTAAGTCACAGTTAGGAAGATTTCCCATAGTTCAAGTAATAGAAGAGTTCATCCATGCTTTCTTTAAATATTAAAGGTACCAACATCTCTGATCAAGGGGCAGTGAAATGGCTCAGTGGATAAAGCTCTGGCAGTGCAAACCTGGCCACTGAGCTCAGTTCATGGAACCCAAGTAAAAGTAAACGAGGAGACTTTACGTAAGAAAGTTGTTCTCTGATCGTCACATGCATGCTGTAGTATAGTGCGCATGGCCCCTCCCCTGATGTTGCTCATGGGCATGCGTGTGCACACACAAACACACACACACACACACACACACACACACACACACACACACACACACACACACACACCCCACGCATTTGGAATTTCTTCTGGAGTACATTTATACCATTTGCTAAAATGTCCACATTTTACTCCACAGATTTGAGATACCATCTTTTCATGAAACCTATGACCAGATTCACTGGATCATTTTCCAGATTTTATTTTCTGTTAATGTGACAAAAGCTAAATTTTAGTCATCGAGACTTATCGGGTTGGATTCTGACAGGCCAGCTTCTTCACCCTGGCTTTTATTTTATTCTTATTTTTTAGGATTTTGTTTCTGTTGGTTTTTTTCCAACTAAACTTTATAATCAAGTCAAGATAAAATAATTGTCTGATGATATTTTTACTGAGGTTGGCTTACACTATTAAAAATGTCTTATTAAAAACTGACTTCTTTTTCATCATGACCACAATGATTCTAAACTCCAGAGGGTGGCCGTATTTCTTTAGTCACTTGTTTGTGTGCACTTGGTTTATGTGTGTGTGTGTGTGTGTGTGTGTGTGTGTGTGTGTGTGTGTGTGTGTGTGTGCCCGTGCACGCACGCATGCATACACACGTGTGAGTAAATGCCATTGCAGGTGGGGTCCCAGGTTGATGTTGAGTGTTTTCTTCTTGCTCTCTCCACCTTATTTCTCTCAAGACAGGGCATATCACTGAACCAGTAATTTGCTGTTTTTGCCTAGAGTGGCTTTCCGGCCAGCACTAGGCTCTTCCTGTCTCTCTTTCCCAGCTTGAGTGTCAGGCATGTGCTATCAAGCCCAACTTTTGACATGGGTGCTAGGGCTCCAGACTCATTCCTTCGTGATTTGGTAGCAAGCATTTTCCCCTTGAGCCATCTCCCCAGCCCATATACATGGAAAAAAATCCTGACTATTAAACCCTTGGTTACAGACAGATAAAGTAAATTTATTCCAATCTCTCTTCCCCAAACCCCAAACCAAAACAGAACAACACGTCTCTAGGATTGACTCTAGGAGTCAATCAGCTCTTCATTTCGTTTACTCGAATCTACTTTGCATTTGAAATTATTTTATAGTCTTCTATGCTTAGCCCAGGCATTACCTTTTGATGCAGTAGATGTTTTCTTTACTGTTGGGCTTATTGGGCTTCTTTACATATGATAGCTTCAATACCTTCTACTTTATTGTACTTTGTTATCTGTAGCTGGGACAATTTCTAGGAAAAAAATTTTCATTCTTTTCCCCCCACTTTTGAGATCATATAATATACAAACAGATTTCTCTTCTTATTCCAATTCTTGTTCCTGTTTTGATTGTGTAATGCAATAACGTTGGGGCCAACACAATGTTGAATGGCAGGTGAGAGAGTTTTTGTCCCATCCCTGAATTTTACAGAGAAGACTTTGGCATTTTTTCATTTTGAAAGATTCTGGATTTGGGACTTTTGTTTGTGGGTTCATGTTTTAGACCTTTGACTCAACCTTAAAATTAATTAAAATCGCTTCTATTTTTCTTGTCTGATCTATTTTGAAGTCATATAGATAATATGTAATATATAAATTATATAATATAATATATAATTATATACAACAATAATTATGTTATATATAATATATAAAATATGTTATATATAATATATATCACTTTTGTTTGGTTATACAGTTATATATCCCTAGTCAGCAGAGTTAGGCCTGCTTCCTTTCTAAAAAACATGAATTTAATGTAAATTTATGTGTATGGATGTCTTGCTTGCATGCATGCTTGTCAGCACATGTGTGCATGGTGCTGTGGAGGCCAGGAGAACGTGTTGAGTCCCCTGGAGCTGGAGTTACAGACAGCTGTGATCTGCCATGTGGGTGCTGGGAATCGACCCTCAAGTCCTCTGGAAGAGCAGCCAGTGCTCTTAACCACTGAGCTATCTGGTACCAATGTATGAGTAGCGAAGTTGGAGGGCAACTTTCAGGAGTTAGTTCTTCCCTTATTCCAGGGTTCAAATTTGGGTCATGAGGTATGTGTATCAAGGATTTTACTCACTGAACTGTCTTGCCAGCCCCAAAACACATAGCTTTAACAAACAGCCTTGTGTATATCTACATATTCCCACTTATAACTATAAGGATATATTTTATAACTGTAAGGAATATATTTTCTTAGAGATATCTATCTATCATCTATCTATCTATATATCATCTATCTATTGTCTATCTTTCTATCTCTATCATATCTATCTATCTATCTATCTATCTATCTATCTATCTATCATCTATTTGTCATCTATCATCTATATCTATCTATCTATCTTCTATCTATCTATCTATCTATCTATCTATCTATCTATCTATCTATCTCTCTCTACCATCTATCTGTCTATCATCTATCAGTTATCTCTTTCTCTTTACCTACCTACCTACCTAATGTTCACACTGAGCTCTTGGCCTCATGTGTGCTAGGCAAGCACCCTCCCATCACAACATCCTCTTTCATTTGGAGGCAGCATCTCAGTGAGTCAGAAGGGCTAGCCTTGCAGTCTTCTATTGCCCTGGCAGGTGTTGAGCTTGAGATTCCACTGCCCTGTTTCAGCCTTCCTTGAGTTAAGATTATGGCTATGCACCACCAGACCTGGTACGATTTATTGAGCTGTCATTTTCTAACTGCTACCAGTTGTATATAAAGGCACAATTAATTTTTGCATATTGACTTACTATCCTACAACCTTGCTCAATTCATTTATTAGTTCCAGCAGGTTCCAGTTTCCTGAGGATATTCTACATGAATGATCTATTTCATTATAGATATTCCCTTCCTTTTAAATTTATTACGAGTATAGTCCCCCTTACCTCACCAACCATAGTTACATAGTCACTTTAATGTCTCTGCCTAAGAATCCTCACAGCTGGGTCATCTCAGGGTTGGCATATGTTGATTATTTTCTCCCTTGAGAATGGCTTTTATCTTCTCCAGTCTTCTTTTGTTGAGTAATTTTGGATTGTGTCCTGAACATTGTGAACGCTATGTTGTAAAGACTCTGCATTCTGTTATATTTCTCCAAGGAGTGTTGACATTTTGTTGTAGCAGGCAATTAATTTGATTTAGACTCAGAATGCCAACTGCCATGCCTGTGTTGGGTCATGACTGAAATCCTGGATCTGTTCTTTGTGGCATAGCTGTAGATTTCTTTCCATTTGTTCTATACATGTACTGTTCATAGGTCAGTCAGGGATTTGGGAAAGATTTACATATACAACTTGAGGTTGTTCTTTTCTTGCTTTTACTGGGATGCCCTCTTTATCTTTGGTTGTCCTGGCAGCCCTGAGTGTCCCATGGTTCCTCTGTTTGGAAAGATGGTAAAGTTGTCCACTAGTGTCTAAGGCAGTCTATACCAGTACTAATGTAGCTGTGGCTTTCCTCGGGGCAAAACAACAAACTGAGATCATATATTGGCCACTTACTCCAAGATTTGTTATCCAAAATACACTTGCTTTTGCTCAGCCTTAACAGTTCTTAGTGTTTGTTCATTGTATTTATTTCCCTAGACTTCATTTGATCTGTTAGGGGCTTGCTCCTCCATCCACTAAGGATGACAGCTTCCTTAGTACTTGTCTTAGTTAGGATTTCTATCCTGCAATAAAACACCATAACCAAAAATTAAGTTGGGGAGGAAAGGGTTTATTCAGCTTACACTTCCACATCACTGTTCATCACCAAAGGAAGTCAGGACAGGAACTCAAGCAGGACAGGAACCTGGGGACAGGAGCTAATGCAGAGGCCATGGAGGGGTGCTGCTGCTTACTGGCTTGCTCCCTGTGGCTTGCTTAGCCTATAGAACTCTCTTATAGAACCTGGAACCACCAGGCCAGGGACAGCACCACCCAAAATGAGCTTGGCCTCCCCCATTGATTATTAATTGAGAAATGAATTACAGTTGGATCTCATGGAGGCATCTCATTAACTGAGGCTCCTTCCTCTCTGATGATGCTGCCTTGTGTCAAGTCGATACAAAACCAGCCTCTACAGTGCTTTAAGAAGCGTTGAAAGAGTTTCATGAGGGAGTCCAGCCTCTGCAGGGGGTCTGAGTGGAATAGTTCTTGATCCATTCATTCAGCAGTGATTTCTCGGCTCTACTTATAGCAAGCCCTCTTTTCTGGGTTGAGGCTAGGAGTGGGGCTCTCTGTTTAACAATCTCATCTCTAGAGGAGCACTGCCTGTTTTTTAGACTTTGAGCTCACAGCCAGCTAAGCTGGATGAAACTGGTCCAGGGTCAAGTGTCACACCTCCCACTGTCTTCCCCCTTAAGCCTTCTGCCTGTGCTCAGCAAGTGTCCCAGTGTGCAGAGCAGGTGTGGAACTGAGATAAATAAAATCCCTTCCAATCTTTGTGTATGTGGGTGCCCTTTAGTCAGATGGTCAGGAGACCACCTCATCTCTATAGGAATACTGTGGTTACAGAGACAGGGAAGGGACACTGGAGGTCGAATTTAGAATTTTTCTAAATCCTGGAAAGTTTAATCACTGGATTCAGCATGTATTTTCTGCATTTTGTGCAATTTTAACACTCATTTTTGACTCCGTTCAAATGCCACTTCCCTCACAAAGACTTTTCTGATCGCTACTTCTCGTGTTCGTTTAAAATCTCTCTAAGAACAAGAACTAAGTTTCTATGGACTCTGCTACCCCCTGTTTTCTCCTTTAATGATTTTATGCATGTACATCCTGTCTTTTCTTCCAGTGGATAATAATTTTGAGTGTTGGATCCTGTTTTTTTCTGAGCAATTTTTCTACCCAACTTTGCAATACAGGATTATAAAAGTGAAGCTTTAAAAGAAATAAGTAAATAATGGACCTGTGTATCTGAAGATTTAGACTTAAGTAGAGGGGCTTAAAGGCAAGACAAGAATTATCAAGAAAGTAAACACGCCTATTTCAAGAGCTTAGAGATTTAACTGAGTTAAATCCCAGGGTACCATCTTGACACTTTAATTGAAATTGAAATTTAACTTCACTCCAGTAAGGACACGGCACTGAATAAAGCAGTCCTTTGTTTTCAGATGATGTATGAAAAAGTCAACCTGAGTTCTTCCCCCAGAAGGTTCCGTGAACCCAGGAAATTTCTAAGTAGGGAGCCTCCAGTTCTGTGTCTGCGTTTGTATGATTGCTATTCGAGATGCAAATAGTTCTGTGCACCCGATGTCCATCAATTTGTTTCTTGATCCAAGGCCATCTACTCTTTAAATTGTTTTGCTGGGAGTGCTATTGGCTTTTAAAAAATTCTGCACAGTTTTTCTTCTTCTTCTTCTTCCATCTTGCGGATCAAAACCTTATTTTTCCTACCTCTGAAATCTCAGCACTTACAGTTCATATTGCTCAGGGACTCATTGTGCCATTATGTCTTGTCTCTGATGCCCACTTTGTCCAGATCAATCTTATTACAGATGAGAAAGCCAAGGCCAGAAGGCCAGAGTCTGTTTCTCAAGGTTGCACAGTGATTTTTATAGCAAAACTTATTAGAATCTATTTCTTCAGTAGAGTACAGTCTGCTGCTCCTACATAACACTGCCCACGCCATAATACATATATGATAATAGCAACAACAGCAAAGATAAAATGAAACAATGTGCTACTTCTGTATAATTCACACTTCATTTCTCAGAATATATTTATACTTTTCCCCGTGTGTGTGTGTGTGTGTGCGCGTGTGTGCATGCGCATGC
Organism: Uromys caudimaculatus; assembly: GCA_028551405.1. NCBI lineage: Eukaryota > Metazoa > Chordata > Mammalia > Rodentia > Muridae > Uromys > Uromys caudimaculatus. Next base: position 36,528,918 of record CM052711.1, read on the forward strand.
GTGCGGCATTATGGCATGCATGTAGAAGTCAGAGGATATTATTATTATTATTATTATTATTATTATTATTATTATTATTTTCCAAGACAGGGCTTCTGTGTGTATCTCTCTGGCTATTCTGGAACTCACTATGTAGACCAGGCTAGCCTTGAACTCAGAGGTCCACCTGCTTCTGCCTTCTAAGTGCTGGGACACCTGGCTCAGAGGACAACCTTGATGTCAGTCCTCATCTTTCTCCTTCCTTAAGGTGGGGGATCTTTTGTTCATTGCTGTGTATGCCAGGTTAGCTGGGCTGTGAGATTCTGCCGATCTCCTGTCTCTGTCTCCCATCTCATTGTAGGTGAACTGGGATTTCAAATGCTACTGTGTCCCACTTTTACTCAGGCCCTTGGCCATACCCACTAAGCCATTCCCCCAGCCTTCAGATTAAATTGGTACAAACTTAAATAAAGATAGGTATTAATGGGGCTGGGGAAATAGTTCAGTCAGTAAAGTGCTTGCAGATCCCTGGGGCTCCCAGCCTATAGGCTCACATAGCCTAGCTATTGTGGTGAGTTTCAGACCAATGAGAGACGCTGGGTCATTCCCTGGTATACAGGCATGCATTGAAATATGCACACATATGCACCCCTCCAAATATAGTACTGACACACACACAGACATAGTATTGACTTGGTAGAGGTTAGTGGGCTGGCCTCCAAGGTGGGTAGACACCATGTCAATATTTATTTCCTAGAACTGAGCACTATTTTAAAATTAGTCTATATTTATAGAATACAACATGTCTTGATATATGTATACATTGCAGAATGGCTAAATCGAGAGCTCTAATTTTAGATAAGAATATTTATTAGGATTTTCCATAGCCTGGATAAAATATGCCCCACACTCCTCCTTCCTTTGTTATGATTCCAAGCTTACCACATAACCTTCTGAGGACTAATTTGGTTCTGCAGACACCCATAGCAAGGAGGTAGGCTGGCTAGAGAATTTGAGCACATAATTACCTCAAGCCACGGAAAGGCTAAGCTCTCCATGAGTATTAGGAAGCCGGTGGTATAAGCCAGAGAGCTAGCCAGTAGGCAGCATTCCTCCATGTTTCTGCTTTCATCCCTGCCCTGACTTCCCTCACTGACAGACTGTGGTCTGGAAGTGTAAGCTGAAATAAACCCTTTCTTCTCCTAAAGAAGAAAACTAATAAGCTGGTATTCTGGTTATTTGGGGGTTTGAATGCCTTAGCCCAAGAGGTGGTTGCTTTGGAGAGAACTGGCAGAAGGGTCATTCTAAAAATACACATCTGGGGGCAGGTCCTCAGTGGCAAAGGCTCCACTGGACCATGCTGCCTGGTTCACACTGAGCAGAGCCTTCAAAGGAGCCTCTCCATTGAAATTCTGTTTGGCACAACCTACTGGACACCAACAAAAGATCATTCTTTCTTTCTCTCCCTATCTCTGTCTTTCTGTCTCTGTCTCTGTTTATGTATCTCTCTCTTTCTCTCTCAGCCCAAGCTGGCCTCAAACTTGCTCTCTAGCCTAGCCTAGCATTGAACTGATCCTCATGCCTCAGTTTCCCAAGTGCTGGGAGTATAGCTAGGGTACTTTCCCAGGCTGAGTTTCATACTAATAAAAACTGGTTCTAACACCAGGCTGAGAATAGGCTGAGAGAGGCCTAAGCAGCTGTGAGAATTTTCTGGTTTTTAATTTAGATTAAGGTGGATTGCAATTATAAAAGGAAAAAAATTCTGAAGCCAGTGAGCTTTCTTTCTATGCTTAATTTTTAGTGTCCAAAACCTCATTCTCAACTACATTTAGGAAACTGTGGGCAGACCTTTCCTGTGCATTGATTAGCATCACAGGTCCCACTCAGAGGCTCAACACAAAGCTTTTATGCTCAAGGACCAGCAGGCTGGCTGTTAGCTTTGCTTCAGGCTTCAGTGACAGGGATAACTCAGGTGTAAATCTCCAGCTGCTTCTTGTTCTTCCTTGGATGGTGGTCAGGCAGAGAATGGTCTTTTTATGGTTGTGGTGATTTGAATATGCTTGACCCAGGGAGTCGCAGTATTGGAAGGTGTGGCCTTGTTGGAGTAGGTGTGTCACTGTGGGCATGGGCTTAAGACCCTCATCCCAGCTGTCTGGGAGACAGTCTTCTTCTGATTGCCTTTGGATCAAGATGCAGAACTCTCAGTTCCTTCTCCACCACCATGTATGTCTGCTTGGATGCTGCCATACTTCCTGCCTCAATAATAATGAAATAACTTCTGAAACTAAGCCATCCCCAATTAAATGTTTTCTTTTATAAGAGTTGCTTTGGTCATGGTGTCTCTTCACAGCAATAAAACCCTAACTGAGACAATGTGGTGGCAAAAAGGTGAGAGATAGCCCTCATATGCGTTTCAAACCTCTGCCTGTGTTGTGTCTGCGGATTCTACTGGCCATGGCAAATTACCCAACGTTCAGAGCATGTCTCTTTCTGCTTGTGGGAAGGGCAGCACAGGATGGGAACATTCAGAGGAGGGAGGGCCTGACGCAGCGGGATAACAGGGTAGTTTTAGGATTGAGGGTGGCTTTTTTTTTTTCACCTTTTACTGAATGAAGAAGAGGTACCAGACAGGATGGGGGCCATCTGTCAATGAAGTCAAAGCCAGTGCTTAGTATAGGACTGAGGAACTTGTGTTGGGAAACCCCCAGGATCTGACAGGGCTGAAGCCCCAGCCTTCCTGTTTTGATGACTGGCCTACTAATATTTTCTTCTGGGAAGAGAAACCTGGCAGGTGCCTCAGGAGCTGACAGTTTTGAGTGGACATAAGATAGGTTTATCTGTTGAAACATTTGTGTTTCCTCTTCTTCATAAACATGCTCTGTGGAAACATACCTGAGTTACTGCAAAGTGTGGTGAGAGAAGGGAGATTCATTTGGCATTGACAGTAGAGGGAAATTTTTTTTGCACTGGTTTGTTGTTGTTGTTGTTTGGTTTTCTGTTTGTTTTTGTTTGTTTGTTTTCTTCTTTTCTTTTTCTTCTTCTCTCTAGTCTCTCACATCCACTGACTAAAAAAAAGGTCCTAATAAAATGTTATCATATAATTTAAACTTGCATCCCTCTATTGTGACTATTTTATCAAAAACATTGTGAGGTGGTGGGGATTGGACTTACGGCCTTCTGAATGCCAGGCAAACATTTGACCACTGGCCCTTTTCTTCTTTCCATGTGATGACACTGTAAATGTGTCTACCTGAAATCTTGCTTATGTGTCTGCACAAATGTACTCTTCTTAGAAGGACAGAATTTGAATCTGGGCTCACTTCAATAGCATTGTGCATCCATTGCCTTTTTAAAGATCCTGTCTCCAAATGCACTCATGGATCGAAAGCACCAAGGGTTAAAATTTTACCCTGTGAGTTCTGTGGGGGAGAACATGACTTAGTCCGCAACAGAAGGAGAAGGGAAATGGGAAGTCACAATTACATTCATCATGATTAACTTCCTCTTGTTCCATGTCTGTTGTTGTTGTTATTATTGTAATGAAGAATACTGCATACTGCTGTTTGCAGTTTGCACTTTGTTTCCAGCTGGTTAATTATACTGTTCCATCTTCTGTAGATCACCTAAGTGTGCCCAAGTTCAGACCTTGTGTGAGTAGCTGGAACCAAGCCAAGAAGTTTTGTTCATCTAACTCCAGCTTTTCTCCTTGTTACTCTTGGCCCATGCATAGTGTCCATTCTGAGTTAGATGTAAAAATTTGGGCAAGAATAGAAAAGAGTGTATATTTGAAAAAATATTAATTATGTCTCATTTTTTAATCTATTGTTATTAATTAATTCATTTGTGTGTGTGTGTGTGTGTGTGTGTGTGTATGCGTGCGTGCATATGCGTGCACATACTCGCGTGCATGCACATGCCATGGCATATAGGTGGAGGTCAGAGGACAACTTGTGGGAGTCAGTTTCCTCCTTTCACCATAGAGATCCTGAAGATGAAACTCAGGATGCCCCAGATCTCAACAAATATTCAAATGCCCCCTTTATATTTGAGCTATTTTTTCTTTTTGTTTTACATAGTATTTTGAAATACTAGGCAAAAGGGTCCCTCCTACATGTGGAAAGGCATCTGAGAACCCAGAGGCCAAAAATCATAGAGATAGAAACTTCTGAGCTGCCTGGTGGCTGTGGACCTTGGCTGTGACTCCAGGGCTTGTGAGAGACTGAACTAAGACTCTCGTTTGCCACTAAGTAGTGTCACAACGGAGTACTAGCATTCTGTGCCATTACTGCACGTGATGTGATTTCATTGCTTTGTTCAGCAAGTCATCGAAGTCTGAAGAAGCTTTTGTCAGTTAATCCCTAGGAGGTTCCAGTCTTGTTGCACTCTGGAGGCAATGAGGCATAAGTGAACTGTGTTGCAGCATTTTGTTTAACAAGCTAAATTGGGCCGTTTTCCCTATGTATAGGCAGGGTCATATCTAAGGCACACGGTCATCCCAAGAGATTTCTTCTCTTTATAATTGATGTAACCCTTATAGGCTGCACGTTGCTCTCTTCTCTCTTGGATTCATGCCAAATTCCCAACCTGTGGGATGGGCTGGAGTTTGTACCTCTGAGAGGTGATTTAGATCATACTGTCAAGTCCACAGTATGGAATCTGTGGATAGAATGAGTTTGTATTTCTCTGTTGCCTGCCTTGTAGAGTATAATGAGGTAATGTCCTCAGCCCAGAAGACAGTGTCCCCGTACCGGCACCCCAGCATCCCATCTCAGATTTCCCACCATTAGAAATAAATGCTTGTTGCCTATAAGCCTTTTTATCGTCTGTGATCCCGTGATACCTTGTCCAGAGGCCCAAATGAACGAGGTAAGCATTACCCGGGAGACTGGAAAAGGTCTGAGGGGAGGAGAGAAAGCATGTGTCAGGGGCCACTCCCTGTTTCTATAGATTTATATTGATCTGAGTCCTTCAGTTTTGTTCTCTTAGAACTTTTTATGAAGTAGTCAGTCTGCTTTATTTTCCATTCTGGTGTGGTGGGGCATACTGCTCACCCCCTGTTCTTAGACCCTAGTTAGCCCAAGATTATTCCAGGGCAGCCTGTATGTTGAAATTAGCTTTATTAGTTTTATGTCTTTCCAAGGTAGAACCTCACTCTATGAAGATGTTCTTGACTTGAAACCATCACTTAAAATGGCCCGTGATGAAAGGCAGGCAGAGCAAACAAGTGAGCGAGTCTGTAGGAGTGAGCAAGCAGCATCTGTTGAATGGTGAACCCCAAGAGTTCAATTACCCCAGTTTCTTCCATAGACGGTAACCATAGAAACCTCATAATCCAAAGCATCACCAATATAAGCTAAACACACACACACACGCACACACACACACACACACACGCACACACACACACACACGCACACACACACACACGCGCACACACACACACGCGCACACACACACACGCACACACACACACACACACACACACACACACACACACACACAGAGTGAAAGGGCAGAATGTTGCGTGACTGTGTGCCTGTGCCCATGGTTTAGTTATGGGTGTACAGTATGTCTGTGCGATGTCTTGGCAGTTTATGTGTGTGCATAATGGAATTAGTGTGGGCATCTGCATCCACAGTCTTTCCGGTTCTGTTCTCAAATGTGGTGGAAAAGCATAGGTCTGTCCTGAGGCTTGGATGGTACATGGAGAGACGATTAGAATCTGTGGTTGAGGACATGTATTTTCAATCTGGCAGAAGAGGGAGTACAATGGCTGATTTGAGCATACAGGAAGGTTTTAAATTTATGCTCCCCCCCTTTAGATCAGGTTTCCATTGCACAAAGGATTGTGCGATTGGTTGAATACACCCCTCCCCCCGATACCAGCTGTATTGTTTCCCTGGGATAGGAAAATCAGCCTAGATCTACCTTGAACTTCTTAAACAATTGAGTGTAGCTATCAACTCAGGTGTGATATGATCCTCTTTTATAAAACTGTGTTGCTTCAGAAGGTATGTGCTGTTTGCTTGTTCTTGTTTTCTACCTCTGTCTTAAACTGCATTGCTCTTTATGACTAGATTGTGCTTGGATGAGGGATATGTGAAGCCTGCACATGAAGATGGCTTGGTGAGGGTAACTCATGAGAGTCTGCTAATGAAATGTGTCACTCAGTCTGTGCACGATATCAAGAAGATTGTATGTCACTTGGCAGATCTTTGAGGGTAGGCAGTTCTGTCTGGATTAAAGGATTATTTGGGGAAAAAGCTGTGTGAGGGCTGGGGCTCCAAGCCAGGAGTGCCTAGCTTTCTGGGTTATGTGTGTGGGCTGCACACCATGTAAAACCTGGTCCTTGCTGGAGCCTGTTTCAATTTAACCAGGGCTCTGTGCACATAAGTATGGGTGTGTGTGTGTGTGTGTGTGTGTGTGTGTGTGTGTGTGTGTGTGTGTGTGTATGTGTGTGTGGGTGTCTGTGTATGTGTTACTCACCCTTCCTGTGATGGGTGAATAAAGGACTTTATTACTGAACCCTGGGAAGAATCTTCCTGTCCTGAATTCTTGCTTTTCATTCACATATATAGCTAAATATTCTTAAATGCATAGGTTTTATTTGTCCATTAAAAAATGTCTATTCACAGAATTATTATTTTTTTTACTTTTAAAGTAGCTACTTCCTCAAAGACAGAGAGGTTCATTAGCACCTTCTATCAGTTCCAAAGGACTGGTCACCTGGCCCATGTCCCTCTGGCAGCTACATCATAGCCTCCGTCTGCCTCCCTTATAGCTTTGTTCCCAGGGAGAATGGGAACCGGGCAGGAACGTTGAGGTAGTTGATATCAGGCAGTTGGAAGCACTGCTATGTGGAAGGAGCCTTATCACTGAGTATGTAATAACCATTGGAGTTTGCCAAATGGAGCCAGAGCAGCCCTGGGATGGGATGAGGGAAACTATCTCCTTGCTGTTGCCCTTCTTGCTAAGCCCACTCTGGATCCTTTACACCAAGCTCCTGCCTCTTTGAAGAACAAAAGGTCTCCTCTTTTCTGTATCCACTGTAATGCTCGATTGGCTCCTCCTACCCCCTTCCTTCCTGGTGTCCTTTGTGGGGTTGTCCCAAGTCTTTAACAAGCAGTGATTTAGAAACCTCTAGTTGTAGGTTATTTTTTTATTCAACATCTCCTTCTAAGTGCCTCCCAAGAAGCAGGCACAGGGGATGATGGAGCAGGGAGCAAGGCACTATTCTGCTCTGTAGGGTCTCGCTCACCTGCCAACTGGAGGGAAAACTGATGAGCAGACAATTGTGATGTGGAGATAAGGCATAGCAGGGCTTGGCCAGGGGTATGGGAGCTTACACGAGGAGTGTAGATCCTGTCCTTGGGGGACCCGTGGGTTTCTGAGAAGAGCTAATGTTGGATACGGAGCCTGTAGGATGAAGGAGAGCCATCTTGAAGTGCCAGTATGCTTTTCACAAGGGGAAGAGGAATTTTAATTAAAAAATTAGTTTAAAATCGCTTTATGGGTGAAACAGATAGACAGATGATAGATAGATAAATAGGTAGGTAGATAGATAGATAACAAGCACATAGAGACAGAGTCTGAGAGATGGAGAATGCAGAGACAGCTGGGCAGAGATGAAAGGCTGCAAAGTGGAAGGGTGGAGAGAAAACCATTGAATCACACATGGTAAGAGCTAGCAGGACACAGCAAATACCCAAGGACCCCTATGTGAAGGAAAGAAAGACAAGGAGATGCAAGGGATAGAGGGATAGATTGGCACGCATCCCCAAGGTGCTAAGTTGGAATGCTGAGTCAGGAATCTGGATCTCCCAGTTTCCAGGAGAAGGAGGGGAAGAGCAGAGGCGAGGTGGGAGGGAGCAAGGAGAAGGCACAGTGGGAGATTCACTGTCAGCATCAGGACCAGGAGAGAAGAGGGAAAGTGGAGACAAAATCTGAGCTGGTTTTCTTCCCTTTTCTGTCTTTCCTGCCTTTCTCCCTTCCCTTCTTTTTCCCCTTCTAGCCACATCCTGCCTACAACTAGATGTCAGGGAACTGGTTGCTATGGATACTAAATGGCATTCAAGCAGCTGAATTATTAAAGCAGGGTCTTTTCTTTGAAGCCATGGCCCCAGTATGGAGTAAAGTCCCATTAGGCTGTGTGTCAGACATAGGTCTAGGCCAGGGCTGCAAGGTGCTGTGCTGCCTGGGTAAAGACTTGGAGAAGGAGTGTCAGTCACCTGGTGTTCTCCTGATCTGGGGGTCCTGGAGGCTTGGAGGGGTGTGTGTGTGTGTGTGTGTGTGTGTGTGTGTGTGTGTGTGTGTGTGCGCTGAGATGGATTCCTGCCTCCCAGTCTACGATCTCACTCTCTGTCCCTACTTCCTCTGCTTTACAGCTACAGCCTCAGATCAAACAAATGGGATAAAAATCAAAACGATGTTTTCATTGTGTCTGAAAGGATAGCATATTGTTCAAATTGTTCAATTACTTGTGTTCAAAGAGGCAAGAAATAAAGTTGTAGGTGATTCCTGAGGGATGGCCTTGACCTTCAGGACTCTACTGCCACTGTGAACAGGTACAGGGGATCTGTCCTGGCCATCAAATCAGTGGCACTTTCCCAAGCGTTGGAAGGGGCTGTCAGGGAGAGTCTTGTTTGTGGGCACGATAGTTGTTTGTTTTGATGTTGGAGGGGGTGAGCATGGATGCTCTTCTCTGGAGGAGATTCCAAGTCAGTGAAACCGTCCGCCTTCTGTTAGTCTAGTTCTAGAAACTTTCAGTTAAAAAAGAAAAAAGAAAAAAAAAAAGGCAAGCTCACAGTGTGGTGTAAATGCCCCTGTTTATTGGGGAACAGCGTTCGTGGCTGAAATTATGTCAGTGTGCTTCTAGGTTAGGGGCTAGGGTGGGGCACTGGGTATCATTTTCCTTCCCTCAGACTCAGCAGGTTCTGAAATCCATTCTCTGAAGTGGGAGGGCCTCTCCTGCCTGGCCTTTGTGACGGTTCACTCTAGAGAGGACACTGCCGAGGACTCTGGCCTCTACATAAGATGGGGTCTGGAGGCATCTTAAATGGAAAATTACATTTCTTTATTTACTTATTTTTGTATGTGTGAAGGTGCACTTGCCATATGTACGTGTCAGAGGAAAACTTTCTGGAATTATTTCTAACATGTGGGTTGGGAATTGAACTCAGGTTGTCAGGTGTTGTGGCAAGCACCTTTACTCCCTGAGCCATCTTGCCAGTCCTGTGGAGTCATTTTTATGTTTAAACATCCACACACACCCGTAATCAGGGAAAATTGATTTACAGAACTGTTTCTAGCTTCTAGGAAACTGGTATGCAGCCCTATTTTTTCTCCTAATGCCCAGTGGAGCTTTGTCTGTTAAATGTTGGGGCTAGTGGCTCAGTTTACTAAAAATCTCACTTCCAGAGACTAGACTAACTTCAGGCTTGGCGAGAATTTACCAATCATCTGACCTGGAGCCACGTGTCTGGCTGCTCCCAAGGTGAACCTTCCAGTCAGACTTTCCTGCTTGGGAGGCATGGGGAGTGAAGCGGGAGCTAAGAGGGTTGCCACTGTGGGCCTCCTGGCTATTCCGTCTCCTTCCATGCAGAGTTTTTCAGCTCCTCCAGGTGCCAGGCTGAAGAGCAGTAGGGTGTGCAGATGGTGAAGGTGAGTAGAGAGGGCGCCTGCTGTCAGTCATAGGACACTTAGAGCAAAGCAGGCCAACTACCCTTTCACTTTGAAACCCTCAAGGAAACCTTCAGAAGAAGGCCAGGGCTAAGCTTAGGGAGTTAGAGTGGAGAGGGACTGGTGCTACCCCTACCCTCTTCCAGTCCTCCTGTTCCTTCTATCAGGCTCCCTCACCCTGTTCTCTGCTGGAATCAGCGGATGGCTATGGAAGGAAGGCTTGCTCTTCTGACTCTGGGAGACATTTTTAGTGTTCTGAGAAAGACAGGCTCACAGCCAGAGAAATGGGAGAGAGAAAACCCCAGAGATTCAAGTCTAACAGGCCTTGGAAAACCCAGTTTGACTCACCAATTTTTAAGTCTGTCCTCAGAGAACAGGTTGGCTTCCCCTAGAGTTCTCAGCTGGAGCCCTGGAGATCCTAGGAGAACGCCACAGGCTGCAGAGAGGCTCCTTCCCTGGCTTGGGGTCCCCTTTCTTGGGCAGTGCTGGGTTTAGGGATCGTGCCCTCCCCCACTACCTTGTCGCTCTTGACTTCAGAAGCCCCAAGTGGCTTTTGTTTCTCGTTAGATGTAGCTAGTGCTCATCTGATCACTTTTCCCACCATACTGAGGTCAGTGGTTAGGATTCTGGTGGGGTCTAGTGCAGGAGAGAGGGCACGGGGAGTGACGGCGCAGGGAGCGGGGTGGGGGAGGCACTGCCCGGAGAGCCAGTGCTTCAGTGGAAATCACTCGCGGAAGTTTGAGGTCAATGAACTTTTTTTCTTTTTGCAGAAACCCTGACCTAAATGTCTGGACCCCAACTTAGTTACTACACAGATGTGTGGCTAAACCCAGCCTTGCGCTGCCCCCCGCCCCTCCCCGCAGCCACTGCGCGCTCCCGTGTTCGTCTTGCCCGCCTCCTGCCTGCTCCACACAGCTCTCTGGGGCTGCGCTGCCTGGACAGAGAAATTTCTCCTCCGTTTGGATAACCTCCCGTCTTCTCTTCTCCTTTGTTATTTATTTCCCCAGCTGCCCCCTCTGAAGAGGCAAGTGTGAAAGTCTTTCTGATTGCCAGAAATTTCTTTTGCACTGTGTGGGCAGGAGACAGATTTTTTTTCTCTCTCCCGTCCCCCGAACTGTCTCTTTTTTCTCATTTATTAATTTTGCTTTCCGTTTCTTTCCTTCCCCTGTGCATTTTTTTCTGTAGACTTTATCTTTCCCCTTCAATTTCACCACCTCCCCCCCTTTCCTCCCTCTTCTTTCCTCCAGTCCCCTCCCCCCACCCTTTGCTCTTTTAAAATAATCAATGATGCCTCGGGATTACTAGCACACTAGCACTTCAGCTGAGCGCGGGACTCTGCATTAATTCAAGGTGAGTGGGGATGGGTCCTTGCAGCTGAGGGTGGCTCTTTGTGTCAGGGTGGCCACCAGCCAGGCTGCGCTGCACTCCTGAAGGCAGCGGGAATCCCCTGCTGCTGCTACCTGTTGGGGTGCATGGACCTCGGAGGCTCGGATCTAGGCCAAACCTTCTTGGAAGGCTTCTTAGCTAGCTCTTCCTCTGCTGCCCTTTCCCTTCCCAACTTCTACAGGAACTGACCCAGCTGGAATAGTCCCCGTCTGGAGCAAACTGTATGCTCCTTGGTGGGGTCCCAAGGGTAGCATCTAGCTTGTGGCTTGCGTTTCTCACCCCACAGCTAGGGATTCTTGCCTGGTGCCACTGAAATGGAGCCCCACACCTAGTAGATGAGGGCCTGGGGATTATCATTAGTCTCAGAGCCTCCCAAAGCTCTTCCAGGACTCCAGACAAAAGCAACTAGCCCATACCGACACTGGGAAGTTTTGTGGGGGACAGTGTTTTAAGCAAGGGGCTGAGCTTCCAGTGAAGTTTCTGTGAAGGGCTGTATATGCTTTTGGAGGTGACTGGTTAGGGTGGCCTGGCTGTCTCTGGAGCTGCTAATTAGGGCAGGCATGTGCTCCTTTCCTGAGATGGGGGCTTGGGTGGAGAAAACCAAGAGGAAACAAGGCTAGAGTGACTTGCTTTTTTTTTTTTTTTTTAAAACCAGGTTTGGGTGTCTCCCTAAACACCATGCTGTCAGGGACAGAACAGCCAGAGTTCCATGCCTTTTGGTGTTTTCTGTTAGTGATATAGAGAGAATGATGGCAGACACTTTCCCCCATCCCCCCTCTCTGGGATTCCTCCTTCAGGTGGGGACCATGGTGGTCCTTTGGCCCTTTGCCCAAAGCAGGGTTGGGGATGGAGGTGGAAATCTGAGATGGGGATCCTGGAGCTGTCCTTGTCTGTGACTGTGGCATCTCAGAGCCAGGGTTTCAGGCCGAGTAAGTCTGTGGATAACCCAGACCTTGGGACAATCAAGCCTGTTTCCTTCCTAGGCCAGTGTATTGGGACATTCACTCTTTATTCTTGGGGGATGAGACTCATGTTGTGTCATAGAGACATCATCTTCTGGGGGAAGGCAGAAAGCTTAGTCCTAGTCCTGGGGGCTGGGAGACCTGAACCCAGAGGTATGTTTGTAATACTGAAATAGGAACATCAGTTCGTTGTGAGAACCTCAGGAAGAGGGCTTGGAAGATGCGTTCTAAGATGCTGAGGGAAACTTCACGGTCTGTTCCCAATAGAATTGCAACCGGAAGAGACCTTTCTCTCTTGTAAAAGCATGGCTCTTGTAGGATTGCTTCCTGTCTCCAAGGTCCAGAAGAAGATGCTTTATGTGTTTGATTGCTTTCGATGGGTCTCTTGGATGCTAGGTCTCTGGCAGGGAGATAGATACCTTCACCGCTTTGGAGTACGGGGTAGTTATATCCCTTACTGTCCAAGCCTAGGCACTGTTGAGGGTGCTTATCAAACAGAGACTGTCTATACAGGTAGAGATGAATGACGGGCATAAGACTGAATGCGTGGTCAGAGGGAGGGGCAATTCATGAGGTACCACACCTTCATGCCCTGTCTTGTATCCTCCCTTTTTAGAACAGGTCTGACTCTGATTTTAGGATATTTTTTTTCCCCTCCGATTCTGTCTGAAAATTTTAACTTGAAAATATGAACTTTTGGAGAAGGGACGTAAATCCACAAGCAAAAAGCTCAAACAGTGAGAACCGGACTCTCTGAACTGCCCCTTCCTAGAGTGGGGCTTCTGCCTGGAGGCTGCAGGGATAACAACTTTGAAGGTGCTTTCTGTGGGGCCCTTTCCATTCCCTCATTCCCTCATCTGCTTCCTTGTGGGTGTTATGCACCTGGGGCTTCCAGGAGACCATCCTTCCAGGAGCTGCCAGTGCAGGGTTGGTGGCAGCATGATGCACAGCCTTCCCTGTACACAGGCACAGTGCTGAGCTATTGGATCCATGTTGTCACAACTATTGCACCCCTCTGAGGCTTGAGAAAAGTGTTGGGCTTGAGAAAAGAGAAGGGAGAAAGAGAAAAAAATTTCTCCATGTTGTCTGGGTTTCAGCTGAGAAGTCCATGGTTTAGTAGCATCATTTTGCAGGAAAATGTCTGGTATTTGCCTTCTTGCTCTGTGAGGGAAAGAGGAGCCTTCTTAGGGACATGCTAGCCACCACTTCTCTGGAACCTGTGGGTCTTTCAGGCAGCTAAATCATCTCAGGATTTGAAAAATAAATTAGCTGCTACTATTGGTTGAGGGCTTATTTAGTTTCCAGATGCTATATCAAGCAGTTTCTAGACCTTACCATAATGAATCGTTATCCAATTCTATCAAGTATGTGCCCCCATTTTATAAATGAAGAAATTGAAGCTAAGAAAAGTTAAGTAACTTGTTCAGATTCACTCAGAAGTAGGAGGCAGAGCTGGGGTTATATCCAGGACTAGCTGACCCCCCCCCCCCCCACTGTCTCTGTGTTGAAGTGGATGGGGTTGGTCAGCATTTAGAATATAGGTTCCCTATAGGTGGAGAGGGAAATTTGTTTACTTGTCTGTCCCTCTGATTCTTGTTTTTCTTGCCTGTGTGTTTGTGTGTGTTTGTGTGTATATGTGTGTGTGTATGTGTGTGTGTGTGTGTGTGTAGTATCCTTGTTTGCCATGCATGACGTTTGTGTCCCCTTTCCATTCCTGGCCATCAAGAGTAGTCTTTGTCATGGATACCAGTCTAGTGTGGCTGGGAAATCTAGCTGAGGTGATGGGATTGTCTGGTGGGAAGATAGAATGAGCAGCACTGTCTGTACATTTAAGTCAGGGAGGTTTGCCTTACTCAGGGTGTTAGTGACTGACTTGGAAAGGGCCTTCCCACCTCTGGCTTTCCCTGAAGGAATGCTGCAGCTCAGTGAGGAAGCATGTGCGTTCCCAGCTGAGGGGGCCATCGGTGCTCTCAGATGCTCATTCCAACACGAAGGCAAAAGTGAGCCTGAACTAGATAATGCTGGACGTGTTTCTACCCTTTTACCCTTCCATTTACCACAGCACTGTAGTTCACCAGATAAAGTGGGGCAGAGGGAAGCAGACAGGCTGGGGACTGGGTTGGGGCAAAGCAGATGGAGAAAGCATTTGTCTGGAAGACTTCATTTCTACCATAATTCGGCCCCAGTAAGTAGCCTTGGGCAAGTGACTAACCTATTCGGGCCTTATTTATTTTTTCCCAAAGTGAAAGCTGGGTCAGATGAGCCTTTGGCATTTATCCTAACAGTGGAGGCCTAAGATCTTATAGTTCTGAATGTCTCTGCATTTTGTGTCCTCTAGATTGTAAGTGATATAGTTTACCTTTCTGTTGCTGTGATAAAGACTATGAACAAAACCAAGTTGTGGAGCAAAGGGTTTAGTTCAGCTTATAGGTTATGGTCCCTCATGGAGGGACACCAGAGTGGGAACACAAGGCAGGAACCTAGAGGTAGGACCAGAGTCAGAGGCCACAGAGGAATACTGTTTCCAGGCTCATGGTTAACTTGCTTTCTTACATAGGCCAACCACATCTGCCTTGGGATGGTACCACCCACAGAGAGCTAAGTGTTCTATCAATTAGCAATCAAGAAAATGCCCCACAGACATGCCTACAGGCCAGTCTGATGAAGGCAATTTCTCAGCTGTGGTTCCTGCTGCCAGTGTATGTCAAGTTGACAATTAAAATTAGCCATTGAAAATCAAAGTCATTCTTTTTGCTGTCTTCTCTCTTAGCAGTGGTAGAAAGAGGAGGCCCTGTGGGAGGAGCAGTAATGGCCCTTGGTTTCCATTGGGCAAGTCAGTTTCAGACTGGAAAAACAGGGTGATTTTTTTCTGGTCAGGAGAATAGTTTCTTCTTCCAAGTATATGTTACCTTGCACTCCCAATAAGAAAGGAGGAGCTAGCAAAAAGCAGAAAGTGTAACAGTAGGTTGACAATCATGTACACTATACCCTGACTCATGAGTCAAACAGTAGATGGGAGGGGTGAAGGTAGGAGTCAAGACAGTGGGAGCTGGTGATCTCTTAAAGGATAGAATAATGGTCTTTGTCCTCATGGTGTGGTGCGGAGCCTTGGTCACCCGGACCAGATATACATTTAGCAACTCTAAAGTTACTTGTAACAAAAAAACTCACTATGAAACCATTTGTTACAGCATAGATGAGGTTACTGGAAGCCAGGTGCCTTCCCGGCAGAAGCAAAGAAGTAAATTGGAAGATCAATGATAAGGCTGTCAGCTTTGTCAGGAACACAGGAATTTCTAGGGAGTTGTGTTGTCTGTGAAACAGGCCCAGACTTGGAATTGCAATGAGTGAGATTCTACAACAGAACGTGGCCTCACTAAAGATGCAGTTTCTCATTCATATTCTCCTGGCATTGCTTGGAAAGTCATTCTTTGAGGTTCCTGGGCCTTTAGAATTACATTGTATTACATAATTACAAATATCTCTGCTAAACACCAGTGTAGGACTGAGGTGAAGAGGAGAGGGCTGCAGATTGTCCTATCTGGCTGAAGTTAGCCTATGAATGAGTTACAGGAGAGCACGGTGGCTGGAGGGGACTGGAGGAAGGTGATGTTCTGCCTTGAGCACACAGCCTGTGGCAGGGAAGTGAAACTGTCCTCACGAGCTATTGTATATTTTCTGGCCTGTGTAACAACACAGGCTAGGGCTGATGGGTGGACTCACCTCTTACTGGCTGAGAAGCTGCTTTAGTTACAAGAATATTGCTGCATCTTTCTGTCCCTCAGCAGCTGCTAAATGCACACTTGGCCTTTTACTAGGAGAGATGGGAAAGGTGTGTGTGTGTGTGTGTGTGTGTGTGTGTGTGTGTGTGTGTGTGTGTGTGTGTGTAGAGGCCAGAGGATAACCTTACTTACTATCCCTCAGGTGTAGTCCAGCCATCCTTTTGTTTGAGACAGGATCTCTCACTCACTGGCCTAGGACTTGCCAAGTAGGCTAAGCTTTCTATTGAGTGAATCTCAAAGATCTGCCTGTGTTAACTCTCTCGATGCTGATATTACAAGTGTGTGTTAATGCTCTGCTTTTTTTTTTTTTTTTTTAAATGTGATTTCTGAGAATTGAACTCAGGTCCTGTAAGGCAAGTACTTTAGCAACTGGCCTCTCTTTCCAGTCCCTGGGCATGGATCTTGACCTTAAGTGATTGGTTTCTCCAACTAAGTACAGTGCTTTAAAGAAGTATTTGTTTTATCAAACTTCATGCTCTCTGACGTAGCACAGTAGATCTGGTTTTGCTGTCACACACGCACTGTATCCCATTGTCCAGGGCATCAATGGTCACGGGAGGTCTCTTCCCAAGATGAATGGCTCTTCCGTGATTCTGCCTTTCTTCCTTTTTCTTTCACTTTTGTCTCTCTCTTAGTCTTGACTAGTCATACAAGGGACTTTATTCTCTATCTACTGAATAGAAATTTTATTTTTTGTTCTTAATTTGAGAAGTTTTTACTTAGTTCTTGATTGATGCTTTCTGGAATGTAACAAGCCTAAACACAGCAAAAGCCTTGTCTTTCTATAGAGAAAGGGTTCACAGTGACAGACGACACCTGTTCAACCCCCAGCTCCTCTTTCCCTTCATCACAGTGCTAGGGTGAACTGATCAGGGCTCAGGTAAGGAGAATCAGCTTGCAGCCTCGGAAGCTGCTCCTCTGCCCTAGAGTGGCCATGGGAGGAAGACCCCAGTGCGCTCTGCTCTGGGAGGGAACTCTGGTTATCCCTCCCCTTCCTCCCCTCTTCCTGCCCTTTCCCTCTATGCCTCCCTCCTTCCATAGCCCTCATCTCTTTCTTTATTTTTCTTCCTAATTCTCTTTTCTCTTGTCGTTCTTTCTCCCTCCTCCCCTTCCCTCTTTCCACGTTTTCCTCCTTCCTTGCCCGATCTCCTGACTTCCTTTCATCTCTACTCCCCCACCCCCACCCCTTCACCCAGTAAGCAGAGCTCAGGACCCCATTCTGGGCTGACTAAGTGATTTGGATCCTGAGAAGACAGCAATGAGACAAGACAGCCAAATACCCTACTTTCATAAAATTCATATTCTGCCTCAGAGAGAGTGAAGCAAAATCAGCCCATGATGAATGTTATTCAGAGGATTAAGGCAATGTGGTAGGGACAGAGTGACTTTAGATTGACATGTCATTGAAGGCTCCTGAAGAGGTGATATTTAAGCCGAGGATCAGAACAGCAGAAAATGAAAAGGATTCATATCACCAATTTTCTTCAGCCTTCGAGGAATGAATTAAATGCTATGCGAAACTGTTTTAAAGACTACAAAATAAACTCAGCATTTTATGCCCTAGACAGAACTCTGTGAGCTGAGCATCGTGATTCATTAATATTATCAATTTCACTACCTAGCATAGTAGTGAAATGTGGGCTGGATTAAATTACAAATGGAAATGGGAAGTTCAGAGGAGATTTTTAAGATATAAAAGAAGATGATGCCTGTGACAGGCATTTGTCAAAAGAAGACACGTTCCTTCCATTCCTGCTGCTAATGGGCTTGTCTAGAGATTTCTACCCACCTGTTTCCTGGGCATCACTAAGGCCCGGAGAGATTGGGGGGCGGGAATGGTATTATGGAGGGAGTAGAATCCCACAGGCTGTTCCAGTTTACTGTCCTTGCTTCTCAGGGACATTTTAACTCATAGCACAGGTTGGCTTATCTGAAGTGGGAGACAGATTCCAATGGCTTCCTTTTACCCACATACCTTTGAGAGACTGCTCTTCCCCTGCCGACAGGCCAGTCACTGTTGTCTTTAACTGTCTACAACCCTCCTGCCTTTACACTTTTCCCCAGCTGTGGACGAGCAGATCCACTCACCTCCTCTGCTGAGGGCTGAGTCAATATAGTTCACCTACTACCTCCAGGATTGTGAGTCACAGCTTTTCAAACATGGAGGTGGGAATCATTTAATTTCTAGGCCTGGCAGGGCTTGGATGGTAGCTGAGCCAGTAGGCTAAGCACCACCCTGCCTCTGTCTCTTATTCTACCATGACTTATCATCCTTCTTGTACTTAAAACCTAGAACTTGGATCCTCAGCCTTTATCAGGACTACATATTCAATTTCTCGGCAACTCCAGGAGGAAGTCCAGTCCTAGCGTATGGTTCCTGGACAGCATCATCAGCACCACTAAGACTTTCTTGGCTCCATTGCCAGAGTTCTGTGTCAGGTCCACTCTGGAATGGGTGACGGTCAAGGGAATCATGTGAGCCTGAGACATTTTGTTAGAAGGATGGATAAAGGATGGATGGAGGTTAGTACTTGGTCCTTGCCTTAGACCAGTAGCTTGGTATGTATCTTCCATCTCTTTGAGCTAGAAATCTTATTCACATTTTACCCATGAGACAAGAAAAAGCCTACAAATTGGGAGAGAATGATCAGTGGTGGAGCCTGAGTTTCATTCAAGTTTTGGCTTCTAAGCCAGAGCTATTATGAAGTTAGGAGTCCTAATTAAAATGCATATATTCTTGGCTACATCTGTTACTAATCATTTACATTTTAATGCTAATAATGTTCTGGCCATTTCCAGTGGAGTGATGACTGGAGAGCTTGAGTCTCTGAGCCTGGAGACCAAAATATCTCACTGGTATCTCGTGAGAACTTTCACCTGTGTGGCAATTCTCTTCTCCAGACAGAAAAGAGATGACTGATCCTTAGGTGCAGTTGCTTCCTGGTCACAGCCCATTTTTTTCACCTATGGTATATCTGCTTCCTGAGAATTTCTTTTTCATTTAGAAGAATTTCATTCCAGTTGAAGAGTGGCTACTTTTACTTTTAGTACTCCATAGAGTCTCAGACTCACCTTGTTTAAAAACAAATCCATAATCCTTTGCCTCATCTGGCCCTCCTATCACGAAGCCTCTTACAGCAAATGATGCCACTGTTTATTTTATTAGTGAGATCCAGGGATCACTTGTGATTACTCTTCCCTGTTTCTTCCCGCTTACCTTGAACCTGCCTGGGTCTCTTCATAAGAACAGCCCTAGCCACAGTTACTTCTAGGAAGAGTTTTCATACCCTTCATGTACCCATGGGTCCGTTTGTATTATCTTAGCATCATGGACTTACCCCGCCACTACATTTTAGGTAGTGTTGTGATTGCCAGCCTCTTCACAGACCGTGAGGTCCAGATAACAAGGATTCTGTCTCTTATTAATGTTTCTTTAATGGCTTGACCTTAGCAGGCATCTGATAGGCCAATAATTTAGCCAAGTAGAGAAGCGACTATGGAAGTGTGGTAAGTCCTGATTTTGCTTCCTTTGTTGTGGTGGTTCATCTTCTCTGCAGATGGAGGGCATTGCACTCACCAAGTCTTTGACAATATCCTTATCACATGTTGATTGTGAAGTGATAGTGACGACCCACTCAGTTCCTGAGAGACGCTGATGAGTTGACGGAGGTTGTGATATGAGTGTGTGTGTGTGTGTGTGTGTGTGTCTATCTCTCTGTGTATGCCTCTCTGAGTGTGTCTGTCTGTGTGTATGTGCATTTGTCTCTCTGTGTCTGTTTCTCTGTGTATGTGTGTGCGCATGTATGTGTGCATGTATCTGTGTGTATGTCTGTATATCTGTCTATTTGTATCTGCATCTCTTTGTCTCTCTCTCTCTCTCTCTCTCTCTCTCTCTCTCTGTCTGTACAAAATGCTGCTGTGAAGCTGAAGTGGAAGAATTTTATATTCTTGCCAACTTTATACCCAACAAAATTTTATTTTATTATTTTATGAATTCTTTGATCACATCATGTATTATGCAATGCATTTGTATCATCTTCTCTCCCAGCCTTTCCTCTAAACCCTCCCAGATTCACATCACCTTCTCCCCTTCCAAACTTCATGTCTTCTTTTTTACCACCCAGTCCAATTTATGCTGCCCTTATATGTGTAGATATGGGACTATCCATGGAGCATGGTCAGCCTACTACGGACCACATTCTTAAAGAGAACTGACTTCTTATTCCCACAAGCCATCAACTGTCAATAAGTAGGGTGGAAGAGGGTTGGGGGAGGGATACTTAGCACTAAAGATGTTTTAAAAGCCATATGGAACCCTAACACACACACACACACACACACACACACACACACACACACACACACACACATAGTAAGTTATCATTATGTACTCATGGATTGTCAATATTGTCTGTAACATAGTATCTTTAAGTAAGACTTCAGAAGGGGCTGCAGCTAATGGCAAGGGCCCTAGTTGTATTGAGAGAAAAAGTACAGGGCCTTCAAAATCTCTTGGGGGGGTTAATACCATTTTTATGCCCCCAAACTCCTGTATCAGTTAGTATTTTTTTGCCTAAGAACCCATCCTCAAACCCAGAAGTCTAAAATAGCCAACATTTGCCAAACTAGACTGCTGTTGTACTTCAAGCTGCCACTGCCTGCTAACCTATAAACTACCGATCTCTGGACAACATAGATGGGAGTTGCTCCAAAAGGACCTTACCAAACAGGTCCACTTCCCCCATATCCTTCCTTTTCCACTATCCTTGGTGAGTGGTGGGTTATAAAAAAGGTTAAAACATTTAAAAACCATCATTAAAAATAAGATTTAAAAAATTGAAGTTACATTTTATTTATTTTTTGAGTTCTTCATATATTATAGATGTGAATCCCCAGTCAGAAGTTTAATTGGCAAAGGTTTTTCCTCCCTCTGTTTGTAGACTGTCTCTACTGTTTGTTTCCTTTGCTGTGCAGAAGCATTTTAATTTCCTGGGATCTCATTTGTTAATTTTTGCTGTTATGGATAACTTTACATTAACTTGTCACAGCTAGAGTTGTCTGAAAGAAAGGAACCATTATTGAGAAAATGCCTTCATAAGATCTGGCTGTAGGGCTTTCATTTTTTCCGTTAGTGATCGACAGGGGAGGGCCCAGCCCACTGTGGGTGGTAGTCCTGGGTAATATAGGAAAGCAAGATGAGCAAGCCATTATGAACAAGTCAGTAAGCAGCACCCCTCCATAGCCTCTGCATCAGCTCCTGCCTCCCGTTTCCTGCTCTGTTTAAGTTCCTGTCCTAGCTTCCTTCATGATGAATTGTGGTATGAAAGCCTAATCTGAATAAACCCTTTCCTCCCCAACTTGCTTTAGCTCTTGGTGTTTCATTGCCGCAATAGAAACCCTAGCTAGGACACTTGCCATTGTGTTCTTGACTATTGGGTTTCTTTTGAGATTGTCTTTAATTTTGTTTATATCTCCAAGTGTTGTACCTTCTACTGCTTTCGAAGTTTCGGGTCTTATGTTTAAGGTCTTTGATACATTTAGAGTGAACTTCCACCCCCCACATATGAGGTGAGAGAGAAGCAAGTCCAGTTTCATTCTTGTCCATGTGAATATCCAGTACTATTTGTTGAATTGTTTTTTCCCCCAGTGTGTGCTTTGACACCTTTGTCAAATACCAGGAGGTTGTGGCCATGGGTGTGGCTGTGAGGGTTTGTATCTGGGATCTCTATTTTATTGGATTGATATGTTGTCAGTTTTTATATCAGGGCTGCATGGTTTTGTTGCAATGGTTCTGTATATAATTTGAGATCAGGATGGATGCCTCCAGCGTTACTCTTGGAGATTTAGCAGTTTGGGGTACTGTGTACTTCCACATGAGTTTTAGGATTGTTTTCTTCTGGTTTGTGTGGAGGACGTTTAGGAAGGCCTTGTCATCTCCTAGTATTCCTTTTGTCAGTGTACGGTTGTCACTGTAGAGATTTTTTGTCTTGGATAGGGTTGTTACCAGATGTTGCATTATTTTGGGTGGCTACTGTGAATGGGATTCCCCACTTGGTTTCTCTTGGAAAGTTTGCTGTTGGTGTGTAGAAAAGGTACTGACTTTTGGGTGTTGTTTTTGTGGTCTGTTACTTTGCTGAAAGGAATTGTCAGAGCTAAGAGTTTTCTGTAGAGATCTTAGGGATTTTAGAGCAGATGATCATATCATCTAAAAATAAGAGACAATTTGTCTTCTCTTATTTTGTTTGTGTCCTTTTAATTTCTTTCTTTTGCCTTACTGTTCTAGCTAAAACATCAGTAAATAAGTTGAAAGGAGTAGAAAATACAAGCTTCCTTTTTCCATGTGTTCTTACTTGTTTTTTTTTTTTTTATCAAAGCAGAATAACATTGGCTTTATAAAAAGAGTGTGGTGTTACTTCTTCCATTTATGGAATAGTTTGAGTATTGGTGATGTTAGTTTTTCTTTAAAGGTCTGGTAGAATTTGGCTATGAGTTTGTCTGATCCTTGCCTTTTCTTTGTTGGGAGACTTTATTAATGCTTTAACATCATTGCTTGTTATAGAGCCATGTACGTTGTTCATAGCCTCTTGATTTCATTTGGGTAGGTCATATGTGTCCTTTCCAACTTCTTGGAATACAGATTTTCAAAGTATTCCTTAATGATTCTTAGAATTTCATTAGTATCTGTTGTGTCATCTTTTCCATTTCTAATTTTATTAATTTGGGTCTTCTCTCTTTATATTTTTGAGAATCTGGGTTTTATACTCAAGGCCTTGCTCATGTTAGACAAGTACTCTACCACTAAAACTATCCGTAGTTTGTCTGCCTGCCCATCCGTCCATCTGTCCATCTGTCCATCTGTCCATCTATCTGTCTGTCTGTCTATCGAGAAAGAGTGTCTCTACATAGCCCTGGCTGTTCTGGAACTCATTCTGTTGACCAGGTGGCCTGGAACTCAAAGAAACATGTCTGCTTCTGCCTCCTGGGTGCTGGAATTAAAGGCTTGTACTACTATGCTCCTCAATCCTAGTCATTTAAAAATATTTTTAAAAATGTTTGAAACAGTTCTTTAGTAAGTTGCCCACATCAGCCTTGAACTCACTCGCTAGTCTTAGTGCCTCAAATATGTGATCCTCTTATGTCAGCTTTTGGGGTAGATGGGTTTATGGTTACTCAAGTCTAGCTCATCTCTCTGTTTTGATTTGGCTAATGGCTCATGGATCTGACCTCCTTTAAGAGCCGGCTCTTTTTAAAACACTGATCATTTGTGTTGTTCTTTTTGTCTCCATTTTTTAAAATTTCTATCTCAATGTTTACTGTTTCTTCTCATCTACTGTTTGGAGGCTTGGCTTGTTCCTGTTCTCTAAGACTATGAAGTGTACTGTCAGTTCTTATCTGAGGTGTCTCTGGTATCCTACTGTAGTCACACATACTAAACTTTGCTTTTAGATCTGCTTTTGCTGTATCTCAAAGGTTCCACTAAGCTGTCTTCATTTTCATTTGATTTTAAGAAATTTAAAAGTTTCCTCCTTGATTTCTTCAATGACTTACTCTCTGTGTATTTTTCATATAGCTTTTCTAGCTTCTTTTAATACTGACTTCTGGTTTTATTCCACTATTATTCAGATAAGATATAACATATGATTTTAATTTTTTTCATATTTGTTAAAACTTGCCTTAGGGTCTAAAATGTGATCTATTTTAGATAAAGCTCCTGGGGCTGCTGATAAGAATGTGTGTTCTACATCTGTTGGATGGAATATTCTCGGATATCTGTTAAGTTCATTTTATTTATGGTGCGTTTTAAAACTGAGCTTTTTTGGTTGAGTTTCTGTATGGATGATCTACCTGTTGTTAGATTTCAGTATTGAATCCACTCACAAAGTGTTGTCTAGAGTTATCTGTTCATTTATTCCCAGTAGTCTTTGTTATATGATACTAGATGTAGCAATGTCTGTTCATATGTAATTACAATGGTTACATGTCTCGATAGATTGCTCCTGTTCCTGACATGTGTTGGTTTTCTATTTAACTTCTAATTTTAGCTTTCAATCTACTCTATCAGATATAAATATAGTGACTTTGAATTGATTTTGGCTTCCATTCACTTGGTATATTGATTTTTATTCTTTAATTCCCAGTACGTTTGTATCTTTGCCAATAAGTTGTGTTTCTTATAGACAATTAATAGCTGGGTCATGTTTTTCAACTCAGTCAGCTACTCTGAATCTTTTAATTATAGAATTAAGCATGTTTATGTTTATAGTTACCGTCGAGAGTGGATTACTGATGCCTACAGTTTTTGTTGTTTTTTTGTTTTGTTTTGGTGGTTCTGCTGGTTAGGTCAATTGTTTGTTATTTTGTTTCTTCTTTATTGATATTAGAGGTTTGTTAGTTTACTGAACTTGGCATGATTGATTCTTTTCCTCTTCATTTATTTATTCCTCTCATGGAATCTAGTCTCTCTTGCATTATGATTAACACTGTCTTTCTCCCCATCCTCCTGAGTAGGAGTCTTTTAATTATATTCTGTGGTTCTGGTTTGGCGATCATGAATTGCTTTATTTTGTGCTTGTCTTAAAATGTCCTTATTTTTCCGTTGATTTTTTTTTAGAGATAACTTTTCTAGATATTTAAATCTGGGTTGACAGTCACTTACTTTCACCAAATTAAATTCTCGATAATGCCACCAGATCAGTTTCTCTTCTGGTTTTTTTTTTTTTTTTTTGTCTTTTGATGAATGTTGCTTTCATATGCCTGAAAGTCCAAGAGTCATCACTGACCTTCATACTTTGATACACTCTTAGGCAGCACATTGGAAATCCAGATCTTACCTTACAGCATGTCCTTTTAAATACACTCCCACTGTTACCACCTAGACCAAGTAACCCTAGCCTCTATATTAGATGCCCGCAGGAGCTTTCCAGCTGTTGTCTCCACTTCCTTTCTAGTCTCTGTCACAGTAGTTGGTTCTATGAAGTACATCACACTTGGTAGCCTGCACCCTTTCAATGTGTAAACACAGCCATGCCACTTCTTAGCTTGAGATTTTATCTCTGAGCCCAGACACCTTGTATGCTCTACCAGTCACCCTCCAGCTTTAACCTACACCTTCTTCATAACCTTCTCCTGCCAGCAACAGTGGATTCTAAGAATTTGCCAATCTCCTTTTCCATGCAGGACCTTGGCCCCTGTACTCCCTCCTCTCTTCAGTGCTAACTTCTTTCTCACTGATGTTTACATATAGTTTAGTTCTCAGCTTGAGAGCAACTTCTTCAGAGAGAGCTCTGTCTGTGGGCAACCACTATTATGTTAATCTGGGTCCTTTTCTTTCCCCCTCTTATAGCGTCCTACACACCCAAAGCACTTATCACTGGTTTATTTACTTGTTAGTTGAATGTCTGTGTGTTCCAGACAGAAAGTTCCCTGTGGATTGAGACAATGTTTGTATTATTCATTGTGGTGTTCCCAGTTCAGCACTCTGCCTTGCACAGAACAGTAGCTCAGTCACTGGTAGATAGATAAATGCAGGTCCAAGGGAGCAGAGGGAAGTGGGGGAGGCTGAATCTCATGGGAATCCTCCCCTTTCAGTCTTAGGCCTGTGGGGAATTAGAGTTACACCGATTCTGAGAATACGTATGGGTCTCTGTGAACGGAAATTGTGCCAGACAGAACTCAGCACAGTTACTCCTTACACATTCCCTAGACCCCCTGATTGCTAGATGGGGTGCATCCACCCTGAACACACAAGGTCAAAGAGATGATGCAGGTCAGCTTTCCATGTGACTTGCTTGCCATGAGTCTCAGTTTCCTTGATGTATACAATGCTAACACTTGTCTTTTAGGTATTGTGAGAAGACCAGAGTGGTCTAACGAGGCAGCACTATTAGCTGGAGATGGATAGTGAGGTCCGAGCATCCCTGGTGCTGAGGAGGGGAGAACAGAGTGGGATTCTGACCCGGGTCAATGCCAGAGCCCCTGAGAGCTGCCTTTCTTCCGTCATATTCCCAGGCCCAGGAAAATCTGATTAAATGAGTATATAAAATATTTGTAGAAAGCAGGCAATGCAGATTACCTTGGCTCTCACATCTCTTTAGATGAAGCTGTGGTGAGGTTCTCAAGTAAGAGAGCTTGCTGAAGAGGCCTTTCAAACCGCTAAGAGGATTTAGCACAAAGTTAAAATTCCCATGTACTTTTTTGTCCCTTTTCTGAGTCTTCATGTCACAAGTATCAAACGCAAAATATGAAGTATGAATAAAATAACTTACTATGTTAACTGGTGGGGGGCTCATAAATATGGCTAATGTCACGTGTCACAGAGGCACTAAGTCCTAAAAGATTTACTGTTTTATTCAGATTTTGAAAGAAGAGGAAGTATGAGATTTGTCCCGCTATCAGCCTAGCACTGAAGAATTTTAATTTTTGTATTCATTGATACGGAAATGTACAGACTATGCTGTCTTGTTTAAGGTTTCTATTGCTATGTGATAGACATTGCGACTCAAAGCAACTCAGGAGGAAAGGGTTTACTTTACTTTATAGCTTATAAGTCCATCCCTGAGGGAACCCAGAGAAGGATCCTGGAGGTAGGAAAGGACAGAGCAGAAAGCACAGACGAGTGATGCTTATTGTTTTGCTCTCCATGGCTTGCTCAACATGCTTTCCAGTGGCACTCAGTACCACCAGCCCAGGGCTGGCACCATCCAGAGAGAACAAGTCCCTCCCATATCAACCGTCAATCAAGAAAATGCACCTACCCTTACCTACAGGTCATTCTGGTGGGGCATTTTCTTAATTGATGTTCCCTCTTCCAAAATGACTCTAGTTTATGTCAAGTTGACATACGACTAGCCAGCATAGGGAACGTATGTTGATACTTGAAGGCTCTCTGGTAGATATAATTAAGTTGCATCTAGACCTACTCCTATATTCATGTCAAAAATGTTAAAATTCAAGTGTAGTGATGCTTCACTATTATAATCAGAGAACCTTCTGAAAATCCAATGGGTGCTGTGTATTCCAACTGAAAAAATGCACAGCCAGAATTCTCACAGACATCAGGGAACTCCAAAGTCCACTAAAAGCCACCCTATTGGATGCTGGGTGAATCGCCCCAGAAAGAGAATGTAGATTATGAATCTGTCATGAGAGGGCTGGGTGGTCAGAGGACAGGTGCTGGTAGGGAGCAGGCCTGGGCTTGCTCTGCAGAATGCAGAACCTGGTGGTGCAGGAATTGTAGGGACGTTTCCATCTTCAACCTGCAAACTGGTCCTCTTGAAGAAAACCTTCTGTACCTGGTGGGACAGGGACTCTCACTGTCTCTATTGCTTTATTGCATATACATGTGTATGTAGTGTGTGTGTCTGTGTGTGTGTCTGTGTGTGTGTGTCTGTGTGTGTGTGTCTGTGTTTGTATGTGAGAGAGTATGAGTGTATACACATATGCATGTGTGCATATGGAGGCCTGAAATTAATATCAAGTGTTTTCCTCAATCTCTTTTTAGCTTATTCATTGAGGCAGGTTCTCTGTCTGAACCTGGAGCTCAAAATTTTCACCTAGGCTGGCTAGCTAGTTAGCTTCAGGGATCCCCTCTCTGCCTCTAGAATGCTGGGATTAAAGATGGCTGCCTGTTAGACTTTTTAGGTGGGTGCTGGGGATCCAAATACCAGACCTTACACTCGTACAGCATAAATGATTCATTCACAGAACCGTCTCTCCAGCCTCGAGGCGGGACTGTCTTGCTCAGCTGTAAGCCCTGATGTTAGACAGCAGAAGGTAGAGTGGGCGTAGATGACGTCACTTCCCACGCCCTTCCAAAACAGACATTCTGGAAGTCTGTGGAAAGACTACCCCTCTAGAGCCCAGGCGTTCACTTACACTGTCTCTGCTCTCTCTTCTCTGCCCATCCTCCAGTGCTAGCTGCATCCAGGAAATATCTGATGTCTCTCCAAGCCCACACCTGCCAACTGTTGCTCAGAATTGGTGTCGTTCACCACCATCGCGTCCTCTGTGTACCATGTTCTCACACTGCTGTCCCTTTTGCCTACCTTTTAAAAGAAGGAATGTTTTGTGGTGGAGAATTTAAACATGTACAAAGTAGTATAAAAATAATAACCCCTACGAATCATTACCTAGCCACAATAATTATCAACTCAGGGCCATTTTTTTTTTTCACTTAAGCCTCCTACTCTCCCTCCCCATTGGGGTTTCTCTTTGAAGCAAATCGTAGCCACTGTATGATTCTACCCATAAATATTTCAGTACCAGTCTCTAAAAGGGAGCAGACTAAAGGAACATTACAGCAATACCATGCTCTCAGGAACTGACTGTAAGTTCTTGATATCTTCAAATCTCTGAGCAGTGCTGACGTTTCCCCAACCCTGACTTTCTTCTACAATCGGTTTATTTGAACCAGAATTCTAATTAGGTCCACAGTATGTTTTTGGTTGGAATGTTTTTCTCAAAGACTCACTCTGGAGATTTCCTTCTCCACTCTCTTTTGAACCTTACTGTTTGTTTAAGAAATGTAATCTTTTTTCCCCCTGTAGAGTTTTCCATATTCTTGGTTTTGCTGGTTGTATCCCTTCGTGTTGTTGAATGTTTCTGTTCCCCAAGATTCTATAAATTGATATTTAGGCCCACTAGTTTCAGTATTATGATTATGATTATGATTATTATCATCTCGTTGGATGACTTCTAGGGGGTGGTAGCAGTTTTGTCACAGGAGCAAAGCGTCTGGTTGTTTCTCTTCTTGGGGCATTAGCAGCTACTGAGAATTGTTACTTATATCAGAATTGGCAAAATTCTTCTTTGGAGGGCCAAGATCACAAATATTTAGTTGGTAGATCCTGTGGCCTCTTGCTTAACCACTGAGGAAGCAGCTAAAGCTGATATGTAAAAAAAAAAAAAAAAAAAAAAAAAAAATAGGCATGGATGAGTGCCCAAAAGAACTACTTATAAAAGCAAAAAGTCAAGTGTAGTCCAAGCGTGCCAATTTACTGACTCCTTTCTAGGACGTTCACTATGGCTTTACATACTACTGATTAGGGGGTAATCCCTTCTTTATTTACTAGTTAAATACATTTATAAAGAGAAAATTTGCTCACACTATGACTACTCCCGTTCTCTCTGTGCCTTTAAAATGTTGCTCCTGTCTTCCCCCCACTCTATCACGGTTAGTCTTCCTAAGATTGCCAGAGGCCTTCTTGTTGCCCAATCTAGTGGTCAACTAGATTTTCTCCCTTAATTTTTTAATTCATTGAGAATTTCATACACTCTACTTTGATCATATTCATCCATCTCCCAACTCCTCCCAGATTCACCCTACTTCTTTACCCACAAACTTCATTTCCTTTAAAAAAACAACAACAACAACAAACTCATCAAGTATGATTTGTGCTATCCATATACTCTTAGATGTATGACCTTCCACTGGGGCTACCAGGGGTCACACCCTTAAGGAAAACTGGTTCTTCCTCTCCTAGCAACCATTAGTTGCCAATAGCTCCTTAGCAAGGGGCAGGACTTCATGATCATCTTCTCTAGCCAGCCTGGGATTTTGTCTAACTTGAGTGTACACAGGTCTTATCATGCTGTCACAACCTCTGTGAGTTCTTATATGCAACTGTCCTACTGGGTCTGGAAAATACTGCTTCCTCTGGCTCTCCAAATCTTTCTATTCTCTCTCCTACAATAATCTCCAAGCCTTGAGGGTGGGGTAGGGAGGAAGAACTGTGCTATAGATGTCTCATTTAGGGCTGAGTATTCTGCTGTCTCTTATTCTGTGTTTTGACCAGAGTTTCTGTTCATCACCATCTACTGCAAAATTGTTGTCAACTCCAAGTCCTCATTGTGAGATCCTTGACATTAATATTGACACCTGCTTATCCCTTTTCCTGAAATGCTTGCTGCTCCTGACTTTGATGCTGTCCAGTCCCCTCCTCATGTTTTTTCCTACTTTATTGATAACTTATAGGCTATTATTAGGCTATTAGCCTTAGATACCACAGGAATTGGGCCTGTTTTCTTTTTTATCTATAGTCTCTCATTGAGGACCCTTGATTTAAAATATCACCACCAGCAGGTGGTTTCTCAGTGATAACTCATTGTACTCTGTGTATGTCCATTCAGTTGCCTATGTGCCATTGACAAGACATTTGCCTTGTCAAATTTTCCACATTCAAGCTGAATTCTTGCTCTTCCTTATAAAATCTGCTCCCTTGTTTCTCAGTTAATGACAACTTTATCCCTTTAATAGCTCAAGTCAAAAAAATGTTAGTGTCATCCTTGACACTTGTCTTTCTTTCTCCCCCTACATCCAATCTGTCAGCAAATGCTGTTGGCTCTGCCTTCAGAACATACCCACTTCTCGCCACCTTCACTGTCACCAACAGAGTTCAATGTACCACCACCTCTTTCCTGGGTCGAACCAATGTTTTACTTATGATGGAAGCATGATGTCTGTCTAGTTACTGTTCTTTTGCTGTGAAAAGACACCATGATGAAGGTAGTCTATAAAAGAAAGCATTTAATTGGGAGCTTGCTTTCAGTTTCAGAGGATGAGTCCATGACTATACTGGCTGGTTTTGTGTGTCAACTTGACACAAGCTGGAGTTATCACAGAGAAAGGAGTTTCAGTTGAGAAAATGCCTCCATGAGATCCAGAGGTAAGGCATTTTCTCAATTAGTGGTCAAGTGGGGAGGGCCCCTTGTGAGTGGTACCATCTGTGGGCTGGTAGTCTTGGGGTCT
>CM052711.1:36559950-36615422 GCA_028551405.1 Uromys caudimaculatus
GTGGTTTTAGCTCCTTTGTCGAAGATCAAGTGACCATAGGTATGTGGGTTCATTTCTGGGTCCTCAATTCTATTCCATTGATCTACCTGCCTGTCACTGTACCAATACCATGCAGTTTTTATCACTACTGCTCTGTAGTACAGCTTGAAATCGGGGATGCTGATTCCCCCAGAGGTTCTTTTGTTGTTAAGGATAGCTTTTGCTATCCTGGGTTTTTTGTTGTTCCAAATGAATTTGAGAATTGCTCTTTCTAAGTCTATGAAGAATTGAGTTGGAATTTTGATGGGGATTGCGTTGAATTTGTAGAGAATTTGTAGACACTCTTAAATAGAATTGATAGCTGAGAATATTCACATTCACTCTGTGAATGGAGATGACTTTATTTTATTTTTTCAGCAACAGTTTATAGTTGTTTTATCTCCTGAAAAGTTGTCTTTGTTTTTAAAACTTATCCTATCTGTTTAGTTCTCCTGTTGTTATCGCTGACAATGGTACAATTGCTGCATATTACAGTGTAACCTTCTATCCCCAGTGTAGAAATAAACCAATAATGCATATATAGATTTCTGAAAGCACTTTGTAACATGTACAACCAACTATCCTCCACTCAGAATTTTTCATTTAAGAACTCATCTTGGAGATCCTTTGGGATGAAGACCTTAAACATTTGTTTGCAATACTGTATGCACTTCACGATTTATTTAGCTGACCTCTCCTTTTTTTAAAAAAGATTTTTTTATGTATGTGAGCACATTGTTGCTGTCTTCAGACACACCAGAAGAGGGCATCAGATCCCATTACAGATGGTTGTGAGCCACCATGTGGTTGCTGGGAATTGAACTCAGGACCTCTGGGAGAGCAGTCAGTGCTCTTAACCGCTGAGCCATCTCTCCAGCCCTAGTTGATCACTCTTGATGGACAGATACTTTAGGAAGAACTTTGTATTATATAACTACTTCAATAAATAAACATATGTTATTTACACACATGAAAACATTAAAAATGTGTATGAAAGAAGTAGAATTATAGGACAAAAGATGATTTGAAACCTTTGCAGTGTTCTTCCAAATTATCTTCCATGAAAGTTGTACAACCTGTCTATCTACCAGCATGGCACCAGATTCCTTAAATCCTTGCCAATATACAGTGTCATCAAAATTTTGGTTGTTGGCTATCTAAGCCTAGCTTATCTTGTTGTTAGACTGAATATCCATTCAGATATTAAGAATCACTTCTTTTTCTCAGTACTGATTGCTCATATCCTTTGCGCATTTTCTTATGAATTTGAATAGGTCTTTGAGTTAACAAAATTAGTCCTTTATTGCACAAGTGTAGAAATGTTTTTCCAATTTGTAATTTCCCTATTGAAGTTGTTTATGTTTTTGTGACAATTTTAATATTTTTTGCAGTTGAATATGTCAGTCTTTTTTTATTGCCACTTTGGTTGTAGATTGTGCTTACAAAGGCCTTTATAACTGCAAAAATTATGCCTTTTTTCACTTCCATTATTTTCACAACTTTATTTCTTTAGCCTTATATTTATTGATATTTTATTTTGGCATAAGACTTGATAGTCCTATTTTCCTCTTTTCCCTATATGTCTCCTAAGTTGTCCTGATATTGAACAATTCATGCTTTTCTCCGTGGTCTAAAATTTAGTATTTCTCACAGCAATATAAATCTATTTCAGTAATTTTTATTCCATTCTATTTATTTATTGTTCACTGTGGCTATTTTTGAATAGTTCAGTTGTGGTGGAACTTAGGCTCATGTGCTGGCTCATGTCAACTTGACACACACTAGAGTCATTTTGGAAGAGGGAGCCTCATTTGAGATGATGTCCCCACCAGAGATTGCCCTATGGCCAGGTCTACAGTGCATTTTCTTGATGATTAACGTGGGAAGGTCTAGCCCATTGCGAGTGGGGCTACCCCTTGCCTGGCGGTCCTGACTTCTATAAGAAAGCAGGCTGAACAAGTGTTGGGGAGCAAGCCAGTAAGCAGCACTCTTCCATGGCCTCTGCTTTAGTTCCTCTAGGTTCTACCTTGAGTGTCTGCCCTGACTTCCCTGGATGATATAGTACAAGCTGCAAGGTAAGACCAATTTTCTCCCGACGTTGCATTTGGTCATGATGTTTTATCACAACAATAGAGACCCTAACAAAAACAGCATTCTTTTTCAGATATTCTTGCATATTTATTGTTTCATGAACTTTAGATTAAATATAGTTAGCTTTCCTCCAAATTTATTGATAATATATTCAGTTTGTGATGAGCTTTATGGAAAATTTACATATTTATGATGTTAAAAGTTTTACTCATGAAAACAATGTAATTTTCTATTTGTTCAAATTATCTTGTGTCTTCAGATACTTTTTTAGACTCAGCATTTCTTCATATATGGTGCAATTTCATTAAAAAAATTCTTGGTTTTGTTTGTTTGTTTGTTTGTCCTGTTTTTGCCTGTTGTGAAGACCATGCTCCTCATACTGGAGATCTTACTGGGCTCCTGGAAATTTCATTACCCTTGGCTTCACATCTTCTTGGCCTAGGTTGCTGCAAGTGCCCTTAAAGAAGCCCCTCCCCCTTACACTGCCATTTATTTCTGACTTGATGGTTTGCTGTCTGCTCTCACTTTCTGAGTGATGATCTGTTCAAGGTCCTTTCTTATCGCCTTCCATTTGTCTAGAAAGGTCTTTCATATATGCAGTTTCATCTGACCTTTACGATAACTATGAGATGTTGACAGAGATCATCTGTTCATGCCCATGGAATAGTCGACACATGGGAAGATCAAGATGCCTGCCTGAGCTCGCATAGGTGAGGAAAGACTGGAAGAACAGAGACTCCTCATCTTCCAGCCAGGCTCTTCTTCAGCTCTGGTACCTGCTTTCCCATCACACCTCCAGGCAGGAAGCTTTTCCTGCCTCACTTCTCCCTCTCCTCCCCCCTCTCTTCTTCTCACTCCTCTCTTTCTCCTTTCTTCCCTCCTTCCCCATCTTCCTTCTGGTCTCCTTTCCCTTTCCCCTCCCCCGCCCCTTTCTTCCTTGTTTTTTGAGTCAAGAGTTTACTATGTAGCTCAGGCAGGTCTCAAGCCAGCTTCAGTCCAATTACCTCAGCCTTTCAGGTCCTGGAATTATCATACACTGAACTCTTCTGTCTCACTTTGGGTGTTTACCATGTTCCACTCTTCCTGTCTTTCTGTATTCTTGTATTCAAGTCTTGCTGTCTTGCTGTCTTTCTGTAGTCCTGTCTTGCTATATTCCTATATTCAACTCTTTCTGTATTCCTGCATTCTAGTATTACAGTCTTGCTATGTTTCTGTATTCAAGTCTTGCTATCTTCCAGTCTTTCGGTACTCCTGTCTTCCAGTCTTCTGATGATATTCCAGTCTTCCTGTCTTCCAGTCTTCCAGTCTTCCTGTCTTCCTGTCTTCCTGTCTTCCTGTCTTCCTGTCTTCCTGTCTTCCAGTTTTCCAGTCTTCCAGTTTTCCAGTTTTCCAGTCTTCCAGTCTTCCAGTTTTCCAGTCTTCCTGTCTTCCTGTCTTCCTGTCTTCCTGTCTTCCTGTCTTCCAGTCTTCCAGTCTTCCTGTCTTCCTGTCTTCCTGTCTTCCAGTCTTCCAGTCTTCCAGTCTTCCTGTCTTCCAGTCTTCCAGTCTTCCTGTCTTCCTGTCTTCCTGTCTTCCTGTCTTCCTGTCTTCCTGTCTTCCTGTCTTCCTGTCTTCCTGTCTTCCAGTCTTCCAGTCTTCCAGTCTTCCTGTCTTCCTGTCTTCCTGTCTTCCTGTCTTCCTGTCTTCCTGTCTTCCTGTCTTTCAGTCTTCCTGTCTTCCTACAGCCTCAAACTTGCTGCTCTGGGTCTGTGCATAGCTGAGCTTCAAACTTTGCAGCATATACACAGGCCGACTAAGAGGCATGGAGGTCTGTGCTGCCTCCGCTGCTCTCTGGATGTTTACTGAAGCAGCCCTTTCTGAAGTTTGTCATTCCCAGAGGTTGGTGGTGACAAGTTGACAACCCAAATTGTTTCATACTGTTGCCTTGATTTCTCAGAGAAAATGGTGAGCTCCCCTTCTCTGCTTGTCTAGACAGGGATTGAAAGCAGCCTCACTGTTCTCTTCAGCAGGGACTGACTTGTGCTTCCGAGACTTTCAGTGCTCCCCATACCACAGGGGATCCTTCCTAGTGCTCCAGTTTTTGTGAGGGGTACACATCAGCCCACTTTACCAGAGCAGAGTCTGAAATGAGTGAAAAATAAACCCCTCAGCTCTGAGCCCAGGGCTCAATCACCCATAGCCTTCTCCCTTCCATCTATTTGTGTATATGCTATTTTTATTTTCTTTTTTTTTTCTTTCTTTTTTTTTTTTTTGAGACAGGGTTTCTCTGTGTAGCCCTGGCTGTCCTGGAACTCAGAAATCTGCCTGCCTCTGCCTCCCAAGTGCTGGGATTAAAGGCGTGCGCCACCACTGCCCGGCTGCTATTTTTATTAACATGATAATTGTATATCGTTTAGTGGCAGAATGTGGAATTTCCACACACAAACACACCATGTGCTGATTAAATTAATTAGAATTTGTTTCTCTTTATCAATTCTTTATGTTGGAGCCTTCTAGCTCTTCTCTCAAGGCTCATTTAGCTATCTTGTTTCTAGAATACAGTGAAAGAAAATGAAGTCAGTATATCAAAGAAATATTACATGTCATTTTCTTGTGACACTATTCACTATATCCAAGATGTGGAATCAACCTACATGTCACTGACATGAATAAAGAAAATGTGATGTGGTTGCACCAAACGGGACATTATTCACCCATTAGAGAGAAAAATGCTGCCAGTTGCAGCCAAATTGATGGAACCAGAGGATACTGAGCTAATTGAAATAAGCGAGAGAGAGAAAGGTAAATATTACATGCCCTCTCATATGTGGAAATTAAAAGAAAGTTGATCTGAATGTATACTAATGATTATTACACACAGGAGGGTACTGGGCTAAGTAAAATAAGCTCGGCAGAGAAAGATAACGATCTCATGCTCTCTCTTATGTGACAATGAAAAGAAAGCTCTTCTGAATGTAGAATAGTGATTATTACAGATTTCAAATGGCAGTGGAGAGGGCAAATTAGAGCAGCATTGGATGTTGGGTTCTGTTCTGCTTTGTATGTGAGCTGTTTCCCATGGGCTCACATGTTTGAATACCTACTTGCCAGCCAGAGAGACTGTTTCTGGGAAGCTGTAAGACCCTTGGGAGTGAGGTTTAGCTGGGAGGAAATAGGTCAGTTGGGGGTGGTGGTGATGTCAGGCTTGTAGGTTTAAAATCTGGCCCCACTTCCCGTCATGCCTCTGCTTCTAGGTCAGCTGCTTGCTCACACCACTAGCCTTCCCCATTGTGGTAGACTATATCCATTTGAATCGTAAATTAGAATAAATCCTCAGTCCTTTAAGTTGCTTCCTGTCATATATTTGCCTGCAGTGAAAGGAAAGTAACGAATACAGGTTCTGGAACACAGAAGAGGAATGCGGTGTGGCCAGCACAGTAGATACCTTTCTCGTTTGTTTGTTTTCTGTATCGTCATTAAAATTATTCACTACTCTACTCACTTGACTTCTTCTAGAGTAGTTACCTGGTGTCCTGGCTGGTTGTTATGTCAACTTGACACAAGTTAGAGTCATCTGAGAGAGGGAACTTAAATTGAGAAAATATATTCATAAGACCCAGTCGTAGGAAGGCCTATAGAGCCTTTCTTAATTAGTAATTGATGTGAGAGTGCCCAACCTAGTATGGTTGGTGCAACCCCTGGGTCCTGGGTGCGATACGGAAGCAGTCTGTAAGGAAGCAAGCCAGTAAGCTGCACCCCTCAGCCCCTGTATCAGCTCCTGTCTCCAGGTTCCTGCCCTGTTTGAGTTCCTGCCATGACTACCTTTGATGATGATCTGGGATGTGGAAATATAAGAGAAATATGCCCCACGCCCAGTTGCTTTTGATCATGCTGGTTCCTCTCAGCAATTGAAATCCTAGTGGAGACACCTGGCTGGCCATCTTTCTTAGCCAAAGGCTTCATTCATTCATTCATTCATTAAAATTTTGTTGAGTAGTCTGTGTCAGATATGGCTCCAGGTGCTGAGGATACAAAGGTAAACAGGATTTCAAAGTCCTCACGCTGGGGCTGGAGAGACTATTCAGCAGTAAGAGTGTGCTCCTCTTCCTCAGGAACCAGATCTGATTCCCAGAACACACATCTGGTGGCTCACAATTGCCTGTAATTCCGGCTCCAGGAGATCTGAATCCCTGTTTTTGGCCTCATCAGGGACATCACTCACACACACAGACCCAGACTCATATACATAATTAAAAATAATAAAATAAACCAATGTCTTCAACCTTATGGAGGTAGGAGGAAAGATGAACAGTAAGTAACTCTGTAAGAAAACAAGATGGTTTCCCATAGTGAAGGTTGCCATGAAAATAAGAAAACAATGACATATGAAAGAGGGAGATTTGGGAGTGTCCCTTCCAGACTGAGTGATCGAGAAAGTTGTCTGGTGATGTGCTAAGTGATCTAAGAGTTGAAATGGCAAGAAGGAAGTGACCACCAAGATCTGAGGAAAGAGTTTGAGGTAGAGGGATGATCAAGTGCAAAGGTCCTGAGGTAGATGTAATGCACACTTGGTATTGTTACTTTCACCAAGCTCCTGTCTTAGGTCAGTGAACTGGGGGCCAATGGGAGGCTTCATTAATAGGGAGAACATAGGGAGTTTGTTGCTATTCTCTGAGGTCTTAGACAGTCATCGAGGAACAGAGATGTTCTCAGAGCAGTGTCAGGAGACAAAGGGAAGAACAGAGCTGAGTGTTCCATTATCTTTCCAGACAAAATGGGGCAGTACTGGCCTTAGGTGGACCAAGAGTCTGGGTTGTAGAAAATGCCTTTTGTCCTAGGGCAGCATTTGGCAGTTTTGCTATATCTGTGATCCCTACCACCCCACTTCTAGTTGACACGGATATCAGGAGTCATGGAGTGGGAAGGAACCCCTCAAAGTATAGTAGAGTACTTTAGTTGGCTGACCATGGTAAAGACAGTCTAAGAAGAACTGAAAGTGATTTCTTTCTTTTTTAAAAATGAGTTTTTTAAAAAAGATTTATTTATTTTATGTTTATGAGTACACTGTTGCTCTTTTCAGATACATCAGAAGAGGACATCAGATCCCATTACAGATGGTTGTGAGCCACCATGTAGTTGCTGGGAATTGAATTCAGGACCTTTGGAAGAGCAGCCAGTGCTCTTAACCACTGAGTCATCTCTCCAGCCCTGGTAGTAATTTCTTAACAGACTTACTGTGAGGGGCTCAGTGACCTCTGTGGTTGGGTCAGGTCAGCTGCGGGATGGAACCATATTTCATTCCATTCTGTCACTCTGCCATGTTCCTTTCCTACTCACCATAGGTGGCCACCATACAATAAACTGAATTCTGTGCCTGTCAGAAAAGGATGAGCCGAGCCAGATGCTGGGGTTAAAGACAGTGTGTAGGGTTGGCAGAACTCCTGGAGTCTCGGCCCTCTGCCTGCTGCTCACTTCAACCGAGAGGCTGGAAAGGGAGATCTCAACTCCTCCCCTGTGCCAGTGTCCTTTAGCCACCTGAGCCATCAGTCCTGCTTTGCTAGAAAGATAAACCAGAAAGATGGTGCAAGGTGGGGTGAGCTGCCTTGTTGTGCTTACTGGTGGCCATTGTCTTGGAGTGTTGGTGACTTATTTCCTTCTAAAGCAGTGCTTCTCAAGCAAATCTTTGTGTGTGGGGGCAAACGACCCTTTTTACAGGGGTCACATATCAGATATCCTTCATATCAGACATTTACATTATGATTCATAACAGTAGCAAATTTACAGTTACGAAGTGTCAATGATAGTAATTGTATGGTTGGGGGTCACCATAACATGAGGAGCTGTATTAAAGGGTCACAGCACTAGGAAGGTTGAGAAGCACTGTTGTAAAGTCTTTTATAAGGCCTCTAAAATACTGGGTGGGGTTAGACTCTACTTTGAAGGTGATGTCAGTCATTTTAGTAGGAGACCTGGGCTGATGCTGGGGCTCACACAGGGAATGGCTTCCTTCTTATTCATGTAGCCACATACAGAGTTGCTGGGCTAGGGGTTGTATCCGTGGAGGAGATGAGCCACTGAGAAAGAAGTGGCCTAAGCTAACTCACCAGGATCTGCTGATATGG
This sequence comes from Uromys caudimaculatus, assembly GCA_028551405.1. Lineage (NCBI taxonomy): Eukaryota > Metazoa > Chordata > Mammalia > Rodentia > Muridae > Uromys > Uromys caudimaculatus. Next base: position 36,568,161 of record CM052711.1, read on the forward strand.
GAACCTTCCTATGGCATGTGGCTGTTGTGACTATAAGGGCCATTTTCCAAATGTCAGCTTATTGGTTGGGTGGAGACACAAACATGTTGGCCAGGACAGTTGCTAGACAGAGAATGGGGTTCAATAAAGACGTTCATTTTACAGATGAACAAATGGATGCTCAGAAAGGTGGGGTGACTTGCTCCTGTTTCTCTGCTTTAGGGGTGAGTCGAGGCTGAGCCTAGATTCATCTTAAAGCCCCAGGCCCTCTGAAAAGCAGATTTACCAGACTATAGCATGCTGTTGAGTGGGGCTTCAGGCACAAAGAACAAGCAAGCTATGTCTTCCCCTACTTGTACAAGGCTAGTCTCCTCTACTTTTCTCACACACAACCAGGTATTGCTGAGGAAGAGGCCACTGGACATTTCAGATAGGCCCTTGAACCCCAAAAAGCCAAGATGAAACCTTGCTCAAGACATGCTAGCTTTTGTAGGGTGTGTGCTGGGTATCTCTGCATAGCTGAAGGTGCGGTAGAGGTGGAAATGCTGGGGTCACAGGTTCCTGAACTTTGATGTCAGCCCTTCAGATACCTGCACTTGCTTTTCTCTGTCTGTACTTCACTTCCTCAAGCCAGCTCCACAGATCCTCTTGCATCTTTCTTTAAGAGTTGTTTTCTCAGGAACATCTTCCTTGGTCATCTTGTTCAAGGTTTTAGCCCACCATAATACTCTGCTTTCACTCTTGCAAGTCCTTGTATTTGGATCTTTCTTCCACCATTTTGGAGAACCGTGTTCCACTTCCTGCCATTCGTCAGAAGGAGGCATCTTCCAGCCCTGTCCCATAGATGATTTATTTTAGTCCTGAACTCTCTTGGGACTGTTCTAATGTTCTGTAACGCATGGCTGTTCACGGATCTGGAAAGTCCCAAGTGTCCTCCCAACCAGAAGAGGTTCAGACTGAAACGGAAGAATGGAGCGATGACTGCCTGTCATCAGAGTTGTCTCTTCTGTCCTTTCATCCTCAGATTCAGCCTGACACTTCTGCTTAAGAAGCAATGTGCAGTTCGTATCTGCATGATAATGCAGACAGAATTTCTACTCAAGAGGATCCCACTCAGGGGACTCCAGAGCCCCTCTGCCCACCTCTAACCTAAAGTTAGAGACCCACAGGTTCAAGGACAGATTGTTCTGTGAGAGCTTCCTAACTGCCTTCTCCTGCAGTGACTTGGTCCTTGATGTACATTGCTAGTCTTAGTCATCAGTGGGGCTCCTGGTATCTAAACTTAAAGATTCTTTCAGGTCTCTTGGGTAACAGAGCTGGTGCCATCAAGCAGGCCCCAGCATGCTGGATAGGGCAGCTTTTTTGAGTATTGTGCTGTCTGTCATGTTGAATTTGGTAAATATTTTCCTTTCCTAGTAATGAATGACTTAGCTGAAGGCACAAAAGGCACTTTGCATGGGTGTTAATTATTGAGGCTGCACAAGGAGCTCATTGCAGGATGCCTGGCCAGAGGCAGCTGCTTGCCTTATAGACAGGAGCACCAAAAGAACCTTCAGAGGATGCTGTCCAGGACCAGTTGAGCCACATGATCCAAACTCCACTGCTCTTACTTATCAATGTCCCTGTGATCTGAACTCCACTACTCTTACCTATTGATGTCCGTGTGATCTGAAACCACACATAATGTTCTTTTCTTGTTTCTTTCTTTTAAATTTAATTTTATAATTGTGTGTATGTGTATGCATGCATGCAAACACATGTACTCACTGGATGTGTGCACATGTGTGTGTGGTGGTCTCTTAGTCAGGGTTTCTATTCCTGCACAGATATCATGACCAAGAAGCAAGTTGGGGAGGAAAGAGTTTATTCAGCTTACATTTCCACATTGCTGTTCATCACCAAAGGAAGTCAGGACTGGAACTCAAGCAGGTCAGGAAGCAGGAGCTGATGCAGAGGCCATGGAGGGATGTTTCTTACTGACTTGATTCTCCTGGCTTGCTCAGCTTGCTCTCATATAGAACCCAAGACTACCAGCCCAGGGATGGTACCACCCACAAGGGGCCCTCCCCCTTGATCACTAATTGAGAAAATGCCTTACAGTTGGATCTCATAGAGGCATTTTCTCAACTGAAGCTCCTTTCTCTTTGATAACTCCAGCTTGTGTCAAGTTGACACACAAAACTAGCCAGTACAGGTAGCAAGAGGTTAGTGTTGGGTGCCTTCCTCTGTTGCTTTCCACCTTCTCTGTGGAGACTGTGTCTTTTACTGAACCCAGAGTTCACCAATAGACTAGATTGGCTGGCCAGAAAATGCTGAAGATCTGCTTGTTTCCCCTTCCCTTCCCCCCAGGCTTGCAAACATGTGCTACCACGTCTGGATTTTTAAAGTAGGTGTTGAGAATCTGAACTCAGGTCCTCCTTCTTGTGCGGGCACTTTAGTGGTGACCTAGACATTCTCTCTCTCTGTACCTCATCTTCCTGACACAAAGATGTCTTTTCAGATCCCAAATTTCCAAGAGAGACATTTCAACTGAAGATCCTTAGCCGCTGAGCGTGCCTTTGAGTGTGGCTTCAAGAGACCGGGAGGGAGGGGCTCCTCTATGAGCAGAACCCTGGCTGGGGGTCCATCTTCAGGGCACAGATTTTTATTGTGGCAAAATTTAGTGGTACTCACAGGAGCCCGTTGCTCTCAGGCAAACCAGAGCCTGAACGAATACTTTAATTATCCTGGCAGCTTCCCCTGAGGCCCCATTCTTCATTTCAATTTTTGGAAACTTGTGGATGTGATTTTCTTCTTCCCTTGACCAGCCATCAGTCAGTCTGAGAGCATTCCTCTGGAAGTCCCACGAGGAATATAAATGATGTCTGTTGATGCAGGGGGCCTCCCTCATCCAGAGAGGGGGTGGTTCTGGTTGTTTCTTATGAATAGGGAATCCTGAGACAAAGAGGAGGGATAGAGGAGATCCCTGCTCTTCAGGGCCTTATGACCATTCCCCTTTTTGCTTCCTCTTCTGTCTTCCCTACCTTTGCAACATGGAGTGAAGTGGTCTGGGCATGTGTGGCTCCTTGTCTCCAGTGGAACCTCACAAGGACTCATGGGTATTAGCTGTGTTAAAAAGGGAACGTCTTGAAACCGAATGGTTCCTTGGTGATCTAATTTGCTCATGTGTTTGCATTACCAGAGCTGGGTGTGAGAAATACTTTTTTTCCATTGGTATTTCCAAATATCTGACAAGAAGAAACTTAAGGGAGGAGAGGTTGACTATAGCCATTTTTTGAGGGATATGGTCCAACATGGCAGGAAAAGTGTGGTCGTGGTGGTGGGGGTTGAAGGCCCAGTGGTGGGGAGGTTCAGGCAGCAGGTTTATGTGCAGCTACTTCTGTCTCTGCAGGAAGAGGGTGGGAACCTGACCAGCCTGTAAACTTCAAGGCCTCCATCATGGTGATCACCTTCCTCCGGGAAGACCTTCATAAACTCTCCATAATCTCCGGCAGCAGCACCAGCACCAGCAGCTGAGACTGTAAAAGTCTGGGGCTTTTCTTCCCCACCTTTGCTCTGGAATAATGACACGGAGACCTGATTTATTTATTAAAAACCGTTTTGCACTATAGCTGGGCAGGGTTCTCATCCTGACCATGCTATCAATTACCCAGCCATGTGCCCCATTACCTGCCATCTTTGTCTCTCTCTGGCTACCCCCCATCGGTCTTATGGTGACTCTCTCTCTGGCAACCACCCCTCTCTTGGTTAGAGAATCTCTTACTGGGATTGGAAGTCCAGCCTCTTCTTCTCTTGTTCAGTTATTGGCTGATCAGCTCTTATTAACCAATCAGAGGTAATGGGAAATAATTTTAATACAACATTGAGACAGGAGATGCTTGACAACGCTAACCTCCAGACTACAACCAGATCTCTGGGCCCAGTAATCAGCATCTGAATACACAGTGCACACAACCATCCCCCAACAGGGATCAAGTGTTCAAATACAAGAAACATTTCAAATCCAAACTACCACGCCCATCATGTCAGAGTAACTGCGAAACAGCCTCACAGTAGAGCCATTTCCATGCAGACTGTCTCGGTAGTACCAGGATCTGTGAGTAGAATATAGATGTGTCCAGAAATTCTCACCCCATTTCCCTTCCTTTCCTCATCTACAATCTGTACAATTAATTTACTGGACTTATTGATCAATTGAAGGATTTATGAAGTTGTCCACCATTTACTAGGCCTGTGCTATAGGTTGAGTATGCAGGATGAACAAGACATACTTAGTCCCGGCCTTCCCTAGATACAGTCATGAAAGGAGAGGTAAGAGGTGGTATGCGTGGGCCAGGAGTGAGCCTGGGAATCCACACTTGGAGCAGGCAGCGCTTCATGGTTGACTAGAGCTCTAGAGAGCACTGGGTACATGTGCCAGGTCACAATCCCATACTTCAGCTGTGCTTTCTTATTTTTCATACTGTAATTCTGTCATTCTCAGAGGGTTTGACCAGCCAGAAGGATGGATGAGGAGTTCAGGGTGGCAGGGGCTCTGGACCTTTTGGTCACACAAACTCTTTCTGTTTTTAGTAAATAACCTTCTTACAAAGAGTTGAGGACAAGATTCTGATGTCTAAGCAAATAGGGCTAAGCATGGGTTGGGGAGGGTAGGGACTTCCACTGGCATTAACAACATTCTTTTCTGAGTCCATTCATTAGTAGATTAAAAATTATGAGGTTAAATAATTATGAGAGACAAGATCAAATAGAGACGAAGACTATATTTCCTAGCTCTGTCAAAGAAATCTTAAGGTCTCCTACCTAGGCAGTCTTTCTAGAAATATTGAATTCCTCATTATTATTTCTGAAGTTAAACAAGAATAAATTTGAATAATTAATGCATTGGGTTCTCCCTTCACCGCCCCCTCTACCACTTGTTAGCATCCATATTATCTTAAGGTGCTAAGAGGAAAGAAATATCAGAGAAGTGCAGTACAGTTTGTAGATGGCAGCTAAATTGCTCTCTTGGCTTGTGGGTGGAGGTGGTGGTTTTGATTGAAGGGCCCTTGACGGCCTATAAGCTCCTGGGAGACTATGCCACTGTTTCTTTGATCTGTCTCAAAACAGGACTCTGACAAACCCAATCAGAAAGCTCCTTTCTGAATGGGTGGGGGGAGCAGGTCTCAATGCAGACTGAAGGAGAACAAATGGGTTCCTACCTGGCAAGACTAATGTGGTCTGCTCAGACCAGAGGAAGCAAAAAAAGGAATTGGATTCATGTGTAATGCCTATCTCTGGGGCTTCAGGACTGGCATTGCTGTACTGGATTTTGAACAATAATTGCTTTCTAAAAATTTTTTTTGGCCACTGTTTGCTGTACATGGTAAAGATCATTATCAGCTACACATATAGGGATTAATAAGTCAATCAATTACTTGGCTTTGGAAGAGGCACTGGATTCCTCCATCAACCTGAAGGGTCTATTGGGTACCCTCTCCCTGGGGGCCTGTAAGTGGGGAGATAGATCTTCATTCATTCATATATCTCACAATGGTAGCTCCCCAGGACTGGCCCTCAGGTGGCCTTGTCTACTGGGGTAGACAGTTCTTAGTTAGGGTTTTACCACTGTGAACAGACACTATGACCAAGGCAACTCTTATAAAGGACAACATTTAGTTGGGGCTGGCTTACAGGTTCAGAGTTTCAGCCATTATCATCAAGATAGGAGCCTGGTAGCATCTAGGCAGGCTCAGTGCAGGCAAGACTGAGAGTTCTACATCTTCATCTGAAGGCTGCTAGTGGAAGACTGACTCCCAGGCAGCTAGGGTGAGGGTCTTAAAGCTCACACCCACAGTGAAACACCTACTCCAACAAGGCCACACCTCCAAATAGTGCCACTCCCTGGGCCAAGCATATTCAAACCATCACAGACAGTGAATAGGCAGGCACAGTAGAGTGGAAATACAGGCTGCTACAATGTAGTACAGGGTGATCTGAGAGCATAACACCTAGCTCTGAGTTTCTAGATGAAGTTTTGTCTATTCCGAAGTCTGAAGGATGATGTGAGATTATCCAAATAAAGGGTGAGCAGACCATTCTAGATAGTGGAAACAATATACAGGTGTGTCCTTGAAGGGGGTAGTATTGTGTGTTTGGGGACCTACATGTGGTTCAGTGTGAATGTAGGGATGGGTAAGGAATAGAGTGGGAAGAGAGAGGGGAAAACCAAGCAGACACCCTGTGGATGGGGCATTAGGACTGAAATGAGTCCTGAAAAAGGAGTGGTAGAAAAAATTGCTTATTTAGTTAGTCGACTGGCCAGGTACTCACAGATGACCAGCCAGATTCAAACAGTGGACTCCACCTCTCCATAGAATGAGAGTCAACAAATGTGGACACCAGTGAAGAGGAAGAGGAGAGGTGATGGGAATTTGTAAAAAGAAAGGTCATCCTCATTCACATGTAAGGAATTTGAAGCGATCCTACAACCCATTAGAACAAATGCTTAAGGGTGTGACCCGTATTATCACACTGGGTTGTGTAGGAGGAAAAATTTCCAATATCTGTTTGGAAGGTTGTCACTTCTCTGAGTTCCTCAACGCCCAGGAACTTTGCTGGCTACCTGCTACGTCCCTAGGAGACACAAATTGGGATCTGACTTTATTTATGTTTTAATATATATCTCCATATCAAGCTGGAAGCTGAGGAAACACAGAGGATATCCCTGTCCTCATTTATAAAGTCAGAGTCCATTGTCATTAGGCTTATTGACATTTGTTGGGTGACTGAAACGAATGTGTATTGTATATGTACCAAGTGAGGCATAATCTAGTCTTAGAGAAATGGCATAAATAAGAAAGGCACCATGCAGTCGTTAGATGTTGACATATTAGAAGGAGAAAGTCAGGGGCAGATGGGGGATTGGCAGGGAGGAGCTGGTCTCTTCAACTGAGTGCTCAGAGTGGGTTGTGCTGGGGTGACCAGAGCGAGGAAGCAACCGGTAGTGCGCGCACACACACGCGCACATACACACACACACACACACACACACACACACACACACACACACACACACACACGGCTAGGAGAGCACAATCATCCACTCCTTTTCTGCTTCCTGGAAGTAGACACAATGTGTCCAGGTGCCTTGTGTTCCTGCCATCACAGCCAAGGGTCCCTCTTGGCCCCACCCTTCCCCATTAGGATAGACTTCACCCTCAAACTGTGAGCCAAAATAAACTCTTGATAACTCGTATTAAGTTGCCCTTTCCAGGTGTTTTGCCACAGCATTGAGAAAGATGACCAAGGGTCAGGATTCCAGCCACAGCTGCTGGGGCTTTTGATCTGTCCAGTAGGATGAAGAGCATGAGGAAGGCCAATGTGCAGACAGAACTGCCACTGGCTGATGCATAAGCAGCAGAGATGGGCTGCCATGGGAAAGACAGAGCGGAAGTGACAGATATCACAGAACCAATAGAATGGTCCCCAAGGGAGAGTCCAACATAGTGATTTGGCTGGATGAGGTCTTGAGCTGCTTGCTTGCTTTAAATCCCAGCCTTGCCTGGTACTAAGCCCTAGGTGAACCTAAGTGAGTTCATCTTCGAAAGCTTCAGTTGCCACACTAGAAAACTGTGACAAAATAAAGGGACCTACTCTATAGGGCTTCAGTAACAGTTCCTTGAATAGTGTGCACATGTTTAGGTCAGGGCTTCCCACCAATCCAGTGTTCCTTTGCATCTTAAAAAAAAGATTTACTTTTAAATGATGAGTATCGGTATGTGTCTGGCCATGGGTGTGTGCACATGTGTGTGGGTGCCCACGGAGGCCAGAAGAAGGTGTTGAATCCCATGGAGCTGGAATTATAGGCAGTTGTGAGCCTTCTGATATAGGGGCTGAGAACCAAACTTAGGTCCTCTGCAAGAGCTGTCTGTACTCTTTAACCTCAGAGGCATCTCTCTAGGCCCCAGTGTTCACAGTGCTTGCTCACAGACCAATAACTGTGGTTGTGGAGCCATCAGAGGCAGAGGTCAGTTGCCTCTGAGCCTGGGAGGCAGAGCAGCAGGGGATTAAACCAATTTTACCTAACAATTAATTACCATCCAGCCTTTCATATAACGTGTGCCAAGTTGTCTTAAATGTTCCCTTTACCCCTTTCTTTTTGACAAAACATTTCTTTTACATTCTTACTGATTCCTATGGAGGAACCCTGCCCGGGGTTCACAACCTAAAACATGCTGTTTGCTTCTTTCTGTTATTATCACACTCAAAAATGTTGAGATGCATAGAATTATTTTTGTCATTGTTTTGTAAAGCTAAGGTCATCAAGCCAGGAATAGTGGCACACATCCATAGCCCCAGCTACATGGGAAGCTGAGGAAGGCTTGAGACCATGATTTTAGACCAGCCTAGGCAATATAGCATGTTTCTATCTCAACAAACAAAGCTTTTGAAACAGTGACATCACCATATAGGTTTGTTTTTGCATCTCACTTTTCTTCTTTAATAATACCTCCTACATCACACTTCACGGGAACACAGCTATCGAACATAGTGAGGTACCTGTACGGGTAGGCAGTCCTTGGCCACCTGCAGTGGGCTCTTATTATATAATCCATACAGTAGCGAGAGCTTATGGTCACTTCTCCTGAGAAGTCTGAGCTGACGGCTGCTGAGGCCAAGGCCATTGCTTCTCCCAGACAATCTTCTGGCTTGTGAGCTTCACAAAAGCAAGTCTAGGTAAGTCTTGCTTGTGTTTGTGTTTCCAGGGCCACCAGGGCGCCTGGTGCTTAGTGGTATCAGGCTGCCTGAAAAATCCTTGAATGGTCTTGGCTCGACTGTTAACATGCTCAAATGTATCAGGGAGGCCATGGGTGACTTGGGAATACTGGGAGCAGAGCTAATTTTCTCTAAACTTTTAGGAAGCATGAGGATTCAGGAGAAGAATAGCAATACTTCCTTCAAATCCTTTATTCTGTCGTCGCTGCTTTTAGTTGTGTGTTTGTAAGTTGACTGTGAGATCAATAAAGTAGCTCCCATGTCGTCCATTTGGCTAACTATACTAGCCCTCCTCTGGTTTAACGTTTGGTTATAACATTTGGGGCAGCATGGGAGAATCTTGGTTTACTTTAGTCCCTTATCAGCTTGCTGTCAGCCTAGAGCCCTGCTGTCCCTGGAAGACATGCTTCTGTTAGCTCTGCTCAGCTTGCCGCCTGCCCGGCTTTTGGGGACTACAGATGCAGGTCCCTGAGCTTGTTGAACATCTGAGCAATAGCCAGCTCAGGGTAGGAGTGGAGTGGAGGTTCCAGGCCCTCCTGTTGTGTGTGTGCTCCTACCACGGTAGCTCCTGCTACATCTTGGGAGTTTCCTCAACCTGGGATTGCAGTGGGGGAGGTTAGCTTCTCCACACTGTGTCCCTTCCTCCTTATCCCTCCTAAGCTCTGGTAGGAGTCCTTAAAGCATTGTTTGACTCCAATGGACAAAATAACCTGGTTGCTCAAATTGGTTCTAAATATAATCAGGGCAGCAAAGAGGCTCAGCTAGAGGGTATGGAGAAGTTGTACTCGGGCAAGCGACTGTTTATTTCTGATTATTTTACCAATAATTGGAGCTGCCCTCTCTCGGGCTTCCTGGTCTCATGTTTTCTTAGCTGCACATGTGATTGCTCTATTGAAACTGTCCCCCTACTCCTTCCACCTGCTGTGGCCTCGCCCACCCTCTGCTGGGAGGGAGTCTTTACTGTTGTTCTTGGACTTAACTCCAACAGCTCATCTGTGCAGACTGGTCTGGGGCACGTCTGGAAAGCCTAGCTGTCAGCTTCCTTCCTGCAGGTAAAGCTGGCATTTCTTTTATGGGTGCGAGACCCCCAGGAATGAATATAAGCCCATAGTTGCTAAGTACAGGAGTCCTCAGAGAGGCACTTCCTGGGTCCTACCTTCTTTCCTCCATCTCTTCCTCTCTTCCTCTCTCCTCTCCTTTTCTTAGTTTCTTTTCTTTTGTCAGAGAGACAGGGTTAGATGTAGCCCAGGCAGGCCTACTGTGGAGGTAGGCCCGATCTTGAACTCATCCTCCCAAATGCTGGGATTGTGTGTGTGTGCCACCACATCCAGACTTGGGGCATCTTTTGATGTCCAGATTGTAGTTTATTCCCATCTGTGTATAAATAAATTGAGTCAGGTAAGTAAATCTGGTTCTTTTCAGCCTACTTGATGAGCAGAGCTGGCTCCTCTGTCAGCTCAAGTTCGGCTCCTTGACTGTGATATCCGTTTTACCACTTTTTGTTTCTTGTTTTGAGATGAAGGGTGTTGCTAGGCACCCCTGTGATCCTAGTTACTCAGTTGATGGTGGTAATTCATGGGCAGGATTGCCTGTGTATTACCAGAAGAATGCCTCCTCTTTCCTCTTTAGGAAATCTCAGTTCAACCAAAGGCTAATAAAGGGGCCTGGGTTATGTAGGTGAGCCTCTAATGACTGAGTGACATTTGATATCTAGATCCAGTGATTGCCCAGCTCCCTGGGGGAGACTTGAGTCCATCCCGATAGATGCCATCTCTGGAATTGTTGTCTCTTGGAGTCACGGGAGCGTGTGACAGGAAGGTCGATTCAGTTCCTCTGAGGGATATTTTATTGCTGCCTTGTCGTGGTGAGCAGAACTGGGTGATGGCAGAGACTTTCACATTTGCTGTGGAATGGATGGGAAAGATGTGCTGGCTAAAGGTTCTCTATCATACAGTGAGCTGTCTGGTCATCTGTGGAATGGAAGGGAGGTAGGAGGTGGAGGCAGGAGAGTAGAGAGGACTTGGGGAGGCTTTCAGAACATTGAGCTCTGGCCCCCAGTGCAGAGCAGAGAATGCCACAGCTTGCCACACTGTTAGAAGACCAGGCTGGTAGTGGCCTTTCTCTGGTTTGGGGCAGTCTGGTTCTACCCCCTACTCTGGTTCCTCGGGCAGGTGCTATTTATTTCTGCAGGTTTAGCCAGGTCCTTGGAAGTGTGCGCTGTTAGAGTTTACACATTGTGCTTTGTTTTGCTGGAAATGACAAGAGCGAGCATAAGAATGGTTTCCATTACACCACCGAAAGGGGCATTTTAAAATGTACCTTGTGAACTCTCATCTGCTCTGAGGCCCAGGAGACCTTACAAGGTTTCAGGAAGGATTTACTGCAGATATTAGAGAGATTTCTTACCGGCTGGTGAGCCAATGAGCCAAGGAACACGAACACATCCTTCCACAGAGATTTCTTAGAAAACCTTGCTGTTTTGGAATGTGTTCAGTGTGAATGTTTTATTTCACAGGAGGAATGCTGGTGCGAGGGAGGGGAGCTCGGTCATCACAGACAGAGCTGTGTATTAGATTTGATTTATTCCTGATGAATTATCAATTCATATCAATGTAAAGCAGGCATCTATAAACTGTCCTCCCTCAGAAGTACAGCCAGCTACATAATGTCCTCATAACACTTCCCCATATGTCTTTCCTTCAAATACCAGGCTAATGCATATGGCAAAGATGTTCCTCCCTTGTGACACTTCCTTCCTCTCATCAAAAACTCAGGAAGTTGTGTGGGACCAGCAGGAATTTTAAGTGACACTAGACTGTCTCTTTGACTATACTTTCTGACCATTCCTTGAAGCATCCTGAAGTGCTATTGAGCACTGACTTAGCTGCTGGGGTCCTGAATACATCTCTGCTTCTCCTGACCTCAGCCCCCTAATTGTAGACTAGATGCTTGACCTGGTTAGTTCCCCCAGCAGATATTTGTGGAACACAAACTCTGCACTAAATTGATGAGAAACCATCAAAGTAGACGGGGCCACAGAGCTGGAGTGGTGGCAAAAGCTAGAGAGATATGTTAACAAATAAGAACAACGTAAAGTGCACAGCCCCCGGGACCTAAAGCTGAAGGATGAGCCAACTTCCCCCAGGGCTAGGAAACAGTTCAGCGAAGGAAGCGGCCTTTGCACTTGCTCTCAGGGCAGATGTTTTGTGTGTATGAGGCAAGAAGGCAGAACCATGTAGGTAAAGGTGAGGAGATTTGAACACACCTCATGGGTGTGGGGTGCAGCAAGTGGTCCCATGGAATGGGATGGAGGGGGATGGGAGGAATCCAGAAGCCAACTGCAGGTGGCCTAAGGGGCCACAAGAAGGGGTGTGGACTTTGGCTTCCAGCAGATGCCTTTGCATCTCAATCTTTGACTGCCTGTGTGTATTCTTCCATCTTGGATGTGTAACCTGGCTGATGGGTAGTTTTAACATTTCCCTTTTGGTTCCCTGGTTCCTTGTGTGCTATTTTCTCACAATGAAATTTGTAGTGGGTTCCGGGTCAACTCGCAAATTTAGGTGTGGATGAAATATAATCTTATTTATTTTCTATAATCTAATTCAATTTCTAGAATAGATTCCCATTCTCCTAGAGAAAGAAATGTAATTTTACTGGGTTTGAAACCTCTTCTTAATGAAAGCTAAACTCAGGGAGTACCTGTCATACCTTGGAAGCTGCCACCTGGCTCCACTACTTCCTGGTCTTACAACTTGCTATTGAGTACTTTTGACTTTCCCTCTGTCTTCTGATTCATCTGTCATCTAAAACACAGGGATCATAGTGTTGAAGATGCTTCCCTGATCACATGGTACTCTCATGGGTCTGTTTATATCCTATCTGTGGTCTAGACTTTTATGGAAAAGAGTCTTGTCATTTCCTCATAAAGTTAACATAGGGCTACCTGGTAATTCCACTCCTAGGTATATACAAAGAGAATATCAGTATGTACCCACACAAAGTTGTATAAAGGTACTTGTAACAGTATATTTTTGATAGCATCAAAGTAAAACAATACAATGTCTATTAACTGATGACTAGGTAAATGAGTGTTGTATATCCATATGAGGGAATATTACTCAGCTGTGAAAAGGAATGAGTTAATGGTACAGGAATATGGATCTCGTGATAGATGTGAAAGGAATCAGCCACAGGGGTATGAACTGAATGATTCCATTTTTATGGAACATCAAGAAAAAGCATATCCTTAGAGACAAATTTGGGACCTCAGAGGAGCAGAGAAGGATCAACCTGGGAGTGTCTGCCTGTGCACTGGGGCAGGGTTTCTTGGTGGGGGAAGGGATGAAAATGTTCTGGAATTAGATAGTGATGAGTTGCATTCCCTAAATACAGTGAAGACCGCTGAATTGCATGCTTTAAAAGGATGAGTTTTATGTCTTGTGAATCACATCTCAAGTCTGAAGATTGAAGAATAAAAACTTCGTATCTCTCTGGATATACTGGATATCTTCTCTGAAATCTTGACCTATCCCTAGGGCTCTACCTGGGAAAGGGTGTGGGACACTGGTACGCTCTGATCTCCTATACCTATTGGGGCTTTGTATACTCCAGGTCAGTGAATTAGGCTCAGGGCACCCCGTCTCAGGAACCCACTATATCTCCTGGCTTCACCCTGACTGCTACCCTTCTCAGTCCTTCAGAAACTCTGAGCTGCATCCCGATTGCCTTCCCAGGCTGTGACTCGCACACAGACTCAGCATCACCTCTCCCTGGACTTCGAAAGCTCAGATGCTAATAACTCTTTCTCCTCCAAGTCTGTTGTGCTGTTCTTCCCTGAGGCAATGTGCTACATTGGGAAAGAAATATTGAGGAAGCCTCGGAAACTTCCATTGTGTTTAAAGATGTCTTCCCCACAGCTATCTGCTCTGTGCTTGGTCCCTGTCCTGGAATCATCAGAGAAGGCCCTAGGGTCTCTCCGGCCAGGAGATTTGGCTGTTTGACTCCTTTTCCTATAGACCTCTGGGATGCTCAGCATCATCACAAAAATGCAGCTCTCGACGGAACTGCCTCTGAGCTGAGCCAAAGCGAAAAGGGATATTTTCATTCCCTTAAATCACCCAGGGGGGAGCTGCTTGGTTCTTCTGCTGTCATTTGCAAACACTCTCTCAGTCACCCATGCTTTCCCACAAGGGCCCATCTTGTACTGATCTCTTTGCTGACTCTCGTTACCTACAAGATGAGTGGCTGGAGGAAATTACTAACAAGACTTGGTTTCCATATCTACTGATGATGATACAGTTACGGAGACCATACCATCTCTCTAGTTTACAAACGGATGCTGCTAAAATCAGTAAATGTATACACCACGCAGTGCAGAGCCTGGTGTATAGCAGGAGCTCCATAATGTATATTTATTGACTTCTGGATTGTGATTTTATTTTAAATTAAATTTTATTTTGTTTACTTATTCAGTTTATATCCAGATCACTGCCCCCTCCCGGTCACATCCCCTCTAGCCTTCCTCCCCTTCTCCTCTGAGTGGGTGGGGACCCCTGGGTATCCCCTACCATCCTGGCACTTCAAGTCTCTGTGAGGCTAGGTGCTTCCTCTCCCACCGATGCTAGACAGGGCAGTCCAGTTAGTAGAACATATCCCACATACAGGCAACAGCTTTTGGGATAGCACCCATTCCAGTTGTTAGGGACCCTTATGAAGGCCAAGCTGCACATCTGCTACATATGAGTGGGGAGGCCTAGGTCCAGCCTGTGTATGTCCTTTGGTTGGTGGTTCAGATTCTGAGAGCCCCGAGTCCATATTAGTTGACTCTTTTGGTATTCCTATGGAGTTCCTGTCCCTTTCAGGACTCATATAGACTGTGATCTTGAATGCATCCCTGACCCTTAGAGTTTGTTCATCTATAAATAGTGGCTAATAGTACCTCTTTTATAGGAAGATGTTGAAGTGTCTGAAATTGAGGGATACTAAGTGAGTCTACCTTAGTCTGCCTTTGTTTAGATATTCTTCAGTAGCTCCTGGTTCTTCCTCATCTATGACCACAAGGCCAGGTGCCTTGTCCCCATTCTACCTCACAGCTCTGGGTCTATGCCATCACTGATTCTTTTTCCCAAGGCCAAAGCCTTGTATGTTTCTCCAGCAGGTGCTGAATCAAGAGAACTGATTCATCTGAGGCCTTTTCTTCTGTGGATCACAACAAGACCCCTCTTGACATGGGAGTGGGTCTTGGCCTTAATGGCTGTCCTTAGCTGCCTTGGATTCAGCCCTTATCCAGCCTGAGCATTGTCATTTACTAGGTAGCTGTGTGCTTAGGTTAGGTTCTCAACTTTTTTTAGACCCCAGGTCCCTCATCTGTAGAAGACAGACACTATCTGCTTCATCCATTTCACTAGAGATGGGTGAAGCCAACAGCTTGATGAAATATGCACATGGTCTCTTTAAAAAAATGCTGCGCCATTTAAAGAAGTATTATCATGGGTTTCCTGACTCCCTGACCTTCTGCCAACCTCCAGAGACGAAAACATTTCTTCTGAGACCTTCCATTAGTGAAGATGGTAGGCCGTGAACAAGATTTAGAAACACTCATCAGGGGAGGAAACAGGGGAAGGGAGAGAGTGTGGAAAGGAGATGGGAGAAGCCAGAGACTTGGATTTCGAAGGCTCTGTGACTCCATGTTACTTGAGGGATCCGACCACCGCTACAGTCTAAATCAAGATCTGTGGCTCAGATGGCCACCTTAACTTGGCCTTTTGGAGGCCCTTTGTTCCATGCTGCGCAAGTGGCAAATAGGTCAAGGTGACTTCAGGTTCCATTCAGTAAGTCTCGAGGTCAAGTTTTGTGTATCATCTTGTGTCAGAGGATATAGGGAAATTAAAATACCGTTACTGTGTTTAAGGGGCACGGTTTCCTTATGAAGACAAGAGGGAGATACAGAGGCAAAGTGCCCCCCCAGCCCCCGCACAAGATGCTTCTGTGAGGTATCCATTGCTAGGAGCCCAGAGGAGCAAAACAGTGCCAGCAAGCATGGCGGAGGGAAGAAGTAGGGAATCCACACTTGGAAATGGTATCTTAGGTCACTTCCCTAAAAGTAGATCCTGAAATCAAGGTTGATATACAAGCGGCCTATTGAGGAACTGCTTTCGGGAGAAACAGGTATGAGCTAGGGGTGGGAGCAGGGCAGAGTGAGAAAGACGCCAGGCAAGAATGTAGTGTCTACTGGCATACAGCTGTAGCTAGATACTCCAGGTTAAGTACATGGCGAGGGTGCATTTTGCTTACTTGTCATCAGGAGTATGAGGATAGTCTGATACAGGCAGGCATGCTAGAAACCTTCTTTGACAATGGCTAGCAAAAGTTAGAATGAGGCTAGCAAAAGGAGCTTGTGGGCTGGGGCTGCAGATCTGTGGACAGAGCGCTCATCTAGCATGCAAGAGGCCTTGCTTCCAACCAGCGCGACTTAAACTGGTGTGGTGGTGAATTCTTGTAATTGTAGTAGTCAGGAGACTGGGGTGGGAGGAAGGATATAGACCCTGACTTAAAACAACAACAACAACAACAACAACAACAACAACAACAACAACAACAGAGATCAGAGAAGAGATGGATACCAGAGTAGAGTGGAAGGCAAAGAAACACTTTGAAGGTTGGACAAGAACGCGTAGGCTGGCCCTGTTCTTTTGGTGAGTGGCTGTGTCCTGGAGCCCATGTGCTGGCATAGGGGATAGGATTCTAGGTGGAGTATGTTGAAGAAGCACACAGGAAGGCTCCAGGAGCAGCCATTCCTTGGAGAAGGCACTGATGTGTGTGAATGGACAGTAGCTGCTATAGGATCCACTTGGATCTGAGTCTGTGAACCAGGGCCTCTGTGGGGAAGTCAGGTGCCGTAAGGAGCAGGCAGGAGCCTTTTTCTGATCTCCCGTCTGAGCTCTCCTGCCTGCTGGCAGGGCTGCTAGGATAACGAGTGGTTCCCTGGCCTTTACTCTGCAGAAGCCTTTGAAAATGCTCGTCAACCAAGCCTCCTTACTCCCACCCAGGGCCTGGGAGGTCTCTCTCTTTAGACATGGTTGGGGAGCAGCACTGAGCATGCTCACTGGGGAGGTAGAGCTGGTTAATAGTGCACTTGCGATGTGTGTGAGTGTGGAGGAGATCGAGGTGAGCCCCCGTGGAGGCAGCACTGCCAGCTTAGGGTAGCTACTGGGAACCCAGACGCAGTTGGTAAGTCTGATGAACTGGGGCTGGGCCACTGCAGACTATTGGCATGGCTTGTTCTAACTGAAAAATCAACAGAGACCAGGCTGGGTTGGGTAGTTCAGTGGTTGCCTTGAATGCTGCTCTTCATAGGCTGAAGCCAGGGGTGTGCAGTTCTGAAATTAGGGTGAGGACATCCCAGAGGCAGGCTTAAAGAGTTGTATTTATTCTAGTGAACCTTTTTCCCCTGTGGCTGGGGCCATGATCTATCTGGTCTTCTGACAGTGGAAATGGTCCCTGAATCTGGCTGATAGTCTTTTGAAGCAGATGCTGGTGCTGCTGGTAGCTGTAAGCTCCCTCAGGACAGGATATGGATGAAGGCGCTCTAGTGAGGGATGGTTATGGGAACAGACTTCCCATGGGAACTGCACAGTGCACATGGGTGAACTGGCACTTGCAGCCTTTCTGCTGCAACTGAGACACCTTGCAGGAGATAAGAGACCTGCTTTCTTGTGATCTTGAATGTATCTTTGTTTCTCTGTGCCAAGGTCACAGGCTGGTATGATAAGCAGAAGGCAGGTATTCAACAGGAACCTTGGATTGAGGTCCTCAGAAAATAGGATCACCTTCCCTGGGGACCAGGTTCTCATTTGATTGGCCTCCCTCATTGGTGCTCCCACTTGCTACTCTTCATTTTCATATTAGAAACAAATTCCAAAACACCTGCCCAATATTAAACCTGTTGTACTCCTACTCCCACCATCTCTCTCTAATCTCTATATCTATCTATCTATCTATCTATCTATCTATCTATCTACCTACCTACCAACCTATCTACATATTTATCTATTATTTATGTCATCTACAATATCTATCTATCTATCTATCTATCTATCTATCTATCTATCTATCTATCTATCTATCTAAATGTAGGAGCTTTAGTACCCTGTGGTCTCTGTTTTCAGGCTCTGGCTCAAGGCAAGGCAATGCCCTGTTCTAGTAACTGATTGTTTACACTTGCTTTGTAGTTGTGAGATCTGGCTGTCTCTATTTAGGGCTAGTTACAGGTCAACACACACACACACACACACACACACACACACACACACACACACACTCCCTTGACTGCTCCGATTTGTGATATTTTCAGGATTCCCAGTATAATCTAGATGCTTCTTTTGGTTTTTATATTTACTCTTCCCTTTTTGTTGCAACTGGATGGATGAGCCAACAGGCTGCAAAGATAAGTCCCAGCTGCTGGGCATGGCATTTGATGGGAGGTTTCACAAGAGCTGCCCTAGGAGAGAAGACCATGCTAGCTCATTGACTGCTAAGCTGCAGACTACAAATGCAGGATCAGTATTGGGAGCCTTAGACCTCTCTCCCAGGTCTCTGCTATGTGACCTTAGACAATTTGCTCCACTCCTCTAGATTCACAGAAATGGAGGCAAAGATGCATGCCTTTATGACGGATAACCAAAGAGACGACAGATGAATCCCAGTAGCTGCCATTGTTGGAGGGTCTATTTATGTCCAACACTTACATGTGCAACACAAAAGTCACTTGAGGGACTTGGAGGTTTTATCTGCAAGAGGGTGTGGCTTGGAGGATTTTCACCCTTATAGCCCATTCCTCTTCATGCCATTCTTTGTCTGCTGAAGGAGGTGTCTACTACTCAATATTACAGGTCATTCCGGGGACGATGCTCCAATGGGCATACACTGCCCCCGAACTTCCCAACCTCATTGGCGAGGTCTGCCTCCTTTGTGTCTCTCATCCCTGGAGAATTGCCATTCAGAAAACCCATTCCTTGTCCAGATCAAGGCAGATTCTAAGCAAAATATAGATGTTTAGCAAAGATCTTTGGCCCAGTGCCTGATTCAAAGTACCGTTTAAGAAACTGTTTTTGGTTTCATCTCCCCTTTAAAAGGAAGAAGGAGAAAACCCAGGAACTCTACCTCCCTCTTTCCCCCTCTCTTTGTCTTAGGACATGTTGACATTTATCTTGTGTGCACTGCAACCTTAAAAAGACTGGAAACATCCTGAGAAGCTCAAGTTTGGTACCTCAAAGAGCTATGGACTGGCAGTCACGGGGGAAAAAAACCAAGCTTGAAGCTGTCTAGAGGAAATTTAGTTTGATTTTTACAGTGGAATCAGACATTAAAATAGCAGAGAGTTGCAGCCAACTATTTCAGAGATTATTTCATAAGGATTTGGTGAGAGACACTCTATTAGCTTTTCTCTCAATTATTTTCAGACATAGTGGGTATGAATGATTCCATTCTAAAGTGTGAGAAGTGTGCCAGGGCCCTTGTAACAGGCTCTGCTTTCTGGAGAATAGTATTTTATTTCTCATCAGGCCTTCAGAGCAGCCTCGCCAGGGCTTTTGATAGATCATCTTATGGAGTACTTGGCAACAGGAAAATGCATCACAGATGTAGCAGAATAACCGGAAGGGAAGTATTTATAACTAGGTGACGAATGGAGACCATTTCCACAGAGAACCTGCCACACAGAGCTTATTGTTGTAAGGAGTTCTGAAAACTTCTTAAAGAGGTCTGAGTTGGAAATGATAAAAAAAGCTGCTCGAAATCCAAATTAGCTGGGCTGAGAGTACTGGCCTCATCGAGGGAGCGTTGCTGAGCTGGGATGACTGAAGAAGAAACCAGGCATCTTCAGTAAGAGCCCCTTCTCAGGATTTACACCTGACATTTCTCTCTGTTCTACAAGGACACAGGGATGCGGATGGGGTAAGAGACAGGACTGGTCAGAAGGAGTGGCCATGTTTTGCTCACAGCATCAAGATAAGAGGCTGTGAAATTAATTTTGACAAAATTGTATAAACAGCAACCTCTGAAATGCTTTTATTCATTGCCCCCATACAGAGATTTATATTGGTCTTTATTTATACTGAGTCTATTTAAAAGGGAGAAATGAACTATCTTGGGGGACAGCTACATGAAAGAATGAATTCAGGCTTTAGGAGATGAGGGAACAGCTCAGCTGGAGCAAACATGAGAATCTGAGTTAGGTTGCCCAGCACCCACGTAAAAAGCTGGTGTGGTGGCATGAGGTCGTGGTCCTAGTGCCACAGGAAGAGACAGGGGGATCCCTGGAGTTACTGGTCAGACTCTAGCTGAATCAGTGTGCCCCAGGTGCACTGAGAGATTCTGTTTCAAAACATAAGGTGGTGAAGATTGAGGTTGACACACAAAATCAACCTGTAGTGTTCACATACACATGTGTGACACAAAAGATCTCTCTCTCTCTCTCTCTCTCTCTCTCTCTCACCACACACACACACACACACACACACACACACACACACACACACACACACACACACACACACACACTTCTTAGAGTCAGTTCTGCAGCCTTAGAGTACATCACATGATACCCTCCTTGTGGCTTCTTACAGGAGTAAAGGTAACCTATGCAAAGTGAGTGCCAGCACACAGTAGGTTCTTTATATTACCCCCAGGATGCATGTTAACCATGACTGACTGAGATGCTGACTTGATTCTAATAGAGGGACCATGTGGAGAGGTTGTGGTGGATGAGAATGGGATTCACTTAGTAATGCCAGGCTGCAAGCACACCAGTGAATGGTTGCATATCAACATTTCAAAGCTGTTGACTCCAAGGTATTTCTAGCTTGGAAATTTCCATGAATTCAAGCCTTGTACAAAGTGCAGTGTGGGGGTTGCAAGCTGGAAAAATTACCTGGCTTGTTACCAAGTCTTTTTAATGGCATTATTCTTCAGTCTCTGTTTCTTAGACTGACTGGGCCAGAGTAAATGGATGCTTGTGGTGTCAAAAACCTTGCTCTGGCAGTCAGTCAGAATTTCCTTGGGCGGAAGGGTAAGCCTCTACTTAGGAACTAAGGCTCTCTGAGTTTGTGACACTCAAAGCAACACATCATAGACCTTGCCATGAATTTGTTGAGTATAGTTAATGGGACCTCACATCTGGGAACAGTTGCTTAGCGACTGGTACCAATCTGAGGCATGAAGCTAGGAGTCCCAGCTGCCCAGGCCCAGGCCAGCCAGGCCAGGCCTACGATGTTACACTGAAGATCTGTGGAAACCCAAGAACATTTTTGCAATGTCATTAAGGCACTAAAGCTCCTCCCTAAGTGCAAATATCATTTGGTTAGTAGGAGAAGAGAGAAGAAATAACCTTGAGCTAATTCAATATTTTGCATCTAGAAGACAGATAACCTAAAAGAAATGGTTCTGAGAGTCTTAAATAACTTCAAATAGCAAATTTATCTCCTTCCCACTACTCAGAGATACAAAGGCTCAATCATAAATCTGAATTTGGCTTTACAAAAGGGTATATTAAATAATTTATATATGAGAGCTGTGTATATAGTTTTGTGCGTCTACGTATATCAAATA
The DNA here is from genome assembly GCA_028551405.1 of Uromys caudimaculatus. Taxonomy (NCBI): domain Eukaryota; kingdom Metazoa; phylum Chordata; class Mammalia; order Rodentia; family Muridae; genus Uromys; species Uromys caudimaculatus. The sequence continues at coordinate 36,589,503 of CM052711.1, forward strand.
ATAGTTTTAAAAGACTCAAGAGGATGACTAGAGTGAAGGGAAAATAATACAACACAGTTAAGATTAAACAAAGCAGGTCCAGTGCCTACCATAAATGGCTTTGCAGTTATACAGTGAAGCTAGAGTCAGCTCCTAGCAGCCAGAATAAAAAGAGAAGCACAGTTAGTTACAGGTGTCATGTTTTCACAAGATGAAAGAAAAACACTTGCTCAGGAGAACGTATGCAGACACTACAGATGGGAAGCTGGCTCACAAGGTGCTGAGCAATAGAGTAGACAATAATGTCCCAGGGAAAGGCAGGATGGGGGATTTTGTTAATTCACGCAGCAGGATGCGTGCATCCTGTTTGCCATACCAGGATCTTGGAATGCATGTTGTAATGAGTGTTTATGTCTTTCCCAAATTTATATGTGTTGATACTTAAACTCCAGTCTGGTGGTGCAAGGAGGGGGGTGTCTTCGAGAGGGACTTAGGCTATGATGGCAGAGCAGTAGACACTCTGTAGACACTCTGTATGCATCGTGGTCTTCCCAGTTTCTGAGCTAAAAGAAATTAACTGCTCTTTCTAAGCTTCCAGCCTATGGTATTTTGCTATGGCAACCAAATGGACTATGACAGGTTAAGACAATAGCCAAGGCTCACAGAGCCTGCAGTGTTGCTGAGTGTCACATAGATGGTTCTTATAGATTTGGCAGTACAAACTGGATATACGTGGTGGTTTGAATGAGTGTCACCTCCCACCCCCGCTCTTATCTTTGAATGTTTAGTCACCAGGGAGTAGAACTGTTTTAAAAATTTAGGATTAGAAGGTGTGGCCCAGATCAGGCCCAGACTCACTCTCTCTCTCTTGCCTGTTGGTCAGGATTTAGCTGTCTGCTTCTTCTCCAGCCTGCCTGCCACCATACTCCCTGCCTTGATGATAACAGACTAACCCTCTGAACTGTAAGCAAGCCCACAATTAAATGCTTTCTTTTATAAGAGTTGCCTTGGTCATGGTATCTCCTCACAGCAACAGAACACTAAGATAGGGTGCAAGCCATGAGGTCTATTTGTACAGAGACATTTTATTAAGGATCATACTCATGTGGGGCAAGTTTGTAGCTTAGTGATCCTTTGGTACTTGAATTTTGATTGCTTGTGACACATTAAAAGGGTACTCACTAGTTACCCAATTATTTTTTCAGCTCTTACTTGGTGCCTGTGACTATGGGTGGTAATGAAGACAAAGATGAGTATCAGACATGGTCAAGGCTTTGTAGACCCTCATATGATAGTGAAGGAGACATAACACATGCAAATCAATAAAATAAAAACCAGAGTTATATGCCAGGTGTGTTTATGGAGGCGTGAATAAAGTGCTCTGGGAGTGTCTGATGGGGTTTACCAAGAGGAGAAACCTGAGCTGCTTCCTGGAGAGGTTGAGCAAGTGCAGTAACAAGCATTCACTTTTCCAGGAACTAATCTACACACTACGCATATAATGTGTATAGAGTTAATTCATCTGAGTTTACACACAGCTCTGTGGGGGTAGGTTTTAGCATGAGTTTTACTTATGGGGAAACTGAGGCACAGGAAACTGAGCAGTATGCTCTGACCACCCATCCCGTGACACACAGAGCCAGTACCCTTCTTCATCTCTTCATATTGGTGGGTAACTTCCACTCCTAGTCTCCTTTGAGAGCTCTTTCCTGACCCCCCAGATAAAGTCAAATACTTCTGCTTCATCCTTTAACAGTAATTTGTCCTACTTAGAATTTACTGTTATGTAATTGCTCATTTATCTGTATCACTTAATTTGTTAAATTATTTATATAGTTATATTATTTATTACATGTAAATATAAATTATTTAATGCCTACATCTCCCCATAGAGTATAATCTGCATTTGGGCAGCAACTATGCATGCATCTTCTCCTGAGTTTCTGATGTAGCAGTTTGGTGCTGTAAGTCACTCAGGAAATATTTGCTGAGTGAACAGAGCCAGCAAAGGAAGACTGCATGGTAGAGACCCACAGTGGCTGGAAAGAATAGTGGCAGGGGTATTTGGGGGTCTATTTGGAGATAAATCTTGTCCCCATTTACATAGATTATCTTTTGTTGTTGTGTACTCAGAAATAAAACCTGGCCAGACTATTCCCCCAGAGGGTAAGGTGTTTACCTTTAAGGGGCACTGAGGAGGGCTGGTGGAGGCGCTCTGCATTAACTAGCTGTTTCCTGAGTCAGCATAGCAGTGCAGAAGCTGCAGGGACAGATGCAGATAATTCATGCTGAGAGGAGGTGTCCTCACACCTTCCCTTTGTCCCCCACCCACTTCTTACCCCAAGGCAGAAAGGGCAGTTCTTAGGGTCTGGCTTCTCTCTAGCTTTGCTGTGGGGTTGCCAGGGCTGGAGCTGCTTTCAGCCAGTTGACATCCTGTCATGTTATTCCTAAGCCTTCATTGTCTCCTTGCTTCTATTTCCAGGGGAGGATAGTGGCTGAGTCTATATTTGGTGGGATGTTCTGTGTCTTTTTGGCACAACTGACTCAGCAAGCTTGAGTTAATTAGTCAGCTTCAAGAGCCTGGCCACTGACAGCTGTCTTTTTTAGCTGTTGGGGCTCCTGTACCCTTGAGGCAGCCAGGGATAGTTAGCTATCTGTGGCTCAATTTTTTTCTCTATGATTTTCACAATGAAGGGCTTAGCTTCTAGGAAGAACTACCTCAGAAAAAGAGCTTGCTCTATGCTCTTTGCCTTAGATGTCTTCATTAGTCCCATGAGTTAAGTTCGTGGATTTGTTCATTGGATAGATGTTTACTGAGTGCCCTAAGGTACGTAGGTTTGGGATAGGAAGTACTGAGAAAGGAAGTGAACAGGGAGAACTGATACCAAGGGGCAGTACAGAGAGGCTGGAGATGGATACTCTTGGACTTTTGCAGTTGTAGTATGAAGAGGGTGGTGTTTCGGCTGGGCTTCTAAGGGTGAAGAGAGTTTTAATGGGGAAGCTTTGTGTTGGGGAGTGACTAAGGAACAGAACTGAGATTCAGATGGTGAATGAATCAAGGACAGAAAAGGTCCTATTTGGGATTTGGTAAATGAGCTAGTATCACCAAAGCAATTTGTGTAGTGGCGTTGAAGGAATGGGGAAAAGAATTTAGAGAGAAGTGTTTAGGTTTAGGGTGGGAGGAGTCACTTCAGAGCTATGAAAGGTTTTACATTTGATAAGTAATAGGATAAGAGTTTGACTTTAGAAAGTGTTTTCTAAAAGTGGCAAACCCTAGAGGATAATTTAAAATAAAGAGAAATGGAACGCTGAGAGACCAGATCAATTCAAGTCCATTACATTATCTAACACACAGTGCTGAATGTGAATTATGCACCATTCCACTTGCGGTGTGTGTTAACTCATTCAGCCTTCCCAATACTCCTCTGAGATTGGCACAATTACTATTTTGTGCTAGAGCCAAAAGAATGCACAAGAGGTTAAGTGATTTTGTCTAAGGTCATATAGGCAGCCAGTTGTAGAGCTGGATTTGTACACAGTCTGATTCCAGCATTGCACATATTGTAACGACACAGCATATTGTCCCTAATTCATGGAAGCCCAGCAATGTGCATGGGACTGATAGCAATGTATATTAAAGTGCATGTTTTTGTTTTTATGCCGTAATTAAGAGGCAGTTATTTTGATAGATCAACCAACAGGTTTAATGATAGTGATGACAATAGATACAGAGAAAGGGGGAAAGGTTTTGATTTAATGATTTATTTATTTTTATGTGTGATAGTGTTTTGTCTGTCTGTTTGTTTGTGTGAGGGTGTTAGATCACCCAGAATTGGAGTTACAGACAGTTGTGAGCTGCCTTATGTGTCCTGGAAATTGAATTTGGGTCTTCTGGAAGTGCTCTAAACCACTGGACCATCTCTCCAACCCAGAAAGGGGAACAGTTAATAGTACTTAGTGCTAGATTTGTTATGAGTTTTAAAACCACTTGCAATTGAGAATCTTGTTAGTATACTCATTAAAAATAAGCATATAATAGTAACAAGTATTTGACTTCTGGTAAATAGCACCATGCTAAACTTTTTACTTGAAATAATAAAAGAAATCAGATACAGTATGTGAAACAGTCATTTGAAAGATAAGAACATGAGGTAGGCCCTATGATTGGCCATCTTGAGAGAAGTTCTGTGACACATCACTGGGAATGGACACCCTGGTAGATTCAAGTTGACTCCTTAAACTGAAGAGTCTGGGAAGACCAAAGCAGTTAGAACTTGCAAGACAGGGCAACAGAGAGGAGAGTATTGCTGAGAGAGACTCTAGAACTTTATTGTGGTGGTTTGAATATGAATGGCCATCATGGGCTCATATGTTTGAATGCTTAGTCCCAGTTGGTAGAACTGTTTGGGAAGGATTGGGAGGTATGGCCTTGCTGGAGGAAGTATGTCATTGCAAGTGGGCTTTGAGGTTTCAAAAGCTCATGCTATTCCCAGCAGCTTTTTCTCACTCTGTTTCATGGTTGTAGATCAGATATAAGCTCTCAGCCAATGCTCCAGCATTATGTCTATCTGCCTGCTGCCTTGCTTTTGCTATGAGGGTCATGGTCTTACTTTCTGAAAATGTGAGCAACTTTCTTCTATAAGTTGCCTTGGTTATCGTGTCTCTTTGCAGTAATAGGAAAGTAACTAAGACTTTTTTGAGAGTCTCTTTCAGTATTCAGCAGAGGGGCTCATGTATATGAAGATACGACGACAGGTCGTTGGGGTGACCACCTGCAAGCAGAGTGCAGACAGTGCTGAGCACTCACTTGAGGCCATAGCAGTGCCTATTAGCCAGAGCCAGATCAGAAGCTTTGAGAAATAAAGGCATTTGGAAGAATACACAGAATGATCTTATTTAATAGTAGGAACAATGGCCTCTGGATTAAGCACTCTTCTCCCTAATGAAATTTAAATGTAAGATATAAAAAGATTGAGATGCTTATAAATCATTACATCAGCAGGAAAACAATAACAAACCCCTCACAGATATTTATGGGGCAAATTTTCATCAGCAAGGAAGGCAAAATCTAAAATGTCTACCATCTAATAAGACAGACCAAACATACAATAACATAAAACCCATCCATGAGTCAGAACTGACACAGGTGTCTGGATTAGCAGACACGGACATTAAACACGCTAGCACAATTGTGTTATATACATCCCAAACACTAAGAGACTTGACGGATATAGAAAGGTCAGATCTAACTCATAACTTTGAAAACTACAGCATGTGAGAGAAAGGATGCAACAGTGTAATGAACTGAGGGTTAGGCCAGTGAGCTTGGCTACAACAATAGAGAATGAAGCAGGAAAACAAAGAGGAATTTAAAAGTGAACAAAGCATTTGCAAGCATTGAAACTTCAAGTAGTACCAAATATGTATAAGAGGAGTCCACAAAAGAGGAGGGACCAAAAAGAGCTATTTGAAAAAAAAATACTGGCTGGACATTTTCAGATTTTATAAAATTGTATATATATACATATACATACACACACACACACACACACACACACACACACACACACACTTCCCAATTTGCCAATTGGGAAGCTCACAAACACCAATCTCAAGAAAACTATATGAAATCACACATATTTTACCTTAATAAATCTATTTATACAGCCATCAGCTTGATGAACAAGGTGACATCTGAAAGCCCTTTCTATGCATTGTGTGCACAACAGAGAAGTGAATTATAAACTACATATGAGGAATTCCTTAAATTGCAGTGAGGCTGCAAGCTTAGGAACTTGGAAAGATGCTTCAAGGGTCAGCGGAAAGCAGAGGCAAAGGGATAGGGATTGGCTAACAAGAGATGGAGAACTACTTAAGTCAAATGCACTTGTGGGGACCCCTGGGAGCTAGGTCAGAGAGCGTGGGACTGCAGCCTCAGGGGTGAGTGTGAGGGCAAAAACTGAAGCAGAGGGGGGATGAGGTCTCTGGAAAGACAGCACGGACAAAGGGAAGAGTAGAAAGTTGTGAAACTTCCTAGGTCACTCCTAGAAGCTTCTATGGGAGTAACTGAGGAGAGCACTGGTTGGCATGGGGCAAATAGAGGTCATCCAGAATACCGATGTCATGTTGAACCAGCCTGGAGGAGTGTCTTGAAGCCAAGGGGCAGCAATTGCAGGTGGCTTTGAGGTGGGAGATGCTGATGTGTTAAAAACAACGTAGGAGACTGGGATGGCTAGAGTTGGCAAGAAGAAAGGTAGTGTCAGTGTAAGCATTGCACATGGCGGTAGGTACTACTGTGTAGATTTCCCATAAAGGGCATAAGAAGTCATGTGTAGAGTTTTAAAAAATATCCTTCTGGTTTCAGGAAGATAGGTACTTGTGGGTGAACCAAGAGTAGAGGCAGGGTGAGCAGTGAAGAGGTTCTTTGAATAGTTAGGGAGGGGCATGAAAACAGTGACTTGGGCTGGAATGGTAAATAGATACAGAGAGTGAAGAATTCAACGTAGAAAACACGACACGCAATGAAAACCCAAGGTGCTCCGGAATCTTGGCAATGATAAAACCACTGGGTCTCGAGGTTCTAGAATTAGAAGTGGTGGGGGTTGTCTCCTGGGACGTGATAGTTTACCTTATTCTCCACTCTGTTTTGCACAAGTACTCAGATAGCAAAGGAACCACTTTTAAATTTGTTGTCCCTCAGTGCTTTTAGTGAGCATTCGTAACCCATGTTACTTTGTTGCTTCAATGTCCATTACAGATCTGCTCTGCTGCAGTCAGGCTGGCAATAGTCTAGTCTCTAGTGCTTGCAGTGGGTTCCTTTGCTACAAAGTGGAATGGGGACAGGAAGGAGACTCAGATAGAAACAGATCACATTGTCCCCCAGTGATTGCTATCATTGTCTATAAATTTGTCATTTCTGATCATCTGAGGAGGCTGAGACAAAGGATTGCTTTGAATTCGAGGTGAACCTGAGCAAGGCTAGCCAGAGCTACATTGCAAGACCATGCCTCAAAATAAAAGCATATAAAAAAATTGATTTCTGGGTTTCCCTTTTTATCTTACAATGCTCCCCTCTTCCTCTCATCCTGCTTCCCCTCCCCTCATATTCTAGCTTTTGATACAGGGTCTTTCAATATATTAATCTATTAGGCTGTGCACCACCCTGACTGGCTCCAAGTGCTCCCTTCTAATACCTGCTCTCCCCTGGTACCCTTTATGATTCTCTTTCTATATTGGAAGAGATGCCTTCACTCCCAGTGCTCCCAGCTCAAGATCCTCCCAGATGTGTACTGCCCCCACTCCACCCCGCCCCACCCCTGCCTGCTGTCCAAGCTCTGTTCTGTGTTCAGCCTTAGCTCTCTCTCTGCATCTCTGCCTCCTTCCTCTTCACCAAGGACTCACCCGCTCATCACTGCTGCCTCACGCCTCATTCGCCTTCCTTCTTTAGTGATATCATTGGTAATGACACCCCTCCCTCCCTAAGATTCAGAAGAGTAGGCTCTAGGGACAGGGTGAGTCTCTTCTGTCTAGCAAAGAAAGGTGCTGAAGCCTGTCATGTAACGCTTACCTCCCTGGCTTCCAGAGAGTCATGAGAATTAAAAGTTTGTAAATTGCCTTGAGTTCCTTGGGGACAGCTAGCAAGAGGAAAGAATAAAAATCACTCCACATAAAGCTCTTGAAAGGCAGCCAGTGAACGGATCCCCAGCCTCCCCCCTTGGGTTATGATTAGGAATGGTGCACATGAAATATCACACTGCATCAAGGCAGGTGGGGCTTGTGGGAGACTGCTAATTGTCATAAAAAGCTTAATTTGCACTTCTGAGAATTTCTCATTTCCCTGAGTTGGGGAATCTGGTGGCAGAGATGAGGGCGCTCAGGGGAGGTTTACAGGCTTATCCTTGGGTTGGTGATGGGAGAGGACCCAGCACTGCAGTCAGCTTGACAGCCCCCTGCCATTAACGCTCCAGCTATTTCACACAGCAGTACCACTGCTTCCCCTGTCTCCTAGCAGAGCCTGGCGTCCTTCCCTTCCTCGCTACCGCCCCAGCTTTGCTTTCCCTTGCTGTTATCCTAACACTCTTCTTTCCCTTCTCCCGCCCTTCCCCTTCTTTCTCTATTTCCTTCTTTCCCAGGATTCTTTCCTTCCTCTCATTTACCAGAGTTCCTAAAATAGTATTTATCACCTACAATAACAAAAGGAGTGGAGACAGATAACATGATGAATTAGGAAACTGGGGAGCCTGCTTTCCTATAATCTATAAACCATTTTTTTTGTCAACTAACAAGGCAAGAATTGTAACAACACATTGTAAGGCTGTTCATGCATCAGTGCATACATGCAGCCATTAGTCTATCCACTCTTCTCAGTCCATCTGTTCATGCATTCATGCATGCACACACACACATATATACACATACATATATTTACACATACACACACACATATATACACATACACACACACATATATATACACACATACAGACACATATATACACATACATATATTTATACATGTACACACACATATATACACATATATATATACACACATATATATACACATACACACACATATATACACATACATACACACACACATATATACACACATACAGACACATATATATACATACATATATTTACACATGTACACACACATATATACACATATATATACACACATATATATACACATACACACACATATATACACATACATACACACACACATATATACACACATACAGACACATATATACACATACATATATTTACACATGTACACACACATATATACACATATATATACACATACACACACATATATACACATACATATACACACACACACACATACATATACACACACACACACACACATCCCTCTATCCAACAAATCTGTAGGGAAAGGCTACTACTTACAGGGCGGTTTTGTGGGCAATTACTGTAGGTTCCACCAGTACACCACCAATAGTGACACTGATGGCCAAGGCACAGACTTCTCTGAGAAGTCAAGAGACCAGTCTTATCTTCAGAGATAAGCAGGACCCCAAGGAAATGACATTTTGACTGAATCTTACAGGTGAGAAGTTAAGCCGGCGAAGGCAGGAAGAGGCTTAGCTAGCTGCCGAGGGGAACAGCCGTGACAGGGCTTGGAAAAAGCTTCCTCCGTGGGTCTTCTACATATCACCAGTGAGGCGAGAATCCCAACATGAGTCCTGAGACCCAGACAAGGACTCATCCCTCATCTAAAGCTCGAGAGTGAACTTGAAGTTCCCTGTAGAGCATTTGGAGGAAGGTGAAGTTAGTCATCAGGAGGGGCTGGAGCTACACAACAAACCTTCCTGCAATGGTGGAAGTTCTCTGGCTAACATGGTAGCCACTGGTCACAGGAACTGTTTCCTACCCAGTTGGACTGTGACTATGTGACAGAGAAACTCAGCTGTACATTTCATTTTATTTATATATAAATAGTTACATGTGGTGAGCAGCTACCTTTGTGGGCAGTGCAGACCGGCAGAATCACATCTGTTTTCCCACACAGGCCCCAAATGGGAACTCCTGCGACTTGTCAGTTTCTATGCACTGCTATGGCCTGTGGAAACTTCTGGGTCTCTCAGTTAAGTGGCTGGCTGATGGCAGGTTTTATGCCTGTCCGCTTTCTCCTCCATGAGTGTTCACCCTCAGAATGGCGACTACCCTTGGGCACACATCACTGCAGAGCCTCAGTCTATTGAATACTTTTTGTTTAATTGGTTAGCTCCTGTCCTTCTTTTGGGACTTAGGATACAGAATTCAAGGCAGCAAATAACAGCTTTCACAATGGGCCATGCATGTGATCTGTGTGCCCTGGCCCTCTGCAAAGACACAGGGGACCTGAGAGATGCCACAGGGGACAGCAGCTATTGGGAAGCATGGAGCCTCTCTGGAATTTCTTGCTTGTCTATGTCTAGATGCCTTGGTGCTGGGAAGGAAGTATGTGTGGTGGAGGAGTCCTTTGCGGGAGGGTGAGTGTCACCTTTTGGCTCTTGCCATCACCACAAAGAGCACTTGAACTGCTCCCCGGAGTTCTTCACAGGATCACGGTGATGGGTACAGTGTCAGAGATTTTGCTTTCCGCCCTTGTATTTTCTCTCAACAGTCAAATCACTTTCGCACGGAGGTTTACAGTTTTAAAATGATTGGAAAGGGACTGATCCCCCTACTAATGCTCTCAGCTCAGCTTGAGGCACAGAAGGAGTGTGTTATCATGGAAACTTCTCTGTGTTGGATTGGGAGTAAAGGCCATTCTGCCTCTTCCCCGCAGCCCCTCAACCACCAGAGCCAGGGACTCAGAACTTCTGCCCTACTGGAGAGAGAGGACAGCCACCCCAGTTCAGCTGCTCATGCAGCAGCAAGAGCCTCATGACATAATAGCCAGGGCAGATGGCATTGCTTGGTTTTCAGAGGGTCCGGAGACTGGAGGCTTGGTTGATTTTGTGGCAGAACAGAGATTTTTCCCCTGAAGAGTCCTGATTCCCATTAGGGGTGGGGTTATTTTCACAGAACACCAGACTCTCAACTATTTACTCAGTGCTTGCATTTCCTCAGTACAGCCTGCTGGTCACTGTCACCTGAAATGACAGGGACCTCATTTTCATGTATGACTACCTCCCCCACCATTGGAACACATGTCTCTGGACTGAGATGAGGTCCTTCCTTTGTTATTTTATTTCTGGTCCCAACTTTCCCTTTGGGGTCTTATAAACCAGGCTGAGCATCTCTTCTCCATGTCGGCACCCCCAGGTTTGCTGATTGCTGGACCTTTCCTTCCCAAGATAGGCTCCCACAGCCCTGGTGATAGTTTCTCAGAGAATAAGAGCTCCAGATCTTCAGTCTTCTTGGCTGACAGCCTTTAGTGACTCCATAGAGTCGAACACTAGGTAGAACAGGGAGAAAACTAGCTCTGTCTGCATTCTAGATGCTCCTGCCTCTAAGATAGGTCCCCAATTACACTGGGGGTTCATTGTCTGGGAGTTCATTATCCACACGGTTGTGTACTGTAGGGTCCCTGCGACCTGCAGATGCTGAAATAGCTCATGTTGTGCTGTTGCTCCTAGGAACGCAGAAATGCGCGGTTTGGTCCCTGTGAGCCTCTTTCACAGCATTTACAATAGGAGATCAGTATGAAACCTTGTTGTATATGTATTTCTCTTACACAGCATATTTAATACATAATGTTGATTCTTCATCCTCAAGCTCACAGCCAATAGCACTGTAGTTTATGCCTGAGCCAGGCTTACTTACTTATGTGCTTTCTCTGCGAGGCATGCCTCAATCTCCTTGTGCTTAGAGCACCAGACAGCATCCACACTATGCTCAGGGTCACTCTATAGAGCAGAATCACCAACAGCCACATAAATATGAAGCATGAAGTAGACTTGAAGAGAGAACTTGTTTACAGCGTAAGATCTGAAACAGCAGACAAAGTAGCTACCTTGTCTCACCTCAGCTAGGGATGAGTGTGGGCAGTAAGTGAGTCCAGTTTTTTTTCTCCCTTGAGTATACGCAGATGAGCCATGAGTATTGATTTGGATGGTACAGATCTTTTAGTGAGTGGGTGAGTTCGCAAATGCAGAACCCACGGGGGTTGAGGATGAACCGTGGCATGAGTACACATACAAGGGAGAAGGCGAGAGAAGACTGCGAGAGAAGACCAGCTCTCTGAAGCCCCTGGGCAATGACGCCATGTGCTATGCAGAACAATAAAACTCTCTGCATGGGTACATTCCAGGGAGGTGCTACCTGGTGGCTGTGGCTGTGTGGCACATATGTCTTCCTTTCTGTCCTGTGTCTTTCTTTGGAGACTCAACTCCAGGAAGACCAGACTCTTATTTCCAGGAGTGTTTCACCCACAGTGCGCACCCAGTAAACATTTGTTACTGGGACTGATGCCAGTGTTGGGTTGGAGCAGAAGGAGCAGAGGGAGAGAACAAAATGAAACAAAGGATGTGCCCAGGATTGAGGGGCGGGCTTCTCAAAGCAAAGGCAGAGCTGTTGATGAACTAAACACAGAAATGAGGAGGCTGTAGAAGGAAATGCACTCTACTGACTGCAGCTGCGGGTGTGACTATAGGCGAGGCCACCTGTGACTCAGGGTGGGAACGGGTGAGGTCTTACCTGTGTTCCTGGGACCTTCCTTCTTGAGTTCACAAGAGATCTCTCTCTCTCTCTCTCTCTCTCTCTCTCTCTCTCTCTCTCTCTCTCACCACTTCACAAGATCCACCACTCTCCCTCTCACTACTGTGCTTCGGAACCAGTCAGGGATGTCAGATGTCAGATGCACGGAAGGGCATCTTCCCTTCATCCTTTCTCGGGGGGGAGCATGGTCAACGATGGAGCCAAGGCTCCTGCTGTTGCTGAGTGAGCACCACAGTGTACCCTTTAGCAGAGGTTGGTGGACACCAGCGGAGAGGTGAACTTCTAATAAGAGCTTATTAAGGAGGAGATAGCTTGCAAAAGATGTGCCATCCAAGCTGTTAGGAGACAGCCGTTGGTTCCATTGTGCAGACATCTGTTGCTGTCTGTGTCCTGGCTACAGTAGATGTCATCATGGGCGAAGCAGAGAAACAATCAGGGGTGGAGGTCAGGGACAGCTGTCCACAGGCAGGGGAGCTTGGATCTGTGAGTCAGGGGTAGACATCAAGGACTTTAAACAAAGACTCAGCATGGTTACTGAAAGCCATGTGGTTTTTGAATAGTCAGTGACTGGAACTTGATGCCTGTTGCCTAGAGATGGTCCCATTGCAGTCTGTGGCTGATTCCAGGTGTTTGCCCTACAGCTTAACACTTGAGAGCTCTCTCTAGGTGCTTTGCAGGGTACAGAGATGTGCAGGTATTTCAAACAGGGACTGTTAGTGTATTGATTTGATTGGCTAGCATCAAGAGAAGATACGGGAGACTTCCCAGATCAGGCAGCCAGTACTACGTCTACACTGGGGGAAGCCAGGCTCCAGAACCCAGAAGCTACTTGATTAGGAGAGTGCTGTCTGGTGGCAGCAGTGCCTGGGATTTTAGAGAGGGTCTGTGACTGCATTGACAAAGAAGACTGTTTCCAAAAAATGCCAGCCAGAGGGGAGAGGGAAAGTGAAAAGAACTCTTCATTTTTCTTCATCTCTATCTTTCAGTTCCATGCTATGGCCTCCAGTGGCTAAACCTTCCTGGGAGCCAGATGTCAGGGGCATCTGGGAGATGCTAAAGCTTAAAGATAGATCATACAGAGAGTTGGGGTACAGCAAACTATTGACTTAGGGAACAGCCTCAGGTGATGGCTGAACTCTTCATGCAGACTAGGTGTGGTTCTGGGAAAGACAGAAGGCTACTGAAGTTGACCACCAAGAAGTGTCCCAGCCCAAGAATCTAGCCAGCATTAAGTTAGCTTCCTTCCCTCCCTTCTCCTCCTTTCCTCTTTCTACCTTCTTCTCTTTGTCTTAACCCATGCTCTCACTGGAGGGACATACTTCTATTGAGCAAGGGATGAGTGAATGAGGGAAAACTTCTCTGGGCCCCCATTGAATCTGGAAAGATAAACATAGACTTCTTAAGTATGTTCTATGGCAGATTGCCACAGAAAGCTTGAAGCACAAGTAGATTGATGTGTCCAGAATATAATCCTAGTGTCTCTCTGCTCTGGCATCAAAAGCTTTCAGGATTAATACTAGATTTTTTTTCCTATTGCCATAATAAAATGTCAGAGGCTAGGTTTATGTATAAACAAAAGAGGTATATTTAGCTCATGATTTGGAGGCCAAATGATCAAGATCAGGCATACCCACATCAACTCAGCATGTCACATCATGGCAGATTGTGTAAAAGTAAGAGCAAGGGAAAAAGGGAGAGGTCACGTGACAATTCAAGAAGCACTGAGACCGGGGAGCACCAGTCCTGCAGTTTTATAATCGTCCTCTATAAAGAACTAATGAGGGTCTTGCAAGAATCACATTCATTCCTCCCTAGGGCAGTGTTCTCAGTGTCATAATTACCTTACACTCAGGGAGACTCCTTTAAGGTCACACCACCTCCCAACACACCTCTCAAACCATGCCCATCATTGTCCTCGTTGTCCTCATCCTCGTCCTCATCCAGTCTTCCGTGTTTCTTCAACTGGATGCTTTTTCTTGATTAACACTTTAGTTTCCATGCCTTTGCATACCTCCACCCAAGACCCATCCATTCTTCCAGAGCAGCCTAGGTTTTATCCTTTCCATGAGACATTGTTTCACTCAGCCTACCGGGATCTTTATCGTCCTCTCAAAATAAGATTTCATTAAAGTTGACTGAATACTTGGTTTGATACATCACTTTGATTAAGGTGGACAGTTTCTCTCTCCAAAACTTTTAGTCCCTTCTGGACAAGACCCCCTTAAGTCTTTGTCTTTCTTAGAGATGTCATTACTATGCCTAAGAACACAGTAATGCTTCATTTGTTTGAGATATTTATTAAATAGAATTTTATATAATCCTGGCAATCAAGCTGTCATTATTTAAAGTCCAGAAGAAGAAAAAGGAAGTAGAAGGTGGATGGAAAGAAGTGTATTCAACTCTCAGGGACCCTCCTTTAAAAGAGTGCATTAGACATAAGACAGCAACATAGTCTGCTGAAGCAGATGTGAGACCCTGGAAAAAGGAGGTCACCCCTAATTCAATAGAAACTAAAGAACAGGGAAGGTGGTAGAGAGGCCGAGCAGAGAGCAGACTGGGAAGCTTGGCAAGAGGCTCTGGTTCAAAGCTGCTAACTTTGAATGTTGTGTTTAACAGTGAATAATAAATAACGAACTGGAAGGTGCAGAGCTGTTTCTTTAGGGTGGTAAAAATGAAGCCTGTGAAATGATAATTTCTAATGCAAGTGTCTGTGTGGAAGGCTCTAATGCTAGTGTGTTTACCAATCCAGATGGTGCCAGAGAGCATGACGGCTTTTCTTTGTGGAGAGCTGAAGCTTCCATGGCTGCAGGTGTTGCTCACATGCTTCGGGGTTTTCATTCTGAAGTGTGCTTGGCACTTAACCCAGACTGTAGGGAAGGGCTGACTGGGGTCTAATATGGGCTTACCATCTACTTATCATGAGGCCATAGGAAAATTACCAAACCATTCTTTACCTCAGTTTATGTCATTTGCACAATGGGGTTGTTATTAGTACTTCCCTTACAGCGTTGTCATGAGGATTAGACAAGCCAGACTGTATACAAAGGGTTAAAGCATCCCGTGTTGTAACAGTTAATACAGTGTTATTATCTTTGGTTGCCCTTTCTGTCATCCACAAGACTCCAAGAATGGGGCTGGTTCTTTTAGATTATGGCAGGTAGACTGAATACGACTCAATGCTGACTGGATGTGAAGTCTAAGAGGAGACTCTTATCTTGCCTGGTTAGGAGGGTGGAGTTCAGCATTACCCATCAGTTCAGCATCGATTCAGAAGGAGAATATGGCACAGATCTGGGTGGGATGAGTTAGGAGTTCTTGCTTGAACATATTGGATTTGGGTTTTGTGTTTGACATCCAAGTGGAGAAAACGTGTGAACAGTTGGTTGTATGACTCAGAGGTTTAGGAGAAAGATCTGGACCAAGATAAAGAATTTTGTTGGAGTTGACAACATATAGATAGTAATTAGAGTCACAGGATGAAATGACATCACCAGGAATGAGCATAGAGAGACAAGGGAAAGGGCCGACAGCCAAGTCTCAGGGTCTCCAATGTAAGAGTTAGGCAGAAATAGTACAGCCAGCAAAGACAGACAGAACATTGAGCATGATATTGTAGAAGCCAATGAGAAAGGTATTTCAAGGATGGAGGAGTGACCAGCTGGATCAAATAATGTGATATTCGAGCATTGGTTACCTAGCATTGCCTAGCAAGTTACTCCAAAGCATGCTGGCTCAAAGGACCGCACACGCAACACAAAACTTCTGAGAGGTAAGAATTTTGGAGTAGCTAATAAGTGGGCATCGATGACTCCAGATCTCTTGCAAGACTGCAGTCAAGCTGTGAGCTAGATTTTGGGTATCTTGAGACTCACTCAGGTAGGGCTGGAGAACCCTATGGGAAGCCTGTTCTTGCAATTGTCAGCAGGCCTCAGTTCTTTGCTATGTAGCCTTTCTGAATGGTTTTGTGATGGGCATCTGACTTCTCTCTGAGCAAGGGAGGGGGAGGCAGTAGGAAGGAAAATGGAAGAGAGTGAGGAGACCCTCAAGATGGACGTAACAGTATTTTAGAAGCCGAATTTGAATGTGTCATCATCTCAGAATGTTCTTGGCTATACAGACCAAACCGGGTACAATGCACACATGTGTGAAGCGGAAGACTGCCCAGAGGTATGACCATTAGGAGCTGAGGGTCATCTCAGAACTTTCCCATATACGACAAGAAGAATTAAGTATTGATTTTGACAATGTGGAAGGCACTTGTGACTTTAACAGAACTCTTAAGAGGCCTGTCTCTGTCTCTGAAGTGCTGGAATTATAGGCACACTATCTCCACACCGAGCTTTATGCAGCACAAAAGCACTCCAGGGCTTCATGTACGCTAGACAAGCACTCTACCAGCAGAGCTATACCTTAAGCGCCTTTCAACAGGCTTCAATGGTTCTGCTTTGGAAAGATCTTGGGAGCTGGTTGTCTCCGCCTCCTTTCACTCGTCCTTTGCTTTCTGCTTGGATCCTCCACCCTGGGACCTCCATATTGTACACCTTAACACAAGTCCTTACTTCCTCCACTGTGCTACATGCTCTCCTTTCCCTATTGGTTGGGAGCAGAAAGTAACCCTGGAGATCATGAATGCTCTCCTAGCAACTGAACCAAAGCTTGTGGCCACTCCTTTTCCTTTCCCTACAGACAGATGCTCTTGAACAAATCAGTTAGGCAGCTTGACATTATGGTGCTAAAGCCACCTTCTGAAGCTGGTGCCTACCTCAGGAAAGCTGCCTTTCTCTCTGGTCATTATTCTGAGACTTAGTTCTTCCTTGCTGTTTCAGCCCCAGGCTTCTGGGCTGGGGGCTTACAGGCTATTAGGATCCTGCATCAGGGGGACTCCTAACAGTCCTGTTGTACAGTGAAACTGTCCTGTCTTTTGGGAGTTGGGATGGGGAGACAGCTTTCTTTCCCTTCCCATACAGAGAGTCAATGAGTTCAAGGGCCAAGCTTTGTGTTTCTGTACCAGTCCCTGGATGTCCAGAAGAGATAGAAAAAACGTCAATTGAATTATATTGATAGGCATGTCCTCCATGATCTTTGTATCTTAGGAAGTGACTATTTGTACTTTGTCTAAGATAATCTTCAAAATAAATTATTGGAAGCAAAATCATTTTTATACATAAATGAAAGAACATAAAATTGAGGAAAAAACGGTTGTCCCATATTATACACGAGAAAACATACAGTCTAGTTAAATTATCTAAGGATATAGGGCTGGTCAGTGCAGAGCCAGGGTGAGAGGAAGCAGAAAGAAGGACCAGAGAGTGTGGGTGACACCTAGGATGCACTCTGCAGGGGAGGTCTTCTGGCAGCTGAGAGGCTGGGTGAGGGACACTGTCCTTCTTTGTCCTTGCTATAGCTTCCATAGGACTCCAACATTACTCTGTCTTCCCTGGCCTGGGTTACCTTTCCCTGCGGCAACTCTGTTCTGCCTCACATTTAGGAAGGACCACTGCTTATGGTGTAGCAGGAGCTACCCAGACTTTCACTTCAACTAGCCAAGTACTTCTCTAGGCCACCCTTAAACATCCTGTTCGCTCCATCAAAGGGCCAGAGGTTGCCTGAGCCAGCTGCGGGCGGAACTCCCCCCTGTCTATCTTCCAAGCTTCTGAGGATTCCTCTCAGTACCGTGACCTTTCTGCCCTTCCTTAAAGTTGTGGGAGTTATTCTTCCCAAAATAACTTGAGTCAGCCAGTAATGGATGGCAGGAAAGTTACAATTAGCTTTTCACTGTGAAGGAAGCAAGAAGTTATTTTTTAAAGAAAAAAAAAAAAAAAGGCAGAAGTTGGATCCATAAACCCCTCAAGGTCCCATGAGTCAACTGGGAAACAGTGTCATTTCAGGGGAGAGCTGTTCTGACAGGAGATGTGTGGCATTCTGGGTTCTCTTCATTGTTTCTGCTGTGGATTACATCTTCTCTTTCTAGTTTCTCCTGGGTAGCCAGAGGGGAATGGATTGCCTTTCGTCATAGTCCATTGATTTCTGTGTTGATGCCCGTCCATTTCAGTTATGAGTAAGAACCAGCTTTGTACTAGGGCCATCTAAACTTAGACTAGCTGCCTGGAGGGCAGGGGGATTCTGTCCCCAGAGGTGTTCAAACCCAGCCTGAGGGACTGTGCAGGGAATGCTGCAAAACTGACTGGAGCAAGAGCTGGGACGATAGCTGGGCAGATCCTCAATGCCTTCCACCTCGAATTCAGCATGAATTCCTGCCTTAGTCTGTTGTTTTGTGCTGGAACTGAGATAGGGTCATTTATACATAGAGAGGTTTAAATGGGCTGACAGCACAGAAGGTTTGAGAAGTCTAAGACCATTACACCAGCATCTATTTGGCTTCTGGAGAAGAGTTCATGCTATGTCAACCTGTGGTAGAAAGCAAAGGCAAACAGGCTCATGAGAAAGAAACAAAACCCAAGGAGCTGCCTTGCTTAGCAGCATCCTGCCTCTTACCACAAGGGATATAGCTCTAAGATGGTTCACTGACTCCCAAAAGAAGGGCACTAGTCTAGTCACAAGGATCCACCTCTGACTCAAACACTTCCCATGAAACTGCACCCTCCCCCCTCCCCCCAGATTTGAGGAATTAAGGTTCTAACACATGAAACTAGGGGAGAAACACTGAAACCATAGCAACACCTCAGGTGACTGACAAAAGTTACTCTGACCTTTTCTAAAATGTGTCCCATTGGGCACCCCCACATGGTAGTATGCTATTGATGGCTTTCACTGTGAGGAGAAGACCTTACTACAAAAATCAACAACTACACTGAATCATGATGTTGTAGACATCATTGCTTAGCATAAAGCCAAGGTTATCCATGCTGTGGTGACCCAAATTAACAGTGCGGAAACTGGAGGAGAGGCCCAATGGAATGTGACTTGGGGGAATTTAAAAGCTTTCGTTTGTGACTTTCAGCCTTCACTGCTACAGTGTATATAGTACAGATGATTCATAAAGAATATGAAATTTAATTTGCTTTAGTTTTAGGCTACATCTCAGCATTCCATTCAGTGATATATCCTTGTGAAGATTTGAATTCACATAGACATTGAGGGTTATAAAAATATAGCTTTCGTTATTTCTAGAACCTTATTCAGTTTCCGAGTCCCAAAACACTTTAATGGAAAACAGCTTATTCATTCCAAATTCGTGGGTTTTTTTCCTTTAGTTGTATCCAAAGATCTAGTTAAGCCCCAATTTAGCATTTCGTTGACTAGGTATGAATCGACTACCGTTATATCTCCTATTCCTTTTTTTTTTCAGGATTTCTTATAGCTAGGTGCTGGGCTGGGGCATCTGGCTTGCAGAGCCTCTGGGGAAACCTTTAGACTGACCGTGATTTCTGTATAGGTGACTCCTCCATCTGTGAATACTGGGGCCTCTCTTCTATGGCATCAGCTGCTGAAGCACCTACCTGCCATTTCATGCCTCCAGTTTCCTGGTGCATCAGTCCAAATTCCTTGCTTGGATCTCAGAGTCCCTTCAGAATAGCTGGAAAGATAGCCATACTTCTCCATGGGGAGGAGGTATATGCTGAACACAAAACAGCGTCAGGGCCACAGGAGCTGCTTCTGTGCTCTCTCTGTCATCTCTGGTTCTGATGGACCTCCATTTTCCCTGGTAGCATGCTGAGCTCCCATTGGATCAGGCCCCTTTGCAAGGCTGCCCCTGCCTATGATACTAGAGAGGAAGCAAGCACATTTTGCTGCTGAACGTTGTCAACTGTTCTCTGTGATGATTAGTTTTTTTTTTTTATGACAACTTGACACAAACTAGTATCACCTGGGAGAAAGGTCTCTGACAGTATCTGTGAGAGGTTATCTCAATTATGTTAATTGGTGTGGGAAGACCAGGCCACTGTGGGCAGCACAATTTCCCAGGCTCCTGGATTGGATAAAAAAGGAAAAAGCTGGCTAAATACTAGCACTCATTGTTTTTTGTTTTCCTGTCTGTGGATGTACTGTGGCCAGCTCTTTCAGACTCCTGCTTCTGTGACTTTGCTGCTACCATGGACTATATGTAACCCGGAACCAAGAACCCAGAAAGTCCTTTCTCCCTTAAGTTGCTTCTGTCAGGGTATTTTACCCCTGCTGCAGGAAAGAAAGAGGAGACAGCCTTTCTACCTCTTCTTCACCTCTCTTTCCCTCTATCTTCATCAGGAGCCAAGCAGAACAGTGTCACAACTGATAAAACTCCCTGGCAGCCTTATCAGAGCAGCAGGTATAGACCTTCCATGATCTCCCTGTACATGCCAGCTCTGACGTCATCTTCTGCTACTTCTATTTCAGCCGCACTAGCATCTAATCTGTTCAGGATGGCTCTAGGCCTGTCCTCTCACTCCAGGGAGACACTGCATAGCCTTTCTGCTTTCTTGGGAATCACAAGTATGTATTCCCCTCTTCTAAATATGTACCGATACCATCTTCTCAACGAAGTCAACCCTGGATACAGTATTCAAATTCCAACCCACTCCAACTCCCACCCTCTTTGCCTTGCTGGCTTGTATATAACACTAAGTTCTCAGCCTCATTGTCCTCTCCTCCAGGCAGTGCCTAAACTCCCCGAGGCCCTGTAGGCACCTTATTCTTTTTTCTCACTGAAGCACTGATCATATTGTCATGTCAGACCCTGTTAACTGTTTTTGTTCTTAGTCTGGGTGCTAGCACAATACTCATGATAAATGTATCAAATAAGTAAATGGCTGACGGATGGAGCGAATGCTTTCATTCACTTGGAAAAAGCTAGTAGATTACTGAGAAGAGTAGCTAGCAAGATTTGTAAAGCCTGCCTGGTGCTTGACTCAAAAGGAGGTAGTTTATAATTTATACGATAAGGGAGGGCTTCTCACAATAGAATGTCCTTGTTATCTATCATTCTATAGATTGAAGACACCCCAGGGATTTCTCTGTATGAAAAAACAAGCTAAAATGCTCAGAAGACATGTGGTAGGAGGGAGTAGCAGTTCTTTGGCTTTTTAACAAGTCCTTCTTACACTGGCTAGCAGAGGCTGCCTTTATGTCTCACCTCTTAGAATCACACTGCCTGGCTGTCAAGAGGCCCTGGAATGCTGGCACCTTAGAGGGTGCCAATTTACTTAAGTAATTTTCACATCACATCTAATGAGGAGCCTGGCCTTGAGGACTGAAGTTTGGTTGAAAAGCGGGTAGAAGGTAGGATAGACTTCTGGTCATGGGTCCCCTGTTTTTTTGCCTTTGTTTTGTTTCCTTTTGAGACATAGTCTCACATAGCCTGAGCTAGTTTCAAACTCAACATATAGATATCCAGGAGTGTCCTTGAATGCCTGCTCTACCTGCCTCTACCTCCCAAGTGCTGGGATTGTAGGAAATCTCTACCATGCCTTCCTTAGTTATATATTTCCAGCCAAGGAAAAATTTTAACATAACTCATTATGTATTAATTTTTTTAATTAAACAGGACATTTCTTATATTTCAATTCAGAAGCCAGAAAATAATCCTGCCCCTTGCCCCTCAGGTTAGTTGTCTTAATTTGAAGATTGATACAACAGGGTATCATCATTACAGGATACTTTTGTAGAAGAATACGATGAAGACAATGAGAATTTAGTAATAATTAGAGGGTGGTGTAAAGACCCTGGCAGCTGGAGCTAAAGGTAGCTGGTGGTAAGATGGGGGCCTAGGGAGAAGATGGGGGATAGCAGGACTCATTCGGTCCGTTTGCTCTTGGTTTCACCCCGGGGCAGAGCTGTCACCTGAATCTCATCTGGAACTAACTGACAGGATGACATGGGACAACCTGCTCCTCATTTCCCACACCTGAGTGGGCATTCTCAGAGCTTTTGTGATTGTCCTATACACTCACCTATACATCAGCAAGACTCTATAGTCCTGCATAAATATTTTAGAACTAAAAGAAAGTTTTCACTACCAGTCTTAGAGCCCAGCGTGGTGTGGTGGGTGACAGCAGGGCATCCAGAGTCAGCCAGATCCGGATTGATGACTGTGAGAGCTGGGATTTGGAGAAATTGCTTCCCCCCTTTAGAGTCTCAGTTTGCTCATTTGTAAAGCTGAGTTAATAATAATAACTGTCTCGCAAGCTTTGTTCCCAATAATTAAATGAAAATTTAAAGAATCTACTGTTCAAGATTCCTGAAAAGACAGTAGGTCACATGAGGCAAATCTCAGTAAATATGAACTACTTTTTAACGATGGTGATTATGGTGATGGGGGTGTCTCTGCTTGATAAAATGCCCTTTCTATAGAACCCGACTGTGGCACTCACTTTCCCACCTAAAACTTCCTGTTTGCCCAGTTGAACTTGATCCAATTTCAGATGAGTTAATTGCCTATTATTCCTGGGATTGTTAGAGCTAGAATTCTGTCTTCCGTAACTTAATGTAAGAACGAAGCCTCAGTGTTTATATGTGGCTATTAACCACAGCTGAGAATCCTAGATTAGAGTGTGTGAAAGGATTTGCTTCCTGGCGTGACTGAAGGAATGAAATGGTTTTGTAGGCCATGGAACGTTTAAAAGCTTAGACTTGGGAGGCTGGATATGGGATCTTCTTCAGTTAATATGCTTTGGGGTGAAAGAAATGAAGAACCTGTCTCAAATCAGCTTTGGACTGCAAGCTGTATTGGCTTATATATATTTCTGGTGGTCTCCTCCACTAGGGTGATTTCTAGAGGAAATGACTGTGGTGGCTCTCTGGCTATTCCCTGCCACTTAAACGTCACCTCCTCTACAGACTGGCTTCATTCTCAGGTGGTGGTGATGGAGGGGGGGATGGATCATTCTGTGAGAAAGAGGGATTATTTCTTTATTTCAGCCTTCTCTTAAAAACTACAAGAATTTTCTCACAATCCCTAGTAAATGCTATAGTGTATTGCATTGGCCTTTAAATAGGCATGCACACTTTTTTAATTAGTCTCTAGTAAAACAACAGGATTACTTTACCTGGCTTAGTCTGATTAGTCTCCCACCATAGAGGTAGAGTCTTGCCTCATGTTGTGCAGACATTCAGAGTCACGGGGATGAAAGGATCTTGGAGCATAACCAGATCTGCGTCCATTGTAGTCTCTCAGCTTACTGGAAGAATCTAGACGTGCATCATTTGGTGGTAACTGTTGATCTGGTCTGACTTTGTGATTCCTTATGTCATGGTGCACAGCTTCAGGGGATCCCAGGCTGCACTGTATATTGGAGCTGGTCATGTCATGCACTGTGCATTTACCTTAACCAAACAAAAAACAAAAGCCAAACACTCAAAAAGCGTATGTATGTATGTATTGCTGTGTGGAGGTGCACTGTTTGTCTGTGTGTGGAGGCCAGTGAACACCTCGAGGGCCATTCTTCAGTAAGCTTTCACTTTCTATGATAGGGTCTCTCATTGCAGTGCAGATTCTGTCATTGTGTTCTTGAAGCAGGTGAGAACCTGGTCTTAGAGAAGTGGATTGCCAGAGGTTGCCTGTCAAATGGCAGAACTGTAGCCTAGACCAGAGCTTTGGACAGCAGACTGTGGCTCCTTCTACTTGTCCACAGAGACTCAGGCTGACTTAGTGAACACTCCAGATTTGAAGCAGAGTGTTTTCCTTGGATGTTGGTTTATATTCAAAATGCACTAGCCTGTCAAATTGCTGTTGGACATTAGCCCATCCTTGAAACAGTCACCATACCAACATGGACATATGGAGGGGAATGTGTATTGGAAAAGAGCTGATTCTAGTCCACGGGAGGATGGAGCTTTGCAGGGACCTGGGGGGTGGGTCAGGGACTCCTCGTTGGGTGTGTTTTAGTAGGTTAATGTCACAGGACCCCTGGGAATGGTTTAGTGGTATAGTGTCTTGTTTGGACTTTTAATGCTCCAGTTCACTCTGGGGAACACTTCTTACTAACTTCGCCCAACCTCTCAGGATGGCATGATGCTTTTAGTATAATGTGTTAAGACAAGATTTCTAGGGAAAAAGAATGACCTTTGAAAACACAGGACTTGGGTGGGGAGATACTCAGAGGGTAAGCACTTGCTGCACAAAATGAGGGCTTGAGTTTGGATCCCCAGAATATACATAAAACTGGGCATTAGAGCTTGCAATCTTATCCTATCATGAGATGGGAGGTGAGACAAGAGAATACCCAGAAACCCATGGGCCAGCTAGGCTAGCATATGTAGCAGTGAACAACAAAGAAACCCATCCCAAACAAGATGGAAGATGGTCCTCTGATGTCCACGTATATGCTATGGCATCTGCCTGCTCTCACACACACGAACAGAGATTCAGGCAGGCTAAGGAACATTCCTGTAACTCCTAATTTTTTTTTTTTTTGATATTTACTTTATTTATATTTCAAATGTTTTCCCCTTTGGAAATCCCCTATCCCATTCCCCCTGCGCCTGCCTCTATGAGGGTATTCCCCCACCCACCCACCCACCCACTCCTGTCTTCCCTCCCTAGCATTTTCCTACACTGGGGCCTCTAACACCCTCAAGTCCAAGGGCCTCTCCTCCCACTGATGGCCAACAAGGCCCTCCTCTGCCACATACGTGGCCAGCACCATGGGTCCCTCAATGTGTATTCTTTGGTTGGTGGTCCAGTCTCTGGGAGCTCCGGGGGGTCTGGCCAGTTGACACTGTTGCTCCCTCCATGGGCCTGCAAACCCCCTCAGCTCCTTCAGTCCCTTCTCCAGCTCCTCTATCCGGGACCCCATGCTCAGTCCAATGGTTGGCTGTGAGCATCCGCCTCCTTATTTGTCAGGTTCTTTCTGAGCCTCTTGGGAGACAGCTTATCATGCTTCCATCAGCAAGCACTTCCCAGCATCAACAATAACATCTGGGTTTGGTGGCTGTATATGGGATGTATCCCCAGGTGGGGCAGTCTCTGGATGGCCTTTCCTTCAGTCTCTGCTCCACACTTTGTCTCCATATTTTCTCCTGTGAGTATTTTGTTCACCCTTCTAAGAAACACTGAAGCATCCACATTTTGGTCTTCCTTCTTCTTAGGCTTCATATTCTGTGAATTGAATCTTGGGTATTCTGAACTTTTGGCTAATATCCACTTATCAGTGAGTACATACCGTGTTTGTTCTTTTGTACCCTGGGTTACCTCACTCAGGATGATATTTTCAAGTTCCATCCATTTGCCTGCGAGTGTCATGAAGTCGTTGTTTTTAATAGCTGAGTAGTATTCCATTGTGTAAATGTACCACATTTTCTGTATCCATTCCTCTGCTGAAGGACATCTGGGTTGTTTCCAGCTTCTGGCTATTATAAATATGGCTGCTATGAACATAGAGGAGCATGTGTCCTTAATTACATGTTGGAGCGTCTTCTGGGTATATGCCCAGGAGTGGTATAGCTGGGTCCTTAGGTAGTATTATGTCCAATTTTCTGAGGATCCACCAAACTGATTTCCAGAGTAGTTGTACCAGCTTGCAATCCCACCAGCAATGGAGGAGTATTACTCTTTCTCCACATCCTTGCCTGCATCTGCTATTACCTGAGTTTTTGATCTTAGCCATTCTGACTGGTGGGAGGTGGAATCTCAGGGTTGTTTTGATTTGCATTTCCCTAATGACTAAGGATGTTGAACATTTCTTTAGGTGCTTCTCAGCCCTGCGAATTTCCTCAGTTGAGAATTCTCTGTTTAGCTCTGTTCCCCATTTTTTGATGGGGTTATTTGGTTTTCTGGAGTCTAACTTCTTGAGTTCTTTAGGTATATTGGATATTAGCCCTTTA
>CM052711.1:36615522-36639810 GCA_028551405.1 Uromys caudimaculatus
TGTTGGTTGCTGTTTTGTCCTATTGACAGTGTCCTTTGCCTTACAGAAGCTTTGCAATTTTATGAGGTCCCATTTGTCGATTCCTGATCTTAGAGCATAAGCCATTGGTGCTCTGTTCAGGAACTTTTCCCCTGTGCCCATGTGTTGGAGACTTTCCCCCACTTTCTCTTCTATTAGATTCAGTGTATCTGGTTTTATGTGGAGGTCCTTGATCAGGGACTAGACAAGGCTGCCCACTCTCTCCCTATCTATTCAATATAATACTTGAAGTTCTAGCTAGAGCAATTAGACAACAAAAGGAGGTCAAGGGGATACAAATTGGAAAGGAAGAAATCAAAATATCACTATTTGCAGATGATATGATCGTATACTTAAGTGACCTCCAAAACCCACCAGAGAACTCCTACAGCTTCAGCAAAGTGGCTGGATATAAAATTAACTGAAACAAATCAGTAGCCTTCTTATACTTGAAGGATAAACAGGCTGAGAAAGAAATTAGGGAAACAACACCCTTCACAATAGTCATAAACAATATAAAGTATCTTGGTGTGACTCTAACCAAACAAGTGAAAGATCTGTATGGCAAGAACTTCAAGTCTCTGAAGAAAGAAATCGAAGAAGACCTCAGAAGATGGAAAGCTCTCCCATACTTGTGGATTGGCAGGATTAATATAGTAAAAATGGCCATCTTGCTGAAAGCAATCTACAGATTCAGTGCAATACCTATCAAAATTACAACTCAATTCTTCATAGAGTTAGAAAGAGCAATTCTCAAATTCATTTGGAATAGTAAAAAACCCAGGATAGCAAAAATTCTTCTCAACAATAAAAGAACTTCTGGGGGAATCAGCATCTCTGACCTCAAGCTGTACTACAGAGCAGTAGTGATAAAAACTGCATGGTATTGGTACAGTGACAGGCAGGTATATTAATGGAATAGAATTGCAGACCCAGAAATGAACCCACACTCCTATGGTTCCTTGATCTTTGACAAAGGAGCTAAAACCATCCAGTGGAAAAAAGACAGCATTTTCAACAAATGTGCTGGTTCAACTGGTGGTCAACATGTAGAAGAATGCAAATTCATCCATTCCTATCTTTGTGTACAAAGCTCAAGTCCAAGTGGATCCAAGAGTCCTAATTTTTAATACTTGAGAGTTAAGACCTTTTTGTCCTCTTCCCGTCCTGAAGAGACAGATGGTACTGAGTGAGGGATAGCGCAGAGCCATCTTGTGGACGCCTGTGGGCTCACTGCGCACCCCTAGTGACCATCAGCCTGATTTCTGACCTCCCAATGGTGGTACTTAGTGCAGTATATATAATGGTCATGTCTTCCTCATTGCTGAACTTAAAACTTTTAGGGTATGAGGACAGTTTTCAGAAGAATGCAATTTCTCAGCTTCCTGGTATATCCACTTCCCACAAAGTAGGTGAAGGACACACATGCGCTGGAGGACTCAGAAGGCGAGTGGTAGTGAATGGGCCTGGGATGGCCATGGGCCAAGGAGAGATGGATGAATGTCTTTAACATGGTGGGCACACCTGCCTGAGAGGCACCAATAAGCCAAGGGAATACAAGGGCTATTGTTTCTAAGGCCATCACAGTCGCATCAGTACTGAGTAAATCTCTTGAGAGGATATAACGGGGGAATGGTACAAAAATATACTATTCAGTTATAGATGAATATTTTGATTTTTATTCTGGAAGGGTGGGTGAGTGGGGAGATGACATCAAGCCAAGCAGGACTATACTCTTGGCATAATGTCTTTGTGGAACAGGATTCTTTGGTGGGGTAGGGGTAGAGGGCAGAGAGGAGAATATTCCCTATCTCATTACCAAATCGTACCCTTCTTTAGCAGAGGAAAAGCCTATCTGGAGCTTCCGGATCACACTAACTGCTCTTCTTCCTGGAGATGCTGCAAAGTTAAAAAAAAAAAAACAAACCTTTGGCAGCTAGTCAAAGTGTTCAGAAAAGATTAAGAAGAAGGACAATGGGAAGCGATACACATCATTTTCCTGTTAGCTACTTTTCTGATTCCGTGATAGAACACCATGACCAGGCAGTAAAATGAAGAGTATATTTGGGTTTATGGTTCTAGAGAGGGAAGAAGCTGCGATGGCAGAGTGGATATAGTAGCTGGATCTGGAAGTCAATAGGAGCCTCACTGGGAAAGCAAACCAGTCTTAGGGGTAGGCCCATGTCAAGCAGAAGACGGCCAACAGAGAGCGAGCTCAGCAGTATTGTTGGAGGCTCTTTGTCTTATGATGTTGTCAGGGACTTTCCCCTTGATTTTACAGATCCCTTGCGTATATGTTATAGCTTCCAATTTTATTTTATTTTTTTATGGGATTCCTGTGTGTACAAACATGTGTGTCTCTGTTTGTATGCATTTCCTGTGCTTTTTCTTTGGCTCTAATTCTTTTTTTTTTTTTTTTTTTTTGGTCCTATTCTAATTTGTTTGTTTTCATTTTATCTTACTGGATTTTATTGTATTATTATTCCTTAGATGCCCATTTGTGGATTTGCATGGGAGGTGATGTGGTAAGGAAGTGGGAGGAGTAGGGGGAAGGGAACCATCATCAGAATACATTATATTAAAAAATCTATTTTCCATAAAAGAAAAATAGTTTACATCTTGAATAAGCACGAAACATAGCGGGCACCTTTGAAATGATGCACGTCTTTAAACTCTCAAAGCCTATCTCCAGTGACATACTTCCTCCAACAGGCCTTACCTCCTAAACCTCCCAAACAGAGATGTTAATTTGGGACCAAGTATTCAAATGCCCGAGACTGTGAGGACCGTTTCTCATTCAAACTATCATAACTTCTATTCACAATCTACTGGCCAGAACCATTAAATGGTCCCTCTCAACCACCAGCAGTCAAGTATGCTTCCTTCTCTGTTCTTGTGGATCAGGGGTAACCAGAATATTGGAGAAATAGTTCTAAAGACCGTCTAAGCATCTACTCCATGTTGAGCTCAGTACTAGGCACTGATTTAAACAGATAAACAAGATAGAATTCGTCTTCTCAAGAAACTCAAGGAAAGGTGGTGTTTGGGAATGGGGGAGGGTGAAGAATAGGGTAGAGTCAAGAGTGCCGTTCCCTAGAAGATACAGACGGTCACTTATGAATTGATGGATGGGGAAGGTGTTCAACAGAGTGTGACAATAGCAAGGCCAGGGCACTGGCCAGCGTGGCAGCGGTGGGGGTGACAGATCCCTGTGATGAACATTTTTATCAATAATAGAAGGGTTGCTTAACAAGAATTCTTAAAGGAAAGATGAGATAATTTCGTGTTTTGATATTTGTAAATTGATTCTGTTGAAGCCAGAGCTCTGTCGTGCATATTATTGCTGTTGTAATTCTGGCAAATATGTGATTTAGATTGGCAAAGTGTCTGGGAAGGGGAAATCCAAGAAGGATGGGGGTGGGGATGGCTGGGAGACAGGCATACAAAGCCAGACCCTGGCTTCTGGTTGCCTTGGGAGAGTTGGTAGCCTGGGAGCCTTGTCTACAATGGGCTTAGAAGGGGGGATGGGACTGTAGACCAGAGTCCAAGAATACTTGGAATTGCTGGAGGTGCTAAAGTCTGGAGAGGGAGTGGGAGCTGTCAGAGGAGGGGGTGCATGCATGTGTATGGTGGGGGAGAGACATTTAAACATTGTAGGAATAAAGGATAAATTTAAAACCCATCAAATGTAGAGACAGAATGACAACGTGAGGAGCATGAGTCACTCTTTCCGGGGACCCACCCAGCTGTTGGCGAGATTTGAAAAATATTTTCTCCTTCATTTCTCTTCCTCATTAAGCTTAGCCTGGATCTTTTCCCTCCTCCTCCCCCATTGGCTTGACTCAACCTTGGTGGCCAAATGTGTAGTGCTGCCCAGTGCTCAGCTCAGCTCCCGGAAGGCTTGGGTATCATGTCTAGAAAGATGAGTCCAGATGATAGAGAAAGAAGAAAGGCAAATGAAGATGCTACCTCAGGGCCTGCTCTTTTTGTCAAGTGTTGGTCCATTGCTCACATCAGGTTTTCTCTTATATGCATTAAGGTCATCCTATCAACTGGGCTTTCCCTTACAATAGCTCTGTTAATTAGTGATGAGGAGATGGGCGTGGCGTTTTTGGATTCTGCTTCATGAAGCACAAGCAGTGTGATCAGTATGATAAAAATAAAAATGGGAGCTTAGACTTGAAATCTAAGTCTATCCCAGCTCTGACATACCAGCAGTGTGACCCTGGGTGGGTATGACTCTGGGTAGGTCTCTTTACCTCTTGGACCTTATCCTTCTTATCTATAAAATAATATGGTTGAACATTAAAATTTATTACCTTTCCATGTTCTTTGCTTTTCTGGTTTACAGTTTGATTTATGGCTCATGTTAGGGAAGGCAGAAAATAGCTAAGGGTCAAGTGTGTTCAGGCTTCTAAAAGGACGCTTCCTCGGTGTCCCCAGCATATGCCCAATATGTAATGGAGCCTCACTCCCACTGAATGACTTGGATGCCCGGGTTCCTCTGAGCACACAGAGCACATGGCAGTTCTTAGCACCAAATGAATACGTGTATACATCACTTGTGGAAGATGTTGAAATTTCAAGAGTGGATCTCTTGGCTGAAAGGTAAACAGTAGTATCTTGAGGTGGAAAGCTGAGGTCCTCTGAAGTGCAAAGGACTATTAGGATCCCAGGCTTATGAAAAAATGCTTTCCACTTTCTCTTAGTTTGGGTTTTACTGCTGTGAAGAGACACCATGACCAAGGCAACCCCCATAAAGGCAAACATTTAATTGGGGCTGGCTTACAGTTTCAGAGCTTCAGTGCGTTATCGTGGTGGGAAGCATGACATCCTGTAGGTAGACATGGTGCTGGAGGAACCGAGACTTCTACATCTTGATCTGAAAGAAGCCAGAAGGAGATCAGCATCTGCAGGCGGCCTGAAGGAGGCTCTCTTCCACAATGGGAGGAGCTTGAGCACTAGGAGTCCTTAAAGCCCGCCTACACAGTGACACACTTCCTCCAACAAGGCCACACCTAATCCAACAAAGCCTCTTAATAGTGCCACTTCCCATGGGCCAAGCACATTCAAACCACCACACACACCCTCTGGGTTCCTTGAATCCTCATCTGTGCATGTATGTTCATCCTTTTACCTATGACTCTCCCTCTCCCTATCTCCTGGCCCCCGTCTCCTGGCCCTTACCCAGACAGATCTGCCCATACTTAGCTTCAGGGTCCTGTCCCTCCATACAGCTCTCCCGGTTATATCAGATACGTAATGTGGCCCTCCTCTGAGCACTTACAGACATCAGGCTTTACCTCAGTCCCAGCACATTATGCTATGTGACAAGAGTCAGTGTTCCTCCTGTGCCCCAATGGGTATGATATTGACCATGTCTGGCTCATGTCAAGATGCTTGGTACTTGGCACTGGGGTTGGCATGTGGTAAGCACTCTTTCCAAAGTGAATCTCACTATATTCTCCTTGACCTGGAATATGAGAATCCAGCTTTGGAGAGTCATTAGAGCATCTGGATCTGTAATGTTCCCTGGGCCTTGAGGTAGATGTGTGTACCTTAAGAAAGAAAGACACCTAGACACAGGCTGTGCCTACTTTGTGCTGACCCAGGGAGTCAGGTAGTGGCTGGTGGCCAGGAGGGCAGAGGAGCTGGGAAACTGGAATAGAGGCAATGAAGATTCTTTTTATCCAGCCACATTGCTGCCCATCGGAGACAGTGTTGACCCCTTATAGAAGGTATTAGAATGTGTGTCCATATTGATGGCCTCTTTTGAACGGTGGCGTAAAAGCCACACACATTCCATAGAAAATGTACTTCATTTTTAGAATTTTGATCTTTCCCAGGGCTCTTGGTGTGTCCCTCTTATGGCTCGGGGCAGTGGCAGTTAGTCTCACTTCCCAGCCTCATAATCATGAGGGAAACCTGTCACACTGTACAGTGTACTGCATTGTTAGGCTGAGATCTTTGGTGACTTAGGCACTAAATGCTATTTTACTTCCAATATTTTCTCCTCACAATGGGTTTATTGGGAGGTGGTCCAGTCGTTGTGAGTGCAGGAGCATCTGTAATCATGTAACCTCTGTCTTCTGCACTGTACTTGAGTTTCATGGTAGGAGTGAAGTCTTCTTTGCCTAAACTCTGCAACCCGGTGAGTCTGATATCCAGACTAGTCTAGAGCCAACACTACTGATTTTAGAATCTTTTACCAAGCTCTGCCTGTGTGCCAGTTTCTTGGCCAGGCCTAGGAAACAGTATTGAGCATTGAGGGGCGGTGTCATTAATCTTTTTCTCTTCTCTATTTCTCTGTGCCCATGATCCTTCCTTCCCTCCTCCTCCTCCCCACCCTTTGTCTCTGACCATCCTTTCCCTGGCAGAGCAATGTTCTGTGATGGTGCCCGAGATGCGTGGACTGAGCCCAGGCCGAAGGCTGCCCGAGCCCGCCCTGTGCCCGGCTACAGGAGGGAGCCCTGAGCCCGGGGCTGCTGGCAGGCGCCGCCACGTCCTGGCTCTGCCTGAGGAGGAGGCATGGCGGCCGCAGCAGTGTGCCCTGCTCGAGGCCGATGCCTCCGACGAGGTGGGCATGCTGCCCGCCTCCCCGCGCTCTGCCATGGCCGGCTTCGACAACTTCTTCCCGGTGCAGGAGGGCGAGGGCCCGGGCTGGGAGGGCAGCACCACGCTGGATGCAGGCTCCAGCCCCTTCCTCCCTGTGAGCCCAGAGGTCATGAAGCGGAGGCGAGGGGGGCTCATCGAACAGCGGGACATCATCAAGGCCCACGAGGCACACAAGATGCAGAGCACCCCGCAGGCCCGACGCAAGGAGTGGGAGTGAGTATTGAGAGTGGGTGGGCCCTGGGGAGAGGGTGGTTCCCTAGGCCAGGGAGGAGTGGGAGAGGCATTTGTGTCTATATCCACTAACTTTCCCAATGAAGTCGCTGTGGTCAGCCAGGCAGTGGCCCTTCTGCTCATCTCATAGGCCACTCTGAACCTCATTGAGGTCTGTCAACCAAGCTTGGGTTCCCACTGCCCAGCTAACTCGTTTAACCAAGCTCTTAGGGAGAGGGAACTGGGTCTATCCCTGCAAGCCATGGAGGATGGATGCCAACTTGAACCATCTGTGGCCTGTTCTCTTCAGGAATTACAGCTGCTCTGCCCTTGGATAATTATATTTGGGACAAGTCTCTCCTCAGAGGGGAGGGCAGGAAGAGAATTACCAAGCTGTGAGGCATCTTCTCCTTTCATGTTGGACAGAAGGCTTTATGTTCTGACTAAGGCTAGCTTGGAGGCATGTTGTTCAGAATTTAGTTTAGCTTTTATTTTGTTTTGTGTTTACTGTTTCCAGGAGTCATGACTTAAAGGAAGGTAGTAATTTTCAGGTGCCCTGGTTTTATACCCCATATAAGGACTTAGTTTTGCACTTTAAATCAGTTTATTCTGCATGTTTGCTTGTCTCATGGTCTTTGCGCTTCTCCTGCCTGAGATGGCAGAAGTATTAGCTGTCAAGTGACTAGAAATGTGTTTTTAATGGCAAGGTTTGAATTTATCTGCTTGATTTCCTTGGATGAGCTAGGTACGTGCGTGCATGCGTGCGTAGCTGCTCTCTGTTTTTTTTTTTTTTTGTTTGTTTTGTTTTTTGTTTGTTTGTTTTTCGAGACAGGGTTTCTCTGTGTAGCCCTGGCTGTCCTGGAACTTACTCTGTAGACCAGGCTGGCCTCGAACTCAGAAATCCACCTGCCTCTGCCTCCCAAGTGCTGGGATTAAAGGCGTGCGCCACCACTGTCTGGCTAGCTGCTCTCTGTTTTACTAATACTTATAGCTTGTTCAACCATTCATAGCCCTGGTATGTGATGAGCTTCTGAGATGCAGGATCTGAGTGTGAATGACATTGTTCATCTCTCAGTGTTGTTAGTTTTTCAAACCTACAGCTTTTTAAGTGTGGGAAACACCTTATATGTACTACCGTATCCTCACTGCACCTGTGAGGTAGGTACAATTATTGTCTGCATTTAGCTAATAGACACAGAGAAGTGACTTTCTCAAGGCCACTTGATAAGAACTGCATTGTGATTGCAGTTCAGTATTGATGCTCTCATCAATCTGTACCCTGTTAGGCTGGCTCTGATTTTTACCGTGAGAGCATGGTACCTTTCATTCCCATGGTATTTCTTATCTCAATGGCCATTGAGATGTCTTGGCCAGTCAACTAGTGTGAGGGTTGAAAGACTGAAGACTCAAGGTAACCTAAGAAAGTCTTGGAAACTCAGTTTGGAAATGAAGAAGGAAGAAGTCAGCTATGATATCTGGTATTTGTTCATATTCACAAACGTCAAGGTACATACCCAATAGTCAGGAAGCTGAAGCAAGAGATGCTTCAAGTTCCAGGTGAGCCTGGCTGTGCAGTAAGGGCTCAAGCAGTCAGGCTACCCAGCAGGACCCTGTCTCAATCAAGGGAGCAAAGAGAAGTCTTTTATTCTCCATCTCTGTCTAACCTTTATAACATGACTTGGAAAACTTGAAGGATGTTTGTGGAGCGTAAACATTGTTCATGTTCCCCCATGTCTGGGCCCTAATGTGAGAACTCCTACAATATTTAAGGTAAAACGAGCTTGGCTGTGACTAGCAATGTGGATGAAGCTGATGTATTTCACCAAGATCTCTTTTGCTGCTGGAGGGATATCAGGATCTGGTTCCAGACACCTACCTGCCACAGCAGTAAGAAGAGTTAGCAAGCTACTTTCAGCTAAGCAGGTGCACTGAAAAGAGAAACAGAAAAGATAGACCAGTGGCTGGGGCACTGGGGACATGTTGGTCTTTAGGAATGTAGCATTGGAGGAGGGGCCCACAGGAGGTGAGAGAGTTGACTGCAGAGGTAGGAGGCAAAGCAGCCAGAACAAAACCCATTTTCAAAATGGTGGTGTAAGTGTCTGTACAGGGTGGACTGGAAGCCAAAGACCGTGAGGAGGGAGGAAGAGCTGACTGGGTTTGGAACATGACCTTAAGGGAACAACTTCAGTAGGGGATGGAGTTAGAAGTCTGGTTAGAGCTGGTCAGTGAGAAATAGCAAGTGCTAGCTAGAGTCAGAGATATTGGCCCATCCACCACCTGTCCCCAGCATGAATCACTGCCACCTGCTGGAGACCCCTATGTCCAGAGATTCTCTCTCTGATGGCTTCAGGGTACTTCTGACTTCCTTCAAACTCTCCAAACCCAAATATTGGCATTGTCTAAAGCAATGGCTCTCAACCTTCCTAATGTCATGACCTAATACAGTTCTCATGGTGTAGTGGCCATAAAATTATTTTTGTGACTATTTCATAACTGCAATTTTGCTACTGCTATGAATAGCAATGTAAATCTCTGTTTTCCGATGGTCTTAGGTAACCCCCATGAAAGGGGTCACGACCCACAGGTTGAGAACCACTGGTTTAGAACCTATATTGAATCATAAAAAAAAACCCTTCTAACTTTCCCTTCCCTTTCCTCTTCTTCCTGCCTCCTTTACCCCCCTCTCTTCCCTCTAGTTGTTTTTACACAGGACCTTGTTAGGTAGCCCAGGCTGGTCTTGAGTTCTCTATCCTCCTGCCTCTGCCTCTTGAGCATGGGGATTACAGGTATGCACCACCCACACGTCATTACAAAGTCCTATCTGTTCTTTCTGATTGCAGTTACCTACAGGGTTCGAGTCAGTCCTTTTGTTCCAGGGATACTTTAGCTTCTTCATTGGCTTCTTCTTCAGTACCTTCTTCTTCACATGCTAGCAGTTCTGCCTCTTGTGTCCTCAAATGTGTCTTGCTGTGTTCTGGGCTCTTGGTCCTTTGGTTCTTTCCCCCATTGTCTCCCACTTTCATGGTTTTCTGTCTTTTTCCTAACTTCATAACTCCTCCATTTTAGCTTCAAGCCTCCTCACATCTAACCGCTGCCTCCTCTTTGTCCAGTAAATTCCCTTTCGTGCTCAGTTCCTTAGACTCTTCTATCTCTGTCTTAGGGTTTCATTGCTGTGAAGAGATACCATGACAAA
This sequence comes from Uromys caudimaculatus, assembly GCA_028551405.1. Classification (NCBI taxonomy): domain Eukaryota; kingdom Metazoa; phylum Chordata; class Mammalia; order Rodentia; family Muridae; genus Uromys; species Uromys caudimaculatus. The sequence goes on from CM052711.1 coordinate 36,625,559, forward strand.
GGCAACTCTTATAAAGGCAAACATTTAATTGGGCTGGCTTACAGTCTCAGAGGTTCAGTCCATTATCATTATGGTGGGAAGCATGGCAGTATGCAGGCTGACTTGGTGCTGGAGGAGCCGAGAGTTCTTCATCTTGATCTGAAGGCAGCCAGGAGGAGGCTTTCTTTCACACTGGGTGGAGCTTGAGCACTAGGAGCCCTGAAAGCCTGCCTACACAGTGACACACTTCCTCCAACAAGGCCACACCTACTCCAACCACTTCCTCCAATAAGGCCACACCACTCCAACAAGGCCACACCTCCTGATTGAGTCATTTCCCATGAAGCCAAGCATATTCAAACCACCACAGTCTCACTGTATCTGCATCAAAACAATGATCCTATTACTTTTTTGCTACTCTTGTGAATCAGTCACTAGCCAAGGTAAAAGATGCTTGATGCTTCCCATGTTCGTGTCTAGTCTAGCTGGTTAGGGTTGGTCAGTGTTCACTGAAGCTTCGCCATCACCACAATCCCTTCCTAGTATTTGGCCTCCACTGTGTTACCCCTTTTTTTTGGTTCGTCAGGCTGGTCTTCCAGATCTCCAACTCTGCCTTTATCCTACTTAGCATGTCCACATGCACTCACATATCTGAACATTTCTAAGAAAAACCCTACCAGCCATACTGACTGTGGTCATAAACACAACCACCGCCTCAAGTCACCCTTTCAATTTGCTCAGAAGTCTAACTACACTGTACTTTCATATTCACTATCAAAGTCTTGGGGAGAGCATTTCATTCTCAAACCCCAACATCTCCTTCAGCCCACCCCAGCTCATGCCTGGAGTTGCCTTCCTACTTCACTGGGAAAACAGCAACAGCCAGAGGGGCAAGCATGACCTCCCTCCACACGGCCCACCTCTGCATCTGCCCCGGAACCAGCTCTTTCCTTCTGCTACTGTGGACTCCTTGGGGGAGTCTCAGGCCTGGGTGGAGGAAGTTGAGTCCTCTTGTCTACTTCCTGTTTCCCATGCATGTTCTCAGAATTCCCTTTTGAAGTCATTTCAACTTGACCTTCATCCTGTCTCTGGGTTACCTTGGTCCCCCCCTTGGCAATAGATGGTCTTCTGTGTCCATTTTGAGGGAGTCTAGCAGCAGGCGTGGTGGCAGTGATATTTCACCACTGCCTCTTCCTCCTCCCCCCATGATTGTGGAACCACAGTGATTCTCTACTTCCTCGTTGTTGCTCATGACCTCTCTTCCTAGTTTCCTTGCCCCTTTCTCCATCCCTGAGAGTAGCTCCCTAGCATCTGTTCTCCTCCCATCAATGTTTATTTCCTAGTGCTCTCACCCAACTCTAGTGCTCTCACCCAACTCTAGTGCTCTCACCCAACTCTAGCTCTCGAGCTGACATCACATGTTGGTAATGCACACCTTTGTATCTCCACAACATTTTTTCTGAATTTTAGACACACCCTGCTTACCTCTTAGCATCTTCAATGGTATGTTCTTAGGCATCTTAAGTTTAATATCTCTAACGTAGAAACAATGGTTTTCTCTCAGGTCAACCTTTCCTGTGGTCTTCCTTTTCTCAGTAAATGATACCTATGATCTGTTGGGTACTGTGAGACCTATGACCTGTTGTGTACTGTGTCACCTATGATCTGTTGGGTACTGTGACACCTATGACCTGTTGTGTCACCTATGATCTGTTGGGTACTGTGACACCTATGACCTGTTGTGTACTGTGTTACCTATGATCTGTTGTCTACTGTGTCACCTATGACCTGTTGTATACTGTGTCACCTATGATCTGTTGGGTACTCTGGCCAGTGATGCTGAAGCCACTCCCTTTTTTACACCAACACTTGGCTCTTGCCAGTTCCCCATTGACTCTCCTTTAAAAATATATCTGCTCACCTTTTATCTGTTTATGAGCTCCCGGCTCCAAGACACCTTTTATTTCTATTCAAGGACATGTATATATATATATGTGCATGTGTATGTTTGTGTGTGTGCATGTGTGTATTTGTGTGTCTGTGTGTTTGTGTGTGTATATGTATAAGTATATATGCAGGTGTATATGTGTGTATGTGTTTGTGTGTGTGTGTATGTGTATATACACATAACCTCCACTGTTGTAAATTTAATATGAAATGTGTCATAATTATAACTTTTTCATCAGTGAAATAATAAGGTTGCTGTTAACAGAAAATAAATGAATAAATAAATAAATACACACTCATGGTGTTTACTATATACCTGATGCTGTTCTTCTGAATGTGAGTTCATTTACTCTTGTGTCAGTAGAATGAACCTGTCCTTGCTATTTTGTCATCTTGTGCCATTGTGACAAAACACCTGAGAGAAATTAGCTTACAGGATGAAGCTCAGGTTTTTATATTTAGCTCAGGTTTCAGAAGTTCTGGTCTGTGGTCTCTTGGTCTCGTTGCTTCTAGGCCCATTGTGGGCCTACGCATCCTGGGGGAGGCTCCCAGCAGAGGAACATCAATCAGGAAGCAAAGAGAAAGCACTCATGCTTGTGACGTAGGCCCTCTCCACAAAACAATTACGATACGAATCTGTGAGTGGACTCATTCCCTGTGAGATCAGAGCTGTCAAGATCCAGTGTCCACCTGAAGGCTTACTTCTGAACACTGCTACACTCAGGACCAAGCCTCTAACATGAGAACCTTTGCAGGTGGGGCACAGAAAAGCAAAATCATAAGAACTGTTATTTCTGCTTTTTATAGTTGGGGCACAAAGCACATAAGTACTTTGTTCAAAGGGGATGAGCCTGGTCACCTCTTAGACAGCCGTCCTCTTTCCATCCCTATTTGCTAGAATCTGTTTCCTCTGTGATAGCTAAGCATCCTCTCTTTAGATTTAAAAAAGGAGTTGGGAAGACAGGCATGGGGTTTGTGTGAGAGACTGCAGCCATGTGCTAAAGCGGCCCTCAGCTCAGAGCCCTATGGTGGCTTCTGTGAGAGTCTGGAGCCATGTGCTAAAGCGGCCCTCAGCTCAGAGCCCTATGGTGGCTTCTGTGAGAGTCTGCAGCCATGTGCTAAAGCAGCTCTCAGCTCAGAGCCCTATGGTGGCTTCTGTGAGAGTCTGCAGCCATGTGCTAAAGCGGCCCTCAGCTCAGAGCCCTGTGGTGGCTTCCTGTCTCACATACAACAGTCCTTTGACTCGTGGGACCTGCACAATCTTTTTTCTGCCTGTGGCCCTTGCTCCCTGTCCTCCACAGAGGTGACATAGCTCTAACCATCTGTCCTGGTCACCCTGCCCTCTGCAATAGCTACTTCTGGTCCTTGATATTCCTCAATGTGGCTGATTCCTCTCTCCTTTGCCCCAGTGGCCCTTTCACTGATAGTGCCCTCCTCTCTGTACCTTCACCTTCCCTCACCGACATCTGTGGTGCCATTTGTCAGCCCGGTTCCTGCTTCCGGCACACAGACATAAGCATTTTGTACTGGAGTGTAAGCAGAGACTTTGTCTTATCTCTAGGTCTGAGAATAGTGTCTGCTGTATGGTTGAGCTCACAATAGCAGGAGCCAGTCAGGCGGTGTGATTGTGTGGGCTGTTGACTCCATCTGAACAATCAGCTGAGGAAATAAGGAGTCTTCTTGCCTGCCCTCTTCAAGGCTTCTAGAACCCCACGTCTCCTGCCTTCTGTTCCCTACACAGCATCCTGCAGGTTCTTTCTCAGGCAGGGATTTGCTGCAGGAAATCAGTTCCTCTGCCAGTTTCCTGCTCCTCCCTCAGCTCTGCTCCTTCTGGGGCCTTGTCTGTCATCCACACATCTGACAGCCCACCACACACACCTGCACACACACACACACACACACACACACACACACACACACACACACACACACACCATTATAAATTCCTCCTCCTTGGCACCAAATCAGGACTCTGGTGATGCAGGAAGCAGACTAGAAACCAACCTGGGAGTTTCCCTATGGTGTTGCCTACAGTGGAGTGAGCTGAATGCTGGCAAGGGAAGGGCTGAGTGAGGAGGAGGAGTCTCCGAGTGCCAGGCTGTTTCCTACAGAAAGTTCTCCAGGAGTGTTCTAAAGACAATAGCTTCATCTGCTTTCCCAGGAAGCAGGTTACCACGTAAAGAGTGTTATTTCCCGAAGAACCTGTTAAGAGGTTTCCTCAAGCTTGGTGTGGGGGTTAGCAAGAGCTTTGGTTAAGACTTCTTATAGAGTAAGGTTTGTAATTTTACCAAGTAGCACAAGAGCAGGTTTTTACTAATGAAATTCTTTAATATAATTCCCTCCAGCTTACACAATGTCTTCACATATACTATTCATATGATCTTCACAATGAACCTATAGACTAGCTGTTATGATTCCTAATTTACTGCAGAGAAAAATGAGCCCCAAAGCAAGAGATAGTGCCAGGTCAGAAGCCCACCTTAACAATGACGACTGATTGAGCCCTGGCTATGCACTAGGCGTCTTGCTTGTGTTATTTATGCTAATGGAAATAGTAGGTACCATTATAAAGAACAGAAACATTTCATACAGGACTATTATTACGTATAGGCTTGGAAGAAAGGAAATTATGTGTAACTCTAACATCTGCGTAGGCTGGCATGGCTTTCTCTATGAAGAGGGAAGCGGCATTTCCACAACTACAGTACTTATCACCAGTATTGTAATTGCCTGTTTACATGTCTGTTTCCCCTCTGGTCTGTGCACAGAGACGTCTGTCTGCTCTCCACTGCATCTCCATATCCCAGTGCCGCCTCTCCATCGCTCAGCGCTGTTTCCCCATTGCTCGGCACAGTACCTGGCACATGACAGCTGCTGAATAGATGCAAAGAGAAAATAGAGAGCAGTGTTGATTTGTGCACTGGGTATCAAAGGCTTAACGAGGCCAAGCAGTTTGCTCTGTGTGACAGAGCCGGGGATCCACGCCATGTCCCCTGACTGCACAGCTGGTGCTTGCTCCATTAAGGTGTTCTCTCTGCCCCAGTGTCCCCTGCAGTGACCATCACAGCACTGGGTGGGTGGTAGAGATCCAGTTCATACTTGACTTTTTACAAGGTTGCTTGTAGAAGTTACTTGGGCAGTCTGTGACCCCTGGTGGGATTTAACATTTACCTGGCAGTCCTGTTGTAAATCTGAGACATTTTTGTTAGACCATGTAGGGCAATCTTGGTAAGACCCAGGATTGTTCTGGCCTTCTTCTGTGCCTACAGTCTTCATGGGTGACATCAACTAGGACCCTATATTTACTTGACTCGTGTGTGTGTGTGTGTGTGTGTGTGTGTGTGTGTGTTTGTGTGTGTGTGTGTGTGTGTGTGTGTATGTGTGTGTGTGTGTCTTGATCCATCCCTCTCCAACTTACTCCTTTGAGACAGGATATTTCACTGAGTCTGGAATTAGGCCAGTAGCCAGGAAGCCCTAGTGACCTTCCTGTTCCCTGCCCACCCCCATTCACACATGGGGCTGGGGTTACAGGCATTGTGTACAGCCACGCCCAGTTTTTTTTTTTTTTTTGAAGGTAAGTGCTGGGGATTTGAACTTAGGTACTCAAGCTCGTGTAGCTGATCCTCTTACTTGCTGAGCCACATCCTCAGTCCCCAAACCTTTAATTCTTGTAGCAAATAGTTGGATGGTCTCTCTGCACCCTTGTCCTGTGTTTGAGATAGAACATTGGGGGAACAAGACTCCTCACCTCCTTCTGACTGACTTCACCCCATCGTTTGTCCTGGCTCAGGATGCAGTGCCGTCTACCAGTTACCCAAACCAAACACTAGCTGTCTACCATTCATTCCTCCTTTCTCTCTCTCCCCCTCACTTCTGGCCATTAGCAAGCCCTGTTGACACCGTCTCTCAGACATACCCCAAGGGCAAAGCGTTTTCCATCCTCACTGCTGCTAACCTGTCCGAGCCACTGTCACTTACACTATCACAATAGTGCTCTAATTGGCCTCTCTCTTTGTATCTTTGTTTCCCTAAGAGCAGCAAGTGTGTCTATCATAGCCCACAGGAACATTTAGAGTCATGCAGCCCTCCATTATAGCAGAGGACCACGCGTACCCCGCCTGCTCTGTGTTGTCAGTCTCTCGCTCTCCTCAGAGAGCGACCTGCTTTCCCTAGCACTGGCCTGCTTTCATGCTCAGAAGTCTGCTGTTTATGTTCGTTCCCCGGATCTACCCTTTGTCTAGAATGTTTTTCTCTTTAGATCAACGGTATCCATAACTCTGGTCATTTAGACCTTTGATGCCTCCCCCAAAAGATTGCCCTCATCATAGAGTCTACAAGAGGCCCCTGGCCATTGTGTCCTGTCACCACCCACCACCCTGCCTGCCTCCTCTGATGAGAGTGTCAGAGCCACGGGGAGAGACTGTTACTGCCTGGTCCCCTTTGCACCACCAGGGTCAAAAACAACACCTGCATTTGGTGTGTTTGTAAAGGGAAGAATTCTGCATGAAGTGTTGGTGTGGTGAAAAGTAGGACCTAGGTGCTTACCAGGCTTTTGTCTGCCATATTGTCAGGACTAGTCCAGGAAGCTCAGGATAACTGGGATTCTAGCTGTGGAGCAGGCTAGCCCTGTGGAACTCACAGGCTGTAAAGCAAGGTATGCACAGTGCAAGTTGTCTGGGGACATTCTTCCTTCCTGCCTCTGGTTGATCTTGGCAGACTGTGTCTTGTCTGAGTTGCCATTCCAAGCTTCATTTTCTTCCTTTGCTAAATTGCAGATGAGCGCAGGGGTGTGTTTAAACGGCCTGGGGGGTCAACGGTATGTAACAATTGGTCCACTGCTTGGCCCTTTCCCCTAGGTGCCTTGTTCCTCACCCCAGGGCCCATTACTTACCATTACCATCTGCTTCGGGCATCTGAGGAAGGTGAAACAGAGGCTGGCTCAGTTAGGGTTGGGATCTGGGGCAGACACCGTGGATCTCAGCAGCACGTGAATGGGTAGGTGTGGAAATGCACAGTTCCTGGCGCAAGATGGCAGTGAGCACTTACGAGCATTTAGCATCAACATCATCCATCCAGACCAGACAGGTGAAGAAGATGGGGAATGGGAGGTCTAGGGGGCTGGGTGAGCGCTGGTGCTTTGCAGGAACCATTCCTCCACACGCAGTGAGCAATGCACCACTCCTGAATTCCCACTCTACTTCTGTCCCATTTTCATCTGCTCTGCTGTACTGGTGTGTGTGTGTGTGTGTGTGTGTGTGTGTGTGTGTGTGTGTGTGTGTGTGTGTGTGGTGTTCCAATGAGGATGGGGCAGCCAGATTGGGAGGAAGGACCATTGGACATTCAAATAGCATCCTCACGGTCATTTGCACTATACTCAACAGTACTACAAATTCTGTAGGAAGCAGATATCTCGGCCTTAGGGCGTTCTGGCGGAATTTTAAAGGCTATTAAGCCATTTTTCCTCTGGCCCTCTTGAAAAGCGGCCGACCCTACACAGATCTAGAAGCATGTGCTGCCACCTGCTGGCAAAGTTGGGCACTACTTGGCTTAATGCTTTGATTAATAATGTCTGTGGAAATCATTGTAGGAGAAAAAATGTATTTAGTTGCATAAAAATCATTCTTATGTTGAGTGATCTGATATTTTAGCTCAATTTCAAATTATGTCCTTTTGGAGACTGGGCAGTCTGGAGGTCACGTTAGTCCCTACTAGCCCTATTGCCACCCTCAGCTATGTTCAAGCATTTGTATGACAGCTTGGCTGTGAAGGCTCCTGAGTTTTCAGTTCAGCAAGGTCCAACTCGCCTAGATCAAAGATTAGGTATTTTGGACTCTCAGCATTGTGGTATAACATGCCCGCGGAACAGGACAGATGCCAACGGAACACGGAAACCGTGAGCCTTCAACACGCACTGTTATCCCTAGACAGCAATACATTTGAGAACCGGCAGCCAAGAGGGACCTGCAGCATATGTCCTGCCTCCTCGGGATTCTGAGCAGAACAGGAAGCCATAGAGAATCCAGGAGAGCAGGCTCCCCCAGGAGCTGATGCAATCTGAGCAAGTCCTAGGGATTTGCTTTGATATGGGCCCTTTGGGGACTGGAAAGTTGGTGAAGTGCAGGCATGGGGACCCGAGTTATATCCCCAGAACTCAGATAAATGCCAAGCATGTGTGCCTATGACCTTAGGGCCAGGAGGCAGAAGCGGGAAGATTTCCAAGGCTCACTCGACAGCTAGCTTAACTTTGGGTTCTGTGAGAGACCTTACTTTAAGTATAAGGGCAAGGGAGCATATGTGCTAACCCCTGGTCTCCACATGCAAACACATGAATGTACATCCATGCATCTGTGTACTCACACATGAACATTTACACACACACACACACACACACACACACACACACACACACACACACACACACTTTGGGTGGCTTTAGCACATACTCTTTGATTTCTTTACTTGTTCTGGAAAGCTTAAAAACAAGGGCCCGTCTGTACAACTGGTCTCCAATGACTCCTTCTTTTCCTAGTGTTTCTACCTTCATATCTTCTGCAGTTCCAGGAACTTCCCTCTGGGGCAGAGTGAGGGAGAGAACTGGATGTTGCCTGAAGCAAGGTAGTTTTGACTCACAGCCATGGATCTGTCCTCAGATCCCCACTTCAGGCTAAGAAGGGCTCCTGCCTTGTTAGAAGCATGAGGAACACATGCTTCAGGAAGCTGCAGAAACAGTGGCTGGCATATATAGTCTCAGTGTCCAGGAAGCTGAGGCAGATCTTTGGTTTGAGACCAGTCTGGCCTACATAGTATAACCCTATCTCAGAAACACACACACACACACACACACACACACACACACACACACACACACACACACACGGAGGGAGAGAGAGAGAGAGAGAGAGAGAGCGCACTTTCCCTGCTTCTCCTGAAAGCACCAGCAGCTCTGGGGGGTGGGGTGGGGGACACAGGTGTCTTTACCTTTTCCTGAACACTATGTCAGGAGCCAGCACTAGATCTGTTGCCTAGACTTGAAGGTGGGATGGGAAAAGGAGCCTGCTCAGAACCCTGTCTGCCTTCCTCTTCCCATCCATTTTGCGGCATGGTACATCCTTTTCTTGCATCTCTCCCTATCCCTGCCCCGCCTGAGTAGACCTAACTGAATATCTTCAGGAGATGATTTAGCTTTTGGAATATTCCAAGATCCTATACCCAATCACCTTTATGGTGAAAAAGGTATTGAAAGCAGCATCATGCTAGCAGTACAAAGGGAAAGTAACTCTATGGTGCCCTCCAGTGGTTATTTCTGTTCATTGCAGTCATAGACTGGGAAGCTGCACAGGACTAGCGCATCCTAAAGGCTATCCATCAAATGACAGGCCAGGAAGCAGAAGCTATAAAACCTTGGCGGAGAGGGTGTGCAGGGCCAGAACTATCTATCTCATCCCAGGGCATCCCCTCCACCCTAGCCTGCACCGGCTTTCCATCCTGCTTCTGAAAGAGACCACCTGGGTACCTTGGCTGCATGCGAGTCACGGCAAAGATGAGGACATCTTCTCTTGGATGTGATAGGATGCCCAGAGACAGCATAGAAATAGTACTGAGGAGGTGAACATAACCAAGGGAATCTGTGGTGAGCATTAGAATGGAAAACATCATTGAAAACAGATGCTTGTGTAACAGGGTCGATACCCACAAAGTTCTAACACCATTTCATAGCTTCATCCGAGAAACTGATGCAGCCACTTGCCAGCCTCCTGACTTGGCGTCCTTTCCTCTCCTCTCAGTACTGGACATCCCTCTGCTGGCCGCTCTTAGGCCTGGCTCTCTTTTATCTTCTTACCCCCCTCTTCCAGTTTTGCCCCCTCCTGCCACTTTTCTCTTGCTCTGAAGTAGAGAAGGGACAAATGATGGCGAATGGAGTTTGCCTCCTTCCTCCCCCTCCCCCTCTTGTCAGGGCCCCTTGCTTGCAGACCCTTTGCAGCAATGCCTACACGACACTGCCCACCTTCATCATGTTTGCCAGGTGCCCTAAGACACAGCCTCATTACGTGCGGATGTTAGTGGCAGAAGACTTAGAGAGAGCAGGGGGGAGGTTCTGTGTTGAGAGCAAGTCAGAGCTGTGGCTAGTTCAGGAAAGCATACGTGGGCCAGGGGAGTGTGCTGCTGACTAATGAGTGTGCTGGGTCCATGTCAGCTTTGTGCTGTTGCCCTTGGTCTCATCCTTCCCAGGGTACCATCTATACAAGACGTGTTCTTTCCCATCTCCAATGCCTAAGCAGCTGAGAGCTTGCTCCTGCTCCTCTTTCCTTCACCCCTGTTCCCTTCTCTCTGTCACAGAAATGAAATCAAACTATACCTAGAAGTTTACAATTTGCTCATTTTTAAAAAAAATTTAAAAGTCATATGAATAAGATGGGCCCCTTTCCTTGTCTGTTTCTAGAAGATGGTTCTTAGTGTCTCTTTAAAGCAACATGTATAGTATTCTTGAACAGGATGAACTGCTGTGACCTCAAGCACAGTGATCAGAGGAAGCTGCCAAGGAAAACCCAGGGCACGTGCTGCTGTGCCTGCACTTCTATTTCTGCAGGTTCAGTTCCTGGGAGCTGCCGCCTATGGAAGGGCCTTTCCCTCACTGTGTCCTCACTACCCCCCCCCCCCCAACCGGCTGCTGCTACTTCCTCGTGCCCCTCCTCTGCATCTCAGCTTCACACTGAAATGTGAACTTTCACTGTCCGTGTTATCTCTCAGGTCCCACAGGAGAGGTGGAATGAATTAATAATACACCAGCAGGAAACAGAGAGATGGAGCTATTAGTTGTCAGCCAGTGTTCCTAACCTCTCAGGGCCACTAATTAGCTCACTGACGGATTCGGTTTCATCCCAAGCCAGGCCATGCTTTTGGGCATGCTTGGGGCTCAGCTTGTGGCATCCGGCACAGAGGGGCAACCCTGTGCCTCCTGGATGGATGGGGTGTGTTTGCTGAATTTAGAAGTGTCCATAGGGAACCTTGGGTGCCTCCTTGGGGTGGAAGGATGAACTGGGGTGGGGGCAGGGTGGGAATGGTAGTGTCTGGGTGGAGTTGGATGGTATGTATGCTGTTTTGGGGCCCTGGTAGCTGACTTGTGACTCTGGTTCCTGCCACAGGTGAGTTACTCTTGCCAAGCTGTGTTGTCTGAAGGCAACATACCGCCTTCTAACTGTGGGCTTTCCCAATGGAGAGTAGCCTTTGCTTCACACACAGACTTTCAGAAGGGGAACATGGCAGTGAGGGCTTATTGAAAGGGGCTTATGAATTGTTTCTTTAAGAAGCTGCACAGATTTGGCCTTTGCCCACCTCTGGGCTCTGATGTGAGGATTAGAGGCATCCCTCATTCCTCTGTAGCAAGAGCTATTGGTTAAGCTATTGGGATAGTTATCTGTTCTTCGTATGTTCCTTACAAGATGGACAGCTTAGTTTCTTTGTTTGTTACATAGAATTAAGAATTATTTACTATGGAAGTGCACTCTAATCTGGTGACATTCACCTTTGTCAAGTGACAGGTAGTCTCCAGATAGTCTTTTACGATACTGGTTGGGATTCTCAAAGCTTTCTTGGCCTCTCTCCCTCCCTCCCTCCTTCCCTCCCTCCCTCCCCCCTTCCTCCCTCCCTCATCCCCCCCCTCTCTCCTAAGTCTGTTTTATTCCAGGCTTGTCTCAGACTTGCTATGTAGCTGGTAGCTCTTGCCTCCACCTCCCTGGGAGGTGGAATTACAGGCACACACTATCTGGTCTCTGTGCTGGAGCTCAAACCTGGGGCTTTGTGCATATTAGGCAAGCACTGCCAACTGAGCTGCCCCTCACCCCAACTTTCTGTTTCTAAGTCCCCCTTTCCCTTCCTGCCTTATGTGCATCGCCTTATGTGCATCCACTTTGGGGTTGTATGCCCAAAGAAGCATTCTCTTCTGTTCACATGCGGAGCTTCTGACCGCTCTGCTGGCCCTGGATTAGCCAAGGCTGGGTTCTGTCAGACCCCTCTTCTCTTCTGTGCCAAGGGCACTTGGTCTCATCTTCTTCCTGCTTTGCATGGCCTGGTGCCATGCTACTCCAGTGAGATGAGGCTGCTTGCTGCAGACTGGCTTCTGGAGACCATAGTGAGGTGGGGCTAATGTCTGGTTTTACTGGAGTTACTTTTGAGGTCAAATAGGGGGTAACAGAAAGGGGAGGAGAGACTGGGGTCAAAGTAAGCAAAGTTGGGCTGTGGTGCTCAGGTGACTTCAGGGGTAAGAGGAAGGTTCTGGAGCTTCAGCGGTCTTCCTGAGTTGTTCCAAGAAGTCCTGAGAACAAAGAAACTAGGCTTTTGGTCCCCAATATAGACTCCTCCAGAAGGTGTCATGACTTTGGCCAAGTACCCAGTCCCTTCCTAAAGAGGATACATACCTATAGGCTGTGTACCAATATTCCCAGAAGCTGGTGGGGGTCAAGAATCCCCCAGCCCAGAGGGGAGATAGTGGGACATCTCAGCACCCACTTGGGGTCTTAGGGGATGTTGGCTTGTAGGTCCTGCGCCTGGCAGTGGGGTGGGTGGAGCCTGGCCTCTGTTCAGTGGGAGGTTCTGCAGCTGTGGCTTATTCAGCTGGGACACCAGAACCATTCGGGACACTAGGCAACAATTTGCCCCCACCATGTCTCCTGGGTCTGTGCTTCTCTGTCTCAACCTCACATCACACCTCTGTGAAAATGACTGGAACCTCTCAATAGAGGGTCTGAGTGTTCCCCACTTTAGCCAGCAGGGACCATCTGCTCAGCTTGGCCACCCCAGCTAAAGATACTTTCAGAAGCAGAGTCAGTGGAAGTGCAGAAATCTTTGGAATGAGAATGCTAGCATCTATTCTTTCTCAGACTTGGACACTCATGTCTTAATCTTTCTCAACCTGAGCACGCCAGTGTCTCGGGGTGAGAGGTGCTTACCCTGCTGTTTCTCCTTGCTCTTTGTCCTGCATTCCTCACCATGACTGGGGAGAGAACAATCACTTCCACGGTGCCTTAGCTTCCTTCACTCTGGTTCATTAAAAAAAATGGGGGTGTCTAGAGCCCAGCCCTAAAAGATTCAAATGTGTTTGTGCTAGGTAGAGTTTGCACATAGTTATAAATCTCCTCTGATGATTGTTTCCGTAGCATCTTGCCTTCCTAGATATGTGGCCATAGGGTAGGCAATTGGCTAGTACTCCCTGGCCGGCCTAACTCTGCCAGGAGGGAGTCCTGCACTAGCTTCTCTGGGACACAGAAGGTCATCTAAGACTGACTCCCAGAGACCTTCACATCTTCTCTGGGGATTGGCTACTCTTCTGGGTTGTTCTAGGTCTTGGTACAAGTAAAGCAAGGGTATTGAGCTTACTGGTTAATAATTTATACATCTAAGATTGAGGTTGAGTGCTGGGGTAACAATGGGTGGAGGGTCCGATTTTGAGTCTACGTTGAGCTCAACACTAGCTGTCGGTGGGTGAAATGCTTAGCCTTCCTGATTTGTACTTTCACTGTCTATAAGACAACAGGTGCCTTTCAACAATGCTGTATACCTCAAATAGTGAGATGGCCACTGACCACGGTGATGAAAATGCCCAGGCTCCAGGTCACACAGCCATAACTTCAATTGAGCCTACATCCTCACTGAGCTTTCCACTTTTGTTGAAGGTGGCTTTGCCATTTTGCATGTGACTACAGATAAAGTCCTCGGTTAGCTCAAGGAACAAGGCTACTTACCTATCTCTCCATGGACTCAGCAATCGGATGGTTAGTTCACTATGGTGGACTCCTCTTAGAGTATCAGGTAATCTGTTGACTTCCCTACACTGTTGACTGACTGCCAGAAACACTCCCTACACACACACATCGTGAACAGTTTCTTTCCCTGTTTATTGATCACACTCATACATAACAAATAGAAAAATAAATTCAAAAGAATGACCCTTGCTTAAGTTTTCAAGTTTATGTTTGTAAAAGTGAAAGTTAAATTCAGATAACAAGAGGTAAATTTAGGCTCTTCTGCCCGGTGAGTTTCAATAGATGGCAGATGTCTTGACGCCACAGTGTGTATCGCCTGCACCATGCAGCAGCAGCAGTGTGCATTTCCTGCACCATGCAGCAGTGGTGTACATCACCTTCACCATACAGCAGTGGTTTGCACCCCCTGTAACATACAGCAGCAGGTGAGGAATGTAATTTGAGGATATTCATGGCTCCTGAAATTTCCAAATGGGATGTCCTCAGTAAGAATTGTTTTGAGGGAAACCTCAGCTTGGGCCACAGGGCTCCACAGCTAATCAGCGCCGGGATCGCAAGAGCCAGGAG
>CM052711.1:36645702-36690169 GCA_028551405.1 Uromys caudimaculatus
GCAATGCAATGCTTTTGCTTTAGTAGTTCTTGTATCTTGTTAATCACAGCTGATTTCTTCAGCCCCAGCTAACCAAAACTATAGAATCTTAAATCAAACTAGCAATGGCCCTGATAAGAGTCTTTAATCTTCCCTCTGAAATTTCACAAGCCAGGTCTCCATCTTCTGCACTGTTCTCAACATTATCTTCCAAGCTCCTACACAACATCCCACAAAGGTCTTAACACCGAATGGATCTTCTAGCCCAAAGTTCCAAAGTCCTTCCACAGTCCTCCCCAAAACATGGTCAGGTTGTCACAGAAATACCCCACTCCTGGTACCAATTTGTCTTAGGGTTTCTATTCCTGCACAAACATCATGACCAAGATGCAAGTTGGGGAGGAAAGGGTTTATTTGGCTTACACTTCCATGTTGCTGTTCACCACAAAAGGAAGTCAGGACTGGAACTCAAGTAGGTCAGGGATCAGGAGCTGATGCAGAGCCCATGGAGGAATGCTGCTTACTGGCTTGCTTCTCCTGGCTTGCTCAGCCTGTTTTCTTATAGACCCCAAGTCTACCAGCCCACAGATGATGCCACTCACAAGAGGCCCTCCCCCTTGATCACTAATTGAGAAAATGCCTTACAGCTGGATCTCATGGAGGCATTTTCTCAACTGAAACTCCTTTCTCTGTGATAACTTCAGCTTGTGTCAAGTTGACACACAAAACTAGCCAGTACACTAAGGGTGTGCTCAATAGCTTTCTAAATGCTGGGACTCATATGGAGGATTAGGCCTAAAGAGACAGCAGAGCTAACGATGTTAAATTTTTCTTGGGAGACATTCTAATAAGCAAGGTGGGTCCTGATGACAGCAAGGGGATGCTTCAATCTCAGCAAGTCAAGGACTGGGCTGAGGGCTGGGGACTCTAGGGAGAGTAGTCAAGGAGGACCTTCTGCATAGGTGGCATTTGAGTAGACATCTGAGTTGCCAGGGAAAGAGCTTAGAAAGGCCAAGTTCAAAGGTCCCTGTCTTGGTTGGGTTGAACTTGGGAGTTCAGCAGCAATTAAGAAGCAGTGGGTGAAGAGGGGAGGGGAGGGAGAGGTGCAGGAAGTGGGAAGGAACCACCTGCTGATGAAGGCCTTTGGAGGTCAGGACAAGGAGTGTGAACATTATCGCCAGGTGTGGCGGACACACACTGCTGGGTTCTGTGCAGGGAGAGACATGACCATTGCTGTGTGCAGGAGGCTGGCTCACAGGGGTCTCTGAGAGCCTGTCGTACACATCGCTTTCCAAAGCTGTAGTCAGGAACATCATGTTAGTAACTTGAAACCAGCTGTGGCAAGCATATTTATACCCCAGAGATTTAGAGCAGATGCTACAAATCAGAGCTTCCTTCTTTCTGAGAGAAGTAGTAGGCACTTATCAGTATATCATCAGACTGAACTGATCTAGATTTCAAAAACACCTTTTAAACTGCTTTGTAGACAATGCATTCTGGAAAGACAAATTGCAGTTCTGGTTGTATTTTTGAAAATGTACTTAGAATAAGCTACTAGAAGTGAAATCATTGCATAAAAGTATCAACTTGCTCCCCCTACTGAAAAATGTCACTGTTTTACTTCTGGCAGCAATATATCATTTCTCCGAGTTCTCCCCTGCAACCTCTATGTAGGTATATGGTTGTGCACGTGTGTGTGTGTGCATATGAGTGTGTCTGCATGCATGCATATCTGTATGTGTATGTGTATGCTTGTTTGTGTGTCATGAGTGCATGAGTGCGTACGTCCGTGTGTGTGTGTGTATGTGTGTGTATGTATATATGTATGTATGTGTAGTATGTGCTTGTCATGCTTGTGTGTATGCATGCATGAGTGTGTGTGTGTGTGTGTGTGTGTGTAGTATACATGTGTGTGATTACACAGAGACCAGAGGATGATTTTGAGTGTGGTTCCTAAGGTGTGTTCTCCATTTTTGTTTTCAGACAGGGTCTTCCTTTCACTGGCCTAGAACTCACCGAGTAGGCTAGGCTGGCTGGTCCAGGATCCCTACCTGCCTCCCCGGCACTGGGGTTGTATTATATAATGCATACTGACCACTTTGAACCTTTCCTCTCCCATCTCCCCAGCACCTCTGTCTAACTCACCTTTTCCCTGCAAATCTCTTCAGGTCTATCTGCTTTGTCTTTAACCAGCGCTGTCTGTGTGACCCTGATTTGCAAGTATTCAGTGGAGCCTGATAGGTGCAGCAGTGTGTACACAGCTGTAGACAATAGCCATCCTTCTCCCAGAATCTACCAATGGGCTATAGCTCAGCAGTGAGGTGCAGGATCCCATGAGTTCCTCCACCTTCCATGACTTACTGTTGACAAGGCCATCTTGTGAAGGTTCAGGACGAGCAACTGTAGTTGTCGTGAGTTTGTGATTGCAATAGTGATGTGGGATCCAGAAGGTGGCATTTCACAGCTCTTTACCCTAGCTTCCAGCTCTTGTATACTTCCTGCTCCCTCTTCTTCAGTGTTTCCCAAGCCTTACAGAACGTGGTATAAATGTCTTATTTGGGAATGAGACTTTAAACCTCACCCATTCTCTGTATATTGAGCATCTCTGAGTGTCAGAGTTCACCACCACTCACTGGGGAATGAGGCTTCACTGCTGGAGGCTTAAAGAAGCTTTTTCTGTGGGTATAATCAGAGAGATTTAGAGGGCAGATGCGCTGCCAGTTTAGTTAAAGAACAGAAATAAGTTTTCCACTTGGGCCTTTATCTCCTCTAGTCTTGGGTTGTTAGCTGGCCTTGCGGTACCAGGCATGGGTTCCTTTCTATAGTGTAAGTCTTAAACCCAATCTCCTAACAGCCATGCCGCTATTATATAGGTGGGCACACCTTACCTGACAGGTTTGTTGTTGTTGTTATTGGAAAGGCTTACAGCTGAGCCTGATGATTGACTCATTTCCCCCAGAGCGTCCACATCGCACCTTTAACACTCTGAGAGCTAGCCAGCAGGAAGTTTCCAGCTTAGTCCCAGTTTGCCTTTTCCGTAGCTTACAACTGAGATGTGTGGTATCTTCAGCAATAGGGTCTTACCCTCTTGTTCTGTTAGGCAACCAAGAGAACTGACAAGAGTCAGTATTATTTGGTGGCCTTGAGGCCTCTTTGACCAACCCCTATGGCAGCTATCCTACACTTGGGATGGAAATTTTTGCAACTCTTGGGTTCTAGGGGCAATGTCATTTTGCTGTGCAGGTGACTCCTTCCAACCTCTCTTTGTATTATTTTTAAATGCTGGTTATAAGATAGTAGGCTTTTTGATTCTTTGTGAATGATATACAATGTATTTCAATCATGCTCTCCCTCCTATGACTCCTCCCACATCCACCCTTCCTTCCTCTTCCTCTCCTTCATGTCCTGTTATTTTTTCAGGTCATCAAGTCTGGTTCATGCCACTCATACACTGCTGGGTGTAGGAGCATCCAGTGGAGTGAGTTTGACACATGAGGGACCATGCCCTTAAGCAAATGGACTCCTCTCCCCAAGAATATTAGCTGACTATGGTAACTCCATTCTTTTTGAATCTAGAATGTTGACTGGCTTAATCTGTTGCAGGTCTTGTGCAGGCAACCACAGCTCCCATGAGTTCATGAGTGCATGGTCTTGTCATGTCTGAAGTCACTGTTTTACTCTGGCCCACCCTGAACTCAGGCTCTTGTAGACCTTGTCTATGGCTCCTGAACCTTTGGAATATATAATATAGACGACACCCCCCCTTTTTTGCATGAGAACTCCACTGACACTGACTCTCTGCACTTTGACCAGTTGAGAGTTTCTAAGTTAACTATCATCCACTGTGCTAAGGAAATTCTTTGATGAGACCTGGAGCCGCACTAATTGGTAGGTATAGAGATATAAATCTAGAGGGCATTTTGATACTATGTCAGTTAAATAGAATAATAGTAGTAGGTTCACCCCTGGAGCCTGTGACCTCCCCAGCCATATAGATTCTTGACCAGAACATAACACAGTACCAGACATGTGTTTCCTCCTGTGGAACAGATCTTAAATTCATTAGGAAATTGTTGGTTACTCCCATAATGTACATGCCAATATTATACCCATGGGCATATTTTGCCATAATGGTGGTTCTTGTAGTTCACAGCTAAATGAGACTGCTGCTGATTTTTTTCCCTCCCAGCAACTTTTGTAGCACATTCCAGGACTGTGAAAGCTAGGCAGCAAGGAAGGAGCTTCCTTGCCAGTACCAATTCCGTTTCTCCGTATCCTATTGTCTTAGTTATAGTTTCCATTGCTGTAACAGACACCATGACCAAGGTGACGCTTACAAGGACATTTCATTGGGGCTGGATGACAGGTTCAGAGGTTCAGTCCATTATCACCAAGGATAATGATGCGGGAGCACGGCAGTGTCCAGGCAGGCGTGGTGTAGGAGGAGCTGAGAGTTCTACATCTTGTTCAGAAGCAAACAGAAGACTGGCCTCTGGGGAGCTAGGATGAGAATCTTAAAGCCAACGCCCATAATGATACACTCCTTCCGACAAGGCCAACTTCCTAATAGCGCGGCACTCTGGGCCAAGCATATTCAAAGCATCACACCTGTGAAAGGTGTGTGTAGCAATAGGGTCTTATCATCAAGTTCATGTAGGTGACCAAGAACAATGTCAACAGTCTATATTGTTTTGGGGGTCTTTAGGGCACCTCTGAAAACTCAAGGGGAGTTATCTTATACCAAGTGGTAGGCTCTGAAATTGCAACATAGCTATAGTAGCTTTCTACATGGCTCTTTCGGGCACCCTTCATTTTGGTTAAACTTCTACGACTCTTGTGTTTCAAGTCTCCAGCTTCCCTCCTTGCTTAAACTTTTCTTTCCCAACAGTCTCCTTTCTGTCCTTTTTATCTATATTCTACTATTTGTCCTCCCCTGAGGCAACCTCTGTGCTTGGTCTTTTTCCTGGTTTTCTGGCTTTTACAGGAATCCCATGTTCAACAACAGACCTGAAGCGCTCCAGGCCTTACCCCTTACTGAAGAGCTACTGGCCATTGATAGCTGTTGGGGAAACAGCCTTTTTTTGTGGATGTGTTCACTAGTAGATTTCCTATGTTCCAGTGAGTGGGCAAACTAATGAACTTAATAGGTTATTGAGAAATAAGTAAAAAGGAGGAGGGAAATTCTCCAGAAATAATAATAATAAAATAATAATAATAATAATAATAATAATAATAATAATAATAATAATAATAATAATAGTTGAAGCCAGAATCTGCACATGAAAGAACATAATCTTTGCTCTTCTGGGCCAGGGTTACATCACTTAGTATAATTTTTTCAGTTTCAGTCATTTTCCTGCACATTTTATAATTTTATTTTTCTTGGCAGCTTTAAAATTCCACTGTGTGTGTGTATCACATTTTCATTATCCATGCATCAGTTGGTGGACATCCAGGCTGACTCCATTTCCTAGCTATTGTGTGTGGGTTCTGGAGCTCAAACACAGGTCTTCCCACTTACAAGGGAGGTACTTTATCCACTGAGCTGACTCCCCAGCCCTCTCTGTGCTCTTCCTAACATCCATCATCAGTCTCCCATTCCCCAAAGGAAGGAGAGCTTTGTTAGGGAAAATCGTATTTGATTTGACTACATACACATGTTAAGCAGCCCTCCCTCACACACTTTTTTAAATTGGTATTATAAGCAAGATACTTTTCTTGACAAGGTATTGTAGATGTAATGACAAGGGTAGTTTTTTGGTGTGGGGGGGGGCGATACATTTATGTCCTAGAATCCCACTGAGTTCCAAAGTCCTAGGTCCGTATATCTCAGCCCTCGTTGGCAGTGCCAGCCTCTCCAACTTTATCTCTCCACATTTCGTCTGTCCTTTCTGTCCCCTGGGTCCTCTGTCATCCTATCATTTCCTAACACCTAACCTCCTGCTTTAGCACTTCGCACAGTCTGTTCCTTCTGTCTAGAACTTCAGGGTCTGTTCTCTCTGAAGCTGATTCCTTCTTGTCCTTCAGGTGTGGGCTTCTTACAGAGGATTTTGCTGACAGCTCTGCCAAATTAGAATTACTCTTCTTTTTTCTTTTCTTTCTTTTTTTTTTGGACAAACCATGATCATTTTATGCTTTATGCAGTTTCTGTCACATTTATCTTCTCATGTGGTGTGGTACATCTGGTTACCTTTCTGAAGTCCCACACCGACCATAAGATAGTCAAAATTCTTTTTATTGAGATGTGTATGGTTGGCCTATTTTTGCCTAATGATGTTCTGAAATTAAGGCATCTTAAGTCCCCAAAGAGTCCAGTGTTTGATAAAGTGTATGAGCAACAACATATTATTGTAACAAAATGTTCTGTAATAATGGGAGCTGGGGCTGTCTTTGACTCTGTTGCTTGCTGTTGGGACTCTTTTGTGCTACTCAGCTTCCTTGTCTAGCCTCAGTGGAAGAACACGCACCTAGTCTTACTGCGACTTGATATGCTCAGGCTGGCTGATATCCATGGGAGGACTCCCCTTTTCTGAAGAGAATAGGAGGAGGCATGGATGGGAAGGGGAAGGACTAGGAGTAGAGGAGGAAGAGGAACTGTGGTTGGGATGTAAAGAAATTAATTAAAATAAAGTAAAAAATTAGAAAATAATTATTCTGCAGTAAATTACAGCTTTCAAGTATTTGTTGCTGGAAGTTACAACCCATGGATTGGTAGAAAATGTTTGCAGACATTTTCTAGATAAGGGGTTGATATTAAAATATTTTAGGACTGTAAATAGCAAGAAAATGATCCTATAAAAATGAGAAGATAGCCTGAGTATACTTATCAGAAGAAGACATACAGATGGCCAGCAGATACATGAAAAAGTGCTCAACATCAATAATTATTAGGAATATGCTAGTTAAGACCACAGTGAGTTGTACCTCACACCTGGTAGGATGCCATTATCAAAAGCACAAATGGCAAGAGTTGGTAAGGGTATGGAGAAAAGAGAGCCCTTGTACACTGTGCTGCTGGAGGGATGCAAATTAATACAGCCATTGTGAAAAAGCATATGGCAGCCCTGAAAGGCGAAAACAGAGTTATCGCATGATCCAGAATTTCACTGCTGGTGTATATCCAAAGGATATGAGATCTGTCTTCAATAAGACACATCTATAGTGCCTTGTTCATCACAGCCCTGTTGATGATAGCCAAGGTATGGAGCCAGGCTAAGTGTCCATCCAAGACTGGATGGTTAAACAAAACATTATACATATATTCTACAGAGGACTGCTTAGCTTTCAAAAGAAAGTAATTCTGTTATTTGTGGTGCCATGGGAAACCCTTGAAGACAGTATGCTAAGTGAAATAAACTGGACCAAACGGGCAAATACCACTCGGTCTCATTTGTATGTGAAATCTAAACTTGTCAGAGTTACAAAGATTCAGAGTGGAATGGTGGCTACAACCAACTGGGGGGGGGGAGGGAGGGGCAGGAAGAGATTTTGCTCAAAGGATACACAGGTTCAGCTGGACAGACTTCGTTTTGGAGAGCTACAGATTTGTACTCTCTGTACAATGGTACATTCTTCTACCCGCAGCTAACAAGCATATTGAGATTTCAAAGTTGTGAAGTGTAGATTATAAGTGTTGTTGCCACAAAGAACGATGTCTGAGAAGTGATGGAAGTGTTAATTAGTTTGATTTAATTATTCTGCAATGTAAACATATATCAAAAATATCACTTTATAGATCACATACACAGATAATTATTATTTGTTAACCAGAATGAAAGGGATGGTAAAAATCCCTCACATCTGTTGCTCGTTAAAACACGACCGCCCCAGTAGCTATCACTAATTGCTTTCCCAGTGTTATGCAATGACCTCTCTGAGTGTTCTCCACTGCACCTGGCCAGTCAGCTGATGCCCACACATACCGGTGACCTCATATCGCTGCAGGAGGCTGTTCTTGCTAGCAGCTGAATGTGTGTGTGTGGGCAACTACCAACAGTTCATATTCATTAAAAAACAATCTCCCACTACTTCTCTTGATTGTCTTCCTTCTCCTTCATGCTGGGTTTCTTTTTGTCAGGTTATTTCCACTAACACCAAAACATGCTATAGAATAACTGTATTCCTAGTATCAGGGCCTCTTCTGCATCTTTGTCTTGGCTTCTCCGAGTCCTTGACATAGTCAAAATCCTCTCTTACTATCAAAACCTGTACCTCTCTTGACTTTTGTGAGCATTCATGGGTCTAGGGTTTTTACTCTTGTTTTTCTTCATCTCTAGTCTCATTTCTGGTTCTTCCTTCCGCACAGTACTTGTGATGTATGTATGCTCCAGGGCTGGGTTCCAGGCCCTCTCCTCTGTCTGTGTCTCCCTATTCTTATTCATTTTCTTGTGGGTTTGCAGAAATCCACACGCATGTGATTCCCCCATAGAGATCTGACTTTCATTCCAGCTGTGAGCTCTGATGGTGTCCTTGACATCTTAAATCAGGTGCATAATGAACATCTTCAGCATGCCCAGAGAAAAACTTTTGACTTAAACAATCTTCAGTCTTCTTTATCCTCAGGTCTTCCCTTCCCCACAAATGGCAGCACCAGTTTATACTGAGGAATCAAGGAAGAGTGGTAGTGGCAGCAATAGCCAGACCTCCAAGGTTCTTGTTAGGACCTTTTCTGTCTTCAGTTCTCTACTGCACATTCAGTACATTTATCCCTCAGTATGGGGGGGGGGGGTTTGTTCCAAAATCTGCCATGAATACTAATACTTGCAGCGAATCAAGTTCCTTTCTTGTTCTATGTGTGTGTGTGTGTGGTGCATGTACATGTACATATCTTCAAGTGTGTGTGAGCACATGCATGCATGGGTTCAGTTGCTCTCATCTTATTCTTTGAGGCAAAGTCTCTAATTGAACTCAGAGCTCTCTCAATATGGCTCAGCTAGATAGCCATCTTGCTTTGAATGCTTACTGTCTCTGCTTTCTGAGTGCTAAATTCCATGTGGGCCACCATTCCCACCCAGAATTTACTGGGAATCTGAACCCCAGTCCTCGCTTTCCTGGTAGGTGCTTTGCTACTGAGTCATCTCTTCAGCCCTCAAGTTATATCTATTTATCTATCTATCTATCTATCTATCTATCTATCTATCTATCTATCTGACAGGATGTTTGCATATAAACTGTTTATCTTTTTGTATACTTCAGATCATCTCTAGACTGTTTATACCTGTTTATATACTATTTAAATATAAGTATGTAAATAATTATATGTTGTGTTATTTAGAAGGCAGTGATAAGAAAAACAAGTCCTTTCATATTCAGTACATATGCAACCCTTTTTCCAAATTCGTTTCCACCAGAGGCTGGTTGGGTCTGCAGATGCAGTGCATGGGGTACGGATGCTGATTGGGGAAGGCTGTGAACACAGTGTGAATAGCCAGTTCTCTCTGTCACTCCCGGTTCTGAGCTAATCTTCTTAGGAGTTTTGGACTCATAATAGCTCTAGAATCAGAGGCACTGACAGCTGGAATAAGCAACAGCATCTGTCTACTTTACAGGTTCTGCCCATGCTGCAGAAAGCCAGCTTCCTGGTTTTCTGGGTGGTGTAACCCATGGGCCTTGGTGTTATGGAACTGGAATTTTGGATGAAGGATGGTACCTTTGTGAAAATTCTCTAGATTGTTTTTTTTTTTTTAAAGTGCCATCATATTTTCATTAAAAAATGCTGTTCACCTTTGCTTTTTTGTCTTTATTATCATGAGCATTTTGAT
Source organism: Uromys caudimaculatus (assembly GCA_028551405.1). NCBI lineage: Eukaryota > Metazoa > Chordata > Mammalia > Rodentia > Muridae > Uromys > Uromys caudimaculatus. The sequence continues at coordinate 36,655,443 of CM052711.1, forward strand.
GGGGTGTGGCAGAGTCCGAATTAAAGGCTGCCAGCTGGATTGTTTAAGCCATAATTTCTTAGAGAAATGCAAACAGAAACGGAAACTGAAAACTTCTTTATATCCACCAGAATAACAATGCTTACAAATGAGGGCAGTTTCACCGTTGGCACTGAAGTGGGGTGTGGAAACTTTCATGAACCTTAGTAAGTTTGAAGGAATCAATGAAGTGAAATCTCTGTGTGGCTTATGATTCAACAATAGCACTGTCTGGTGTATAGATCTTAGAGAATTCTTTACCTAAGTCTGAAAAGACATGTGCAAATATTTCATTATAGTATTGCTTGACAGAACAGGAAGTTAGAGGCAACTTGGGTAACTAATTATAAAGGAAATAAATGTAACATTCTGGAAACAGCTATGGGATATATGAGGACCATCATACTTACAGATACATGGATAGACTTTTCAAAAGCATTGAGTGGACAAGGAGCCAAGATGTATAATATGTTATGGCTCTATTAAGTTAAAAACGAACCCACAAAACATTGTTCTAATGGGCACACATGACTAGGGAGGGTTCCATGTTAAATGTGCCAGAGATGCCCATGCTAGGGATAGGAGTTTGAAAGTAGAGGCCAGGATGGAGAGGAAAAGTCTGCCCTAACCTTTAGTGTCAGTTCAAGATATGGAAGAATTACATATGAAATGTCAAGGACAAATTTAAGACTTGAAATATTTCTCCGTAAGTTTCGGAAGACCCAACTTATATCTCTGAAATCCAGGGTGTAATTTTGTTTGTTTGCTTTCTAGAATTGCCTTTAAACCCCTAGTTTATTGGTAGCTCACAGAGGCCAAGTCTTTGTCTTTAGGGTCGCTCTCTTAACTGATTCAAGCTGTAGATAACATGATGTTACCGTATGCAACCAGATGGTGAACTCCCCAGGACACAGTCTACTGCTCTTCACCCGGAGTTCCCAGAATCTGAAACAGTGATTGGTAAATAGCTCTCAATGCGCATTACCTTTAGTTGTAGCACTTTATTGGCAGCCTTCTTAGAATACATGCTTTCTCTAGCTTTGAGACTTACCTAAGGTTTTCCTCCTTGTAAATATCATCTTGTCCAGAGTGATGGAAACAATACTTTCGATCAAGAGACTAGCATGCCACCTGGTCATGGTGTAAACACATAAACAGTGATGACTGGTTCTATCTCCACAAAGGGGAGCGTCTTTTCTGTTTCACAAGTACCTTTGTGAGCTCTGTCCAAGTGAATCCATCCTTACAAATATATACCGAGTGCCTACTAAGCGCTAGAGGACAGGAGCCTAGGGAGGCATTCCAGTGAGAGATAGTCAGAATACTTTAGGTTGAGCTGTAAATAGTGTGGTACACCAAGTACAACCCATTATGTAATAATAGAAATAATAGGGAATAATAAGGCTTTACATTTATAGAATGCTTTATACCTTTCAAAAATACTTTCACACTAATCATCTCAGCATGGTTTGGCGACCACAAGCTCAGGCAGCACCTGTGTGCAGGTAGATGTTTTCTTTGGAAAATGGTCTCCAGCATTGGGCTACCTAAACTTTTAGGTTGCATGAGTGTGCGGGGGGGGGGGGGTAAGGCAATTGTCATCTACTTCTATAGACTGAAAAGTTTCCCATCCACAGAAGTAAAACATTACATCATGGATTCCCAGCCTTCCTTACTGGCTGCCCCAGGGGTGTCTGACATTCTTCAAAGGAAATTAATTGTAATTCACATCAAAATTTCAAACACGCAGATATGCTGCATAACACAATGCTTCTGGGCAGGGGTGGACCAGGGGAGGTGGACTAGAAGTTGTATGTGTGTCAAAGAAGCTGCCAATCATCCATAGAACAAAAGGGAGCTGAAACTCCCCCAGATTGGTAGGAGTAATTGGTCTGAATTCACACCTGGGGGTAAGTCAGAAGCAAAAGGGTGGTGGTGGTGGTGGCTGAAAAGATGAAGTAACTTACTGGATGACTTGGGTGACAGCAATGCTCTGTTGGTGGCTGCCATAATGACACACCTGGTTCTTAGTGTCTAGAAAAACAAGCTTCCTGTTCCATGGAGGACACATTATACCTGTTCCACGAATGGCCAGGGAGGGTCTCTGTTTATTGCTATAATTTTTAATTGGCTAAGTTGATTAGCCATTGCATTTAACATTTGTCTCATGATACCAGGGGTGTACAGTTGAGGGGCTGCTAGTTTTAAGAGCAGGGTGATGCTGGTCATTCTCTTCCCCCCTTTCTGAACTAGAAATGCCAGCTTTGCTCTTTGTGGTATCTGGTTAATTTAGGCACACAGTCACTGTGGATTCTTTTGCTCAATGGAAGAAACATAATCCTGGAAGTGGAGAAACATTAATAGAAGGCCTTAGAGCCACTCAAGTGCTGCCTCTGCTTTGTCTTCCTGCTTGGGCTGGCACAAGAGCTGGAGTTGGTGGGCAATGGTGAAGTTTAAGCTGGAGGCAAACTCCTTCTTGTTCTGGTTCTTTTTGCCTGATTCTACACTGCACAGTAGGAAAGCGTGTAGAAGAGCTGGATGCGAGTAGCAGAGCTCTGGTTTTCAAATGTGAAGCAGCCTGGAAGAGGGTGATGGAAGCAAGGAGGGACCAGAGAGTTGGCGGAAGTCTAATCCATCTCCTCTATCTCCCAGTCTCCTGGGTGTGTCCATGTCTACTCACCACAGGCTGTGCTGATGCAACCAGAGCCTTTAGGAGTCCACATGGCTTTGGGGCTCTACCATGCCATGTCACTGATTACAAGTAGTATCAGCTCTATGCTCATGCTGTCAGGGTTTGAAGAGGTAAGAGTTGAGCATGGGTAAATGGTACAGGAGCAGAGCCTTCATCTCCTTTATCCCTTTGGCCTTGAGTCTCCTCCTTCCAACTGCTACAGAATACTTTCCCAGGCTTACATCTTCATTTTTATTACTGGGAGCCAATGCAGACTGTCACTCAGCATCAGGGCCCATGAGACTTCTTCTGACATGGTAGTTCTCTGATTCTCTGAGACCTCCGATAGATCATGGTCATGCCCTGGTTCCCAGTGTTCAGATAAATGCAGTGTCTATCCCTTCTATATCCTGTCCCCACCTTTTCCTTTATCTCCTAGAAGGTGGTGGTGATGATGATGATGATAATATGTGTGTGTGTGTGTGTGTGTGTGTGTGTGTGTGTGTGTGTGTGTGTGTGTAGGGGGTGGTCTTTGGTGATAGTCCATCCTAGGATAGATATTGTGTCTCAGTGTCCTGGGCTGTTCTAACTCTTCCATTTGTGGGTAGTTCCCTCACTAGGGTCTATTTCTGCAGAGCAGTTCTGTGATCACAAGCACTCTAGTTACCTTGGCCTGTCTAGTTCATGGTGACTTTCCTTCTTTCCCTTAAGAGGAACAGAGTATAATACTCATGAACCCAGTAATGGAGAGGCACAAACTTAGTTGAGCCAGCTAAGCCAAAAGGGGCTGCATAGCAAACCAGGAAGCACAGCAGATCCTACACCAAGCCTGGCTCTGGCTTTGCCAATTGCCTTTATACAGTCAGCACACTTCTTAAAGCTCAGTTCCCTCCTCTGCAAACTGTACCAAGAGTCTGTTCCCACCACACCCCTCTCTTTAGCTCTCTTTCCTAGAATTAATATACTAAACACATAGAGGTACTTATAAAGTTTTTCATACTAGAAGAAAGTAAGGGACTGGATACAATTATACAGCCTCTAACTTTTTGACCAGAGATCCAAGTAGATGTGCATCTTAGTTCCATTGTCCTAATCTTGACCACACATCATGCTTCTTTGTCGCTTCCCTAGATTCCCTTCAGAGATTTGAGGGAAATCAGAAAATGGATTCACTTGTTCTTTAATTATTGGAGGTGACTGGGAAACTGTATTAAACATTATTATTTTAAAGATTTATTTATTTTTATTTGTATGTGTTTTACCTGCATATAGGTATGTACAATGCCATTGAAGGCCAGAAGAGAGCATTAGGTCCCATGGAACTGGTGTTACAGATGGTTGTTAGTCACCATGTGGGTTCTGGGAATAGAACCTGGGTCCTCTGAAAGAACAGCCAGTGCTCTTAATCACAGAGCCATCTCTCCAGCCCCTAAACATGTTCTGAGTCTTGATACTTTTTAAACAAAGTGAGATGCTAAAGAAAATACAGAGGTTTGCAGATAAAAGAGATGAACAGTCTGTGGTGGGCAGGACCGCTATCTCATTGTCCCGTATCAGATGGAGGAAGGCATACAGTTCTGAGAATGGGATGCTCTGATGCAGCAGAACAGGGATTCTGGTCCCTGCTCCCAGACAGTTGTTCATGGGGAGTCCCTCCAAGTGTAACTGCTGAAGCAAGCCTTGATTGCAAACTCCAGAACTCATTTTCTTCTCATCAATTTTAATGGGGTTCTGTATTTAATTTTGATGTCATATGTGTTATTCTGCACCCATCTTAGATCAGGAATTTGGTAAGCCCTCCAACTAATCTACTTATAGCACACTGATGAAAAATGGAACTTTTGCCAAACATTTTCTGGGGCTATATTAACAAAGGCATTTTATATCGAATAGCGTCTGGAAAAACTTTCTGGAATTCCTTTTTGAACATCTTAGTTCCTCAGCTCCCCCTCCTCTCCATGCTCATCTCTTCATAGATTGAACCATATATTTTCTCTCTCTCTTTTCTTTTGGCCTCTTGGTACTTCCTTCACAGTTTCAAATGACTCATTTCTCAATCTAAGCGAGAATGCATACCAGGAAAACAGAACTCTGCAGTTATTTGAGATGACTTCCTTTGATGTCAACCAAGTGAGCACCTGCGTATATTCTGACATGGCCATTGGTGTCTACTCAATAGAGCAAGTGTCTTCTAAAGCTAAGGAGGTCTGTGCTATAAGTCATATAGGAGGCAATAGAGAAGAAGAGAATGAGGGGTAAGAGATCTGATTATAGGAATGGCCAGCAGAAAGAGGAGACACTAAAAGATAGAATTGTAGGACTTAGTTGCTGTCTAGAAGCAATGGTTCCTAGATGTCAGCTCTAGCCACAGGGCAGAATGAGGTGGAAAATTCTTGAAGAAGAATATATTTGAGATGAAAGTAGAAGGAAGGAGGATTTAGGGCATATAATTTATTATTTGAAAGTAGAGCTTCTTTGCTATCTGTTTGGATAGCACCTTTCTTATCTGGCTTAAGAAGTTGTCCGATCTGCTCTAGCTTTGCCATCTGTTGATGCAGCCCAGCATCAGTGGGGGACAGAGGAGCTACCCCCAAGCTCTAGAACTTCTGACAAATTTCCACACTCCACCATTGTGACAAGTGCTTCCTGCAACTCTGACTTTACCTCTAGTTTTCAGAAATTGGTCCCACTGTGGGAGACCCCATTTCCCTTATTCCAGTTGGGTTTCCTTTGTCTTCTGTCTTGCAGCAATACTCACAAGAATTCAGTTCCTTAGTGATAGATAGTCCACATCTATCGTTTGTTGGTAGCATTTTTCTTTTCCAGTACTACTTCTAGATGAATCCTTAAACAAAAGGAAAAAAGATGGAGTGAAAGGCACCAAGGCCTGTCTGAAACTGCTCCCCTGATCACCTGCTCCCCTGCTCCCCTGCTTCCCTGCTCCCCTGCTTCCTTGATCACCTGCTCCCCTGATCACCTGCTTCCCTGATCACCTGCTCCCCTGATCACTCGCTCTCCTGGTCCCCTGATCACCTGCTCCCATGATCACCTGCTCCCCTGATCACCTGCTCCCCTGATCACCTGCTCCCCTGCTCCCCTGATCACCTGCTCCCATGATCACCTGCTCCCATGATCACCTGCTTCCCTGATCACCTGCTCTCCTGATCACCTGCTCTCCTGGTCATCTGCTCTCCTGATCACTTGCTTTCCTGATCACTTGCTTTCCTGATCCTACTTGTCTTCGCATCTTCCTGTTTGTGCTTTGAATTCCTTAAGAACAGGAAAATTAGCTTATTCATCATTTGTTTCTAGTACTAAATAACCTTTTGTATGTTCTGAGTAACTTAAGAGTATTTAACAAATTGTATGCCCCTTTCTTTTATAAATGAAAAAAAAATATAATGTGCATTTTCCCAACTCAAGTTTTGTTCCTTCCTGTATTTTCAATGAACTCTGATTCTGAGTGACTCTTCTGTGTTATCAAGAATTCAATCAAAGATGAGAAAACTCTGAATACTCTAGAAAACCTAAATGTTAAAGCTATTTCCCTGGCTTGTGGCTTCAGAGTTGGGGAGGATAAAGGTTGAGTGCCAGATGCGCTGATTCTCTCGGCAGGGCAGGTCTCTTATGAGTGGTGGCCTGCCTTCCTACACAACTTCCATGTATTTAACACCAAACAGGAGGCACAGGAGGGGCAACTCTCAGTGCCCCTATCTCCAGGAACCAAAGGGATCAATAAAACACACAGATAAGGAGTTAGAAAACATTTCACATTCAAGTTTAAAATGTAGCATGTTTAAAAAGTATCATTTGACAAATCTGGTCTGGGTCAACCATTACTTGTTAAATTGATGGTTATGCACTAAGGATGATACGGGTCTGCAAAGGAGAGTTACCTGTGTAGGAAAAGCATCCTTGCATATGGTTCCAGGATTTCTACTGGTTCAAAAGCAGTCCCTGGAGATCTATCTTTTGGGAGGTGATTGCTCCTATATCCCATTATACTGAGCTCTCCGGCATTCATAGAATGAAGAGGACCATCAAGATAAATCACACTCTTCTTTTTATAGGCGACTGTCACTATCTTGGAGCCCACTGAATAGCTCGTAAAATAGCACTATTTTTCTTAGCTGGGTTATAATCTGATTAACACCAGGGCTGACCTCAGATGTTTGAGGCAATCTTATTTTCTATGCTTAACTTTGGTGTTCTTTGGGGGGGACTTCCAGGACAGAAGAATACATGGCAGGGCCATGGCCATTGGCCTATGAAGTCACTGTCGAGGCACCATCCAGTCCAGACAGTGCTGCCTAGATCTTGCCACTGTCTGTAATAGAAGTAGAAGTAACTCTCAGCCAAGAGAGTTGCTTGCTTGATGCCAAGTATAGCATTCTAAGCACGTCAAAATCCAGTGGCCTAATGGATAATGCTATTAGAGTCGATCTAATTAATATAGCAGATCGCTGTTTCATTATGGGAACTGTGGGCTGCCATCAGCGTATGTCACTTAGAGTTACTGCCATCAGCTCCTTCTAGTTCCTGGCGTTGGGATGGCTAATGCACTATATAAAGATTCAGAGGCATTTAAGATGATCACTCGTCATGCTGAATTAATGTGTACAGCTTCCTGGCTTGGGCTCTCTAAGTCTAGAAATGCTTAGGACTGAAAACTAAAGACTTCTCTTGGTCCAAATCCTCTTAGCTGTATCTCGCTCTTCTCTTGTAGATGGTTTCAGAGAAGATTCTACTATGATGGGAGATGTGGTGGGATGCCTCCTAAGTGTCACGTGAGAAGCTCTTCTGGTGGCTTGGGGCCATGGCATCTGTTGGATCATTATTTATCACTAGATACCTCAGAAACTTATGTTGATATTAATGTCTTTCCCCCACCCCTGTCTCCAAATTATACCATTCTTAGAAGGATTCATGAATCCCAGAAAAACCTCTCCGAAACTTTGTAAACAGTGCGGAGTGATGGGATGAGGCTACACTTCCAAGGTTCTCAAGTTCTTTCCAAGCATTACACTTCATTTACTCACCCACTCCTAGGAAGAGAAGGTGCCTGCACTGGACTCAGGATTCAAGTAGCAAGAATATCTAGTTTTCTCCTAGGAGTGGTCAACTGAATGAAAACCAAAACATAGAGCCTATTTATCATTTTATTTTGGGATATTTTGATTTATAAAAATAGAATTGTACCTAAAAGCTAAACCTGTATGTAAACAGAACAGTATATATGTTTTCATATTGCTGCCATTGGAAATGATTAGGTGTTTAGTGGTTTCAAACCTTTCGAGGTTTATTGTCTTACAGACCTCTAGCTGAAGTCTGGTCTAGGCTTCACAAATCGAAGCTCCAGCAGATTGCCCCTGCCTGAAAGCTGAGCCTCTTTCTTGCTTGTTCTGAATGTTAGCAAAATTCCTCTCTGTGATTATGGGACATAGTCTTTGTTTCCTTGCTTGGTTAAGGGTCATTTCCTGTTTCTAGTTGCTACCTCATACTTGGGAGGCATCTTCAAAGCCAGCTATAGTGGCTCGAGCCCTTCTCATGCTGATCTCCTGATATTCAGAGCTGATGTATCTAGGTTCTATAGTAAGGTAATCGGAACTACAGCTATCCAGAATGGCCTCTTCTTCTTATATCATCGACATACTGGCTTTCATTCTATCCAAAGCCTCAAACTCTCTTATTTTGGGCATTTGGATATGGTATGTCTTTGGCTGAACCTATGAAGTCTGCCACATTTAATCTTTTTTTTTCGGAAACCCCACAATCTGTTTAAGGTTAGAGGTTTTAAGGGAGACAAGAAGGACTCTAATATTTGTTAAAACAAAATACGCTAAGTGTCACGCTAGCCTAGCACTCCCATCATCTCATTCTATGTCTCAATAAACTACACATCTGCTGATGAGGTAGTTACTGAAGCGAGGCAATGCCTGAGCACGGGGTTGAGGCCCGAAGGGAAGACTGGCATCCCTCTCCCACTGCTCTAGGCCTTCTTCCTGTATCATCTCATTCATGAGACTCAGCATTAGATGCTTCTTTTAACATTTGCATGTCCTCTAGATTCACTGTCTCTGTTAGAGGTTGGAGCTTGAGGTGGACTGCAAATTCCCTGTACCCTTTCTCCAGTCTGATCAGTGGCAGGACCAGAAGGAACAAGAAAGACAGTTGAGCAAGTAAAGAAGCTATGTGAGGGCCACTGGATGTGCTGAGCTACCTGGTGCCTAAGGGTGGCTGGAGAAGAACCAGTTGTATCATGTGTATCAGTGTGTTTTCTCTTATTATGACTAATTTCCCAAAGAGAGCAACTTATATGGAGAGATTTATTTGGGCTATGGCTTTGTAGATGTCAGTTGTCCTGGACTGTGACAAGTCAGCATATCAGAGTAGGATCATGTGAGAGAAAAACCTTCTCACTTTGTAGCAGAGAGGCAAAAGAGACAGAGAGCAAGGAGGGGTCTGGATCTGATAGCCATCTTCAAGGCCTTATTCCCAATGACCTAACTTCTTCCAATTGGGCCTCAACTCTTAAAGTTTCCATCACCTCCAAGAACACTAAGTTGGGCTTCAAACCTTTAAAATACAGACCTATGGGAGACATTCAAGATCTAAACAAAACATTAACCCTGCCTGGTATCCCAGGTGGAAATCTACCAATAGAAGAACTGGTTCATTCCCCTCCCCTGTTCTCAGTTCAGTTGCTTGGGACTCTGAGGGAGAAGTTGTTCGGGGGTAGCAACTCCTCCTGTCATAGTTGACTGGAACAGAGAGTCCTAGAGCAGCTGAGACAGCTGGGTGAGAGCTGAGGAGATCTACAAAAGACAAGCTTCCAGAAACTGTGGAGACGAAAGGAGAGAAGATGGGGCAAGATCTGACTTAGTGTGGCTACTGCCAGGACCACATCCAGAAGCTGCTCCTGTAGTGGTTTTGCTGATTTCTTGATTATGTAGCTGGTTGGATCTGAGTAGGCTACCCATGCTGTGGTACTTTATTTGGCAGCTGACATTTCCATGGCAAAGATATTTGGTTGGTGCCTCAATTAGAAAAATGTTGAGAGACATTCAGTTCCCTCCCTAAGAAGCTTGTCACAGTAACAACTCTCAGAGAAACCTGTTATTTCAGTTATATATATACATATATGTGGGATCACGCATATACTTTCAAATAATGTGATTGGCTTCTATCCTGCTTTGGTGTTCTTGATTTTTAAAATTCCAGTTTTTGTATTGCTCCAACAGGCTGGCCGTGGCCCATAAATTTGCCTTTGCACGTTGATTAAATTGACCCTGATGCACCAGGATTACAAGCAGCTAACTTGCATTTGGGCCTGGGCTACTGAGGCATTCTAGTGACTATCCTAATGTCTTGTCATCCTTGTGTTCTACATTAAGAGTCAGAAGGATTGTTTGAAGTAGCGTTGACTTCTTTTGTTTATATTTAGGAGGGTGGGGGTCTAGGAGGGACCTGGGACCTCTTCCTATTGCACAATCATTTCCTACAGACAATCTCCTTTGTAGAGGCACTGACCTCCAGGTACCTTTAGTTCATTTCAGGAAACACTTATTAAAAATCTGCTTTGGATAGTCCAAGACCAAAGATGAGTCTCTACAAAAGGCTAATACAACATAGTGTTATCATGGTTCTGCGTGGCAGGAAGGAACAGGGTGTTCCAAGGGTACAGATGAGGTAGCTCAGCACAGCATTTGTGGTGAATGGGCAGGAAAGCCTTCCTTATGTAATGAACATTTACACAAACTGGATCTCTCTCTTTCTCTTCCCCCTCCCCCTCTCTCACCCCTTCTCTCTCTCTCTGTCTCTCTCTGTCTCTCTGTCTCTCTGTCTCTCTCTGTCTCCCTCTCTGTCTCTCTCTGTCTCTCTCTCTGTCTCTCTCTGTCTCTCTCTCTGTCTCTCTCTCTCTCGTGTGTGTGTGTGTGTGTGTGTGTGTGTGTGTGTGTGTGTGTGTGTGTGTGTGTATCTACAGGAGCTTCAAGAAGTGAAGAGGTGTTGTAGCTCTAGACAGACTAGAAAGCATGGTCCGATACCCATAGCTCAGACAGAGATTTTAACATGAAGAAGATTCTGGGTGAGAATTAGAGAGAAGTGATATTACGAAATGGTGAGGGTGAGAGCTTAGATTTGTTGGAAAAACCAGATAATGATACGTAGACCAAGTGAAGCAATTGGTGCTTTTGCTTCTGAGAACGGCAGACCTACTAAGTGCTTGTAGAATGTCATATTACTTAGTTTGGCTTTAGAGAAGCCTATGTTAGCTAAGTTATATAGAATCCCTTGGCAGAAGCAGTACCAGAGTCAGGGGCATCCACTACAGCACCGATAGTAAGTGATAATGCAATGGACTGACTTACAGACTGGGGAGAAGAAAAAGGAGGGAATTTGAGATATGTAGGGTCTTCCCAGGATAGGACTTGGGGAGTGAGTAAATTGAGAGAAAGGTGATGACAAGTATAATACCCAAATTTCTAATTTGGGCAGCTGGTAGACTATAGTAAAATCATTCAGCACTACAGGGATGTAATGGCACTACAGGTGCGCAGTATGGTCATGCTGAATTTGAAGGGTGTGTAAGATACCAAAGACCGAGCTACACTTGGTGTACTGGCTAGTTTTGTGTGTCAACTTGACACAAGCTAGAGTTATCACAGAGAAAGGAGCTTCAATTGAGAAAATGCCTCTATAAGATCCAGCTGTAAGGCATTTTCTCAATTAGTGATCAAGGGGGGAGAACCCCTTGTGGGTAGTACCATCCCTGGGCTGGTAGTCTTGGATTCTATAAGAAAGCAGGCTGAGCAAGCCAGGAAAAGCAAGCCAGTAAGCAACATTCCTACATGGCCTCTGCATAAGCTCCTGCTCCTTGACCTCCTTGAGTTACAGTCCTGACTTTCTTTTGTGATGAACCCTTTCCTCCCCAACTTGCTTCCTGGTCATGATGTTTGTGCAGGAATAGAAACCCTGACTAAGACAGTTGATATCCCAGGTGGGGCTTGTATCATGATCATACATATCCTCTGCTCAGAGCAGCCATCATCCGTGTTCTTATCCAATGGCTTTCACACCCTAACAAGCTTCTAGGACCTTCTAAGATCTAGAAACTAAACAACTAATGTGCAGCACCGAAGGAGGTCTCCAATTTTGCTTGGTTAATATTCTTGGCACACCAATTCAATATTTAAGCATCTCCCCTTATGAACAGTTAAGTGTCCCATAGGCATCTGGGTGTAAAAAGTCAAGAGCTCCGGAGAAAGAAAGGCCATGGTCAGGAATACTCTGTTCAAGAGCCACAAGCCTAAAGGCGAAGACTTGGAATGGGACAGAGTTGTTGGGAAGAATGTATAGGCTAAGAAGAAAAGGCCCAGTGCTCAGGCTTTTGGACTTGACTTTGTAGCAAGGGAGAAGATGGACCATTTTAAGCAGGGCATAAGGCAATATGGTCAACTCCCAGAGCTAAGGATAGCACCAAAGAAGCATAAAGTGCTAGTGCCTTCCAGCAACTTGCAACCTAATTGGGGCAGGCAGGTAAATCCTGTCTCTTAGAAAGGCATGAGATTTCCAAGAAGATTGGGTTAGGATTACTTAGGATAGTAAAGATTAGCAAAGACCATGTCTTCCACAGTTCAGCCTGCAGCCCTCACAGGAGAAAGGTGTTCTCGAGCCCAGTGGTTATGCCCAACTGAGGGCTTCATAAATCTACTTGCCTTCATTGGGATTTCACACAGAAAAAATTGCTCCTTAGATGGGAATATAATTAAGTGACTTATGAGAATCTTTTCCAAAGCCTGGACTTTGGAATAAGTAGGTGGGTTTTTAATAGAAACAAGTGTTTTTGTATGGCAGATTAAAGTTTCTATATGGTAGATTGCAGTTTACAGACCCAGTGATACCTATGACCTCCTATCAACTCTATAGTGTGCTCATTAGAGCCTATTGAAGAGGTAAGGAATTTATAATTGAGATATATTTAAAATTAAATAATACACTATTGAGTCAGCCTTTAAACATGTTTTTTCCACACTCCATGAATGCATTGCAAACTGTTCCCTGGACCTTTCAGAGAAGCCTTGGGGTTGTGGGTGATGGAGAGGAATGGGAGGCCTCTAGGTGATCTCCAGGAGGCAGTGCCTCAGTTCCCAGGACCTGGAATTGTCTTGCATCTTTCCTTGGAATTGCTTTCCTCCTGAAAGAAGTTCTCAGCATGGCAAATGTTCTGTCTTTAGTAGGGCTGACAGACTTGTCCCTGACTGACTTCTGAGGATGGCTTGTACTGGTATCCTGAGCCACATCCAGATCTATTCAGACATCTCTTCTTTTCCCATCCTGCAGCTGATCCTGTGCCCTGAGGTCCTTCTCCTGAGATGCCTCCTTGGTCTCTGTCCCCAGCACCTCCTGTTGCATTCCTGGCATTCCTGATACTAAGAGTGGTTGTAAACATTTGCCAGCTTGGATTCTTTCCCAGACACCCATTGCTGCTGCCCCCTCTGACCATTAAGAGGACAGTTTTAGAGTCTTCAGTTGTTGATGAACTTGTATCGGACACTTTTGGCAATATTTTCCTGAAACAAATGTATTTCGAGCATTTGGATAACAATGCCCTTATCCTCAGACATTGTACCTTCATTAAAATAATCCTTTTTCCCCATTCAATTATTTCTAAAAGGTTATAGTTTGCTTTGATGTGCCAGCAAATATAAGTTAGGGCACAAAGAGAAAGGACCCCGAGACAAAAGAAATCATTTTAATTCCTAATTACATAGTGAAATTAAGGCTACTACTTTTGTGGTTTCTATTTCTGAGAACCACCTCCAAGTTGGTGACAACTTTGACTCATAAATGTGCAGAACAGGCCTAAGCCTTTTCCTTTTTGTCAAATATTTATTGAGTACCTGGAGCCTCAGCACAAAGTGTAATTCTACACTCTGTAAAGGATGCAAAGTCCCTCCTCAAGAGATCATTTTTGGATTCCAGTGTGTGTTGGAGCAATACAAGAGGTAGGGAGAAATGGATGGAAAAGTGCCAAGGACGGGATGAAGTAATCAGTCTATTTCAAGGTTCTGGATGAGCATAGTGGTGCTGAGAGAGGTGACCCTTTAAGATCGTACACAGAGGTGTGAGGGTTAATAGTTGAATCGCACTGGGATCAGAAAGCAGGAAGCTGACTAGTTGGATTTGCTGTCACTGTTCAGTCAAGGCCCAGATGCTGGTATGGGAGATGGTGGTGAGCTCTGGCCTCATGAGAGTTCTCAGCTGGGACTCAAGACATTTCAATTGCTTATTTTGGAAAGTGTACTTCATCCCCAGTAATTCTTGATGCCTTGGTCCCTGGCAGATGGGAGCCATGAGAGGCATTGCCCCAGAACAGCTCATCTGTCATTTCTTCTCTGTGAGACTTCAGGATCTGTGTAGCTAGAGGCCCGAGTTCATATACTTTCTACTGTGTTGCTTGTTCAACTTATCTTGCCTTGGTTTTCATGCAACGCAAAGGGGTCTTTGAGACGAGGGGAGAGAGTTTGAGGGAAAGAACTTGGGGCTCATTAAATAGTACTTCATTATTTTGACTATGGCTTCAATGGCTTCTTAGTGGAATCTAGGTACACAGGCTACAGTGGTTAACCTATAGTACCCCTTTCTCTTGAAAAAGGTTGGCAAACTGTACTGTGTAGATTGAGAGCTACATTGTATGGTGAGCAGACAGTCTAGAGATCAGGGTCTTCCCTATAGCCTCCAGGAAACCTTAGTTAAAACTGTTAATTTTTTAAATTTTGGCTTGTACTAGAAATTCAAAATGGTAGGGACCACTGGTGGACACAAGTTCCCAGAGTCAAGGGGAGGGCTGGTGATAAGGCTGTGATAAGCTCAGGAATGTGTCATTGCTATTACATACTGACAAAGAGCAAAAAGAAGATTATCACTCTGAGTGCTATAATGTCTTAGAAAGGTCTATACAGTAACTCTAAAATAAAGGTATCTGGCAGAATGACAGCTGAGCCCCAGAAGAAGTCAAGTGACACCCTAATAGCAAAACAGGGAATTCATCCCAACTCCCAACGTGCTGTTCCTGTCCTACAGAGTTGCTCCAAAAATACATGACGATGTGTGCATTTAGGAAAACTCATGAATGAATGCTTTTGAGGCCCTGTGGACTGGACTGCCCATATCATTGATTCATATGTCTGATCAGCATGATTCAAGGGTCTTGAGCATGAGTGTATCAAGTAGAAATAGTGGGAATGTCTTCCATTCCCCTCATCCCTCTGCCTTTGTTGGCTTCCTCCCCCATGTAAGTATTTTTGTCCTCTGACTTGAAACTTTCTCAGAAACGATCCCATGTGTACAAAGCTTTATGTTCTGTGGACATTCAGGAAAATATAAGATAGAGCCTGACCTGAGTGGTCATACCGTCTAGCCCGAAGAGAAGACATGCAAAGTTGGGAAGCTTAGTAAACATCACAAGAGAAAACAACACACAGATGCAAAGCAATGTATCATTAAATGTCAAGTGAGGACAATCTATGATCTTCAAATGCTAATTTATGGATTTGTGCCTCCTGATGTCAACATGCTGTGAAATGAAAAAAAGTGATTCTTTTTATAAGACTAAATTTGTGTGTATGTGTGTGTGTGTGTGTGTGTGTGTGCATGTGTGTGTGTGTTTTAAAGATTTACTAAGATTGTATACTTTCAACATTTTAGTGCAAAACTCACTTTATCCTTTGAAACATTATAGTACAAACAGTGGAGATTTTCCCCCAAAGCCACTAAAAAGTTGGCAATATTATGTTGCTTGTTCTTGAATTTGGTTATCCCTAAAACAGAACTAAAACAAACAAACAAAAACAACCCAAAAAACAACAACAAAAAAACTACTCATGTACACAATGTCTGGGGTCAAGGGAAGAATCACTATTACAACCTGAAGTCTTCAGGGAAATCTCCAAAGGCAAGGATGAGTGTTGACAAAGGCCCGGAAGGACCAGGCAAACTGGGATTTGGGGCTCTCTCTTAAGGATAATGTGAGAAGAGCTTTGGGGATAAGATGGATTAGATGGGCGGGAAGAACTTTGAAGGACTATAAGGAATCCATCCACCCAGGCAATCCAAATGGTTCTCTGACTCCCTTGCTGTAACTAAGTCATGTCTTCCCATTGCTGCAATCAGTGGTCAAGCCAACACTGTCATCCAGGTCTAGCCATGCACATCACAATCCCTTTAATCTCCACATTTGATGTGCAGTAGTGCACCCCTAATTCTGAAACACCCCTCAACACCTTTGTTCCTTAAGTTGTTCTTATCAGGTGTTCTTCCACAGCAATGAGAAAAGTGACTAATCCAGATGAAGAAATGAATTTGTCTTTAGGGACATGAAGACCAGGAACGAGGAGGGAAGGAACTCTAGTGAGGGAATGAATGCGGAGAAGGACAGGTTCACAGAGTCACCAAGAACTTCTAATCAAGGACTTCTGAGAGAGCATATTAGTGCTGCAGATCTGTGAGGGTGGGTTGGAAACTGAAGAGTTCAGTAGCACATGACGGCTGGAAATTATTGTAGTGGGACATGCAAGGGAGAAGAGGGCTGAAGATTTGGGGGAGCAAGGGAAGAGAATCCCATGACCTAGTGTCATACATTTGCATATGGGCAGGTTGCCCTCGCTTTCTGGATCAAGAGTCATGTCTTGCTATTGGTGACCGGCACAAGGGTGAGGGAAAGAAACGCGTGTTCTCTCAGTCTTTGTATGATCTCAGGTATTCCCTCCAGCACTCAGCCATCTTTGCTTGGTGGCTTCACGTCTTTCCTGGATGCTTCCTTCTCTTCAGGGAAATGAAGTCTTCACCAGGACTGAGTGGCGCTAAGGCATGAAGAGGGAATGGACCAAGGCTGTTATCCTTCTGTAGGCTTCCTCACAGACTCCTGTGAGCAGGGAATTGATTTGAGCTTACTTATGTGCCGGGAGTTGGGAGCTCATGTTTTGCTTATTCAATCAGCTTCCCACGCTGCCAGGGAGGTGCTAAGCAGCACAAGTTCATATTCCCCCTCTCTCCATCTCTCTCCCTCTGTCCTTGGTATTCTCCAACTCCTGTGGGAGCTAATATTTACCTGCAGCACTTGCTGTGGGGCTGTGGGAGGTGACAGCTGGAGAAGACTTTCTTCTCCCTTCCTCCTCCACTGGTCTTTCCCTAGAGGGCTAAAAATGGGAAAACTGTAATTGTAATCTTCACAGCTGCCTGGTTGAGACTTTCCAAGTTGCTGGGAAGAGGCAAAGGGTCTCGGGATAGCTTCTCTACTGGAAGAACATGGTTTTGTCTGGACTATAATGGTAACAAGGCACCAAGTGGGTGGCTTGTGAAGGACAGATATTTATTTCTTATAGTCCAGAGGCTAGAAAGTTGAAGACAAACACCACCTCAGCTAGGGTAACAACTCAAAAAGCCTGTGTCACTGCATAACTTACATACAGATACACCATTGAGGAATCTCCTATCCACCAGCACTGCTCACTGTGTGTATAAGCTTGGGGAAGGGCTTGCTGAGTCTTGTATGTTTTGTGCTTATTTCATTAGCTTCATGGTCTCCTGTGCAATATGGAAGAAACAGCTATGCAAATAAGCTCTACCTCCTAGTGCTGTCCATATGGGAGTGGAGGACTTTAACATATGGATTTGTGGGTACATAGACATTATAATATGGAAGACAAAGCTGATGAGAAGACAGCTTAGAGATAAGGGCAACTTGTGGACAGTACAGGAAGGAAAGAGGCTGTCGTGGAAGCCATGTTTTTCCTTACAAATTGGGTGCTGTTAGTGTTGGGACCTGGAAGGTATGGGTGGTAGGGTCTGAGTATTAGTGCAGCTGACTTCACTTGATGCTAGCTAATGCAGGCAATGTAGACAAAGGAAGTCTCAAAGGTTTCATGTTGCTATGGTACAGTATTCAAGACTGGGCCATAGTTACTCCCTTCCTGCTGGGAGTATACACAGAGGGCTAACCTCTGCAAAGTGTTCTGCCTGGGTGCTGACCAATCCACTCATCAGAAGCTGATAGAGGAGAAAAGTGGGCAAATGACTAGGCCCAGGAATAGGAGAAATTTCTGAGATCAGTATGACCTGTGAATGATAAAGGGAGGAAGAGCTGGCATTCTGAAGTCCTCACTACATCCCCATCAGGGGTCAGGATTGTCCCTCTCTAGGGAAGCTGATGGAATGCAGCATACCTGGTCGTATTAGTGAGAGATGATGGTAAGAATCTCAGTACTGGTTCTGGGGAGATGTCAGGTCCTGTGGTTTCTGGTCCTTCTTCTGAATCTCTGAGCCAGTACCCACAGTGGGCAGAGGCCCTCCTCTGCTCACTCCAACATCTGCCTTCTATCAACTTTCTGGCCCATTCCATTCTTCCATGACTTTTCTCTTTCCCTAATTTGTCCTTCAGTTGCTATAGTAGTTCTCATAACATGCGCGCGCGCGCGCGCGCGCGCGCACACACACACACACACACACACACACACACTCCCACCCCCCACAGGCACTCTCACAACACACATACTATACACACCACAGATAGACCACATACATACACCACACACACACCACACAAACAAATGTCCACCATACCACACACACATACATACATACCATGTGCTCTCACAACACACAAACATACACACACACATCTGTGCACACTCAAGAACACACACATTTTTAAGAAACATGAAGAACCTGGGTGATCTGTGAGTTCAGCAGCACCTAGCTGGGACTCTCCAAGCTCTAGAATGCAGATATTTTGTATGGGGTCTTGACTTCACTTTGTGTGGCGAGTGGTCCTGTTTTCAATGCCTTGAGTTGCTGTAAATTGGTCTTTTCACTCTTCATTTTGTATTTCCATCTACAGTTATTTAGTTATTCTCCCCCCACCCATTATTTAACACATCTAGAAACAATTAGTTTTTGACCTTGGAGCTTCTGTATTGACACTGGCCCATGAGGTACTCAGGATCCCTTTGGGCAATGAGAAGTTGGAGAGGTTGGCTCTCTGCATAAGAATGTTTTGATCAATGAGAGGTCTGGTGGGTGAATTGGTGCTCTGGTGGATTGTTCTGAGGTGCAGTTATCTTTTAGCAGTGATGGCTGGTTCACATACCTTCTACTGGCCTTTCCTCCTTCTCTGCCTTCTCCCTTGCTTCTACTTCCATGAGATGGCATATGTTAAGGAAAATAGGCTAGCCTTGCTCCAGTCTCTGCTTCCTAGAGATACCAGGCTAACCCAGAGTTCAGGGACCAGCTGATGGCAGGCAAATTTATATCTTATTCTGAGAATTAGGGAAGGTCCTCAGGAAGTTTTGGACCAGGGAAAGCATGATCAGTTGTACTCTTTTAAAAGACGATCGGGGAGTTGGCAGAACAGATTAAAGAAGAGTAAGGTGAGCAAAGAAGAGGCTGCCCATGGTTTGGTCAGGAGAGTGTATGGTCTCAGTAAGAGCAGGAGCCCTGGAGGTCATGCGCATGTATGTCTGTGACCAAGGTTTTAAGACAAAGCTGAGTTAGAAGGATGCTATTTAGAGGGCCTGGTTGCTGTCAGCGGTGGCTTGCCTCTGCATAGCAGCCTGCTTGAAACTCACTGTATAGTTCATCAGGATCCCAACTAAAACTCGCCACAGTTCCTCTTTGTTGTTGATCATGCCAAGGCTCTGCTTTTAGGCACACTGCTGGGGACAACTAGAGAACTTCATGGTGACCCCAGGCTTTACTCAGACTAGTGCCCCGGTAGAGGTAGATACCTAGAACTCCACTCTTGCTTAGGGCACAGTGGTCTTTGCCTTTATCTGTTTAGTTCATTTATTTTTAGGGTAGTATTTCATGGATGAAAGGAAATACTACTACCACTGATAAAAAGGCGTTCAGCTTAATAAGAACAGACTGGACCATGGGTTGCAAGAGTCCTGAACTTCAGTTCGAACTTGACCAGTTCCTAGGTATCTAGCCTTGGTATAAGTTCCTCATTTGTATAAGGGATTAATAACAGCAACCTACTGGAGATTGCCTGAGAATTTAATTACTTCAATGCCTGATGTTCTTTTACTGCACCCACAATAAATCAGACTGTAGAAAGGTTGACATCCAATGGCAAATGACTGAAGTGTTCTTGATCTTGATTCTTTTTAGCTGACCTCCTTTTAGGTCTAAGTCTGTGGATTCTAAAGTCTGTGCCATTAAATAAGTGCAGAAAACATTCCTATGGAGTCATTCAGGAGTCTGGAACTGAGAGACTCAGAGCCACACCCACCCATACATCACCACCATGCCCTCTCTAGGACATAGTTTGAGATACGTTTGTTCAGATTATTCTATACATGGAGGATTCTAATACTTCAGGCAACTGTGTCTTCACACCTTGCAATCAAACTCTAGGGCAGTTCCTTTGCATGCCACCTTCTTTACTTGCTCAACTAAAAGTAACACCAGCTCCTGCAGAACAAGGCATCGGTCTCCAAGGGTGGCTTATGTGAACCACTCATATGGCCTTATACACATCTTATATATAATTTTGTTTTGAAAGTGCAATTTCCGTTTGTTGTAGAAGATATAGAAAAGCACATAGGAGAAAATGAAAATTCTCATAATCCCATAAATAATTAACATTGGGTAGATAGATATTCTTCTAGGTTTCTCTCCCTCTGTGTACACATATGCACACTCAAAATAGCCAACAAATAGTTTATTATCTCAAGTGAGGATTATGATGTGTGCATCTTGTTATGTAGTTCTCTTCCCTGATTATCAATATTTTGTGAGTAGTGGATGTCTTATGTCATTAAGTATTATTTGGCCATGTAATTTTTCATAATTGCAAATTCTGTTATGTGACTGTTAATTTGTTAACCAATTCTTCACTGTTCTTTACTTAATACAACCATAAAAACAAATCCTATCCTATTTTTTAACACTCAAATATCAATTCAATGACCAACTTTATTTGTGAACAAGTCTGATGATCTCACAAGGAGAAATTCTCAAAATTGAAATTTTTGAAGCTCAGGCTGCGTACATATTTATGGCTCCTGAGGTACACTGATCCATCTTCTTCAGCAGTGATGTTTGCACTAATTACATCTCCACCAGCAATGGACGAAGTTGTCATTGCAGCTCTGGGATCTTCAGTTATTTGCCTCTGAATTTCTAAGTACTTATCACAGTTATGTTTCTAATATTAATATGGAAATGTAGGACGTCTGTGTCTATACTACCAAGATTAAATGGACAACATTTTCCACATTTTCTTTATCTCTTTCCTAGTTTTAGAGGAGTAAACCTCTATAAATGCATTTACATCCCCATTCCTCACTGCAGAAGTTCTCTGGAATTGATATTTCTTATTAAGTGCATTTTAGTAATTTTGCTACACATGCATGTATTAATATATACATGAGTATCTTTGTGAGTTTTACATACATGATACATGGGTTGTGTCTTTTTGCTGCAAAGTTAACGTTTATTTCAAAGATTTACTAGCATCATTACATGCCCGTTTAGCTCATTATCTTAGTTTCCACCGCATGAATAATTGCTGCTCCTAAGTTAATTCATTTCCTCCAATGCTGGTGATATTGACGCCCCTTCTGTTATTACAGGTAATGTTAAGATGATTGGCCTATTCTACATTTCCTTGGACACACTGAGATTCTTTCTCTGTGGGAGATACTAAGAGTGGACTTGCTGAGTTCTGGAATGCACACTTGTAGCTTTGCCGCCACTGCTTTTTCAAGTGAGTGGCTGCTGTTTTAATTCCACCATGTGCAGAGCTCCCATTCCCATGCATTGTCAACAACTGAGATGCTTGTAATTATTAAAATGTGCCAAGCTGACAAGTGTAAAGTGGAATCCAATTATTATATTAATTGAACTTTCTCTGATTACTGATAAAATTGAGCAATTAATAGAAGCTAATTGGCCAGATGAATTTCCTCTCATGTGAATCTTGGATTCATATTCTTTGCTTATATATTTCTAGAAGGTGATTTATGAATTTTTATGATTTGTGAGAATTATTATGTATTGTAGATATGCCTTGTAGGCTGTAACTTTTCTCTCCCATGACTTGTCTTTTTAATGATGCTTTTTTTCATAGAGTTGTTACTTTTAGTGGAACAAAATTTATCTACTTTTGCCATTATAAGTTTTGTTCGTCATGTCTCATTTTAAAATCCCTTCTACACACTGATATAAAAAGAAGTTATTTGCATTTTAAGCTAAAAGGTTTTACAGTTTTGTTTCTCACATTTGCCTCTTCTATTTGGAATTAATTTTTGTGTACAGCGTGAGATAGAGTATGCTTTTGATTCTCCCAAGCCCGCCCCACACATAGCCCTTTGACCACCATTGTTTACTGGTGGTATATTTTATTCCCACTGTTTCTGGGCATCTTATTTAACCTCCACGGGCCTTTATATTCCCCTGTACCCATATCTTACTAATTTCATATTTTATAAAAATATGGATTTGATATGTTTAGGGTAAATTCTCTCTACACCCCTGCCAAATTGTCTTGGTGACTGGAGTTTTAGTTCTTGCTCAGCCTTTAGGATCATCTTGTCACTTTTTGCTTTGATTGGAATTGAGTGGACTTATTGGTTAATTTGAGGGAGGACTGTCATGTCTTGGTGTTAAGTTCTCTGTCTCTGAGTATGATACAGTTCCTCCTTTGCTTAGATCTTCCAGGATAATCCCTCCCACTTTCCTCACAAATTTTATTAGAGTTACTTTTAGGTACCATATGGCTTTTAGCTTCTGCATGGTATTGTTTGTTTGTGACAGGGTCTTACTATGTGGCTCTGTCTGTCCTAGAATTCACTATGTAGACCAGGTTGTCCTGGAACTCACAGAGATCCAGCTACCTCTGCCTCCTAAGTGTTAGGATTAAAGGTGTGTGCCACCATGCCAAGCAAGAATCTAGATGACATCTTTTAAATAAGAGTATTTTCTGACTCTCTGTTGGAGAATTATTAGAATTTGTATTTTTGTACATTGGTCTTCAGCATCCTTGTCAAGCTTTCTTATTACTTGGAATGGCTTTTAAAAAATGTGTGTAAACTATGTGTGTGCGCGTATGTGTATGTGTGTATATAGTTGTGCCCAGACATTACGTAAGGGCCAGAGGAGGACATCAAGTGTCCAGCTCTATTATTTATTGCCTTATCCCCCTGAGAAAGAGTCTCTTACTGAACATTGAGTTAGGCTGGCAGCCAGAAACCCCGAGTAATTCTCCTGTCACCACTTTCCACAATACTAAAGTTATGGACGTGTGTAACTAACCATGTCTGGCTTTTTATGTAGGTTCTGGGGATTTGAGTTCATTTCCTAATACAGTAAGCAAGTTTAACCATTGACCTCTCTGAATTCCAATAAAATGTAGAGCTCTGGTGGCTATCTTGGTCATGTGATACTGACCTTGAAAGATACGTTTTGATTTTAAATTTGTGCTCCTTCTGCATAATACATCATCTCTGACTATCATGTCATTGTTGTCTGGTACTAATGCTCCGTTTTTGTGTGTATTCACAGATTATATATTTATATAGATATATTTAGAATTGGTTTCATATTCACCAATAGCTTACCTCATCATGACATTTTTTTTTTTTTTTGGATGTCATTCTTTTTTTTTTTTTTTTGAGTTTCCAAAGAAACCAGAAATTTCCACTTCAGGTTTATTTGGCTTACACTTCCACATTGACATTCATCATAGAAGGAAATCAGGATAGGAACTCAAGCAGGGCTGGAACCTGGAGGCAGAAGCTGATGTAGAAGTCATGGAAGGGTGCTGCTTACTGGTTGGGCCCTCCCCCATTGATCACTAATTGAGAAACTGACTTATAGCTGGGTCTCATGGAGGCATTCTTTTTCAACTGAGGCTCCTTCCTCTCCGATGACTCTAGCTTGTGTTGAGTTGGCACACAAAACCAGCCAGAACACTGGGAAAGGAGAAGTGGCAGTCAGTGTGTAAGGACAATATGTAAGTGTTTGCTTCTCATGATGGTTGTGCCTGCCAGCCTGTGAGTACAGTAAAAAAAAAAAAAAAAAAAAAAAAAAAAACCACTGAGTTGTATGTGTATTTTTTTATTTATTTATTTTTACCTTGCCTTGGGAGGGCAGGCATATAGTCTGCCATGCATGTGAAGTTCAAAGGACAACTTGCAGGACTCTGTGAGAAAGGTCCAACCTCAGAGAAGGTAGAGACCTGGGACATAGAATTAATGGCGTGAGATTCTGACCCAGAGACAATACTGGTTGGATGTCATTCTTGGTTTCCATCATATTTCCTTCTTGAGGCATATTTGATACTACCTACTTGATCTGACCTAGAATGATAATCTCATTTTTTTTTTCAGTAAAAGTATTTATTTCTTAATCCCAGCACTTGGGAGGCAGAGGCAGGCAGATTTCTGAGTTCGAGGCCAGCCTGGTCTACAGAGTGAGTTCCAGGACAGCCAGGGCTACACAGAGAAACCCTGTCTTGAAAAAACAAACAAACAAACAAATAAAAAACAGAAAAAAGTATTTATTTCAACACAAATTTTGAATAAAAGTTTACCTGAGCATTTTCAATACTTGAGTGTATTATTCTGTTACTCTTTGGCCTCTTTTGTTAGAGTTGATCATTTGGTTGCCTGTAGGAATTCTGTCTTCTCTTGGGATGCTGTTAAGATTGTTTTCCCCTTATACTTTTGTTTTTTCCCCATAGTTTACTTGATTCTGTATAGGTTGGATTTATTCCTATTCTTCCTGCTTAGAACTCACTGAGATTATTGACTCTAATAATTTGTATCTTTTATTACTGTTGGAAAGTTTATCTTGTTCTCTCTGAGTTCTATATTGCTCTAGTCTCCCCCCTCTCTCTCATAATTCCCATCAGATTTTTTTGAGTAATTTCCTGTTGTCTTTCATGCTTTGTAACATTAACCATGGACCTTTTAAAAAAATCTCTTTGGGATATATAATAGGGGATTTTTCCTTATTTCTCTTTCATCTTGAGGTGTGGAGTCCTCAGCAGGACTATGAATCTGAGAATCAGAGGCACAATTCTGAGTTCACTCCAATCCCCAAAGGCTGGGACTTCTCACATGTGAGGGAGGAAATACAAGAAGTGAGACCCATTGGAACTCACTGCATCTCTTGGTAATGGTGACTGGTTCGAATGCCAATCTTAGGATCTTGAGACATTCACTTGATTACACTAGTAGTCTCAACCAACAGTGATTTTACCTCTCTCACAGAATATTTTTAAATTTCACAACTAAGGATTATGTCAGCTTGTCCCTAGTGACTAGAGGTCAAGAATACTGTTCAGGATTATATAACATAGGACATCTATTTGACAAAAAAGATCAAAGATGAATCATTCTCCAATGAATCAGAGAAAGTCTGCTGTATATGTCTTGCTCATCTGTAAAGTGGAGAGATTATAAGAGCAGACTGATATATGGCAATATTAGTCAAATTTTACACTCAGAGAACCTTTATATCTAACACAGACCACTTCTAGCCACATCATTCATCTCTCTCTCTCTCTCTCCCTCTCTCTCTCTCTGAATATATATGCCCACATATATCTTTATATATATGACTATATATGCCATATATCTTTATATATATGAGTATGTATTTCCATGTATCTATATGAATATAATGGAATGAATTGAGATCATCCCTATCTTCACTCAAAAAGCCAAATCTTTTTTTTTCTCCTTTTTTATTTTTGATACTTTATATAAAAAGCCAAATCTTAAGATACTGTGTTCTCTGCACATTCGTGGTGACCCTGGTATCTGCCTCCCTGCAGTGGATTGTTTGTCTTGCCATGTTATATTTACAAATTGTGCTTGTGCTTGTGAAGTGAGCCTTGTGGGTGATCTTCCTTGGACTGAACAGATTATCCCCAGATTAGGTTCATCGCTTCCAGCTTCTTCCACAGAACCTTCCCAGTACAGCACAGATCCGTTAAGTCCATGTTCTGCTCACGTGCGCTTGGCTTTGTTCGCTGTTGCTATTCATTTATTTATGTGTTTATGTATATATTTATTAAACATGTAAGGATACACAACATGTGAGGCAGTGCATTAGATGCTATGGAGAATGCAAAGATGGAGCTGGGTATCATAGGAGAAGATACATGCACTTCACAGTGTCAAGGGCAGAGTGACATGAAGTGCCAGAGGTCCTTAGAGGAGTGGGAAGTCACTTTGGTCATATGAGCACAGAATGGGCCATAGGAGTATTATATGGACTGGGATTTTTAAGCATAACTAGCCCTTTGACTGGAGGCAATGAGAATAGGTGAAAAGAAGAGAAGAGAAAAATGAGAAATGAGCTGCAACAGGAAAACTTGGCACATTTGGGGGATGCTGGCAGTGCTTTGCTGAAGCACTAACATGAGATATTACTCTGAGTATAACTGGACAGTAATAAAAGCTTGGACTCAATGATACTCATGTTTAGATTAATCTTAAATTCATAGTGATTTTGTTGCTAAATATGGTGGGTACTAGATAATTCCATTCCCTCCCTCCCTCCCTCTGTCCCTCTCTTCCTTCCTTCCTTTAAAAAAAACAAATGTGCTTAATTCTTTTTCCAGATACTATTCTAGATGCTGGGGTGGAACACTGAAGAAGGTCTATATTTTATTGTTCTGAGGGTAGGAATAGGCTCAGAGCTGAGCTAAGCACTGAATTTTCATAGAACCCAGAAGAGGAAGATAGGTGGGGTAGGGGACTATTTTCGTCTACTGAGCAGAGGTCTGACCTTCTGACCACAGAGGTGATACTAGTGCAAATGGAAAAGGAAGTGAGGTGGTGGGTGTGGCACGGAGGAAAAAGGGAGCAGTAGGCGATGATTGGTGTGAGGTGGAGTCAAATATGCAAAGTGTTGTGCCCCAGTGAGGGGGAGATGGTGGAGCTAGCTACAAGCAGAATCACAGGCCCATGACAGAGCTGGTTGTAAGGGAAAGATGATGAGTTGCTTTTAAACCAGTTGATTCATGTTGCTGTCAAGCCTTCCAGGTGGGGGAGCCCATCTGAGCGATTCCAAATGGTACCAGACTTCAAAAAGAACAGGGCTACAGATAAAATGTTGGGCACTATCCAGATAGTAGCTTTAGTGGAAGCCATTAAGATGGATGAGATCACCGAGGATGTGTACACAGTCAGCAGGGAAGGCAACAGGACCTAAGGGAACTCCACACTTAGGAAATCGAAGCAGAAGAGGCAGGGACGAAGGGTTGACTAGAGAGGTGGGAGGGGAGCCTGAGTTTGGAAAGCTCCTCAAAGGGGGTTAGGGAGGTAAGGGGAGGTAACCCTACGTGGGCCAGATGTTTAGGGGTGTGCGCATGCCTTAATAGTCTTGAACCATACTTTGGTGGTTTTTAAAGTCTCTCAGATGTATTTAGTGTATGAAGTCCACTTGGTGGATCTGTATCTCACCTCTTAGTGCCGGGGGAGGGGGGTGGCAGGGTGAGAAGGCAAAGGGGCTTTCTTGTGGGACATACATACGTTCTCATGCTAAGGTTTGGCTCAGTAAGAGGGTTGCTTGATACATTTTGTAACAAGTTCCTGGAGCATCATGGCCATAACAGGGCTTAGAGGATGTAAGTATTTGTTCTGAAAGTTACACCACCAAGGGAAAGACACTGGAGGTGGTCTGTAGCTGATTTTGTCTATGCCATTCTGTTTTCCATAGCTTGGCTGGTTGAATGGCTCTATGAAGATGTATAACTTATGCAGAGCTAGTTTCCAGGTAAAGGGACTTTTTATCTTTCTTCTTTTGTCCATGTATTGGAGAAGGCTCAGTGTTCACTGGTTGGCCCTCATTGACTCCTGAGTAGCTGCAAGCTCTTCTTCCTCAAATGCTTGAAACCATTCTCATCTGGCTACAAGTTTGAGGCCATACTTGTGCCTTCAGCTTGTCTCTGGTCGGAAGGCTACCTCAGATTCTCAGACTTGGCAGCAAGTGCCTTTACCCAATGAACCATCTCACCAGTTCAGGCTCTGTTTCTTAATACGGTTGCAGAGGGGAGTAAGTTTCAGTCTAAAATTTGGAGGGGATGCAGACATTCAGGTATAGTAGCGTGAGGCCTCTGGCATGTGGCAGGTTCAGGTACCCATTCTAACTCTGTGCTACGTGACTTTACAGACTTGACTTTATAGATTCTTATTTGTCTTGTACAAGATATGGTTTATACTAACCACACCTATTGCATGGGTCCCTTGTGTAGCTCGAGCAGGGTGATGGATATACAGAGCTTCTACCTCCCACAAATATTAGCTATTAACAGTTTCTGACTTAAAATGGCAAAAAATTAATTTTCTTTTTGTTGAGAGGAATTCTCTTCCCTTTTCCTGAATATTTTTCTCTAAGGAAAGAACATAAAAGCCCAGTTATGGTAGCTCATGTCTGTAATTCCAGCCCCTGAGAGGTGGAGGCAGGAGGTTTACTATGAGTTTCAGGCTAGCCTAGATCACAGTGAGAGACTGTTTCCAAAACTAAACCAGACAGAAGATAGCTAATTTGAAGAAAATTGTAACAGAGCCCTTTGTATCACCTGCCTTGTTCCCTGGACAAATAAAGCTTTACTGGGAGTATAATTCTCCATTTGAGAGTATGAAGTTGACTTTTGACTTTGTCTGTAATGCCTGGTGTGTATCCCTGCAGTGACATGACCCGTGGGTTTACCAAGTGTCTTTATAACTATTATAACAATGTTGACATCATCCTGTGAGCAGGATCTTTTACTCCTCCACAGCTGGTACTATCTTTACCGTGTGTGTGTGCGTGTGTGTGTGTGTGTGTGTGTGTGTGTGTGTGTGTGTGTGCATGTGCGTGTGTGTGTGTGCGTGTGCATGTGTGCGCGTGTGTATGTGTATGCATGTGCTTGGAGAATTGCTTCTTTTCTTTTAACACAAAAAGCTAAAGTTTCAAAGCAGGTGGGGTGTGGGTTAAACACTGTTCTAAATGGCAGACCTGCTGTTTGTGGGGAGGGAGAGTGGCCTGAAAGTTTAAAAATAACCTGAACATTATAGACTCCTGTGAATTCTACAGCCCAGAGTACTGTGAGTCTGTGGGTGTTTTACCTGCTGGAGTGCAGGCAGGAAAACAAGTTGAGAGGCAGGAGGATTTAAATTTGCTGAATACTTTCATGGCTTGCGTTGGCAGTAGAAATGTTCACGAAAAAGTTGAAGTCACTCTTAATGTTCAGGGTCAGTGTTCCTGGTGTCGTTTCTGGGTTCTCTGCCTACACCGTTCTGGGTCATATTGGGGTCTGTGCAGCAGATCCTTGCTTCCTGCTCTGAGCGAGCACTGTGCCTTTTTCCTCCCTGACTTCTCCCCTTCACTGATCCCCCACTAGAATTTGGCCAGTAGCTTTTCCAGAAGGATTATGGGATTGGCCCACAGAAAGTTCAGGGGTTAGTGCATTTCAAATAAATTTGGCCATTCATTGACAGACAGATCAATACACACAAAACCATACTTGTCAGGAGTCAGGACTCTAGGGGTTTGAAGAGTTGTGAGCAAATGAACCAGGTTTAGACTCAGGATGCAGATTGGCAGGATGGATGATGCTCTGAGAGACTAAAGTGTGTTTCACTATAAATGAAGTTGAAAATGTGCCAGAATGCAGCTTAGGGTTAGTCACCACATGGGGCTTCTCTGGTAGTCCCTGAGATGCGATGCACAAGTGTTTATAAACTGGAGCAAGGCGGAGGTATATGTCTCCTGGCAGTGTTGTGTGCTGCAACACCTGGGTTCTGAGCACTGTCAACACCACCTAGAGAGTCTGGATGTGTCTTCTACCCCTGGAATTGTAGAATCATGATGAAATAGAGCAACTTGCTCCAGTCTCTGTTGATGTCAGTTAGAGGCTATACAGGGGCTAAGATAATGGGTGTGAGAGTTAGGTAATCCTAGGGTTGACTTTCTATACCACTAACCACCTATCAGAAAATTATTTGATCTTTTTTTTTTGGTCTTGCTTTTCATATCTATAGAAGGGGGATCATAATAGTACCTATGCCATGAGATTATTCTGAGAAATAAGGAAAGTAAGGAGTAGTGCCTTTGACTTAATAGCTTTTAATATTATTATAATTACTCTAAGCCTGTATATTGTAATTATTTATTGCTTTAAAAATCGTATATATGTTAATTATATAAATGATATGTTACATTATATTTCCTTTCTGTTTTTTAATTAGTCACACGTGTGTGTGTGCGTGTGTGTGCGTGCGTGTGCTCGTGCATGTGCGTGTGTGTGTGTGCATGTGCGTGTGTGTTTGTATGCCTGTGTGTGTGTGTGTAGAGGTCAGAAGACAACTTGAAGGAGTCAGTTCTCTATTTTTACCATATGGATCTCAGGGATTAAACTCACCTGCATCATCAGGCTTGGAGATGCCTCTACTTGCTAAACCATCTCATCAGCTCTTAGTTGATTTGTAAAGATGCAGTTTCACTACACAGCCATGGTTGGCCTTGAACTTGAAATATTTCTGCCCCAGCCTTTTTGTTGTTGTTGTTGTTGTTTGTTTTTTGTTGTTGTTGTTTTTTGTTGTTGTTTTTTTTCTTCTTTTTTTTCTTTTTCTTTTTTTCTTTCTTTTTTTTTTTGAGACAAGGTTTCTCTGTGTAGCCCTGGCTGTCCTGGAACTCACTCTGTAGACCAGGCTGGCCTCGAACTTAGAAATCCACCTGCCTCTGCCTCCCAAGTGCTGGGATTAAAGGCGTGCGCCACCACTGCCCGGCGTGCCCCAGCCTTATAAGTGCTGAGATTATAGGCTTGTGCTGCAATACCCAGTGTTTACTCTGATAGTTCACATATGCGTATCACATTAACTTTTGCTTTTTTGATGTGTGCTTATTTTTTTTCTGATTTTTTTTATAGCCCTGAATTTGCTTTATGAAGTTGTGATTTGTTGGGGAATAAAGGAAAATAGCATATCTGGGAATTTGGGATTATTGTATTATTGACTATATAAAGCAGATCATTTAAAATAATGTGACTGAGGACAGAGCGGCTGTGTTAAAAAACAACAAACAAAGTATCTTAGAGTATAGCACTGTGAGTGTATGTCCAAGGAATTGGATTGCTAAGGGTCTTAGAACGGAATAAATATTTCAGAAGTTCTTGTTTGATTGGAAATTATTTTTTCCATGATTCCCTATTTAATTAATTAATTATTTTTTTTGCAACTCTAGGGATTGAATCAAGGGTCTCCCACATGTTAGTCAAGTGCTCTCCCACTCAGCCATACTTCCAGTCCTCCTCCTTCCTTACTCCTTTGAATATCTTAAGAAAGCTTGTCACTCTTCACATTTACAAGTGCTGAATTAAGCCCGTCTGAAAGCTTTCAACAGCATAAAAGAATCGCTTGTGTGTCTGTACACCTGAGTGGCAGATCGAATCAGAGCTGAATCTAGGGTGGTGTGTGTGTGTGTGTGTGTGTGTGTGTGTGTGTGTGTGTGTGTGATTTTTGTTGTTGTTTGTTTGATTTTTGTATCTGGGGGCCGGATGTCTTTATTCAGGAAAGAAACCTAATAATGGGATTTGCCTTTTTTTTTTTTTTTTTTTTTTTTTGAGGCTAACTTTTATTCGGTGCTTCATTTTCTGAAACTATTCTTTACACGGGGGATCTCAATGTCTTCCTTTAATAACCCATCTGGCAATATTATTCAGCCCTGGTTTTGAAGGCTGGAGATAGTCTTTGGAACTTTCTAACTTGATAATTCATAAAAACAAAACAAAAAAGAAAAAGAAAGAAAGGAAGGAAGGAAGGAAGGAAGGAAGGAAGGAAGGAAGGAAGGAAGGAAGGAAGGGAGAAAGAAAGAAAGAAACAGAAAAAAGGCTGAGGCTGCCATGGTGCTGGGGTTCTGTGGGTCAGAATCAGTTGACTTCCTTCAGGAGAGGTAAGCACCCCTTTGTAATATAAAGGAGGAGGTGATCACTACACTAGAAAAACGACTGGAAACATCTGGCCATAAGGCAGGTAGACCCAAAGCCAGATCCAGAAGATGTAAGAAGGGTAGCTCTGCAGACAGGCCCAGATACCTAGCTGATAAATAAGCAGGCATCCTTTTTTTTTTTTTTTTTTTTTTTTTTTTTTTTTTTTTAATCAAAAGGAGTTGCAAAAACCTTGTCCATCCATTTGACTAGGTACTTTGTAAAGGCTTGCCATGAAGATAATAGAATGCAGGTATCCTACGTAATAGGATGAAGGAGGAGACGAAGTTTTGTGAATGTGCAGGAGAGAGGGGGCATGGAGTT
This sequence comes from Uromys caudimaculatus, assembly GCA_028551405.1. Classification (NCBI taxonomy): domain Eukaryota; kingdom Metazoa; phylum Chordata; class Mammalia; order Rodentia; family Muridae; genus Uromys; species Uromys caudimaculatus. Next base: position 36,687,440 of record CM052711.1, read on the forward strand.
GGGGGGACTATGAAAAACCTGTGCAGGAGAAACTCAACTAACCAGCGGCTGGAGCTGGAGAAGTTAAAAGGGGCTTTCTAGATCAGTCTCAACAGGTGCTAAGTGATCTGAGACAATAGTTGGCACAATGTTTGTTGTAACTGTCATTTCGGTGGAGCACGACACACTTGGAAGATCCAGCTTGTCCAGATTTTCTTGAATTGGTGGGCTAAGGCGTTTGGTCATTTTATAAGCAATAGGAAGTCACTCAGTTTAAATGATTGACTGGGGCAATGGCATCCCAGGGATAAAAATTATAATTGCAGGAAGGAGAACTTGGCTTGAATTCACACTGAGTTTGGAATAATTCAAAGATGTGTGTTACTTCATTGGAGGTGAGGTGAAAGGTGAGAGCTAAGGGGCATAGACATTAGAGCACAAGGCAAGGAGCCCAAAGGGAACAACAGCAGAACAGAAGATGAAGGGACGGAGGAGACCCTGAGCGTCCTGCACAGTAAGGTGAGAGCAATAAAAAGCCAGTGTTGGGAAGAGTGAGAAACTGGGAGATTTGGTAGCTGGGATGTGAAGACAAGGGGTGGTTTTCAGGGAAGAGAAAGAAGCCAATCATACCAAATGATACAGAAGGGTGAGAGAAAAGCAGACTTCAACACCGACCATCCCAGGTCGTTGGAGAACTGTAGCACAGTTTCTGTTGAGTGGAAGAGGCAGAGCCAGCAAATGTCCTTCCCAGGTGTGCATTTCAAAACTGCCCTTGACTCTGTATCATGTGGGGATGCCTTATTCACTCCGATTATTTTATATGGAGAGGGTGTAACCAGCCACTCAGTGTAGGAAAGGGTGTGTGGGGGGAGAGGTTGCAGTGATGGACAGGTGGTGACTTCATCTGCTGCTGGTTCCCACCCAGAGGGCACCAAGAGAGGCATGATGGGTGAGCAGTTTTTTCTCTTGGCCTCAGGCTCCTCCTACGGCTCTGCTTCAGCTATGAGCTGCTTTCTCTGCTTTGGAAGCATAATCTTCAAGAGACTCCTTCAGAGAGGGGAGCTAGACAGGCGTGGCAGGAACAGTGCCCTCTCTGAACCCTTCCCTCCCTCGGCACTCCCTTGTTCTGGCATCAAACACGATACCTGCACACAGACAGCACTCATTGTATATTTGCTGAATGGTTGAATCAATCTAAGCCCAAGTAGGCTGAGTGAGCTTTGCAGAATGTGGGCTCCATTGTTGTGTTTCCTGAGACAAGAGGCCAAGGAGGTGTGGTGAGGGGGCGGGTTGCTTCTGTTAGTGGTTCTTACTCTCTGATCATCCTCAGTTGTAGACACGGGAGCTCTGCTGAGTCTCTTGCTTACCTTGGCCTTGGTAGAGTGGCACAAGTGGTCCCCTGGGTAAGAAGGTGAGGTAGGCAGAGATGGGGCTGAGATCCAGTCTTTCCAAGGCTCTAAGCCACCCCCATTGGCTTTCCCAATGGCATTTAACATCTAGTAGGTTCAACATATTTGCTTGTTTGTTCCGGCTGGAAAGGGATCTCATTTGATGCCAAAGAACGGATTGAAGAAGTAAGGCTACACCTCTGTGATTCCATACATGGGGCATGCAAATAGAAATGCAGACTGCATAGTCAACCCCATGCATCTTATATGTGGTCTCCGGCTTGAGCTCTCACATGATGGGCTGTCCTTCCAGGCTACAATGCTGGGACGTCATGGACTGATTTCTTTCTCTGGTTGCCTCCAGTTGAAAGGACTGTCTCCTTCTCAGTCTCTTATTGTGCACTCCATGTCCTGTTTCTAGGAGAGCGCCTTTCAGGAATCGGTCTCCCCTGTTTCTCCTTTAAGCTCTGTGTTCTTAGAGTTCTTAGACTATGGCTAATTTATCTTTGAGCTCCAGAAGTCCAAGAAAAATGCCAAGCACATGAAAAGGGCTTTATGAATATGTGCCAAGTGGTATATGAATTCATGAATCAGTAAACAAAACACCCAGCCCTCTCAAGTAGCATGGGCCTTTGGATTTCTGAGGCTGCTAGCATCTAATCTTGTCCTTTCCTCTTCTCTTCCTTCTGAGTACTGAACCACGGGCTATGTACAAGCTAGACAAGCACTCTACCACTGGGCTACATCCCCATCCTTGGGTTTTGGAGATAGGTCTCACTCTGTATCCTAGACCAACTTCAGAGTGGGAATCTGACTGCCTCACCTTTCCCAAGTGCTGGAATTACAGATATATGACACCACACTTAGCTTCATTCCTTTTTTGACCTATCTTAGGCACTTATATGTCTCTACTCCCCCATCTACCCCTAGCTCACAAGTCAAAGCCATCCAATGACTGTATTTTTTTGTCCCTTCTGAAACAGAAAGCTACCCATTAGTCACAAGGTGCCTGTTGTGTGTTATCCCAGCCTCAGTGCCATAGATAAGACATGGGAAAGACACTTACACAGCACTTACTGTGTGATAGGTGCCGCTCCAAGAACTGTATACATATCAATGAACAATCTTTCATAACAGTCCAGTGGTGTGGTGCATTCTTATTTTATTCCCTGGGAGACTCTTAAACTTAAGTTCATGCCTTGCTTCTGCACTACTAAGATTATGTCTATGACCTAACTCTTAAGCAAGGAAGACATTGTTTGCCATACATTACCTCAGTAGTAGCCACTGCCATAAGGAACACAATACTTCCTGAGGACCCAGCTATACCACTCCTGGGCATATACCCAGAAGATGCTCCAAC
>CM052711.1:36690269-36738038 GCA_028551405.1 Uromys caudimaculatus
AGAAGCTGGAAACAACCCAGATGTCCCTCATCAGAGGAATGGATACAGAAAATGTGGTACATTTACACAATGGAGTACTACTCAGCTATTAAAAACAATGACTTAATGAAATTTGCAGGCAAATGGATGGAACTTGAAAATATCATCCTGAGCAAGGTAACTCAGTCACAAAAGAAGGAACATGGTATGTACTCACTGAAAGTGGATATTAGCCCAAAAGTCCGGAATACCCAAGTTTCACTTTACAGTAACCGCTGTACTGAGAGTGAGGTCCCAGATGGAGGAGTGGGAGAAGGGACTGAAGGACCTTAGGGAGTTTGCAGCCCCATGGAGGGAGCAACAGTGTCAATGACCTGACACCTCCCCCGGTCTTCCTGGAGGCTGGACCACCAACCAAAGTATACACATTGAGGGACCCATGGTTCAGTCCACATATGTGGCAGAGGAGGGCCTTGTTGGCCATCAGGGGGAGGAGAGGCCCCAGTAAAGGGGAATGTCAACGTGAGAATATGGGAGTGGGTGGGCAGGTGGGTGGGAGGTGGAATTCCCTCATAGAAGTGGGGGAGGGGGAGGGGATAGGTGGCTTCCAAAGAGGAGACCTAGAAAGGGGGAAACATTGGAAATGTAAATAAAGTATCAAAAAAAAAAAAAAAAAAAGGAGAGCTGATTGCCATCTCCCAGCTTTGTGCCACTGGAAAAGTCCCTTACTTTCTGGGCCTCAGATAACAAATAGAATATGTCTCACATTCCTGCAGCAAAGAAGCAGTAAGATGCCCTTAGCGCTGTTATTACTCAAGATGTGTTGAGTTACTATCAAGGGATAGGTTCAAAAATTTCTCTGGGCAAATTTCAGCTGTTTGACCAATTGATAGGTATTGGTGTTCTAGGGTTTCTCAAGCCCAGGTCTGAGAGATGCTCGTTCCAGAGCTGGACATTATTATATAAGGATATGAAGTTCCATTTTCTGCCAGAGTCAAGGCTGTGTGGTGCTGTGAATGCCAGCAGCCTCCTGAGATGTCTGCATTAGCATCCTGCTCTTCTGCTCCGCTGTGCATTTGCACATGGTTCCTGCCAACTTTGTCTTGAGAACCCACTCCCAAATCCTCTCTGCATTATGTTCCTTGGAGCACTGTTTTGCATAAGAGTCTATTTCTTGGAAAAGCTCAATAAAGGAAAAATAGAACAAAGGGGGTTCTGATAGTTTAAGCACAAGCTATCCAAGTGTAATTGGCAAGGCGAAGCAGAGTAAAGATCAGGACTGGTGGGAGGGGAACATGCCTTCAGCCAAGGCCCAGATTTTCAGATTCCTCAACGAGTGGCTAAAATCTTATATGAAGATGGCCCAAAGCCTGTGAGGTCTGGAAAGATCTTTATGAATGAATGGGGTATATTCTCTGCTCGCCACTCTGTATGCCTTAGCACGTGCTCCCATGGCCTGCCTTGTTTCTCTCCTCTTACTCACGAGGCTGAAAACCGTCCTGTCAGTCTTCCTCGATCTTGTCTGACAGTTGAATTGTTCACAGGAGTATCAGGGCTATAAGAAAAGGGATTCTGAAATGTAATAATCTGCATATGATCAATAATCTGGGAAAGGTTTTTACTTGCTTCCTCTGCTCCTATTGAATTCTGAGTCTGCAGATCAGTTTGCAGGGAAGCATGCAGAACATTTGGCTGCTACATCCTGATCATCCCCCACCCCCAACCTCTCTCTTTCTTCCTCTCTCTCTCTCTCTCTCTCTCTCTCTGTCTCTGTCTCTGTCTCTGTCTCTCTCTGTCTCTCTCTCTCTCTGTCTCTGTGTCTGTCTGTCTGTCTGTCTCTCTCTCTCTGTCTCTCTTCCTCTCTTCTGCTCTCTCTCTCTCTCTATCTATCTGTCTGTCTGTCTCTCTCTCTGTGTCTCTCTCTCTCTCTCTGCCCCCCCTCTGTGTTGGTAACCTTGTACCCAATATGTGGGTATGAGGGGACTGTGAGATGAACTGTTTGCAGTTTGAATTGAAGGGTGTGGGTCTTGACAAAGTCCCATGGGGAGTGACATAGGGCTGGTGACAAGAAGTCAATTGTTAAGAACTTCTGGGCTCTCAAACTTGGTGCCTGACTGGACTGCTAATACTTGTGCTCAGAGTGATGTCTCACAAGTGACCAGTAGATGGTGCTCTGGCAACAGGGAAATAAGACTTCTGGCTCTCTCAGGTTGAGAAAGGAGTTTTCCAAAGGTTTTAAAACTGGTTTCCAGAGTTCTGACCAGTTGTTGAGTCTCCACATTTCCATTTGTGGGCCTTTAAGAGACCAGAAGAACCAGGGGGAAACATACTTAGCAGATGTTCTTACAAGGAACATGGTGGCAACTATCGGGTCACTCTTGATAGTTCCCTTTAGTGTGGTGTCTGGAATATTTAGATTCATCTTGAGGATAGGAGGCAGAACATCCACAGGCATCATTGTGTCTCCTCTTGACAATATTCAGTTTGAAATTACGCAGTCTGGTTATTAGAAACTGAAAACCAGATCCATTAGCTGTTTACACTCTGCATTTTTATCAGATATGAACCAACACTTTCATGACGCCGAAGCTTTGCTGTTCTGTGGGCTGAATCAGCACCTTAATTCATGCTCTTCTGGGTTGGGAGGTCTATAGTGGTGGCCAGCTGTAGGGCTTATGTAAATTGGTAACTACATCAATCAGATGTGATTTAATCTTTAAAACAGTATCCACCTGGCAAGCAAGTTGCAAAGTGGGAGATCAAACCAGTATCGAAAGCCATAGGTCCTAAAGCTCCCAAAAGCTGTGACATTCAGGTTGGAGGTGAAGAGAGGAGAATGTGCCTTCCTTCAGCTTTGCTGTCCTTAAACCAAACCCCTTTCAAAACCTATTGATGCCTTAATATTTTCCCTAACCCTCTGGGACTGCTTCTCCAAGAATCCTAATTAACTCTACTACAGAGCCATTCCTGCTCCGAGTGAACTCTGCCTAGATGTTTGTAAGGCCTGCTCTGTGGGAATGCAGGAAGGCTGGGTTCAGCCTCACGAGGTCCCAGCACTGCCATGTATATCGTCTTGCATATTCTAGACCTCTAAAGAATTGCAGCAGTCACATGAAACCCAGGATATGGAAGAAAGAGGAAACAGAATCAGTACTAGATCTTGGCTTGCTGGCTAAAGAGACAAGGCAGGGGTCCTTAATCTTTTTTTAGAAACACTTTTGGAAGGTAAAAGGCTAGTGTACTCTGTTTAGCAAACAGACACAAAGGCATGACGAGGAAGGTGTTATGTCTTATCATAAAAGTGAGATTTTAGAGCAGAGCCTTCAAAGCTATACAATCTTGTGGACGTTATGAAAGACACATCATTTATGTCATCATCCATATGGCTCATTATTGAATCCCCGATGTCTAAAACAGTATCTGTTGTGGGGAATGGATGCAAACACATTTGCTAAATGAATGGTTTGTATGGCTTCTCTGCTATGAATAATGGGTCTCTTGGAGATCAGACAGTTTAGTCCCATGAAGCTTACAGAGTTCTGAGACGGCCACTTGGTCTAGGTGACCATCTAATGGGACTTCATGGTCACCCTCCTTTATTCTGTCTCCTATTAAGCTCGTCGGCAAAGGGAGATCGCAATAACAGGTGGGGCTGACACACTTCCAACGATAATTTGGTTTGGAATTACTTGGATGCGTCCCAAGGTCAACACTCCGTTCCTAAGGACAGGGATGCCTGCGAGGCACCCCTGGGTTGAGACCGTTTCTTTGCATTTCTTGTACACAGCACCTTTTCCACCACACACAGGTACACACTCAACATTCTCATACAACAGACATGCATCCGTGCACACATATAGACAAGTAGGGATACACATGCCCCACACTCAGACACCACCTTCTCTCCTATCGGTTCATTTCACATACCGCCTTTCATGCCTGCGGCACACCCCACCATGACTTCCAACACTGCGGCTTTGGCCAGCCTTTGCTTCTGTCCTCAGCCGGCCCTCACCCTCAGCCCTCCCAGCATTTACTTAGAAAGGATATGGATTCAGCTCTGTGTTGAAGCCAGGGGTGGGCACAAATTGAGGAAAGTATGCCCCAGATAGTGTAGATGATGGAAGGGGACAGAGATAAACTGTCCATGGAGTCTCCGGTAGGTGAGGACTAGATTGTTAAACACCGATCTTCTTTCTCTGAACTTTGAAGCCTCCATTTCCTACCTCTGCATTTCAGACATTTTTTTTTTTTTTAATAAAGTAGGTTTGAGAAAGTCAATGGACCTTAGTTGAAAAGTTAAAGGTGGTGGTGGGTGGGAAAACCCCTTTGTTAGGATTTTGAGGGCAGTTTGCTTAGGCTCACTATCCAGGGACTGGAATATCTGGGCTACCTGCCAGGAGGCAAGCAGAGTCCAAGCTGCCTTGTAAGGTCTCTTAGGATCCACAGGACAGAAGGTCCTAGAGAAGCAGAGGGCACTTCTCTATGAGGCCTGCTAAGTGTTGGTTTTGGTTGGTTCCACTACCCTGCTGCAGAGGCTACAAGATCCCAGGGAGGGGTGTACAAAGTTCCTACCCTCCACTAGAGCACCTATGCAGGGCATTCAAAGAGGCACAGCATTGGATACCCTCCTTAGGACTAAGGAGAACGTTCCTGCACAGGTCCTTGATCTGTTGCAGAAAGTCCGCAGGCTTCAGTGGGCCTCTCTTTTTCATCACTTGAGGGGACGGCGACTCTTCCTTGGACCCTTGCCTAGGTAGCCTTTAGTCAAACGAATCCACAAGCCAAACCACCACGCTGGACTCTGAGAGCCCCGCCCCCGGGTCCCTCTCGGATCCTTGGCCACCTTGCTGCGCTGCTGCGCTGTGCTTCTCAACCTGCCCTTAAGCATCGTCTTTGCTCTCTGTAGCCAGAAAGGCCGGGAGGAGAAAGAGCTGGTCTTTAGTGAGGAAGATCGGTTCGTGGATTAAGTCCTATGCCCTGCCATCGCTAGCTAGGCTGACTGCAACCTGTTCCTCGCTGCGAGTGTTCGACCGCCCGCCCGCCCGCTCGCTCGCTCGCTCTCCCACCCTCTTCCCGGCGCAGCCGCGGATCGCTGTTGCATGCTGATCCTGGGAGGCGGCGGCGGCGGCGGCGGCGGCGAGCGCTCTGGGCGGATGCTGGCACTTGGGCTTCGCTGCTTTCTGGTTGCTGCTCAACTTCTACCCCAAACGCAGGAGCTGTGAAGTCATTTGCCCCTCTCCGGCTGGTTCGACTTCTTATCTTCATTTTTCGGGCGATGCGGTTTACGCAGGAACCTTAGTACCGCTCTCCCCCCACCTCCATCTCCCTCTCTCCAACCTTTGGATGCATCTCCGCTGGCAGATTTAAAGAGCCAAGTCTTGGCTGTGGAATTTCTTAGATGGACTCGCAGGAGCTGGCGTTCTCAAGCATGTCACCGTAGCTGGCCCTCGTCTTTTTTTCTTTTCATTTTTTTCAAAGTTCTTTTGTTTTCATTTCCTTCTTCCTCTACCCCTCACCCCAGCCAATAAATCAGCAAACTGTTACCTAGCGGGCCAGTGCCTGCCTTTCTTTGAACCAGGTGGTACGTGTACCAGAAGAGGAGCTATGTTTGGGGAGTAGCCTACTCCACCCCTCTCCGGTCCCTGAACACCACCCCACGCTGGCATTTTGGGGAAAATATTCCCTCTAGAAGCCCTACCCCCTTCTTCTCCTCCTTTTTTTCCTTGAGGAATGGAGCTTCGCAGAGGTTGCCTTTAGATTCAACAGTTCAGAGCAAGGCTGAAGAGCCTGCAGGGGTCCCCAGAGGCGGTGGTCCCTGTGCCTGTGTGGATAAGGCTCTGAGCCTGCCTGTGTCTTTTCTGCCTCTTGTTGTGTGCGGGTGTTCGGCGATCACCTTTGTGTGTCTTCTGTCTGTTTAAACTTCAGGATGGCTCGCTTCGGGGAGGCGGTGGTCGTTGGCAGGCCAGGCTCAGGCGATGGAGACTCGGACCAGAGCAGGAACCGACAAGGAACCCCCGTACCGGCCTCGGGGCCAGCGGCCGCCTACAAGCAGTCAAAAGCGCAGAGGGCGCGGACTATGGCTTTGTACAACCCCATACCAGTCCGGCAGAACTGTTTCACGGTCAACAGATCCCTGTTCATCTTCGGAGAAGATAACATTGTCAGGAAATACGCCAAGAAGCTCATCGATTGGCCATATCCTTTCTTGCCCACCATGACTTCCCTCTCCCCCTTTGCATTCCATCGGGTGAGGGGGGGACACCTAGCATGGAATCTATTTCCCACTCCTTCCTGGTGCCAAAATTTGCCCCTTTGCTCAAGTGCACTCTACCTTGTTGCATCCAAGGGGGTAAGCATGGTGCCCCGGAGACCTATTTGGGCACTAGTGGTTTTCAAGGTAAGACTTTTGGTTTTGGGATTATTTTCCATGTAGAAATCTCTAGTGTACTTAGGTGCCTGGTGTGGAGGCATCTGCCTCTTTCTGGGCTTTGTCTGTTTCTAGACCACCCCCAAAGCCCTAACCCTTTCTGAAGCTGCACTTCATGCGGTTTGGCTTACCTCAAATCTCAGGGATTCTTTCGTAACCAGTTCTCTCTTTTCCTCCACTTAAGCCAGTTCCCTCTGCTCCCATTCCTACCAGCTGGGAAGATACTTGCACTGTCTGCCAGCAGAGAAGTTGAGGCTCTGGGAGGGGATTTATCAGTCCAGAAGCTTCAAAGAGCATGAGCCAAACCCATGTATGCAAGTAGACAAATGACTACTTATGAAACAATCATTTGGGCTAGAGACTTAACTAACTCTGGAGACCAAGTTTAAGTTCTCCTGAAAGTTGAGTGGCTGTCAGGGGAGGTGATCATGTCACCGCCAGCCCAAATAGCTCAAAGTTGGAGATCTCTTTTCAGGCAAGGAGGTGTGTTCATCCTTTCTTGGCCCTGGGTTGGTACTCTTGCTTCTTCATGTTTGCCATACCTGGTTGCTCTCCTAGTATCCTGAACCAGACAGATCTACTGGGCCTGAACCCCTCAGCAGAGGGTCAGAGGTGTGCAAACAATTTATCTCTAAAGCCAAGGGTGTTGCTCTTTACAGAGTGGGTAGGTCGTCTATGGAGGTGCTGGTTTGGAGGTAAAGGGCCATGGAGGGAGCTTCTTTGCAGGTTTTACCAAGTGCACCAAATGCAGGCTGCTGATTAGGCAGCTTACTGCCTGCTCTGCACTAAGAATTTGCATGCCTGACAAGGCCATTAGGAGTTGGGGGTGGTAGAGTGTTTCAGGAGGCAAGCCAATGAATGATTTGAGGTTAGATGTGAGGGGTTGGCTTGGGCACAGGAACTTTAGTGCTTGTGGAGGCACAATTCTTGGGAAGAATACACCTGCAAAAGAAACTCCTCCTCTTTGCCCTGTGCTCCTTCCCCCCAACCCTCCTCTCAGGTGTGCAGCAGTGAGAAAGCTGAGGCTGGGGGTTGGGGTTCAAGTATTCATTTGCAAGGCAGATTGCTTCCCCCAGGACTTGAACATCTCCTGCAGCCCCCAACCTCTAGTTTTTGGCCTTCCTTCTCCCCCCCCCCCTTCAGCTGCTTTGGGATTGGCTGGTGCATGGTGCTTCTAGGCAGCACCTCATTAGAAATGAGGGAGCATCTCTAAGCAGTGATGCTTCCTGCTGCTGTTCGCATCCTCCCACAGACACCCCCTGGCTGGATTTCTCCCTTTCTCCTCCTTGTTCTCCAGTTCTCACCTCCCCCTCCCACCTCCACAGAATGATCGGGGCCACAGAGTGCTTGGATTGAACTATTTAGATGGGGGCTTGGGGCTGGGGAGGGGTCTGGTCCCTGCAGTCATGCCTGTCAGTGAGCTGCACAAAGCGGACAGATTGCATTGTATTGCATGCTGCGGGTGCAAATGACTCCTCAGAGCAGTACTCTACTGGTCTCGCTAGGAAGGTCCCTTCCCTCGACCACCTTCTAGAGTTCTTTTAGATTTCCCACCCACCAGGAGCCTCTTTGCTGTGACCTGCTTAGGACACTCCCCACCCCGACAGCCCCCTTCTCCGTTTGCTTGCAGTAGACAAAGCAGCTTTTCAGTCCTGCAGATGGCAAAGTGTGGCAGCAGCTCTCCTTGGCACCTCGGACAGCGCCATCAAAACTCCCTGGCTGCTACGGGCTCCCTAGTCACCCGGTGCAGCAGGGTACTTCCGGCTGGCCTCAAGCTCCGGCTGGAACACGAAGCACATTTCCCACACCAAACCTTTTCCTCTTTTCACGTCTGCTGCAAAGACACAGGTTTTCCACCAGGAGCTTTGAGGGCAAGGTGCTGCTAGGTTTTATGCATCCCCTTTCCTTCCCTTTAGCCAAAAACGGATTAAAGATCGCAAAAGGAGAGATTCTGGAGGGAATGGATTCCATCTTCATACTCGGTGCCTTGGCCACAAGTCCTGTCCCAGTCATCTTTGCTATCCCCATAGTTAGACATTTTACAGTGTTTCTACAGTCAATAGGCTGTTGTAACGTGTTCAGAGAACATCTGCTAAGATGTTGAGGAGAACCTGGCTGGATTTTTTTCTTTTTCTGGTTGTACAGTGTAACTGACAAACGTATTCCCTCCAGTGGTGACCACGTGGAAGCATTGTGCCTCTGGGTTCTGCATTTTCTTCCAAGCTGCATCAGAGCTAGTGTCACCTTCCCTTCAGTTCCCAAACATCTAGTTTCCCCAAATATCTGCTTCATCTTATTGAGAATCAGTGTGAGCAGAAGTTACCTTTAAAGCTCTCTAATTAGGCTGCCTGGGTTCAAATCTCAGCTCCTCCAGAAGCCCCAATGACCTTGAAAAGTTACTTCATTACTCTATGATTCAATTTTCTTACCTGTAAAATCAGGGTGATAATAAAGAGTTACTGGGAGAATTCAATGGGTTAATGTGTCAAGTGCCTGGAACATTACCTAATTGCCCAATAAGCATCCATTATTATTAATGGAATCCTTTGGGGATCTCTGCACACCTGCAAGGTGGGACTTGTCATTCAAGGTGAAGTCATTTAGATTCTTGCATCTCATTGAGAGTGAAGAGCCTCCTCTGTACCACTTGAGAGCTTGTTCAAAATCCAGACTCCTGGGTCTCACTTCACAGTTGCTAAAGTCACTCGGGTGATTAATGTGTCAATAATCGACTGTACTCCTGATGGTGGTAGTGACCAGTTTTAGAACTACTTTGTTCTTTGTGGGGGCCAGATTTTCACAACCAGAACATTGTTAGGAAATGCTGTTAAGACCCGCTTTGGTACAAACACGCAGTCATTCAGGTGCACTACACTTTTTGAACTTTGTGCTTTCTTTCTTTTTTTCTTTCTTTCACTGAGGAACTAGGATGATAAGGCACTTTCCTTACATGTCAGGCATTTTAATTTTATTGATCTGAAAGAATGAGCTAAGTAAAAGGTGTGATTTAATTTGTGCTTATAGGACCTGCTGACTTAGGAGAGCCTTATCTTGCTCTTAATAGAGGCTGTCTAGTTCTAATTTGAAGGAAAATGTCTACAATAACCCAGATTTGACATGAAAGATGGTGGAAAGGCAACAGCCCACTCTGAATGCATTTCCTTTTTCTTAGAAGCTACATCTGCATAGGGAGATAATTTTATTTTCTCACGACATTCTCTTCTGTAGACGATAACGTAGTCTTTTTGAAAATGCTAATCTGATTTAAAACGTGATATCCCATTTTATGGCATTTCTTTCTTTTTTGCTTGCTCATCTAATAGATCTAACAAGTGTTCTTTCTTCCCCGGGCATTGGCTATTCTGAAAGCTACTTACTGCTCTCTGTACTGCACACTACCATTCTGCCTGTTCTTTGCTCAGGGACAATTACATGGGTAGGCACTTGGGATCTCTGACATAGTTTGTGAAGTAGTCTACTCTTGTTTGCACTTTTTTTCAGGTCAGGGATGAAGGAATGAAATAGTATGTCTGACTTAAGAGATTCTACATCATAGGTTGTCAGTGGGAGATTGTTTTTCCTTCACCTACTTGGTCATCTCAGCAGGCAAGCACATGTTTCATGTGGAAAGGAACAGTTCAGAGTAGGAAGATCAAATGTGTTTGCAGCCTTTGAGCAGATGAGGCTCATTGTAGTGAGCCTGGGGTTGTGCGTGTAGGATTTCTCGTGAAGAATTTCAGTATCTCCTCAGAACACTCTAGATATGGGTCTGAGGCTATGCATGCATATCACAGATTTCCCCCTTGTAAATTGTTCAGTGAATTATAAATTTATTTGGAGGATTTTGCTGAGGATTACAGAAAGTGTTAGTTCGCAAGTCTCCCATTTTGGCGTATACTCGTCTTCTCTGGTTGCCTCTAAATATACATGCCTTGCAAGATAGTAACCTGCAGGTCTGGTAAGACATTCGGGTTTGATGTAACTCTGTAGATCATGAGTCTCGACTGGCGACACTGGGAATGGGACAAGGATGAGATCTGTAATCCTGAAGGCAGAGGATATGGGGCCCGCATATTCTCAATTGATTGTAGATGCCATGGCTGTAGTTGGCACAGAGGGTGCAGAATAAAGATCTTTGTCTTCTGGGGTTCCTAGGATTGTTTGTTTGCTTTGTCCTTTATATGAGGTGAGGGAAGCCTGGCCATGGGAGTACGTTTGTAAGTGGGAGACAGCCTGGAAAGTGAGCAGGAATGAACGAATTCACAGGAATGGATGGACTGGAGGATGAAAGCAAACATATCTTGGATGTGAGAGTTCAGTCCATTGGTTTGCATGCTCTTATTCCCCTCTCCCTCTGTCCTGCAGTTGCCTTCCTTTCAATAGGTGCAGCACACAGTATGAATTAAAGTCGGAGGAGGAAAATACCGAGTGCAGGCCTTTCTTCCTCCCGGGAGATTCAGACTGGAATCAGTGGCTTCTTCAAACACTGCTCATCTATTTAGAGCCGTTACCATACACGATGTAGGCGCCCCCGACCTGCTTCTTTCTTCCCTCTTTATAGGAACATCTGGTTTCCTTCAGACTTTGTACTCTTATTTAAAACAAAAATGGGTCAAGATTTGCAAAGCTATCAGAACTCATGCAGACCCCTTGTTTATACCTGTTGGACCATTAAATTGTTAATCTTCATAGTCCCCGCTCTGGGCACTCACAGGACACCATCACCCACCATTAAAGTTTAGTCCCGCAGAGGACAGATGCACAAATTGTCTATCACTGACCACAAAGACAGGAAGGAGTAGACCTAAATGCAAGGCAATTAATCCTCTTTTATTCAGTGATCCAGAGGGCAGGTCTTTACTTCTTCTTTTGGCCCAGGCTTCTACCCATCACTTCATCCTTCTGTATGTCTCCCTTTCTCATTTTTTAGGCTCAGTCTTTGTGAATAATTCATCATATGTGTGGGTTTTTCCTAGAATTTTCAGAAAAGTGAGGTCATTTGCCTCTGCTTAGATATGACAATGGTCTTTTGAAAAGGACCAGTGTCAGAAGCTAACTTTTTCCTTTAATACCCCTGTTGTCTATGGTGAGACTGTGATAATGGGAAAGTCAGCTTGGAAGACAATATTTTAATTTGGAAAGCAAAGGATAGCTAGAATATATGTCCTTCAGAGGGAAAGACAAGCCACATCAAAGAAAACAGCAGCGCAAAGTCATATCTGAGATATCCCCCTAATAGAGCAGTGACTGCTTCATGGGACTTGTTCTCCCCCAAACCCCTCCCACCGTGTTAGAGACTGAACCCTAGAATATAGCACGGGGTTAGATGCAAGTCTCAGGTTCCTGGGATCTGTCCCTGTTATGTAGCTTCAGAGAGAGGCGCTGTGCCATTCCTGTCCCAGGTGTGGTCTTTTGGTTCATGAGAGTTGATCACCATCTTTGTCACAGCTGTGTGGTCGCAGGGCTTTACTTTACCACCACCATTGACCCTGCTTTAATGGCATCTCTGATGAATCTGGAGAGTATGTTTTAGGTTTGTCTGTCAGTCCTTCTGTCCTTCATGGAGGTGTAATAACAGGAGATGTAGCCGCACAGTTGATAACTTGTGAGTTGGAAAAGAAGTGCCCTGGGTAGCGACATGCATAGAGCTTTGCTAGGGCAAGACTGTATAGTATCATTGTCAAGACACATGGTGTTATGAGTGGCCCGAAGCTCTGGAAACTGTGCAGAGGATTCATTAGCTTAGCTGTGAGCTGAAAAGTTTTTAAACTGTACCACTTTCCCCAGGTTTCACCATCGTCTCACGGGGCTGGTCAGAGTCAAAAAAGCATGAAATGAATTTTCAACAGTTACTACCATCCTGACAATTTCCAGCTGTGTGCTGTTGGGACCTAGGTTGCTACTGTTTTGTCAGCTGTCAGTTCTTTCAGTAGGTGATTCCCATCAGCATCAGGGCTAATTCCTCATTTGAGTCCTTTGTGTTGAAGTCAAACGTGTGCACTCTACAGGTTTCATTAAGGCCTCAGCTTCCAAACTTCAGTTTGCCTCAGAATTACATGGGTGGCTCTGTTAGAATATAGCTCTGTGGGACTCTTGGAGTTCCCGACCTGGTAAGTCTGATTTGGGGTCTGAGAATTCTTATTTATCACAAGTTCCCAAGTGTTCTTGCAACTGGTGATCTTGGAAGCTATAGAGACGATGGCTGCTCCTTTCATACAATTTTGCTCTGTGTTTTGATATACCTTTAGAGACAGCTTTATATGAATTGCTAATCTGCCAGGCAGTGGTGGCTCCTGCCTTTAATCCCAGCACTTGGGAGGCAGAGGTAGGTTGGTCTCTTTGAGTTTGAGAGGAGCCTGAAATACAGAACAAGTTTTAAGATAGCTAGGGCTACCAGAGAAACCTTGCCTCAGAAACAAAACAAAACAAAGCAAAACAGACCAGCTAGGGAGATTATCCAGCCTAAATCTGCCTCTGCTACACTAACCTAAATCTCTGCTGTCAGCAAAGACTTAATTTTTTGGGCTCAGACATTTTGGGGCTTCCAGATCATTCCACCAAAGTAATGATGAGATCTTGGGAATGGGAATACAGATCCTCAGTTTTATGACATTATTAATTTAAAGTGAGTTCATTCTTTTTGGCCTCATGACTGAGAACATACTCCTATGGGAATGGGCACATTCATTTATTCCAGCACCCAGTACAATGCTGGCCCATGACCAGTGGTGCATATTCTTTTATTGGATGATTTGTAATTAAATATGTTGCTATTGATTTAACAAGCATCAACAGAGTGATTAAGCTGTCTCTAGTACTGCTCTGGCTGGGATCTGCAGGACCCGGGCACTCTGGTGGTAGTATGAGAGTGCTGACAGCTGGGAGAAAGTCAGGGGTCATTACATGGGAATTGGAGGTTACAAAAGACATATATTACTTCACAGTTTTCTTTAGAATTGCCTTAATTTCTATATGACCCACCGCAGGCTTCCCCACTGTTAAAGAAAATGCAGTGTTTATTATTTGAAAAATTTCTGTAAAACCTCTATTAATTGGCACCCAGAGATCTGTAATATAATGACAATTGAGGTTTCTAATGATGGCCTCTAGGCACATAGAATGCTGGAGTGCTTTCTGAATATTGTCAATCAAGTGTTTATTGAGTTATGTTCAAACAGTCTGAATGGACTACGCACCATATTCTGGGCTTCACAAACATTAAACTGCATTCACACATAAATAATTATCTGTTACAACTCATTCATTTTTAAATTATTTATTTTTATTTTATGTACATTGATGTTTTGCCTGCATGTATGTCTGTATGAAGGTGTCAGATCCCGTGGAACTGGAGTTATAGACAGTGAGTGGCCATGTGGGTTCTGGGAATTGAACCTAGGTCTTCTGGAAGAGCAACAGCACTCTTAACCACTGAGCCATCTCTTGAACCCCATGATTCATTAATTTTTTTACTTATCAACTTGTTAAATTATCCCAAGTTCTCTTCTCTGGCTATAGCAGGTGACAGAGAACTTGTATTTACTGCTCTAAAGTCAGTCCTTTCAGCATTGGAAACTATAGAATTGGAGCTGTGTCCTGGTGTAACTGTGCTTTAGCATGTCATCAGGAGGTGGTTCTAAGTATTTTACAAAGGATGGGTAGCTCAGTGGGCTTTACATTTGCTTGGAGAGCTCCTTAGTTGGCAAGCTGATATTATACCCTATTGTGCGCTTATTTCTGTGCAATAACGTTGAAAATGACTGCCTTTCATTAGGCACTCAGCCAGGGCTGTCAGGTGATTCCTTCTTCAACTGAACTCTGAGTATCTGCCATTTGTACCCGAACCCTTTCCATGTTCTTTCACACGTTCACCTGCCATCTTCTCAACCAAGGTCAAGGGATGATGGACTCTAAAGATCTTATTGTGGGGTGATAGTATTTTTATTTTCTCAAGGGTAAGCTCTACATTTTGTGGAACTTTAAAGTTGGAAATGACTTGAGTGGTTGTCTAGATGGCCTCTAGGTGACTGCTTGGCATGTTGGAACTACTAGATTTCTTAGTACACTGTTTTAACACGGCTCCCATTCTCTTGAAAGAATACACATACAATTTTGCACTCAGTATCGGGGCTCCACAAGTCCATTTAAAAATAACTATTGTGTTAGAAAATTCCCACAGGTCTGGATGCTGGGATACTGGGTGCTCAGGAAGAATGTTCCCTAACTACATACCACAAACCTTAAGTCTAGTGTGATAAGAACCCTTTGTGAACAGGCCACAGAAAAGTGTTTGCCCAAGCCAGACTGCCATGAGACACACATTCTATTTAGAGAACATGAATTCATTAGAGATCCCTTCTCCATCTCCGGACAGGTAATGACAAAATGCTCTATGTTACTTAAAATCCTTAAGAATGAGACATCAAAATACTCTAGAGCCTCCGTGTATTTTGTTAGTTCTTTTGGTTTCTGCTGTATAAGAAAATGCCGATCCAGCCCACGTATTATTTACTTAATGTCCTTGTGGTACTGTGTACTGTTATAGACAAGAACTCCTTGCGATGGCGGTTACATTTTGATTTGTATTACCTGACAGGGACACTCTATGTGCCCTTAAATTTTGTCTGATTTTCTTTAATTTAGATTTAAATATCTACACGTGGCTAGTGGCAGGGGCAGATAAGCCAGAAAGCTGTTTCCTCTGGGGCCTGATGTTTATTAACTTTGTAATTGAGCTTCCTTGGCTTGATGTGCAGGGTGTCTCTCGGCAACCAGCAATTTCCATCCCAGCTCCCGTTCTAGCCAGCCCAGTGACAGTAAAGGCTGCTATCTTTTTTAGGTCTCCAGCTCCTTATGCTTGCTCCTATCCTATCTGTCTGACTCTAGGATTGTCGTTAGAGGTCATTTTCTTTTTGATACCTTCTTTGATTGCTCTTCGGGAGAATAAGACCAAGCCCTTCCTCTGGGTTCCTATTGAGCCACCCTGTGTATTATGTTTACCCTAACAATTCTTCCTACATAACTTTTGTATTGGTTGAAAATACCTGCAAGGGGAGGAGCCATTTGCCATTATTGTTTTTTTAATTACCAGAATATAGAACAATATAAACATATTTGTTTCAGTGAATATTCTTTTGAACTTTGTTTTTGAGAAATATCCTTTGATTTCTGACTTGAGGGTGTAGTCAACAAAACTTCTGACCTTTTAGCATTAGGAGATGATAGAATTGCACCTCCAACTTTATCCTCAATTTGATCTTTAGGTTGAGATTTGGGTCCTGATTTGTTTTGAGTACTTTTATCTCCTTGTTTGTTTCGATGTTGCCCTCCATCCTACTGGGATCATTTCAAGTGGGAAGGAAAGCCACTATCCATCTGTGGCCGCCAAATCCCAGCCTTTCTACATTTAAACAAACCAACAGCCACAAGACAAAGACAAGTATCATTATCTACATCTTAAACACGGGGAAGCTGAGGCTAAAGAGCGTTAAGTTACCTTTCCAAGTTCAACCCCAGTGAGCTTGAATCCAGGGGATGGGACTCCAGTAGTTCATGGCTGCTTTCAGTCACACATAGTCATAGTCTCTGGACAGGACCTCCGCCCATTCTGCGTCATCTGCAGATTTGATAAGCAAGTACTCTGAGAGTTGAGTCAAATAATTAATAAAAATATAGTTAGAATTGGGGACTCTCTTCAGCTTCTCTTTGGTGCATTCTCTTCGACTGCTCGGATTTTCTCAAATCTTTTGAACTGTTCTCAAGCCAACTGACACTTCTTTATTTTGTCTGTAAAAATACTGTGGGAGATATCCCTGTCATTTGCTTCCCTGGAGTCAATACATGCTTTCATGACTATTTCATGTTTATTTTAAGCTAGGATACAGCACCTTGCCTTTTCCAAAGTCCACTTTAGGTACTGTTTTCAGAGTCTCAAATGATAGTTTATTTTTTTACTAGATAATAAACCCCCCAGGAGTTGAGGGGATATGGGTATCATGAGTCTGTATAGCCCAGCTGTAGAGTACAGGATCCACCAGCCTCTTGCTCAAAGCAGGAGAGTGCGTCAATTTTAAGGGTATGGCTTGTTGGTTCAAATCTCCATTCTGCCTTTGCTGCTTCCTAGCTGTACACTGTGACAACCTGCTTAACTCCACTCTGCCTCAAAGCCCCCAAACCTAAACTGCAAATAGTGATTGAACATATATGGCAAATTGTGTTGGATTGTTGTGGCATTCAGGCAAGGCAGCACATATAAAATACATAGCTTATTGATGGGCACAAAGTAATCCGTGAATGACTCTTAGTTATTAATATGTAGTTAATTATGGATGATTCGGTATTAAATACCTGCAGCCAAGTTTTCCCCTTCTAACAGTACTGTCTCACTCTCTTCTGGCTTCTGGCAGATTTCTAACTGGAGTTTTGCCAGATATGGTTCACATGACCTCTGGGTAGGCCTCTTCAGATACCTGAGCCTTGGGGTCTCACACCTTAGCTATGAGGAGGTAGAACTTATTTCTCCTGCCAGACTAACCTTGCAGGACAATTTTAGGGCTAGCACCGGCTACTGAGGATGAAAGTCTTCTGCAAACATATCAGATATCAGTACAAGTGTTAACGATGATACAGTTCATAAAAGTCCAACATTTATTAAACACTTACTGTATGCCAGAGTACTGTGCTTAGTGGTTCCCATGGAAAGCACCTGTTGAAATCATTCCTTGTGACCACGTTGTAGAGGTGCTTGGTTATGTTTTCTGCGTTCCACAGTCAGGGGGAAAGACATGGAGAGGTTGACTCATTTGCTTATTATGACACACGAAGTGAGAGCTGGAGGCCTCGTTAGAGTTAGTGTTTAACTGCTGCAGATAGTGTTACGTGAAACTTATCTTCTTGCTTTCTTCCAATTATTAAGTTTAC
This sequence comes from Uromys caudimaculatus, assembly GCA_028551405.1. Lineage (NCBI taxonomy): Eukaryota > Metazoa > Chordata > Mammalia > Rodentia > Muridae > Uromys > Uromys caudimaculatus. The sequence continues at coordinate 36,707,599 of CM052711.1, forward strand.
ATTTTTAAAAAATAAAATTTAAAGCATTTACATTAAAACTGGTCTTCTTTTGTATGTTTTTCAAATGCTGATTTTGCACCAATATTTTCTCCTAGAATGCATTCAGAGTTATGATGCAAAAATCAAGGAGCAATAATGTTGAAGAATTTTTCCTGCATGTTTCTGATTAAAGCAGATCAGGTGTCTAAAACCATTAACAGCCTTAACCAAATGCACTGGATTTTGTTTTCATTTATATAAAATTGGTAGCCAGATATTTTGGATGGCCCAACTGGAGGCATATGGAAGGATCCCTGGGAAAGATAGTTCTACCTTGGCCACCTGGCACATTATCAGGGGTTACCAGCTTTCCAGGCAACTCTTTCTTGTCAGTTAGGTTCCTTGGACTTGCAAGGTCTTTGTGTTCTGTCAGCAAAGAGAGTTGCAATGAGTTTCTGTGAACTGAGGATGAAGCCTCTGAAAAGGATGGAGAGCTGTGTGTGGGGAGGGAAACTGAGCTATTGGAAGTGTGCCCAGTGAGCTCTGCGTATCCCCGAGGGTTTTCTACTGGTGGAAACCAGATACTGATCTGTGTGAGCATGGAGACTAAGGATGGACCACTTAGCTCCTGGAGACCAGACTGAAGTCTCTGAAGCAGTTATGGAGTGGGCAGAAAAAAAGTTAAAGAAACTGTCTCTCTATTCTGCTAACTTTGGATTGTATTTGCATGGGATGAGTGTTTGTGAAATAACGGAGCCATATGGACGCACTGAGGTGCATGTGTTCTTCTGGTCTGTTGATAGAGGAGCAGTTGAAGGGCGTGGGCTTATCTGGAGGTGGAGTGAATGGGTGGATGTGGCAACACGGGGGGGGGGGGCTGGTCTGGGGAATATGGGCCTATGCAAATGCAGAGGATCTGGACATTTTCACAAGATGGCACTCCCTTATAGAGAGTTATGTGTGCACGTATTTACTTTTGAGATTATTGCCCCTCTTCAAGTTTTGTGAATAAGGTGTTGCACCTTTGGACAATCTGTCTGGTGACAGAGGGTAGAAAATGACATCATGGAATGCACAGGCCATGGGCTCATTTTCATCACAAATGTCAGTGAACAAACTCAAGGTAACAACGCACAGGAACAGATTCTAGGATATTATAATTATCTAGAAGTTTGCATACTTATGTCTTAAAGAAGCTTTGTTGAGAATAATATTCTCAGTAGGTAGGCTATTTCTCTTTTTTTCTTTTATCTTTCTTTATTTCTATTGTATGATTTTATCAGTGTTCTATAGAGACTATCCTCCAGGGCTATAAGCTCCCAGGAACACAGAGAGGAAACTAAGCTTTAACAAGGGCTATTGCCTAGTGGTGACTCTAGAGTATGCTTTTGAGACTTATTTGTATTTAATTCATTGTTCTTCACAGTCAGCTGGTACAGGGTCACAGACAGCTGTGGTCTTACCAGCTCTGCTTGCTAGTATCTCACTATCTTGATGGAAGACTGAAAGGCTAGCCTTCTCTAATAGAGTTTCTTCTTGGGATAGCACTGTGAACTGCTTGTGTGTATTTGTGGTACCCTGGGCATGAGGCTAAACCCATGGCAGAGAGAAGGACCATTAACCGAGTCGGAGAAGAGCAAAGCTCTCTTAGGCACTAAGAAATGTGCCTGGGACATCTTGGCTTGTGTTGCTAGGATACAAGTTTGGGTTGGAATCTTGGATCTTTGACTATTCTCATTTTCTCCTGATCCCTTCTGCTACATGAACTCCATTGCTTTGTCCAGAAACTTTGGTTTGAAAACATCCATTTTCCTTTCACCATTGGCATGTGTTAGTCTGTGGGCTTTTCATTTTTTAGCCCTCCAAAAGTGTCCCCTGGTCCTCTCTGCTCCAGGATACCCGAGTGCGATTGCGAAGTGGAGGTGGCAGCTTTTATGACCTCTCCTTGAACTTTTGCTCATTGAATTCTTCTGCTTTTGGAATTTTATTTTAAAAATCTTATGCCTGGAGGTGGTTCAGAGGCTGCAGAAGAGAGTTGTCTTAAAAGATTGAAGGAAAAGCTTGTAGAGGTTTGAGGAAAACAGTCTTACATTCATACCCAGGCCACTACAGTATAAAGTCAAACTTCTCACTGTGGCTAGAAGTTTCCAGTCAACCCCACTGGTCACGGATTTCCAATTCTTGAAAGCATAGACCATTTCTATGAACATCTAACTCTTTAAATATGTCCCGCTATGCCAGGATTTCCAATATAAATGTTATCAATGAATTTTTTCGTTTGTAGCTTCACTTAAAGCAACTTCTTTCCATTGTAATAATGGATGGCCATTTTTATCTCCCCGATTTGCCTTCCATTAGGTTGCCCCAGTAACATCACAGGATAATAGAGCATTAGAATTACAATATTCTAGGAGAAATTCTGATTAGACCCTTAGTCATCTGTAGGAAAACAGAAAGTCAAAGGCATCAAGGGACTTACCACAACTTGTAATAAGTGACTGCCTGTTGGCTAGAACCCAGCTGTGAACCCCGAGATTGTATACTGGAGAAACCTGTTTCTAGCTGTGGTGTGCTCAGCCCTAGCACACACCTCTAATCCAAGAGTGCTGCAGGATATTTGATCACACTGTGAGATTGTATACTGGACAAACCTGTTTCTAGTTGTGTTGTGGCTCAGCCCTAGCACACACCTTTAATCTTAGAACGTTCTGTTTATTGTAAACAAGATTAAATAAAGTCAACCATAGGTCAAGAGGTGGGGCAAGCAAACAGTTGACAGGATGTAAACATTGGAAAATGCCAAAGAGAGTGAGAGGAAGTCAGGAGGATGGATAGAGAGATGCCCAGGAAGTAGAAAGGAGGAGCATTCAGTTTGGAGGGTTTTTAAGACAGTATTGAGAAGGAGGAGGAGCTTTTACCTTTTGTGAAGTATGAAGTTCAGCTGGTGCTTTCTCTGCCTCTCTGAGCTGGTAGGCTTTCACCCCAGCATTTGGCTCCTGAGTCTTCATTTGGTTAAAATGGAACGATTGGGATTTTGTTTTAAAAACAACACCCAATCAACAGCTTTTTTGATCCCATTTTCTCTTCTGTTTCGTTTGTGGTCCTTCTCTGCTCAGTCCTCTCCTCTCCAAGCCCCTTCATTGTCTAAGGCATCCCTCTTTTTCCATTAGTAAAGTGTGTGGGTTTGGTGCTTTGGGGGTGATCTAGAAGAGTGTATATAAGGATCAAGATTAATAAAAAAGGACTTAAGTCACAAAAAGTGCAAGTGGACAAGAGGAGGCTAATTCATATAGATGAAGCTGTCTAGTACAAATACTGTGATGATGAGCTAAAGGATTCACAACATTGGCTAATGCTCTCTTTTCCCCCAAATGTTGCTGCAGAACCATACGTAAGGTGAGGCAATAGGACAGGGCTCATCAGGGGCTTCTACCAAACAGAAAAGTCAACACTAGGTTGCAGCACATGGGAAAGTGGGTGGATGCTCAGGCAGGCAGTCCTCTTAGAATATTTCCTGGCTTTTCAGTGGCCCAGGGAAAGTAAATTCTCCAGACCCTGCTTTAAAGATAATAAATACTCTTTAAGGATAGTCCTGTGAAAGGCATAAGCAAAAATCCTAAGATGCAGACCTTCCTTCCTTCCTTCCTTCCTTCCTTCCTTCCTTCCTTCCTTCCTTCCTTTCTTTTTTTCTTTATTCCTGGATATTCCTTTCAAGCAAGAAAGCTAGAATATTTGTATTTGATTATTCTGATGAAAACCTCCCAAGACTTCAGAGGACATAAACCTGACAATCTAGAGGGGTTCATGTTCTTCTTGCCCGTCCAGTCTTTGTATCCATGTCATAGATGAGCTGTTGCTAGAGTAGTTGGAGCTCTGGGGTTCCCTTTGGCTGTCCCTCCTTTGCCTTTGGGCTCTCAGTTTCTGTAATTGTCAATGGGTCTGTCTGGTTTGAGGACATCGATAGCCTCTGGCATTGAAACAATGAGTTTCCCCTTGACTGAACATTAGGACAAGTCTGCAGGCATCTAGAGATGCTGATACCGCAACAGTAGCCAAGGCATATTAAAATATCTGGAGATGGGATACAACACTTTTAACTTTTAAAAACTTCTCTAGTGATTCTGTAGTTCAGTTGAGGCTGAGATCCACTGATCTTCTACAGAGATGGGTCTCCTACCTAGTCCATTTACCCATCTTCTCCCCCCTTCTTCATTTATCTATTCCCCTCCCTTTCTCCCACCCTATTTTGTGAGATATGTGTTTGCTCTATAGTCCAGGCTGACCTGGAACTCAAGATGCTCTTGCCTGAGCCTCAAGGGAATGGTGGGGTTCAGTGTGTACCACTATGCCCAGATGTTTCTGTTTCTTTTGTATGTATTTTGATTACAGGTGGATTCTTCTCACTTCCCTTATAGGCTGTTGTGAAAGAGCTGGAGCCCTGGGTACTCTGGAATTCATCCTAAGATAATGAAATAATTAATTCTAAAGGGCATTGACTTGGCAAAGCCATTCACCTATGGCTTCTTCGGGCAGACTTCTGTCTATTCCAAGACTTCCTGAAGGCAAGTCTAGAAATGTTGGGCTGTGGGACAGAATTCTCAGGCCTTCAGTTCACCCAGCAGGCCCTTGAGTCCCTAACTGAAGACTTCTTAACCTTGATTCCTTCTGGTTAAGTAACTTCTAAGCATATGAAGGTTGACTTAGCATAATGCCCGGCAAATGGAGGAATCCCTGAACGCTTTTGCCGGTCTTCCAGAAACATGGGACTTACAGTAAGTCAGATACTGGAACTGGCTTCTCCATACTCTTGAGTGTCTTTTGTGTATGTTCTGCAATCTCTGATGTAAATGGTAGCTCAAACTGGTCATAGGAATGATATTGACAGTTTAGCATTTTCAAGTGCTATACATGAGGGCTTTCTCCCTGATGGTATTTATTAGCATGGCACTTGATTTACCTCTCAACAAATTAATCCATTTTCTTATAGACAGTAGCAGATCTATATTCTGTATATTCTGTATTCTCTCAGATGTGCCCTTGGGAGAGAGGGTGCCTTACTCTTTAGAATAACTTTAAAACAGATATCAGATTTCTCTATTCCAAGGTGGCCTTTGGACGTTTGAAAGCAACTCTGTTGTCTCTCAGGTCTTCCCTTTTCAAGCTGAGTATTAGTTGCTTCAACACTTTCTCATCTGGTTTCTAGGCTGAGTGGTGTCTTTGAACATGGATACAGTTGCACAGTTTTCAAAGGAAAACAAAAATTCTCAGAGCAACCATCTATGATCTCTTTAACAAAAGTTACTTCATTTTCTTGCTTGATATATTCTCAGCAGCATTTGCCTGCCTTGTGATGCGTGATTCTATGAAGCAGGGAACAGCTTGGGTGTGGCTGTTCATTGTAGCTCATGTTTTTTTCCCCCTAAAGTACAAGTCTTTGCCAGAACTCTTGATGGACCCAAATTTGTCAGAGTGTCATCAAAACACTAATTCTGGTTTCCGAAACAAGTAATTTCCCCACTGCTGTTTTGTTTTTGATCTGAGGCTTTTAGTGTGTACCTTTTCATTCAGTCATTTGTCTCTCCATCACCAAAACTATGTGTGGAATGACAACTGTTTTAAGTCCAAGATCCAGTCAGATACATAACAAACGAATTCATTAGGACTCCTCCAGGTGACTGCCACTGAAATGGGCACCCGTAGCAGACTGGGGAGGGCAGGGCTGTCTTCTTTTTCAGAAGTAAGTCTTACCACTGGCAATTATGTGGTACAAATGGGTCTAGAACTGACTGCTACTTATCATCTGTCCTCTGTCTCTCCAAAGTAGTAACAATGTGACTTTCCTTTCCATGGATTTAGGTAGGGAATAGGGTCTTGGCAGTCAGACAGAGTTCTTTGATCTAGAAGCCACAAGAGGTGAGATATGGTTTCACAGCTGACAAGAGAGTAACACTAAGGATCATTTGTCTTGAGTAAGTGAGTCCACTGACCTCCACATTAGTGCATCTAGACTGTCCAGGGGAGCAGAAGGTCTCCTGAGGGCCACTCAGCATCCGTGCTGAGTTCTCACTGATGCATTTCTTGTTGTCCACTCACTAGGTTTGAGGTTGTTAGGAGCAGGGGTGATGACATTTTCATTTTTTGACAGGGGCAGGGTGGGTTGAAAGAGAGGTGCATGAGTGCCTCAGAGAACCTCATGAGAGGTTCAGGGATGCCTGTCAGATGAGGATTGGAAAAGAAGCAGTTGTCATGGTGATGGCGGGTTGCATCCCACCACCATGGAAACCAACTTTAAAAACTGATGTTAAGGCTGGAAGTCACATGATGTATTATTTTGTTTTGTTTTGCTGTTTTTAAAAAGAAGAGGGGTTTGGTTTTTTTCACACACCCCCCCCCCCCCCAAGACAAGACTGGGAGGTGAGAAAATTGCTCTGAGGAGAGCAATGAGACCGTAAAGTAGGACAGTGTGGAGTACTCAGGAATGTCTGTCTCACGTTTTTACTTCTTCCAGTGTAGTTTTCCTGCCATGGTAGGAAGGGAAGAGGAATGTGGATGGAGTTACACATTTGCTACCAGAGCTGTGCACTGGTGACACACATAGAGAAACTCAGAATGTTAACTCTTCTGCCATGAGAGGGACCATGGGGCCCAGCCTGAACTGATCTGCTCAGGACAGAGACAGAACCCAAAAGCTTGAAGAAATGGGTAAATGGAGCTGAGCACACAGCTTATTCCAGACATGGGGACAGTCAATATATTGATACATTATAGTAACTGATGACATTTGCAGCTTTTGTGTTGCTGGAAGTTAGTGCCCTGCTTAGTCAAACCATTAGAAAAGGTTTTTATCCGATAGTCACAGGACTGCTAATAACCCAAGAAGAATTATACTGAGAAGGCAGACTCGAAACATTCCAGCCTCTCCACAATCTTCCAAGTTCTAATTACTTGATTAGCCTTGCAAAAGGCTCAGAGTAAGGCACAGTTTCTTTCCAGGAAACTTTGGTTCTCACTTCCTGCTGTTCCATCTTGCTAGGCTGACCAGAGGAATGAGCATTCAGAGGCCTTAGAGAGCCATATTGAAATTCTATCCTTTTATCTCCTACTTCCCCCCTGTATCCCCACTACCACCGTGATCAGGAGAGAAAGTGGTGAAATGCCCCCCCACAAAGGCATCCATAATAGGTCTGCTCAAGCAGGTGTGAATTTCCCTTTCAGACTGAAGGCTATGTGTAGGCAGGTTAGGCGGTAGAGAGTCCTGGAGGGACATTTGTCTGGGAAAGGGTGGGGATGAAAACACAGTCTGTTGACACAATGGCCACAGTGATGGCCATGTCTGTGGTTTTGGCACAGGCCCTACCTCTCTCTTTACTATTATTCATCGATGCTGGACAGATGTGTCTTACTCTATGGTCTCAGGCAGAATGGATGCGATCTCACTTGCATGATCTCACTGTGTCTCCGCCAGGGTCTGCAGGAGCTGGAGCTAGACCTCTGTAGTGGTTCAACTCCTCCTGTTCTTAGTTCTGTCCCTGGGTGTGATTAATGTCCCTTCTAATCACTGGAAGAGATTGCATCAGAGCCATCAGCTCCATAAATCTTCCTGTGGGGACTGCTGTTTGGAAGAGCTCTCCATATTCCCAGGAGGTCCTGGGCCAAATATCTTTGCTTTCTTCCCGGAGACCCATTACCATAATTTTCTTTTAAAATCTTTATTGGGGTAGATGTCTTCAGTGTTAGATCATAGTTCCCTCTTGGAGGCTGTGACCACAGACAGATGCTCCCCCCAAAGTCTTGATCTGCAGCAGACACTTAAGAATTGATTTAGTAGGGTAATAAAAGTGACTGTCATCTGTTTAGGACTTTGTGTACACTTGTCATTTTGGGTGCTGGTCCTTTTGTCTCTCTAGTTTCTTCTATGGAAGTGGATGGTGGTACCTTCCCTTTGTGCACCATTTTGGGGCAACTTTTGCAGTGAAAGCCCTGACTCTTGTTTCTCATTGCCAAGTCTCATTCTTCCTTCACTCTCTATGTCTGACACAAGATCCTGATTTTTTTCAGTCATATAGCCCTTGAAGGACTGTGCCTTACTATTTATTATTTGTATTTACAGTGTCTTTTTGGAATGGAGCTTCTGACAGAATCACACAATTGGCTCTTTCCCAGCTACTGCCTTTGAGTTCATCACATATTATTATACTTATGGGCAGCCAAGAAGCGTTGACCTATGCAACGGCATCAACGCGCTTGTCTGATGACATCTCTTCAAATCACACATCCCTAAACAAGAAGGCTGAAGGGGGAAGAGGATTCTTGTAGGCAGTTGTCCTGTGTCTGCGGGTAGAGAGAGGGATGGCTAATGGAGGTTGAGATCTATCTCCTGGGAGCCAGTGAACAATTGTAGAGTCTCTGGAGTTCTGGCAACAGCCAGAGTGGTCACATTCTTGTTCCTACAGAAGTATCTTCTCCATTAGGCCTGGAACTCAAAGAGAACATTGTGTTCTGTCAACCTGCCTGTCTCTGGTGGCCCTCAGATCATATTCATTTGTTTTGTGCATGGTGATAAAGGCTCTGGAAAGGGACAGCTGAGAGCAGAGGGGTCTCAGAATACCCCACAGATAGGGCTGCATATTCCTCTAAGACCCTCTCCCCCCACATTTGCTTTCTGCAGCCTGAGTCTTCCCCTGTGCCTGCAGTTGTGAAGGTGAGAGGCTAGCTTAGATGGGGGAAGCTTTGCTTACAGGGCAGTGCAAGGCGCAACCCCATCCCAGGTTCCTAGGGCTCTGTTGGCAAGCAGCAGCACCAGGTCCACCCTCTGTCTTGCCCCAGCTTTCTCTGCTAAAGAAGGAACGAAACAAATGGCAGGTGTGCGGGCCGAGCCATGCTGCTCAAATTAGCCGTGTTGCTAAGGAAACGAGTCAACTGGTTGAAGGAAGGAGCATTGGATAAAAGGGATAAATCAATAAGGGAACCTATTTTTATCATTTCCCTAATGATTGTCTTGAAGCTGCTAGACAGGGGAAGGGGAAGGGAGAGTAGCAGACACTCTAGTCCTCATTAACGGCTGGGAGTGAGTGAGCAGTAAAGGGGTGTTTGCGAGGGTTGCCAGGAAAGTTTATGAAGTGAGGCCCCTAGTGAGCAGACAGTGGGACAGAGGGGAAGCGTCTTTGCAGACTTGAGGCTCTTTTATGGTTATGTTCTTCTTTGACTTGGTCTAGGCCTTTGTTCTGCAGCATTTGATCTTTCGTGGATCTTGCACAGGCTTCCACGACCGCCTTCTTTATATTCGGGTTGATGGTGGATTTCGGTATTGGTTTGATTTTTTTTTTCTCCCTCCGAATACATATAGCTTTAATTGATTTCATGATTATAAGTTAATATGTGCTCATTATAACAGTCAGACAATGGATAAAGGAGTAAAGAGAAAAATGAAAATAACCATATTACTCAGAGAAAACTCATTATCCTTCTAGCAAAGCAGGGCCCTACCCCCTTCCCTCTCTCTTAACATTAAAGAGAATGTCTGTGCATGCTGGATCTTTTTATTTTTTGATAGATAATGTATGCCCACAGTATGCAGTACAAAAGTTCAGATGGGGACACTGTGTAGAGAGAATGTAAGATGTCTTTTTATAATGATAACCCAGGCTCTGGTGTTCCTGTGCTATCTATATATTGATTACTCCCTTATTCATTAGATAGCAGTCATTAGATACCCACTATTTCCAAGCAAAGAGTTGGTCACCAGGGACAGGTAAAGCCTCTGCCCTCAGTTTCCCAGGGCTTTCTGTTTCATTGGTCCCTTCAGACAACCACAGACCCAATGGATCCACAAGAGGCAGAGGCTTATGTAGCTTGAATGAGAAAGGTTCTTTCCCAGTTCTTCCCAGGTAGGTCCTGGGTCCATGGAGATGCCGAGTGGGTTTCAAAGCTTGCAGTGGGCACTTCTAACCATGGGCAATAACCAGATGAACCCAGTGCTTTTGTGAACAACTTTATTAATAGCATCGACATACGTGTGCATGCATGCATGTGTGTGCATGTGTATGTGTGCATATGTGTATGTGCATGTGTGTGTATGTGTGTGTTACATGGAAGAGTCAATTAATGCATCACTCAACTCAGAGATACCAGCCCCTGCTCAACTTGTGATGGCCAATAAAACCTGGTTTTTGTTTGTTTTGTTGTTGTTGTTGTTTTAATTAGGGCTCTTAACCATGTTCCCATGAGTGCCAATCCCAAGAGAGATGCTCTGAACAAAGGACTGCCTGGTGAAGCAAGTCTGGAGTGTGCTGTGTACTGCTCCCCACCCCATTGTGTGTGCAGTTACACACTGTATACAGTAGCATTAAAGGTTCTAAGCAGTCCTGCTGGGAAGGAACCTACTTAACTTTACTTAACCCAGGCCTCCCTCATTTATTTGATTGCAACTTTCTGTAGCACTAGTATTTTGTGACCTACATTGTAGAGGCAGCACCCCAGATGCCCTCAATGTCTGCAGCCATTCATCAATGCTGCTTTGGCACGCTGTCAGTTTCCTTTCAGGACCAAGTTCCCAGGCAAGGTCAGAAATTCCTCAGCTACCACTTTTGCCTTATTCTCTCTGTCACCAGATTCAGCTTGGAATCCAGGCATCAGCACCAAGCCCAGCATAGCTTAGCCTGCTTCAGAGTTTTGTGGGATGGGTGGGCCCTGAGTTAGCCTTTTGCCATTCTACATGAAAAGCTCTAGGTTAGAGCCAGCTCTATGACAGAGGTGTACTTCTTCTGATCCTTGTGCTCTGGTAGCCTTGCCAGGGTGGGTGTTGGGTGGAGACTTGTCCTAAGACAGTGGGTATGCATGCTAGTGTGCCTGCAGCATGTTCAGATCTCAGAGGTTGCCCTTAGCTTCCAGAGTTTGAAGCAGAAAGGGTGCCAAATAGGACTTAAGGGCTTCCGTGCAGTGGCTTCCCTTCAGCTGCGAGGGCTTCAGGAAGCATAGCAGAATCTGGGGCAGAAGTCCATTTGGAAGTCCAATGAGGCTCATCTGTTTTCCAGCTCAGGTGGCTGAGCATGAGGAAGCAGAGACTTTCTGGGTTGGGGATGCTGTGTGTGAACTGGAGATGTGTGGGAAGGAAGGACTCCCAGCTGTGGGAGAGTGCCTATGACTCAGGGATCCATGGGAATGATGGCGGTGGGGAGGAGATGGTGCTACCAAATGCAGTGGACTAGAAAAGTCACCTTCTCCCCAGCATCCTGTGCTAGCCCAGGACCAGAGCAACTGGCGGACTACTAATGTCTCTTTGTATACTTGGCCGCTGCTTGCCCCTCCCAGAGATCCCTGGAGACTCATTTGATGCCATTAACACAGGGTTACAGTGGAGATGGGAAGAGAGGCCTCGGAGTACTTCTTTCTGATCAGTGTTCTGTACCTAGTAAAGAGGTGTTTAGCCCTGTCTTACACTGGCAGTCCCACTCCGTGGGGTGATAGGAGAATGGCCTCTGCCCTCCCCTCTTTCTGAAATAGACTGCCTTTCTCTCCCACCTGAGTTGTGGAATTTGCCAGAGAATAGGTTGAACTGCAAGACTAGTGACACATCTGGCTCATGTTTGTCATAACAGTAATTACAGAAGGAAATCCCAGCCTGCAGGATGACTGACCCTGGGAGGGAGCTGGTATTTCTCCTTCCTAGCCATGGCCCTACCTCCCCTCAGCTTGCAGCGAAGCTTTTCTGCAGGAGTCAGGCAGGGTGCCTGCTTTGAATCATGTTTTTGGTTTTCTGTTTTGTTTTCCAAAAAGGCACAGAGAATGCCTCACTGATCTTCAGAAAAACAGCAGGAGAAAGCCTGTATATTTACTCCTTGGATTCACAATTTGGTTCCCAGAGGCTGGACTCTGCCATGGGAGATTCCAAACGATGCTATGCCTTTCTGTGACCTATAAATGCAAACTTTTAGGAGAGAATAAGAGACCAAATGTTTCTTCTGGTTTCAGGGTGTGTGTTCTGTGTCAGATATTAAAACAGAAGGGGGCTCACATGGGGGTGGGCAAATGGTTTCCTTTCCAGGGATTCTTCTTTCCCTCAGTTGATCAGAGGTTCCGGAGAGAAGGGTGACTGTAGATGCAATTCTGAAAGGGTAACAGACGGCCACAGCTTGGTCTTTATTGAGGCCAAAGCTGGTTCTTCTGCCCAGGCACCTGAAGCACGGGAAGGGCAGGATTCTTTCCTTGTTCTTCCCCATCAGTTTGAAGCCCTGTTTAGTTCCTGGACTTGTGTTTTATTTCACTCACTGTTTGGCGTATCTGACATATGCCTAACTCAAATATTTCCTGCCTGCTTCCCTTTCTTAAAGAAAATGCTTTGTTTTCACAGACCAGTCCTAAATGATAATGTCTTCTATGCGAAGGATCATATACTATCCTGCCTGCCTGCTAGTGTAAATCATTCATGTTGCAGGGGTCAGCAGGAAGAAGTTTGTATGTATATGTATGTGTATGTGTATGTGTATGTGTATATGTATATGTATGTGAACATGGTCTTCTTAGAGGCTGTATCCTCTCTTACATAAACTTCATCCTTAACTCCTCTTTTTCACGCCATTTGAGTACATGATCCTGGCCACCATCATTGCCAACTGCATCGTCTTGGCCCTAGAGCAGCATCTTCCTGAGGATGACAAGACCCCAATGTCTCGAAGACTGGTACGTGCCTGCTTTCTTCTCCCTTTCTCCTCCAGGTTCCCTTGACTCAACCTCCCTTCCCCCACTTCCCTTCTCAGACAGCTCTGTGAAGTCTTTATTCTTTGCTGAGGGACAAGTTAGCAATAAACCCGGCTGGGACTCAGGAAGAAGAAGGCTTTGCAAATACGGGTGTGTATATCACATGACAGTTAGGCAAGAAGAAAGGGCAGGCAGGTGGGCCATTTGCTTCACTCCTCTTTCCTAAGGGACTGTTGGAGTGAGGACGAACAGGGAGGGAGGATGCTGAGAGCCAAGTGTGTTGGTGGTTATGAACTTGCTAAATGCCGACGTCCTTATTCTCCTAAAGGAATGGTTCACATGTCTAATGTTTTCCTCCAGAAGAGAGGACACAAATTATTTTAAATCTAAACACATGGGTGAGTGGCCAGACAATGACCCAGGCATGAGAACTCTGAAGTTTCCAGCTAGGATATAGACCCAAGAATGGAGAAATAAACTCCTTCTGGGCGATGCTATGCCTTCAGGGACTACCAGGAGAAAAATGTCTAGTCCCCAGGTGGGACACATCTGTTCATTTCTACAACCCTTTTTCCTACTCCATGTATTCCATGCAGTTTCAGGTCCTCTTGCTCCTTCAGTAACCTAAGCTGTACCCATATACAAGGCTGGTCATTATGGGTGTGCAGGAAATGGTCAATGTATGCCTTTGCCTGTGTCTGATAAAGAATAATTATTTTATTGCTGCTATGTTCTTCATCCTTGCAGGAAAAGACAGAACCATATTTCATTGGGATCTTCTGCTTTGAAGCTGGGATCAAAATCGTGGCTCTAGGGTTCATCTTCCATAAGGGTTCATACCTCCGTAATGGCTGGAATGTCATGGATTTCATTGTAGTCCTCAGTGGGTGAGTCTTGCTTCTTGCTTCCTTCCTTCTTGCTTTCCTTATTTGTGTGTGTGTGTGTGTGTGTGTGTGTGTGTGTGTGTGTGTGTGTGGTGTCAGGAGGCTCATGGTGATATGAGGTAACTGGTACAAGGAACACATGGTGGGCAGAGATCAAAATGTACAGTAGAAGCCAAACTAAAAGATCAAGGCTGAGTCTCCATATAGCGGGACCATAAAGAACCCATCCTTGGAAGAGTTGGGTGTATATTGCATTAGACAGAGCCATGGACTCTCAGGTGTGCCTGTGTTCCCATTATACACTTGTTAGATTGCTCAACACCTAGTTTTCCAAGAAGGAGACTTTTAACTGAAGCAAAGCAGCTTGTGCTGGTCTAGGGAAGGGGTCATCCTAAGAGACCAGTCAAAAGATGCTCGGGTGTAGTTTCTTTGGGGGAATTGGAAAAGATTCCAATTATGTTTTTCTGAACTAAGAATTAACACACAGAGAACAGAATTAATGATTTGTGGATTTATTAGTGGCATAAAATTGAATCATGTGAAAATACTTGATAAGTCATTCCTTAGAAGTTAGTATAGTATATATTGGAACTGTTCTGGTGTCATAGGCACATATAGGATGGCGATCCATTTAGGTGAATATTTGCAACGTCATTCCTTTGGGATGATGCTGATGGGTGAGTGATGAGGATGGTGGGTAAGCCCAACACTGCTGGCAGCAGATGTGATGGCCTTTGGCATTGGGAGTGATAAGGACACTGTCTGGAGTTCCTATGGCTTGCAGGTCTTTGAATCCATTGTCTTTCCGTGCTTACCAGAGAGAAGAGTAAACTTGTATAGGTGATAATTAAGTGTTTGGCATGGACATTTCCTTCCTTAGCTGCCAGACTCTCTGGTGAGGATAAGCAAAGACACAGGACACTGAAGAGAGGGATTATATGGCCACCACTGTGGTTGATGAAACATAAGGAAAAAGGAAATTTGTAGGGAGTTAGGTAAGGGTCAAGACTGAGAAGCTGAGCTTGGAAGCCATGTATCTAGCCACTGTCTTACAATAGAGACACGGGTACTTACATTTTTAGCTTTTAGGCCAATTGTGATTGAGTGAGAGAGAAGTAGTTGAAGATACAGTGGATTCAAATATAGCTTATGAGCAGCCGGCCTCTGTATGGGTAGTAGATAACTAGGGCTGACTGTTCATGTTTATAAAGTATCCACTGCCTTACGGAAGGATTTTCTGTAGACCATTTTTCCAAAAAAAAGTTCTAATGCTACATTTTAAATATGACTTAATGTATACAGTATCACAGAAGTAGACATTTTCACAGAAAATGTAGCAACTGGAGTCATGCTTTAAATGTCTCTAAAATCAGTAATATATACTGTATTAGAAAAGTCCTGAGTGAGAACTTGAGTCATGTTTTTTATTCTATTTGAATTGTTGTTGTTGTTGGTGGTGGTATTAGTGTTTGTTTTTTTTCATAATATTTTATTGATTATTTGTGAATTTCACATCATGCACCCCAATCACACCCACTTCTCAGTCCTTCCCCATCTGGACTCTGGCCCTTGTGGTCTCCTCCAACCCCACCCAAAAAGGAAGAAAAGAAGAAGGAGGAGAAAGAGGAAGAAGAGGAGGAGGAGGAGGAGGAGGAGGAGGAGGAGGAGGAGGAGGAGGAGGAGGAAGAGGAGGAGGAGGAAGAGAAGAAGGAGAAGGAGAAAAAAAGCAAGTCTAATTTGTATTGCTCACACGCTTGCTGGAGCATGATCAGACTTGCAGAGGCCAGCCCCCTTAAAGAACACAGGGTCCTTCCCCACTTGTACCCCCCACCAGAAGCCTTCAATTCTTCAAAGTGGAGAGCTATGCTTCAGCATTTGTATCACAATTTTAAAGAGTTCTCTTTGATGGCTTTTTGCCTAGGCTGTTATTTTTGGGGGTAGGGATTATCACAGAAGCCTTCTGTGTCCCTCTTTCTCAGTTGTGCGGCTGTAGCCATTGATACCACAAAAGTAGCTCCCTTGCCCTTTACAGTCAGCAGCAGCACAGACCCCGGACTTCCACATGGTTTCTAGCGGCAGAATGTTGATTTGGTTTTGTGTGTGTATGTGTAATTGTCCTGCTCAATGTTATATGCGCTGAAAGTATTTGAAGTTTCTGGTCTAAGCCACTCATTTTTATTTTAAACTGTCACATATTGATTTTCAAAAATACAGGAAAAAAAACTGAGGAGAAAAATCCCTGCTTACTGATTAAAAGCAATTTCTGGTTTTAAGAGCAATTTCTGGCTCTTATGGCGTCGACTTCTATCCCTTTAAAGCTAAGGGAGCTTTCTTTTGGATGTCTGTAATTTTGCTGCCTTTCTCAATATATGATGAGTATAGCACACATCACTCCGTACTTTACTGAAATTTTGTGGTGACTGATGAAGACTTTGTTAAGTGCCTTCACACAGCTTGTTGCTTGTTTCTGCTTGTTATTCGGCACTTAGATTGCTTTCTGGTTTTTGCTATGGTAAATGATTATTAAAGATGCTCTAACATACATCTTTTGGATGTCACACTTTACTAGACAGTTTGACAGGCTGAAGTACAGTCAGTTTTCTGTATCTCTGGCTTCTGAGCAGATCCAGTCAAGCGTGGATAGGAAATATTTGGGGAAAATGCATCTGTAGTGAGCCTGAAAAGACTTTTCACCCTTATCTCTATTCCCTAAGCAGTATAGAATAACTAATATTTACATAGTGTTTATGCTGCATGGTCTTGTAGGTAATGTAGAGATGATTCAAAGCATCCAGGAGAGAGGATATGCATATAATTTATGCTAATAATATGACATGTTATATAACATATGTGAGCATGTATAAACTTCGGTATCCACAGAGACTCAGAACTAGTCTCCTCCAGGTATCATAAAATAGCTGTACTTTGCAGGGGCAGTCTGGTTCTGGTGTGGGAAGTGGGGACTCTGATGTGTATGGGGAGGTGGAAGACCCTTACCATCTGACCAGACGAGAGGAGATCAATATGAGCTTTAATAAGGACTGTCTACACAGTTGAAAGAGCAGATTTATGGGAACCAGCCAGCCACGTTTGCTGCTATAGCTAAGAAGACTCCTATTCCTCACCTGCATCTCCAAGGAATGCTAGCACTTGGCCAAGTCAATTGTCCTGTCTGTGTTGTCTGCCCAGCTTTCTTGGCGGTTCCTCAGACATTGATGGCTCTCTGGGTAACTTTGACTATGGGTACTTCCTAGTTGAACCAATAAGACTTTGGTCCCGATCCTATCCCACCTCCAGCCCAACATGCAGGAGCTCTTCTCAGTTCACATGTAGACGGTTTTCAGGCAACAGTTCACTGTGCTCTTGATCGTTGAGGGCTGAGGCTCTGACCCACTACAATAGAATGGGTAATTGAACTGTCTGTATTTGCACATTCGCCTTCTACCTTGCTTTGCTGCAAGGAGGTCTACCATCTCTGAGGACAGCTCATGTCTTAGATACTAGCATGGCAGTATTGATGGTGTTCTCTTTTCTCTTTCTTAGTGGTGTATTAAACTATCGGACATCTTACAATTATGGAGTCTTAACTTCAGTTAATATGTTGCAGTACTAACTAGCGAGGTGGGCAGAACAGACTGCAGAGATGGGTTATCTAGTACCCAGGGCTTTATATCATTTTCTCACTCTCATCGGCTTTCTGGTGGAAGACCCTTGGGTTTAGACAATGCTCTCTGATGCAAGACTTCTATTTTTAAAGCCCACTCCATGCATCCCCTCTCCTGGTCACCCAATCTTCCCTTTTCCTCCCTCCTTCTTGACACCTGCATCCAGAGTTATTCCTGCTGACAGCACTTCCTTCCCACCTTGTCTTCAGGTGTCACCTCACATTCTACTCCTGTGCACAGAGGGATTGACAGTGTTGGAGCATGACACGATGCTTCAGGGTTGAGGCTGCATAACATCTTAGCTCTCGGTTCTGGTGGTGGGTGGGGGGCGGGAGGGTCGGGGGCAGGAGGGTGGGTGCTATAGAATCATACAGCTGGCTCAGCACGAGACCTGTCATCATTAGCCTGCTGCTAAGAGACAAGTATTTGGGGGGACTGGAGTCCCCACATTCTGTCAGTCACCCCTAATCTTCCATAGTATTCTTAGGCATGTAAGCTGAAGATGTGCATGGTTTATACCAGTCATTTCATATAACCTCTATAAACCCATAAAAGAGCTGTCTGTCCGAGTCCATTTTCTACTACTACAGAATGTCAGACACTGGGTGTATCTTAAATTTTTTGTTTAAACAGAATAGATTTATATCTTCCAAATCTGGTGTCTGAAAAGTCTTAAGAGCTGATACTGGCATCTGATGAAGCCCTTCTTGCTGTGTCCTCACAAAGCCAATGACATCCTATGCTGGAGCAGAGAGGGAAACTAACTAAGCTCACCCTTTTAGCGGGCATCTGCTCCTGCCATAAGTAGCCTATTCTCATTATAGCATATTGTCTATACTTTAGGGAGGTGTCCACATGACCGAGTCACCCCAGAAAGGCACCAATCTTACTACATCACCGTGCTGCTTAAATTTCCACAGGGGCATTTGCAGGGGCCTTTAGGTCACATCAGGGATCTTGTTGGCCTCATTTTCCAGACAACAACATCGAGGCTCATAGAGGGCATATGCTTAAGCAGCAGACACTATCTAGGACAGTGGTTCTCAACCTGTGGGTTGCGATCCCTTGGGGGGTGTCAATGACCCTTTCACAGGGCTGACTAAGACCATCAGAAAACATATTTATATCACAATTCATAACACTAACAAAATTACAGTTATGAAGTAGCAATGAAATAATTCTATGGTTGTGGGGGGCGTCACAACCTGAGGAACTGTATTAAAGGGTTGCAGCCTAAGGTCGAGAACCACTGATCTAGGAACATGAGCCCGCGTCTTCTGCCTCTAAGCCCATTCTTCAACATCCTTCATTCTCATACCCTCAGTCACCTTTGCTACCTCAAGGCTCTGTAGTTATAGATCTCCAGAATTCATATTCCTTTGGTCCCCTAGAAACAGTGGATGGAGCACAGCAGGGGTGTAGATCATCACACAAGTGTTTCCAGCTCAAAGCCGGAACTGCAACTGTGGTTTGAAGAAGGCAAGCTCTCCTGTGCTCTTCAGAGACTTCAGTCAGTGGGCTTGCAATACAGCGCCTTGCTCTATGGCAGAGAAAGTCAGCTCTTAATGTAATACTATTTGGTGCCTGACAAGTAGATCAAAAGGTCCCGCCGACTTCTTCATGAACTGGCTTGTTTAGACACTCATTCATTCATCCATTTGCTTATTCAACAAAACACATCTTATGGACCAAGAAACACCCAAATCAGTTTAATTCTCATCTCTGCTGAAAGAAACTTCTTTCTGCTACAACGTGGAATCACTCTTGAATTGGTAATAATTCAGGAGGCTCTATATTTAAACTCTTGTCAGGCCACCTGGAATATTCTATATTACTTAAAATACTATTACATATTAATCTTAATAGGAAGTTATTGAACCTAAACGTATAGAGAATGATAGAGGATGATAAAATCTCAGGCATCTCTAAACCATTGTAAGAGCAGGGAACCAGGAAGCATCTAAGCTTTATGACCTTTGTTCATCTCTGTATGCCCAGAGTCTGGTATATAGTTACTACTCGTAAATTTTGATGTATTACTTGTTTCACTACTAAAGTCTTACTTCCTCTACAGAATGCAAGAAGAGTGGTAAGCGAAGTCTGGGCCTGAAGTAGTGAGAGACTGTCCTCCCACCTTCCCTTCGGTCTCTGGGATCTTTGTCTACAACTCCATCTTCTTAGTTTACTTTGTTAGGGAAATGGAAGCCAAGGGTTTGTACACCAGGCTAGTAAGAAATATTGGGCTCTCTGTTATGTCTCCTTAGGATGTGTTTCTTGAGTGCTATAAGTGGCACAAGACTTCTAGAGGAAGCTGGGTGGGGGTGCAGAGAGAAGCCATCACTCATTTGTCCTGTAATATTGGCAATTAGCAAACCATGGGCCAAAGCCTACGTTCCACAGGTAATATTTCTAATTCATAAAAGTAGTGCTGTAGATAAGAATTATTAGGTTTAATTATTCCCCAGGCCTATTTCAGGGATGAATAATCTAAGGACAGAACATTTTAATAATGTGCTTATATCCAAGTGAATGCTACAGAACTCTCCTTTACCCATATTTTAGCATCCTACAATGTCGATCACCTGTGGTCAACCACAGCCTGAAAATAGTAACTGTACACTTAAGTATTGAATGGCATCCCCTTCTGAGTAGCATGGTAAGATCTCTGGCTATTCCTCACTATCCTGCCTGAGACAAGAACCATCTATTTGTTCAGGGTACCCACAATGCATGCATATACCTGCCCCTCTGATATCAGGTCCTCCTTTCAAGGTATTGAAAAACTTGTGCTCCAGTATTCCTTACTTTATTTCATAATGGCCCCAATTGTGAATGTAGTAATGTTGGCAATTTTTCTACAGTGTGCTTTTGTAACTTATAATTATTAGTTAGTTCTGTTAATCCCTTACTGTGTCTAAACTATAAAGTAAATGTATTATAGGTGAGTAGGTATGGAAGTAGGGACCGTAGAGAAAGTCATGATGTGTAGAGTTGTGTACTAGCTGTGGTTCTTCATGTCTCCTGGAGGTCCTAGACCAGACCTCCTGCAGGTAAGGGAGGCTGTTCTATATGATAAACAGAGTTTGAACCCCGCCTGTCTGCCTTTAGTGTCTTCTGAGCTTAGAGATGCTATTAGCATCTTAGTGATGCTCTTCAGCCGCTGAAGAAGTTCAGGGTTCTCTCTTTACTTCCTCTGCACATCATTTGGTTCAGGCCCAGTGGTGAGATGTATGTTGTTCCTCTTACACATAAGGAATCTTTATTTTCAGACGTATTACAGTCCTGATGATATTACAGAGCTCCTCTTGAGTTCGAAGCTGCTCTTGTGTGGTTAGATAGTCTGTCATCCCACTAAAAACACCAGTTAACTTAGCACACACTTTGGTATCATGATTATAAACTGTGCAGTGGGGCTATGGCCTGTTTGAGTGGATGTGTAGTGTAAGCACTGTAGTATTCATGGCTGTGTCTAAACCTTTTGCCTCTGCTAAGGTTCTTGCCACCAGGCTCAGACAGTCACTTAAGAGCTATTGAAAAGTCATTACTGAGCACTCATAGTCTTTGGCACTGTGCTAGGTGTGGGTAGGATAGGTCACATATCCCTCACCAGGACAATGAGTCTACATGTCATGAGCACTCAGAAGAAGGGCATCATACTTGGCACTCGGGAAAACTTATTTCAAGAAATAACACTTAAATCACATTTAGGTGCACAAAGGGGTGGTGTACAAATGTTTGGGGTTGGGGAATATGAGGAGAGAGACAGAGGGCATTCCTAAGAACCCAGTAGTGAGAGACAATTTTGTAGAGGTCGACAGGACCCAGCCTAGTCCCTGCAGGAGCATTTATACTAGAATCTGAAATAAGCAGGGCATCCCTGAAGACTTTTAGCTGGGGGTGGAGTCCTACTTCTAACTCTGTTCTGGATGCTGCACGAGTCTTTAAAAATTCTTGGGTGGGTGGGGGAATACCCTCATAGAGGCGGGGGAGTGGGGATGGGATAGGGGGTTTCCAAAGGGGAGACCTGGAAAGGGGAAAATATTTGAAATATAAATAAAGTATTAAATAAAGAGAAAACAATTCTTTTGACCCTGGGATGACCTCCAAGGAAAGTCATGGCAAAGGGAAGTGGATGCTTTCTGCATCTTCAGCTCCAGCTTGCAGGGAACGAGTATGTAACCTAGAAGTGAGAGGGAAGACAAAGGACATCGTGGGCAAGGGAATGCAGCAGAGGAGTGGGACCAGCCATCCTGCAGCCCCAGCTTCCAGCCAGAGGCGTACACAGAGTGGTTTAGCCCAAAGCCTGTGTGTAGGAGGATGATATCTGGAGCTAAATATACATCGATAGGTGTTTTTAGAGGGTTTCTGTAAGGCGGCTGCCCTAACATGAGTTTCCCTAGCAGCTAAAGATCGAGGAAAGCACAATTTTCCTCTGGGAGCCTTGTCTTTCTGGTGCTGAAAATGTGGGGGAGGTGTTGCTTATGGAGCCTCAGGGGCCCCCAGTCCGATTCAAATCCCTGCAGTAATAGCGTGATAGCCCTGGGTATTTATATAGCAAATCATGTCAGGGAGCCTCATGGGATCTTACCGACTTGTCTTTTACTCACCCTTTTAGCTGTGGGTGGGCCGAAGCCAGAAGTGGGAGAAAGAAAGGCTGGGTAGAGAGAGGAGGCAGGGAGCTTATAATTTTGTAGATGAGAAACTGACACTGAGGGAGGAGACATGAGAGGTTTTGAGCTTCCCAGCATCTGTGAAACAGGAGCCTAGGAACCTGGTGTCCTTAGTACTGCTGCTGGGGAGGTCTGTGAGTTCTTGGCCTCTGCTGCTTTTGAAATTCTTCCTCTGGAGTGGAGCTGGGAGCTGCTTCTATGGCAGGCCTCCCCCTCTTCCCTGGCACCGTGTTCAGTGCTCTACGCCGGGGGAGCACTACAGTTCCTGGTCCACGCAGCAGCTTCTTTTATCAGGACAGTATTTCTGTTCGAGTTGTATGGTGGGAGACATACGGTTCAGATGCAGAAGTTTGCTTGCTATATTATTCTTTATTTTTAGAATGAAGAGGTTCATTCAGGGGAAGAGGTAGGCAGAGGGCCACATGTGAAACTTCAGGGAGGCTCCAAATGAGGATGCCAGTTAGAACTTGACGGATTATACATAGGTTCAATAGGCAAATTTTTCTCGTGCCTAACCATGTCTTTTCTTCCTGATGAGATACATCACTGGTTCACTGAACAGATATTTATTGAGCACCATCTGTGTTCCAGGTGCAAAGTTTTGGTGTTAGATTTCTTTTCTCAAAAGGTTTCTTCTTGTCCCCATTGGTGGGAGTTTAGTCAAGAGATAATAGAATGGGGCAAGAATTTAGCTATGGGGTCAGCCAAGAAGAGGCTAAGGCAGAGGAGGTGGAGGAAGCTTGGTGCTACTGAAGACACTCGGTCTGGGGCTTTTCTTCTCGGATTTATGTTTATTAAAGGTGATTTGCAGAAAGAAACAGTGGCAGATGCATTCTCTGAAAACCACTCCCAACCCTGTGCCATTGACTTGATGGGCACGAGTGTGTGAGGGATGGAATGGGGGCAGTGAAAGTGGAGATGGGCTGGCACAGTAGAGGTTGTCACCTATGACTTCATTTTATAGACTCCAAAGACAGAGTAGACATTAAAGGGGGTGTTCGTGTGTCCACTCTGTGGATAAAATATCTCTTCCCTCGTGTAGGCATTGTAACTCATGTCTGTGTTGTAAATAGAGTCCACAGTTAAGAATAAGTGCATCAGCGTGAAATGTTAGGATGCAAAACACTGCTTAATGTCAATGAAGTCAGGGAGTAGTGCATGGGCTTATAGAGCCATTTTGAAAGGGAAGGGCGAGGTGAGACAGCCTAGATTTCAGAAGACAAAAAGTGGGTGGGCTGGGGCAGCGGAGAGTCCGTAAAAGCAAGTTAAGGCCAAGTTACTCAGCCACAGTCACTGCACTTTATATCCAGGAGAATGGTAAATTTGTCCAACTTTTTTCACAGAAGAGAAAACTGATGTACAACTGGCTAAGTGCTTTGTCCAGGCTCTTCCAAGTAGGATGTATGAGCCAGGATGTGGAGGGTGGTTTGTTTAATACAAATCAAGAGCCCTGCGCACTGTAGGTCAAAGGATTATAATTAAGAAAATTCAAAAGAATAGCCAACCCCTCTTGCTTACACTTGTAACTGAGGAGAACAGTTTCACTGAAACTATCGTAAATTCTGATACCATGGCTGTTAAAAGTTTCTTTTATTATCATTTTGTGCCAAGACAAAATTGAACAATAGGTTAGCTCTCATTTCTTTTTAGTAATATATCTAATTTTATCAACACCGAGAAAGTCCTCCATAGCTATTATTAGCAAGAACAACAAAGAAATTCCAAGAGTAAAAAGTTGAAATGGAGGCTTTCATTTTTAATTTTATTAGCAATGGGAATTTCCCCTCTTCTAGAGCCCCAGGTTTCCAGTCTCCTTATTCCTTTGTGTTCTGGCTTTCCTTTCACTTTTCATAAAGCCCTTACAGGTCAGAGGGACCCCACAGAGGAAGGAGATGACAAGCCTTCTTTGTCTAGTAGTAATGTCCAGTCAGCCCTTGCACAGAAAGGAACTAAGTTCCTATTCCCTCGCCCTTGTCTTTCTTTCGATTCCTTCCTTCTTGGCTGCCACTCTCCTGTCAGCACCCTGAGCCTTGGTGACAGGATAGCTCGGGAAGGGGTTCAAGGCCATGGCTTTTCTCCATGGCCTCCAGCTCTGGGACAGTGACCCTGAGCCAGAGTGACGGGTGTGACTGCTTCACACTTCAGCTCCCATCAGCCATGCCTTGCAGTGATTTACATCACCACGGAAGGGACATCCTGCACCATGGCCCTCCAGAGCCCAGTCAGACCTTTGTAGCCATTCCTAACCTTGTGACCACTTGACTGGACATGGGAGCTGTAGCTAAAACTGTCATGGCTTGGGGTGACTTTGCTGCTGAGTGAGAGGAGACAACCAGAATGATGCACCTCTGTGACCTCACCTACTGAGGCTTAAGCCTAATAGACACCCACACATAGACCTTTGCGTTATGAAGGGAAAGATGACTTTTGAAGAGTTGGGAGGAGAGGAAAAAGAAAAGGAAGAGATGACTGATCCCATATTCAAACAGAAAGCTGACTGCTAGAGGTTCAGAACTGACAGAGGTAGTTTCTATTATCTTTGAGTTTGCTGCCTAGTGAAGAGAGATAGAGATTTAAACTGAAGCATAGAGGTGTACCAAGCAAGCAGAGAGAAGTCTTAGCGCTCTGGGATCCTGGACCAAAACTGAAGGGAGGAGGGTCAAGAGAATGATGATGGTCTTGAGACTGAGGTAGTGGAAGGGGAAGGAAGGGAAGTGTGAGGAGAGCTTTAGGCAGAGCAGAGGGCACATGTGCAGGACTGGACGCAGGGCACACACAGCACAACTGGGAAAGAAGACTTCGAGGGTACTTGTGTGACAATGGCCTGAAGAAAGAAAAGAATGTTCTATGGGAAGCCACCGAGGGGGCTCTAAGGAGGATGGTGAACAGATCATCGGGCAGAGGTGCTGTTTTCTGGGAGGAGAATAATATCACTGAATGATTCCATGTCTTCTCAGAATAGGAACTTGGCACTAAGTCCCCAAAGAACCCCTTTCCTCCCCCTTGTCCCCTCCTTCCAACTTTGGCCCTCAACTATAATTTTGTTTAACTTATTGAAGTTGTACCAAAACCCATCCTAGACCATACAGTCTAGCCTATTGCATTCTGAAGACTTGTTAACCTGCCCAGAATGGAGATTTAGTCCCTGCCCTCTTAAGATCATGCTTTGAGCATCTCCTACTGATTCAAATAATGGGTAAGAATTGATGAATGTGTGGGCTTTTATTTTCAGCATTCAACAGAGAAATTATTTTAAAAACGCTTTGCTGAGAACAGTGCTATATGATTATTATGATTTTTTATTTTCCAAATAGAACAATAGTCAAGAGATCAAGCCAACCCACATGCTTGTTTATGGGATGCTTCTCTTCTCTCTGCTCCTTCCTCATGACACATCATGGTGCTGAATCTGGATTCTAATTGAACTCTGGTTAATAACCATGATAAATATAACGTGTTGTGATCTAAGGGTTCTTTGTGGGGAACTCAGAGTGCTTTGTAATTTACCTCCTCCCTGCTTTCCATTTGAAATTGGAGGTGGAACCTACCCATTCCCTTTCTAAGTATGAGGTTATTATATATCAGACCTCCCAGATGTGTCCTTCATATTCGACTGTGAGGATAGACATAGAACTATTAAATTCTCACTATAGTCTTTTCTGCTAACCACTTGTGTTTCATGGCCTCTTTTTCTAGGAGTATATTCAACTGGCTTCCTTCCTTCCTTCCTTCCTTCCTTCCTTCCTTCCTTCCTTCTTTCTTTCTTTCCTTCTTTCTTTTCCTTTCCTTTCCTTTCCTTTTTTTTAGAGCTCTGTCTATTGAAATAACTTGGACATTTGAGTCCTTTCGTAAATTAAATATCTCAAATAGAAGTTTGGGTGAGGCTCTTCCACTTACAGAAACTCTAATCAGATCAATGTTTAACCAGGCAGGTTCTACAATAAAGGGGGTTCTGTGGTTTCAGCTTCCCCAAGCAATTACTGGACTGAAACCACACAGAAGCCAAACAGTAACATATTTCCCAGGGATAAAAATTTTATAACCATAGTCATGTAAACTTAAAGCAGGATTGGATCTCAGGGTTCACCAGTCACTTCAGTGGTGTTCAACCTGGGGGCCATGGGACCCTGGGAACTCCTGGAATTATTGTAATGGATGAGCAAATCTGTGGTCCCATCCAGAACTAACTGGCTATTCCCAGATAATGTTTTCTACATGTACATATCACAGTTTAGTTTTTCTGATGTGTGTGCATGGTGTTGTGATTTATGGATACAGATACATTCAAATGTATTGTTCTTGAATGGTGGCTTTTTCTTCTCTTTGGTGAGTCTGCAAAGCATAGCGATTAACAATTGGGCAGTAATAGGTAAGTAAATCCATGTTCATCCTCTATGTTGTTTACTACCTGTTTGGCTATGGGCAACCAACCTAATTTCTGTCTGCCTAGGTGTCCTTACCTGTACTAAACAGAGTTGAGTGAATAGGGTTTTTTTTTTTTTGTTGTTGTTGTTGTTATTGATGTCAGTCCTCCAGCGAATGGAGTAAGGCTTGAACTTGTGGGAATTATAAAGAAGTTCTCACACTTGTAAGATAAGAATTGCTGAACCATTGTAATTAAGTGCTGTTCAGTGTTGACTGTCAATAACATCTGTAATCATTGAGGAGACATAGGCTTACCTGTGAGAGAATTATCTTGATAACATTAATTGAAGTAGAAAGACCCAACATAAATGTGGACAGCACTATTTCTTGGGCTTGGGTCCTAGACTGCATTACAAGGAGAAAGTGAGCTAAGCATTGGCATTTATCTTCCATCTGGTTCCTGACTGTGGATGCAGTGTGACTAGCTGCTTCAAGCTCCTGCCCCCATGACGTACCCACCATAATAGACTATACCCTTCTCAAACTATAAACCGAAGCAAACCCTTCCTTAAGTTGCCTTTGTTTATGGTAATTTTATCAGAGAGATAGAAAAATGATGAAGGCGCTGTCTTAGTCAGGGTTTCTATTCTTGCACAAACATCATGACCAGGATGCAAGTTGGGGAGGAAAGGGTTTATTGAGCTTACACTTCCATGCTGCTGTTCATCACCAAAGGAAGTCAGGACTGGAACTCAAGCAGGTCAGGAAGCAGGAGCTGATGCAGAGGCCGTGGAGGGATGTAAATCACTGGCTTACTTGCTCTGACTTGCTCAGCTGGCTTTCTTATAGAGCCCAAGACTACCAGCCCACAGATGGTACCACCCACAAGGGGCCCTCCCCCCTTGATCACTAATTGAGAAAATGCCTTACAGCTGGATCTCATGGAGACATTTCCTCACTTGAAGCTCCTTTCGCTGTGATAACTACAGCTTGTGTCAAGTTGACACAAAACCAGCCTGACACACAAAACCAGCCAGTACAGGCACCAACCCACTGTTACAGATAAAGGGCAAAGACTCAGAAATCTGAAGGATGTCTAGTTGGAAGGTCACTTGCCCACAGCTGAAGATGGATGCTAGTGTTCAGTCTTGTGTAGGTGTGCTTGGGAGAAGTGGAAGTTGGACATAGCTTTTACATTCATGAACAGAGCAATTTGACTGGAGCAGAGTGTATGGATGGAACAGACACAGGAGACTGATACATTTGAAGCCAGGCCTAAGCCCAGTTTTACGGGGGGCTGTCTAATCTTTAAGAGTAAGAAGGAAAGAATGTCAGTTGGACTGTAACACCCAGATAACTATGGAGGGCACATCTTTCATAATCAGCCTGCATAGCAATGTCTTTCCCTATTGGCTAGAAATAGGTCCTTGGATAGTTTTGTTTTATTGGCCTCTTGCCCATCTTTCTTCTTTTCATATAGTTTTAGTGCTATAAAAGAACATATCTTTTTCAGAAGACTTTTCAGTTTGAACATAAATGTTGAATTGATTACTATTTAAGAGAAGAGAGCAATGTGAGAGGTGTTTTTTTTTTTTTTTTTTTTTTTTTAAAGATGCATTTCTGTTTCCTGAAACTCACCAATGCAAATTTATAGATTCATCACAAGCTGAGAGACTTCACAGGGGAATATAAACCAGGCAAGAAGGTGTAATCTAGTCTGTGAAGTTCTCACTGTCCCTGGCTCTTATTGCAGGAGCGTGGTGGGATGGGGAAGGGGTGGAATAGGAAGCTGGTGTTCTTTTACCAGATTTCTTTTTTTTGTATGATAATCTCATAATGCATATCATGTGTTTTGATTAAATTTACCTCCCATTCTGTTCCCTCAAATTTCTTCTTTGTTTCCCTGACACTTGGCTCCTAACCTCCTGTGCTCGTCTTCACCCTCACTGAGTCTACTTGGTGCGACCTGTATGTCCATAGGTTTAGGACATCGACTCAAACATGAGCAGCCTCTCAAGGACCGTGCCCCTGAACCAGCTTTCTTAGTAACACTGCTTTTCTGTCATTCCCATCCATCTTCCCTCTTTCCATCCATCCAACAAATTATCATGTATTAAGTACCTACTGAGTGCCAGGCATTATCATGGACCCTGCCTACATGGACCTTACTGTTAATCTAGGTCATGGAGACATTTAGAAGACATGGAATGCCTAGCCTGCACTAGGTAGTGAGTGAAAATAGTGCTCTCGGGGATCTCTCACAATACTACTTTACCTCGATGGTGTAGCCCGCTCACAACACTGAAGACTTTGGTGTTGACCGATCTAGCCTGAACTTCAGCTTTGCGACTGAGGTGTCTTTTTGGCCAAGTTGCTTAACTTACTTGAATCTATGATGTTAAAACACATATTTTTCTTGAAGGGGCGGTGTTCTAGGTTGAGCAGGGTTAAATGTTCTAAAAATAACCTCTCAGATTTCATGGGTTAGCATAATAGGCTTATCTCTTGCTCCTTAAACAGACATGTGTGTTAACAGTTCATTTTTTTTTCTATTGACTGACTTAGAGACCAAGGCCCTAACCTTTGATTCTGTCATCTGCCAGGTTTCATGATCATTTATAGTCACGTAGAGCCAGAAAGAGAATATGAATCGTTTCGTGTATAAGTGATGTAATAATGTCTCCTATCATCCTATTGACAAAGAATTACAGGTTTGTTGCAAATAAACAAAAAGATCTTGTCCTAATTGGGTAGTTACCTCTAGGCAACAATATTGCACTGTTGAAAGGAGAAAAGGAGAATATCAGTTTGGGATTCTTTCCAAAAGACCAGTGGTGACTGTTCCATTGTCTGCATGCAGGTTAAATAAAATGCATGTATCATCAGACATATATGAGATATATAACAATTTTCTATTGATTATTAGTAACACTATTAAATAAATACTGTGCATGCATATAACAGTTGTTAAGAATTGAGGCTAAAATGGTAATGAGATGCCTGCCTTCAAAGAGTTTTCACATGATGTGTGTGTGTGTGTGTGTGTGTGTGTGTGTGTGTGTGTGTGTGTGTGTATTTAAATATATAATTATAATTTGAGGTTATTACATGAACTCTGAAGAAAAGGCCAGGGAAATAAATTTGTTGCATTCAGGTTTCTCTTCAAACCTTTTGTTGAGTGCTTGCTGTATACATGGCCCAGTAATAAGCAGCAGGAACAACAACAGAGTTCAGTGAGGAGGCTGTGAAAACATGGGCAATTTGGTTTCCTTCTCAAAGGCATTAACTATTGTTACTTGATAGGTACAAGTATAAGAAGCCACTAGATCATTTTACTGCCTCTTAGTGAGGCTTGCAATGATGAGAAGGAGAACCAGTTTGCCTTGTTTATGTTTACCCTCCCTCCCCTTCAGGATCACAGAGACCAGCAGGAGTTAGCCATGGAGGGGGGGGGCGCTGTTGATGACTTTCTAAGTTGGCCTAGATAACCCTGCTGGAAGCACAGGGTTCTAGGAACCATTTTCAGAGGAAGATCAGCTGATCTATTTACTCATGTCTTTTCTATTGTTAGTTTTTACCAAGATGGTTGAAGAGTTAATGTTTAGTTATGGGGTGAGTGTAGCTACAATAAATAGATTAGATATAGAAACAAATAAATGATTACCATAGGTCTTTGGAGAAGGAATTATTATTGTGGCAATAATGATGAAATAGTCCTTTGGGGTATCAATTTCTTTCTTTTTTTAATTATTATTATTTTTTGATACTTTATTTACATTTCCAATGTTTTCCCCTTTCTAGGTCTCCTCTTTGGAAACCACCTATCCCCTCCTCCTCCCCCACCTCTATGAGGGAATTCCACCTCCCACCCACCCGCCCACCCACTCCCATATTCCCACCTTGACATTCCCCTTTACTGGGGCCTCTCCTCCCCCTGATGGCCAACAAGGCCCTCCTCTGCCACATATGTGGTCGGAACCATGGGTCCCTCCATGTGTATTCTTTGGTTGGTGGTCCAGCCTCCAGGAGGATGGGGAGGGTCAGGCCAGTTGACACTGTTGCTCCCTCCATGGGGCTGCAGACTCCCTCAGCTCCTTCAGTCCCTTCTCCAACTCCTCCATCTGGGACCTTACTCTTAGTCTAGCAGTTACTGTAAAGTAAAACTTGGGTATTCCAAACTT
>CM052711.1:36738138-36773118 GCA_028551405.1 Uromys caudimaculatus
ATCTGGGTTGTTTCCAACTTCTGGCTATTATAAATATGGCTGCTATGAACATAGTGGAGCATGTGTCCTTATTACATGTTGGAGCATCTTCTGGGTATATGCCCAGGAGAGGTATAGCTGGGTCCTCAGGTAGTATTATGTCCATTTTTCTGAGGGTCCACCAAACTGATTTCCAGAGTGGTTGTACCAGCTTGCAATCCCACCAACAATGGAGGAGTGTTCCTCTTTCTCTACATCCTCACCAGTATCTGCTGTCACCTGAGTTTTTGATCTTAGCCATTCTGACTGGTGTGAGGTGGAATCTCAGACTTGTTTTGATTTGCATTTCCCTGATGACTAAGGATGTTGAGCATTTCTTTAGGTGCTTCTCAGCCCTATGAATTTCCTCGGTTGAGAATTCTCTGTTTAGCTCTGTTTGGGGTGTCAATTTCAATTATGTTGTTCCATAGTGCAGTTTGTGGGCAGTCTTCTATATAGGGTCCTGTAACTGGATCAGGAAGAGTTGCTCCTTTCAAAACAGTTTAAATTAATTAACTAACTAGTTAATAAATGTGCATGCGTACACACATGTGCATGCCTCTTTTCTGTTTTTTAAAAAATGATTATTTTATGCAAGGCATGGTGGCACACACTTTTAAACCCAGTACTCAGGAGGCAGAAGCAGTCAGGTCTCTGTGAGTTGGAGGCTAGCTGGTTTACAAAGCAAGTTCTAGGAAACCCATGCGCCCTTATACCGAGAAACCCTGTCTTTGGGGAAAAAGTCATTATTTTTTTGTGAATTGGTACTTTACTTGCATGTATGTCTATGCACTACTTTTATACCCAGTGCCCATGGAACTTAGAAGAAGATATTAGATCCTCCAGAACTGGAGTCTGTGGACTGCCATATGGGTATTGAGAATTGAACCTGAATCTTCTGGAAGAGCAGCCAGTACTAATCCATCTTTCCAACTCCAAGAATGCATGCCATAGCGTGTGTGTGGCAGTTAGGGGACAACATGCAAGACTTGGCTATCTCCTTTGCCATGTGGGCCCTGGAGACCAAAGTCAAGTCATCAGGATTGCTGGTAGTTACCTTTACCTGCCAAGCCATCTCACTGACCTCGTGTTACTTTTTAATTGCTTTTGTGATGAGTTTTCCTTGTTTGCAAGAATGTAACACAAAATATTTTTTTGTAATCAATAGTTTATATTCTTTATTTTGTTATGGTTGCTACTTATTAGACCATACCTCTTCTTTATTTTTATTTTTATGAATTTATCACAATATTGTAAATTAATTTTCCATACTTGTCAATCAGTTTATTAAATTCTGCAGTGTAGACTCTTTTATAGCCTACGGGCATGGATACACCGAGAGCGCTATGTTTGGTATTAGATTTATTGATGTTTATGCAGAGTTAATAGTAACACTGTCAAATATACTCAATTCTAATTAGATATAAACCAATTTGTTGCAGTTGAAAATCCATCCAGACAAAAATGAATAAAATATTGGTGGTGACCTTCTTGGTGGTATAACCATTGGGCTAGTAGAGTTCCTGAGTCTTAATTTTAGGAGAGATACTAACCTACAAAAGGTTAAGATTTGATGGAAAGACATACTTGAAATCATCTGCCTCTTTCATTGTTGCTGGTACCACGCACTATCTATATTTCTCTTCTTCCTTCACTGGAATGCTTTGTGAAGTTATATGTATTCTGACCTGGGAACTACAGAGAAGGGAACCCATTAAAACTTGATGGTGCTCCTGAGAACAGCTGTCCTGGAGGGTGAGAGATGGAAAGATAAGAAATAAGAGTGTTAAGAAACTTTGTAGGGCCAGGCAGTGGTGGCCCATGCCTTTAATCCCAGCACTTGGGAGGCAGAGGCAGGTGGATTTCTGAGTTCGAGGCCAGCCTGGTCTATAGAGTGAGTTCCAGGACAGCCAGGGCCACACAGGGCTATCTGGGAAAAAAAAAAAAAGAAAGAAAGAAAAGAAAGAAACCTTGTAGGTCTTGAACATAGACACAGGGTCCAGGTGTATGCCCATATATAGGTTATCCTTTATCAGACTGTGTTCCCATCCATGTTTCAGTATGTTCGTCATATTATACCTTGTCCTGAGGAGAATCTTGAATGCAAACAGCATGGCAGAGATGGTCCCCAGCAGTGATTTTGCAGGAAGGGTTTACAAGCTTATTCCTTCCTTTGAAGAAAGCATCACTTGCTTCTACAAATTGCCCCAGACCTAGATTCTACTTCTTTTCTATAAGCTGCTCTGGGGACCCTCCCCTTTCTTCCAGCTCCATTAACATCCTAACCTCTGACCTTGACCAGTTGGTCTGTTCTTTGTGGGGAGGTCCAGTCCTGTGATCCCCAGCTCTTCAGCATGGCAGAGAAAACCTGGTTTTGGATGGTTGAAATTGACTTTACCTTAGGGAAGACAGAAACTTAAGCCTTGTTTTACTAATAATTCTAACCCGCTGTTTGTGGGCAGACTCCTTTCTCTATAGGAAAAGCTGAGACTTGTCTGTATTCATATAAAGGGAGGGAAGAAGGAAAGCCTAGCCAAAGAATTTTGAAAGATAACCCTCCCTCTACCTCCACATACATTATAGAATAAAAAGCAAAAATACATCAAAAGATTATAAACAGGGTCCATTTGTTTGTCTCTTTATAGAGACATCTTAGTACTACACATGTGTACGTACATATTATCTTCCCCCTCTCTCCTTATTCTCTCTCTCTCTCTCTCTCTCTCTCTCTCTCTCTCTCTCTCTCACACACACACACACACACACACACACACACTCTCATGTGTGTGCACACACACAGATTAGATCTTTAATTTTTCTACATTTTTGACCTTTTCCTATTGAGCAAGACATTCTTTTTACACAATAATGTCCTTTCCAACACCATCATTTATATCTGTGGAATTGATAGTCTCTGCGATCAGGAAGAGACCTTGAAGTGGGTCCTGGGTGCCAGGATTATCCCGTGCCCTGCCTGAGTCTACTTAGGGTCCCTGACTAAATGCACCTTATCCACTCTAACTTGGAAGAGCTAGAAAGGGAGACTTTGGGAGTCCTGAGCTCCCAGCATGGCATCGAACATTTGTATGTGGAAACATTTTCCCCCTAGGGATAGGAACAATAGATTTTCACCAAATGATCCTTAGACCCACACTGTGGGACCATTCTATTAAGTCACCTCCCAAGCTCTGTGAGAATTTGTCTGGCTTTTACCCTCCTGTCATCCAGACTTTCTGTTATGTTTGATGGCTTTGTCAATGCTCAGCTACAGTGGATTACAGACATTTTTCTTTTCTCTTTGTCGGTTTGTACATTGGCATTATAGTGAGAACACTAGACCAGAGGCCCCAGAAATCCAATGGATGACTAAGGATGATATGTTTTTCTACCATTACTTTTCCATTTGATTTTTGGGGTGAGTGCTCAGACCAAATATTCTGGGAACCTCAAAAGTCTTTGCTGGTTGAGGTCTTAGGCTACAATGTGATCACCATCAATGGACCCAGTTCCTGAGATAGCGCAGTAACTTGACTTCTAATGTTACACTCGCCTTTTCTCTGGCTCATTATCACAGGCTTGGTTGAATAACTTCCTTCCTTTTGGCAAGATTTTCTTTCCCCTTTGAAATGGCAGGAAAAAGTCTTTATTTTGAGGCATCTGAGACTTCAACAACTGACTGTTCTCTTCTTGTTTTGATGTTCATTGCCTACTTGTCTTATCTCTGGAACCAGGGCTTCTTTGCCCAAGCAAGGCTGGATTCTTTTGTTTCTGCC
This sequence comes from Uromys caudimaculatus, assembly GCA_028551405.1. Taxonomy (NCBI): domain Eukaryota; kingdom Metazoa; phylum Chordata; class Mammalia; order Rodentia; family Muridae; genus Uromys; species Uromys caudimaculatus. The sequence goes on from CM052711.1 coordinate 36,741,930, forward strand.
CTGTCTCTAATGGTTTTCCTCTGTTGCTTTATACTATTATACTTTTCTTTTTAAAATTATTACTATTACTATTATTATTATTATTATTATTATTATTATTATTATTATTATCTTTAGCAGGCACATTCTATGATGTTCTGTCTGGGAAAGACAAGGTTCCTTAGAGAAAGAGCCTTCTGCTGTGTGCCCAACATTTATATGACTTTTCCTTCATAGACTAGCTAGCATTGCCTTTCCTCTTGTGATATTTCTGTGAGCCTCTTATTTCTTTACTGAGGCTGACAGTGGGGTTATGTTCTCTTTTCCATGCTCTCCAGGATAATTTGTAGTTTCAGATTCATAATAGATGCTAAACAAATCCAAATTCAGTGTTTGAGTGAGAAGCCAGATCTTTTCATCCTGCCCATCAGTCTGAGGGCAGTCTTATTCCTGGTCCACCCATGGTCTACTTAGGCTAGATTCTGTTGTATTTATTTTATTTTCCACTATTGCAACCACAAGGTGGGATTCTAGACCTTGACCAACTCTAGAGCCATTTATATTGAATGTGTGCCTGCTGAGCTCACAGTCTTGCTAAGAGTTCTGGGGCTGAAGGAACATGATAGAGTGGCACAGAATGTGTCCTTGATCAGAACTTGGGAGAGAGCAACATGATCCTCCCCTTGTGTTTCTGAGGCAGTCTGTGTTACTTACCCAACTGACTTGGAGGAGGCTAGTTTCTTGCTGTGTGTCATCACTGTGTTGTTTAAAATAAGTGACGTCTTGGTACTATCAGTTGTTTGCAGTGTGGATTCTTTCTTCTTCAATCAATCTCTCTTCCCACTTGCCAGCCCCCACCTCTTCCTGGACAATTAGCAAAGTGTTTGGTGTTTGGTTTGGATGAATAATTAATTTGGAAGCTTTGTGAATGATTCATGGCCCATATGCCGGGACAACAGGATGTGGTGTCTATGTGTTTGTGTGTGTGTGTGTGTGTGTGTGTGTGTGTGTGTGTGTGTGTGTAGCACATCATATTGTAGGTAGAGGCCTCTCCTTAGGTCAGCGGCCCTAGGCTATGTGTACCACCCCAGTGGCGGAGCATGTTGCATGTGATCTTCCATTTGGAGATTCTTCAGGGGGAAAAAAAGGTTCTCCATGGGTTTATATCTAGACTGGTGTTCCTAGTTTGGGCCATAGTACTTAATGAATTGGAGTTTATTTTTTTAAAGTAGTTATTGGTTTTCTTCAAGATGGGTGACTGATTTTATTGTCAAAGCATTAAAGGGAAAGAAATCTCTTCCTTTCCTTGCATAAAGCTTCCTAGACAAGGGACAATATTTTCTTCTGATTGTAGCCTACTTACTCCTTGCTACTAATTCTGTTTCCTGGTAAGCTCCTTCCTGACAGGGAACACCTGGTTACAGTTCACTTTGCAGGTTTTCCTTTGCCTTCGAAGAATGTTTTTACATACTTAAGTACAGAGAATATGGGGCTGATGACTGGTCTGTAGACATGTGACTTCTCTCCCTGCCTTGTTCATTTTCAGTAGTGACTCCTGAATATGTCCTGAACCCTGGAAGCCAACAAAGGAGAAATAAATGTGTTTCATAAAATCCTGAACTGGGTTCATTGTCTCGTAGACATGCAGACTCTACATTTCATTATATAGCAGTGAAACAGAAAGAGTGTGAGTAAAATCCAAAACTCTGATAAGATATGATCTGGGTTTTGGTAATTTCTTTTTCAGGAGAGTCATGAAAGCATTTTCCTGTATTCCCTAGTATATTCTAAGGTTGCGTTAATATTTTTGTCCCCCATTTCTATAGAACTTATTTGTATGTGTGGTGTGAAATTTGACTACACCTATATTTCCCCCATTACTTCCAGTTTGCAACCAGTCATCTCTTCTCCACTGATTTAGTTCTACTTTTGTTTGCATACCAGTTACCAGTTTCCCAAATACACACTCCGTCTTTAAGCTTTGTCTTCTATTCCATTGGCTATTTGTAAAGACTGCATTTTTTTTGTAATGCTTTTTTGATTAGTAGAGCTAATCTTGAATTTTTCTTTAAAATTGGATGATCCTGGGCTTTATGATTTTATATGAACTCAGAGTTGATGCGTCAAAGTCCTAAGCTTTTGATGGAAATGCAGTGGGTTTCTTGACTAGAATGGGAGGTATTGACATTTTAATAATGTCAAGTGTTAGCAGCACGTCTTCATTATTTAAAACCTTTTAGGTCCTATGACAATATGGGGGAGATTTCCATTCAGAACCTGTTGCTCTCATATTTCCTATGTTGTGTCTAATTCTGCTGCTGTGAAGTATGCATGTTTTTGTGTTTCTACTCAAATGTTGCTGGTATACATATAAATATTGTTTTTTATTTGTTGAAATTATATTCAGAAATCTCATAAAATCCTTTATTAGTTAAAATAAGTCTATAAATTCTCTTAAATTGCCCATGTAACAAACTATAACAACAATAAACAACTATTATTGCTTTCTAATTGGCCTATTTATATTTTTCTTACTGCACTAGCCATAGTTGCTAGGAAGGCATTGAATAATGGCAGTAAGCAACCATTTCATATTGTTTCTTCTTTAAAGCTTTTCATTGATGGATGTTTCTTGGAGAAAGAAAATGAGTAACTTTTATAAAGGGCATAAAGAATACTAGTCAATGAGTTTTAATAATAGTTCAATGTTTTAATTTAATTAAACTAAAGGGCATTGATTTTATTCTGCAAATGATTAAACATTGAACTTATGAATGCCACTGGAAAAAAATCAGTTAGAAAGTTTAACAAAAATTTAATTTGTTTTTGCAGTGATCATGTGCATAGGATTTTGGTGAAATGTGCTGTGATTGTATAAACAAAGATTTTACTTAGGAAATTTATGGAGCAAAAGTATATAGAATGAGTCACGATGAGAATATAACTGATAATTACGGCTAAGAAAGTGGGATATCGCACAAGTTGAAATAGAAGCCACAGGCAAATGGGAACAGTAAAGAAATAAAATAGCAAAGTTCAGCGAATCCATTAAAAATCAAGACGGGAGAGAAAAGAAACAATTAGAAAATAAGGAGACTCGAAGACAGAGTAGAAGTAACTCCTGACCAATGGCAACCAGAACTAATGTAAATAGACTCTATAAATCAAAATCCCGAGCTGCATGAAATGATGCTGGGAAGTGGGAAACAGAGTGGGCGGAAGAAGAGAGGCTATATAAATGTCCACAAGGGGAAGTGGCTAGTGATTGTAATGGTTAAAACCAGAAAGGTAATAGTATTAGGGAGAATGGTGACTGGCTCCTCAGTCGAGGTGATTTAAAACTTATGCACCCTCAGAATAGTATCTGCTGGAACAAGGGAGCTTTTCAATTGGGTTTGGATAACATTCAACCAAAATTTAGAATATATACAAATTATTCGTATTTAGACAGGTTAGTAGAACCTCGGTGATTCCAACAGTTAGACAACTGGACTGATAGTGAACAACTAGAGAAGGGAGGCTTTGGATAGTCCTTGGCTTGATCAGCCTTTTAAGCCTTTCAGAAGACTTGCAGATGTGAGTCTCTGTGTAGAGAAGATATTGGAATTTCAGACAGAATTTAAGTTTGTCCAAGCATACGTGTATTTCTCTCTCTTGACAATATATATATATGTATATGCATATGTGTGTACATATATGTATATATCATGTTTATATAATATGCACACATACTGTATAATAGTTGCACCACACACACACACACACACACACACACACACACACACACACACACACACCACACGCATGCACACACAAACAGATGTGATTCCTTTAAGAAAATGTTAATTTTTCTAGTTTTTTTGGTTTGTTTTGTTTTTTGTAATCTTTTTGTGGCTGACACCACTTCTAATGATTGTTGTATCTCAGGACTTTCCGTCCCCTCCTTTGAAAACTGTAGCAGCGCGCTTTCTTTTGTTTCTCAGGTTTCACTAATCGGTGCCTTACGCTGTGACTTTCATTTTTGTTCTTCACGGCATTTCAGGAAGAGAACAGCCCTTTCCTTCTGCAGGTTCCAGCTTCAGGAAGGGCTGGCAGTCCTTTGGAATGCTGCGTCCCCTTTCCCTCAAGTCTTCCCCTTTATTCCCTGTATCTTTTTTAATTATTGCCATCTCTTGGTTTTATTTGTTCTGCATTTCTAGTATTCCTTTGGATGACCTGTAACTCTTCATAAATCCTTTAAACAGTCTTTTTTCTTGTACTTTTCATTTTTTATGGCTTCTTGTGGATTCTGGGAATTTTGTTCAGTTTCGTCTCCAGGTCTCTCATCCAGCTGTCTACTTGGCCATTCAGCCTGTTTGATGGATTTTTAGCATTTCCAGTTGTTGAAAGTTTCTCTTGCATTATCTCTGGATGTTTATTCAAAATGCTGGTGATATCCCCACACTTTCCTTTAGGCTAGTCATCCTCCACAAATACTGTGGAGCTCAAGGTCTTTGATTAACAACTTTGTTTTTTCTCTTTGTGGTAGTGAACTTGTTTGGGTATTTGCTAAGTCTTGAGTGTAATGCCAGCTTCTACCTGCCTATCATAGCTGCGTAAACTGCTTGCAAGGAGAAAGACTATAAATCCAGCTCTGTAGTAATACTGCAACAGTGCAGTGACCACGGCAATTGGCTCACCCACTGTCCAGTCAGCTGGGAAGACACTTGCCATTTCTCCCAGACACAGGTAAATACAATGAATGCTATTCTTCAACCACAAGCCATGCCTGTTTCTCCTGTCTGGTAGGCACATCTTCCCTTTGCTACTCCCTGGTCCAATGTGTGAGGAAGATAGAAAGCAGAGCCAGGAGGAATGATTTCAACTGCATAATATTTCTGCTACCAAACCCAAACTGTCCTGTTGGTCACACTTGGATGCCCACTGTCTGCTGACAAGAGCACTCCTGGTAATGTGCCCTGTTTAGAGCTGTCACATTCTCTTTGAGTTTGGAGGCCTCAGTTCATTGTTTTGTTTTGAGCTAGAATCTTGCTGTCCAGCCCTGGCTGGCTGGGAATTTGCTGTGTAAACCAGACTGCCCTCAAGCCTGGAGCAATCTTCCTGCCTTGACCTCCTGAAGTCTAAGTGTACTGAAACTTCTGTTTCTTTTCAAAAAAATCCCATTGAATTCACTTTCTGTCCTGAGGGGTTTATCAGAGCCTGCAGATTTGTTTGCCTTCTTGCTCTCTAGTGGAGTGTTTTTATGTGTAAATGAAAGGCATTCTAAGAATTTTTTGAGTGTGTGCTCTTATGTGCTTATCTGAGAAAGAAGGTGGTGTCATTTCTTTTCTCACTGAGTTTCACTACATGAGTATATGTGTGTGCGTATGAGTACGTGTGTGTATGCCAATGCATGTGTGCGCGTGTGCCTGTGTGTGTGCATGTGTGTATGCGGTGCCCTGCTCTATCACTATCCACTTTATGTTCTTGTGACAGGGTCTCTCATTGAACCTGTAGCTCACCCTTTTTCAGCCAGGCTGTCTATCCAGTGGGCATGCGCATCCAGCAATCTACGACCTCACCACGGTGTGTGGCTTGCAGCGTCACAAGTGTGTGCTCATGTCCAGCTTCTACATGGGTGTTAGGGATCAGACAGGTCCCCGTGAGTGTACAGCAAGCCCTGCTTACTGAACTTTCTCCCCAGTCTGACCCTCACTTTTTTTATGGTTGGAATGAGAGGAGGATGAGGAGGGTGGCGGTGGCAATGGTGACATCCAGCCAGTGTTTGAAAGTTAAGCATCGCCCCCGTCCTTCCCTTCTGTTCACATGATTCCTCAACCTCCATGATGTAGATTCTATTACTGTGGCCATTTCATCGATGTAGAAACGGAGGCACAGAGAGGTGGAGTGATTTACTCAGATAAGCGTCTAATATATAGCGTTAGTTTGAAGATGGTTGAGCTGACACATGTCAAGCACTTGCCATGGTGCTTGAATGGTAGTAAGATTATAGAAAATGGCAGCTATCACTTTCCTAAGAGCCAACAGCAGAGATGGCCGATAAGAGACACTAATAAATAACTCAAGAATGAGTGGAGAGTTAGCTCAAAGTTCTAGTCCATGGATTCCACAGAAGATCCTGTGGATGCAGTTACCAGGAGACCGTCCTCCCAGATTTTTGTTGTGTGTGATAAAATAACTGTGGGTTTGGGGAAGGGCACCGCTTGATTCATACTCCACCAGATGAGCATCTTACAGTTTTAGCTGTTGAATTCATGCTGCTTGAAACTATTTTAATTTTTTTCTGATTTGTCATATGATTGTCATATGATATGATTATAAATAAACTAGTTTGTAGGTTTAAAAAAAAGGCAGTGATTTTGATCCCTCATGGGAAGAATGCTGAAGAAGATGTTAAATTCTACTTCAAGGGAACTTTACTTTTACTTTCTCCACACAGTCAGTCCTCTGGTTTTTCTGGAGTTCTACATTCATGGACTCAATAAACTTTATGTGAAAAATAGTCTTTAAAAGTTATATCTTTACCGGACATGGGTGATTTGTCAGTATTCTGTGGACAATAGAGAGAAATGACTGTTTACCTATTATCTATATTAGGTATAAAAAGTAATCTAGAGAGGTTTTGAAGTATGCATAAAGGTATGTGTAAGGGTATGCAAATAACATGGTATTTTATTTAACAGACATGAGCATTCTTAAGAGTCTTGTCTGATTTTAGAACCAACCGGCATGGATGCTGCAGGGTGACACGTGCATTTGCTTTGCAACGCTTCATGAGAGGGATGCTCTTTGTGTGCTGCTACTGTGCTGAGTGCCAGCATCCAGTGCTGTGTCCGGTACAGAGTAGGTGCTCAGTAAAGTGCTACGGACTGAACGGAGTGTTTTTCCTGTGTTACACGGAAATGTGCATGCATGTGTGAATTAGCATGTAATTTCTGCCTTCCTAGGATCTGTAGTCTAATGGAAGAGAAAGACTGTTGGAATACACAACAGGAGTGTTCTGTGAGTGGATCCTAGGGTGAGGAGAAGAAGGCTTGGAGGGAAGGGAAACCACAAAGTGATGTTTATCAATGTGAGAGTTGAGGAGAATACGGGGTTGCTAAGGAGAGCATGAGAAGACTCTTTAATCACGAACACTGGGCAATATCACCTAATACAGAGCAGAGTGGATAAGTTAAGTTGTTAGGTCCTGAGACTGTAACAAAGTGAAAATCTACTTAGCAACACAGCATTGCTCTGCAGAGGCTTCCATTGAATTATGTAAACAATCTGTAGAAGACGGTGAGCCTCACAAAGGCAATGCAGCTGACTGCACAGAGCTTTCTTTGCTCCCAGTGTTTCAGTGGGTCAGTGTTCTCTACCGCAGAGTGTGAGATCGTTCTTGACTCTACCATTAGCAGCCTGCCCTCGAGTTAGCTTCAGCTACTTGTATTGTAGCTCTTGAATATTTGCGCTATTTCATGTCCCTTGCCCTTTGAACATGCTTCTTTGTCTGTTGTTACACCATCCTGACCAACTCTCTGGCTACCATCTTTTCAGCTGACTATGACTGTCTCCCTCTCATGTCCCTCTACCTTCTTCCTTGCCTAGGCTGCCTCTGAACTTCACCCCCATGATTGGTCGGAGTATCCTCTACTGATCCCAGATTTCTCACTATGGGTTCGAGGGCAGCAGCAATATCCTCGTGTGCCTTGTGCTTAGTAATGAGTCAGCAAATATGAGTCAATGAACAGATGAATAACTGAGTAAGCTAATGCACAGATTAAAGGGTGGCAGGTGTAAAAGAGGTTATGAATTTTGGAAGACAGGAAAACTATTCCATGATGTTTTTAAAGCTAAGTGAGAAAAAGCCATCTTCACTCAATCGTGGTCCAGTACCACTGTCAGGGGAAGAAGTTTTCATTACTACCCATCTTTCCCCCTTCTGTGACCATGCTATGCTGTTACTGATACTGTATGTGAGCCCTCAATTCCAGTTGCCCTGCAGTTTCCGAGTTCTGTTAGAACCTTCCATACTTGTAAAAGCAACTTGGGAAACAATTGATAAGACTTTCTTTTTTCTCACTTAATAAAAATCCTTTCTTAGAATGGTAATTTTTGAATATTAGATATAAGGCCATTACATTATTTCATAGATAAGATCCATGTTAGGATCTACTGTTTTCTCCATTAGAAGACAGATTGAGAGTCAAGACTTTATTTTCAATCTCCACATATAAAAATGATATATGCAGTCACACATATTCCATGTCTTGAGTTAAAAATAGGACAAAAGCAAAGTCTGGCTCCAGGTCCTCAGTGTTTCTATACAAAAATGTACTGTTTAGTCCAAGTTCTCTCTCTTTCCTCTTCTTCATTACTTGGGATAGGTGCTTAATGAACACCTTCTCTTTGGGTGCTGTGTCTTGTGTGCTGGTGGTACAATGAACAGGTGGAGGCTTCAGAATGTTTATCACAAGGGGGGTGTAATATCAGTGCAAAATTTACACTAATGGTATCCTAATATCTCCATTATGTGGAGGGGGAACAGTCTCGTACATGCTCAGCATAAACATCAGAGATCTGTTGCTTCCTCACCAATGGTCTATCATGCACCACTATCTCAAACATCATAGTGTAATGTTTATTCCCCTATGTTACCATTATAAATTGTGATCTATGGTAGAATGGGATGGATATATATATATATATATATATATATATATATATATATATATACACATATATATGTGTATATATGTATGTATGTGTGTGTGTGTGTGTGTATATATATATATATATATATATATATATATATATATATATAGTTTTATACATGGCAGTTTTTATTTCTCATGTACCTGAGAGTAGTCACTCTGTAATGTTCAATGAGTATTGAACATGCCAGTGAATGAAGAACTGAATGGAAGATATTAAAGGGAGAATGTTGGAGAGATATAGGACTTAAAATATGATATCCCCACATATGATTTCAATATACTGACTATTTTAAGTTGAGGGAATCTGAGGAACAATGTGTGTGTAAAGGACTTAGTGAACATCTCTGAAGTGGGTCATACAGGTCATAAAGGAGAATTCTTATCCCCAAAGATGGTGGCTCCTTGCGGAATCTGAATGAACAGACCTTGAAAAACCTCCCCTGGCTCATTGCACTTAGCTCATTATCTTTCAGTTCTGTCACCTTTCCCTGTGGCATTCTGTGACATTCTGTTCTTCATCAAACTTAGAACACAAATACCCAAACAGAGTCATTTCTTAGGGCATTTGAAAAATAAACTTCTTGTAACATAGAACTTACATTAATAATCAAAGGTTTGTGTTTTCTACTTGATTGCTGATTGCTTATCTTCTCTTGTAGAACTCTGGAGTTGAACTAGATGGTGGGTTCTCACATAGACAAAAAGACTTCAAAGGATGCAACTGAGGGTCTAAGAATCCTAAGATTCAATAGGGTTTTAAGCGAAAATATTGATTTCCACTCTGGAATGGTGATCATTCTATTGCCATAATCGTGCAGAAAACATGTCCCTGACAACAAAGTGGACAAGTCCATGCAGCAGGGTTGGATAGTTAGAAGAATGTGGAGCTGTGAGCCTCCGCTTATTAGGTAGGTAGACAGGACAGAATGAAAGGGAAGAGCAGGCTTCTGGGTTAGTGGTAGCGGCATTACTGAGAAGACAAGCAGAAGCAAATTGATGCTCAGCTCCCAGATTAGTTAAGAACAGCCTAATTAGCTAATGAACAATTCCGGCCCCGAAAAGCTCTGTTATGGGGTGAGCCACAATTCTCCACAGCATCTGCAGAGTGTGTAGATGCGCTAACACAGAGCTGAGGAACACATGCTACGTTCTGAGCCACAGTGGCTGGTCTTTTTATGTTACACTTGCCTAAGGGAATTTCAGAGAGCCTTGTCATTAATGCCACAGAACATGGGTGTGTGTGTTGGGGAGGAGGGGTTAGGGAAAGGAGGTGAGTTCAAATCCCAGCTCAGTTATATCCTAGCAGAGTAATCTTACCTCTTATGAGCAAGAAAACACATCTGGAGTGAGGATGTGCCTTTTTATTGGCAGATATTTATTGTGCATACTGATAGGTTTCATACTTATGTATTATATATTTTGGTGGTACCCGTACCCTTCTTTCTGTCCCCCTTCCCTCTCTTATCATTCCCATTGTATCCTTGCCTCATCCCTCTGTTTTTTCTTTCTTCTGTTATTCTCATTGTGTTCACACACCTCTCTTTCTCTCTCTGAGTCCCTCCCCTCTCCTATTATTCCCATTCATTTCCTCAGATAGTTGTGGTTCATCTCTCATGTTCTATGTAGATGGTTGATTTTCTGTATCTCTAGAAGTTCTAGAACCCACAAATCCAATAAATGCACGTACTATTTGTCTTTCTGAATCTGACTTTGGGACCTTCTTTTTGAAGTGATAAACATATTCTCAAGTTAGCTATTGATGATGGTTGCACAAGTCTGTGAATATAGAGAAAACCACTGACTCGTACAAATTGGAAGTGTGAATTTTGTAGTTGCATACATATGTAACCCGATAAGACTGCTGTGAATAAAGATTGCATATAGCTTCTAAATTAGGAAGGCAGCAAATGCAAATAGCCCATTGCAGTAGTAACATTGTAATTCTATTTTAATTTAAATTGCCAGGGACATATTACACTGGTATATGTAATATGGTGGTGGGCTGGTATACACTGGAAGTGTAGATATAGGTGGTCCTTTAACTCTCTTCTCGTCCTCCTTCCTGTTTGAAGATAACAAATGTTTGTTGCTGCCTTATTGTGGCTCTGTGTGAGCTGGGAGGAGATGGGGAAGCTGGTGACCCTAGATAGATTGGTAATTGCAGAGTACAAGCCCTTCTTCAGATCTGTCATCCACAGAGGGCAGCAAGTGACAGCAATTTAAAGAGCCATCCTTCATAGGGTTTAGTTGGTCATTTGGTCCTTTGTGATTGCTTCTTTTGTATTTTAAGAAGGCTTACAGTCATAAGCAGACTTGGAGGCTCTAAGTGGCTCTTGAGACTTTATGTGCACCAAAATTATGCGGGGTTCTTGTTAAAATGAGAAATGTTGGCCTTACCACAGACAGTTGGGAATTGGTAGTTGCCCAGGCAGTCAGGTAATTCTGATGCAGATGTTTCATGGACTGTATTTGGGACCTGAGAGGGAGAAAATCATCCTGCCATATTGAGAAATATATGCATGGTGTCAACCTGACCAACTTCAGGACATAGTTCTCCAGGATGGAGAAGGAGAAAACTGGAGCTAGACAGCTTTACCTGTGTCTGCAGCGTTAAACATTTTCATTGTTGAGTAGCACTGGGACTAACCACAGTTCTCACGTGCACGCACGCACACACACACACACACACACACACACACACACACACACACACACACAGTGTTTTGTATAGGTTAAAAAATATATTGGAGCTATTGTATAGTAATGAATATTTGGAAATCTTTGGGACTCTACTAAAGACTATCTGAGCAGAGAGGCAGGTGCTCTGTTTAGGGTGCTGTGGTTTCCTGTCAAGCTGGGGGTAATGGCAGTGGTCTAAGAAGACTCATGGCTCTGACCCTGCCATTCTAGCCCTCTCACAGGCCTTTACATAGAATATCACATAGCTGTGATTGCTTCTGGCTCTGCTCAAGCTGCCCATGAGGGCAGGACTCAGGAAGTGGAGAATCCATCAGATAGACTTTCCCCTGTGAGAACAGGAAAGAGGAGGAATAGGGAACTGCAGCCTGCCTGCTCTGCCCCAGGAGACTTTTGCTCAGGGAGTTTGGGTGGATTTCATATCTGGACCATGGTAGTTATCAGTTGCATCCCTAGGCCCTCCTAGCTTCCAAGCTCTCTTGCTGGTCCCTTGGTTTTGAGGAGAGAGATTTTTGTTTCTTGGCTCATTGCTACCTCACAGGTCCTCAGTTCAATCACTTTTCTTGCTGGTCCTTTGGCTGTATTCCTTCTTTGGCTTCCTCTCCCCCGGTGATGGATAAGGAGATCAAACAATCCCCCAGGAGCTGGGGATGAACTGAAGACTGAGCATCACATAGCCATCTGGAGGTGTTAGAGATCACTGAGGGACTGCAGTCTCAACTGGAGAAAAACTGGCTTGATGGATGAAGGGATCATGACAGAGGGACATCTGCCATCCCTGGCAGTTGTAAATACAGAATACTCAACATGTAGGCAAAGGCTTGGCTTGGAAGGGAGAATGTGCTAAGTATTCAAGTTTGAAAGCAGTCTTGGGCCAGCTGGGAAGCAGGCCAGTGTGTGCCATCCTTGAGAGAGGGCATTGATGGAGAACTCTCGCTCTGGCCTGAGGTTGGATGCGCTGGGCATTTGCCAGCATCTTCCTTCCTTGAACCTCTGCCCGCCTGTCTGAGAACAGCGAGTGCCCTCCACTGGCCCCACATATGTGATGGGAGTAATCGGGTACCTGGAAGACTGCTGTAGGCCCTACTGGCTTCCTGCTCTCCTCCTGCATTCCTGTTGCCCTTGGGCTTTCCATTTTTCATTATGGCCACTGAGGTTGAGCCTCCGTTCTATCTCATGTCTGCTGTACTCTTCTAGATCTGTTCTTTTCTATTCCTGGTGTGTTTGATGTTATAAAATTACATGGGGGACTTTGTGGACCCCCCCCCTGGACTAGAGGAGAAGGAGGAATTCTCAATAGAGAGCTGGTGTCCATTTATGTTGTTAAAGAAAAAAAATAATCGATTATAGATAACTGCTGCTGCACAAGATCCATTGTGATATTCACCCTCTTCCCATGTTGTCTCTGACTCTTTGTCGTAAGCACTAGGCTCTCGGGACACGGGTCTTGAGCATGAGCCCTAGACCATTTCCCACTCTGGGATTTGGACTGGGGTACCAATCTGGGGTCAGCAGTGTTAAAGTAGAATTAGACTCATCATTTTTTTCTGCATTCGTTAAAGCTGAGAGTTTCTCAAATCCTGCCTGTGTTTTTATAATTTTATTTTATGGGTATGAGTGTTGGCTTGCATGTTTGTATGTGCACCAGATGCATTGTCTGGTGCCCTGGGAAGCTAGAAAAAAGTTTTGGATATCCTGGAACTGGAAGTTAGAGATGTTGTGAGTCACCAACGTCTGGTGGTGGGTGTTGGTACTTCAACCCAGGTTATTTACAAGACTAGCAAGTGCTGTTAACCCCTGAACCATATCTCCAGCCCCACAATATGTCCTCTTAATCATTGAGCCATCCCCCCCAGCCCCTCACATCTGTCTTGAAACAAGCCACACATTCTTTTGGTCCCTTGGCTACCTGTATCTCATAACTTCCATGTTATCATGGCTTTTTGGCTTCCTGCCATCACATCCTCCCCAGTTTCTTGTTTACTGTCACAAGAAACATCCCAAAGCCCCATCTGCAGAGAGATACATCCTAAGATGTGACCCAGAATGTCTCTTCATTTCCTAGTCCTGAGATTCTGTGGTCTCTTTGTGGCCTGTGATGGCTTCCTCAGCAGTTTGCTGCCCTTACTCTAGATGTCTACTCCTACCTCAGATGCTTTGGACACCTGCTTGCCTCTGCACCAATTTGTTTGCCCCATGCATTGAAGTAAAAACCGTCGCAATGATATCTCTCATAGCGCCAGGCAGAGGATAGAACTGACTGTATGAACACCCTCATTACTCCAACACATCCCTACTGGTGATCTGCCCGTCCCCATTAATCACTTCTTGTGCAACTTTCCAGTCTTTCTTCCTTTCTATGCTTTATTCTTCAGGAACTTCAACTGGTCCTTTGGCATCAAGTGCCACAGTTCATTTGAACTGGAGGGACTTTAGAGATCCTTTGGTCTGGCTTTTCTCTGGAACCTCTGAGAGAGGAAGTGACTTGTTTGTTGTGAGCACAGCAGGTCTGTTTAATACCAGGTCTTGTGTTTGTAGTGCATCGCTGCTTCCATCACAATATGCCACCTAAAGGTGACAGGAAGTGATCTTACTCTCATCTAACTGGGATGATGTCATCAATAGAGACAGAGATGCCCTGGAGATGAGAAACCATGTTTGTAGAAGGTTTCTTGTTCATTGCCTTTGCCATGCGATTAGTACCGTATTATAGTCTCTACTCATCTTTACTGTCACAGCCACAGATTGAGCCCTTTATTGTATCATACTATGGCACCAATTTGTTTGCTATTTCATGCATTGAAAATCTCTCATAGCTCCAGGCAGAGGATAGAATAGACTGTATGCTTAATTCACAGAGTATCAAGGGCAAGTCTAGAAAACCTCACACTTTACAATAAAGACCTGTCCACTCATAATATTGATAGTTTTTCTTAATTGTTGAACTGAGGCTTCCTAGAGTCGCCTAGCTAGAATCAGGGATACTTCTTCTCCTTCTGTTTTCACAATAATTTATTAGCATCTTTGTTTTTGCTCAGATCCTATGGATCATTACGAACAGACTCCTGCCTCCTCCTGGATTCTGAGATTCTGGAGGAAATAAATTGACTTTCTTTGTATGGCTCATGGGAATCTTTGGTCATGAAGTATGTTGCATGTTATTTTGCTCAGTATCTGGTAGCTAAATTGGATCGTCTAAGTAATGACATAGTTAACATCTTATTCATATGTGGTCTATCTGCCCATCTCCCATCCTCTTTTTACAATGTGGCCAAACCCCAGACTGGGACTAAGGCCAGGCTGGGAGGGTTTGGGATGATTTCCAGATGGTCAGAGGTAGTTATGTATCTGGGCATGCCTCTAACCACATCTCAAAGCCAAGTATGCAATCAATTACCTTGGTTTTATCCATCATATTTAGTTGGCTAGGCTGTTTCTTCCATTAGCCCAGATAATGAAGAGATGGCATTTGTATTGTTTATGCTGTGGCACAGAAAACAAAGCCACATCTAAGTAACAAGGCATAGTAGCCTTTTCTGAACACTCAGATGGAAGTGGCCTGAAGAAAGCAAGCATGTCTGAGAGGAACAGAAACAAAAAGCTAGCCAGTAAGAGGAATTGTAGTGAGAATGTTGGACTTTGGTTTCTTTACAAAACACAAAAATATTATAAGAATCTATTTTTGTTTTAATCTCAGGTGTGAGAAATAGGGCTGTTTCAGATTGTCCTCAGCAGCTGACTCTGATTTGTCTCGTGCTCTACCAGGGGCATGATTTTGCCAGCTGCAAGGCATTTCTTTGGTTGTGTGATGTTAGGAGTTCTGGTAATTTTTCAGTGTGTGTATAAATGCTAGGGTCCAGAGAGGCAGGGTGGGTTGTTGGTTGGTTGGTTGTTGTTTGTTTTTGCTCAAGGTTTGTTAAGTAGTCATGTGCAAAGAAGAAACAACAACAAGAAGACATTAGATATCCTGATGATGAAGAACTCCCTGCCCCTAATCAGAAGGAAGTAATCTAATGATATCATCACCTGCTCTCTGACCACTGACTTCATTCAGAGATCTCTTTCCTCTCTCCCCTTTATCCCTTTTTCTCTATCTATTAATAGGGATCTGAAAGGGTGGAAAAAGAGTGGAGAATGGTGGAAGAAAGAAGAACCCACAAAATAGCTAAATGCAGCAACAAGGAATTAATCTGCATTGATTCCAAGCCTCAGGGATCTTACAAATCTAACTTGTCTTACAGAATTAAGAAATGGAGCCCCCCACTAACATGAGGGTTAGAACCTGGACTGAACTGGATTGAGCCAATGGAGCCAAAGGGAAGGGAACTGATATGAAAGACATTTATGGACATTAAACCCTAGAGAATGAGGGGGAGGGGGAAATCAAAGTTGAACCTCAAGCTGGGGAGGAGAGGTTAACATTCTGGATAAGGAACAGTCTGAAGTGTGGAGCTTTGACTAGGGTTTAGGCTCTGTGAGTTCAATGTGTTGTTTGATCCATGGGTATCACTCTTATGGGAGCACTGGAGTTTAAGGCAGGGACCTTGGATTTCTGGGGATCTATCACTATATGGCTGTTGGAACAGTAGATAGGGGCTAGATGAGAGAGACAGAGAGAGAGAGAGAGAGAGAGAGAGAGAGAGAGAGAGAGAGAGAGAGAGAGAGAGAGGAGGGAGGACAGAAAGGGAAGGTAGGCTTAAGGAGGACCAAGGAGGATAGACTTAAAGGGATCACTGCATTAAAGTCTTTAGAAAATACTGGTGACCTGAGTTGAAGTCAACAGTGCATGGGCAGATCCAGGTCTCTAGCAGGATGGTTGTTGGAGACCATTAAAGGGAAATGAAGGAAGACAGAGTTTCAGGAAGAAGAAAATGGTTCTCTGAGTCAATAGTAATGTAGAAAGGCTATGCTGGCAATTATCTGGGAAACCCTTACGTTCTTACTCTGGACATGAGTGCTGTTTCTTTGTGGCAGATAGTAATGTGCCAGGAGAAGAATTCTTTCTGCTCTGTGTCTTAAGAGTCCACACATAAAAGTCCCTTCTGGCTCTGGGCTTTAGTCACGTGGCATGGAAATAGTTATCCCTGGGCAGTTTGCACAGAGAGGGAGAGGGGGCTGGGTGTGAGAGATTGGTGTCTTAATTTTAGCAAGACTTTTGGAGCTCCTTGGAAGGCAAGCTTTATTTCTATAAAAATAGAATGTATTATTATTACTACATCTTCATGCTGCATTGGAGCCAAATACTGGAGTCCTCAATACTGTATTTATTTCCCTGGGCTTTGGGAAGGGTGGGAAAGAATGGGACATTTAGGTTGCTAAGTGACGTGCTTCTAAAAATAATGAGATTCCCTCGTGGCTCCTTCTCCTGTTGTTTTGGTTGGACTAAGAAGATGATAAGGTCAAGTAATAGCCCGACCCTGTATTGAAATGGCCCCAAGGCATCTTGTTGGGGAAGGAGAGAATAAACTCTCCCTCTTGGACCCTCCTACCTGCTTCCCCTTAGGGCCTACTACTTTGAGAAATCACAGGAAAAACTGGGCCTCCCCCTGCCTGAATCCACCAGCCTTGCCTAGGCAGGCAGCCCTGATGGTTGCCATGGTGATAGTGGGTGGTTGGGGGAGGCAGTGATGCAGCGCTTGGCCTGTGCAACTGAGGTCCCCAATGTAGGCTGTTTGAAGCTCAAGCTCCTGATACTCTTGGCGATTCTTTTAGGATTCTAGAGGATCACTTGCTACAGTGTTGAAATCTTCAGACCTGACAGGCATTCAGACAGCCAAATCAATCCTTTATTGTTCAATATGCATCTCATAGACCCATAGACTTGTGAGATTAGGGACTCCACAGAGACCTTGGCGGGGGAAAGCACATGCAGAAGAGAACTCCTGCAGGGGAGAGGGGCTAATGCCACAGACTCAAGAGCTGAAGAATGTATTTAAGGGCTTCTAATTCATCAGCATCCCTGACACCTGAACACAAGCCCCTGAGTTGACACTGATTATGATATGAAGTTCATTACAGAACAGAACAGAGCACATTATTTCATTGTTGGATTAAATTTCTCTCATTCTCTTTGGCAAAATCTCTCCCTTTCTGACTTGTTGCAGCCTCTCAAGAGCTATGCAGTAAGCAGAGCACTTATGCCTTCATCCAACTGATGTCACCAAACAAAACGTTTATTCTTTTGTTTTTTGTTTTTTTTTAAGTATTTTTCTCTCTCTCTCTCTCTCTCTCTCTCTGTGTGTGTGTGTGTGTGTGTGTGTGTGTGTGTGTGTGTTCATGGATGTGGAAGTGGAAACACATGTGCCATGGTATACCTGCATGGGGCCAGAGGACAACCTCAGTTGTTGGTTCTCACTGTTAGAGACAAGGTCTCTTGTTGGTTGCTACTGTGTACAGCAGCTTAGCTGACCCATGAGCTTCTAGGGATTCTCCTGTCTCTGCCACACCCTTCTCAGTGTGGGAGTGCTGGGATCATAGACACATGTGGTCATACCTAGCTTTACACAGGATCTGAGGATCTGAACTCAGATTCTCATTTTTATGTGGCAAGTGCTTTGTCTACTGAGTCGTCTCCCCAGCCCAGCCTTCAAACATAGGTAACTTTTCATCTGATGTCATCTCAAGATGCTTTGCTTCTTGCATTTCAACATGGTTCCTTCTCATATGTTAGTGTATGCTGATTATAGTAATACCTTGTATTAACGACATTTTCATACATTTGTATCACATGTTTTGATGATAACCACACAACCATTGATCTTTTGTCTCAGTATTACTCTTTCAAATGGGACAGTCTGAAAGAACATAGAGCTGTAACTGGTCTGATCCCCTGTGGGGTAGCTCAGGACACAGGCACTGGGTTTGTGAAAATTCTGAGAGTGGTATGATCCCAGGTCATGCCCTTGTCAGACATGAAATCTGTGGGTGTCCTCCACAGATCTGCACCTGAACAGTTGACCTTGTTCTCTACCTTTTCCCCATTTAAACTGCTGACAAAAATTACCGAATGAGAATAAACAACATAATGATAGAAGTCTAGAGGCTGTCATGTAGTTTGAATATATAACATAATAGCACTGACAGCTACATATATATACATACACATACATATACACACATACATAGCCTTCTGTGTGTTTGCTTTTCTGTCCCTGTATCCAATCAGTAATCTGGCAATCAACTACTGTTCTGAGGTGGTTGCTGTCATTACTTCATTAATGAGGAAGTGGGACCACAGAGAAGTTGTGTCCATTGCTCTTGGGCATGTGGGTTCTAATAGCAAAGTTGGTATGTTGCAATTCAGTGTTTCATCTACTGATCAATAAAATTTAGAAAAAGATGTTTTCAAGTGACCGAAACTTCAAGTGGCCCTCTCTGCCATTGCAACAGTAGAATGTAAGAGCAGTTTGCTGACATCAAGCAATACCAAATTCTGAGCATTTTCCTGATTGATTTGTCCAGTAATCCTACTGAAACAGTTGGTGAGATTCAGTTGGATCAGTTTATCCTAAGCAACCTCAGGCCAGCCCCTGACAGTGATAAGCAGTGGCTACGGTGAGGCCTTGTCACAGTCCTCACTTTTCTGAGCCTGCCATCTGTGCTAGGCACTGAGCCTGTCCGTGCATTATATGAGTCTTACTATCTTATGGCTCTAAATTTGTCTACAATCTGAGCTCTGCTGGAGTTGACAGTGAGCTCACTGGTAATATTCCTAGAATCTTCTCCTTTTGAAATCAAGATATCTTCTCAGCTTTCTACGGCTACCCATTTGAATAGTCTGTCCACATGAGCACTGAATTTGGGTTCAAGGAGAGTGGGTTCAGGTCTAATTCTGCTGTAGGGACTGTCTACATGGCCAGTGTTAAATTATGGAAATACCTGAGCTTTAGTCTCCTCTTCTTGAAGATAGGGACAACGGTCCCCATGCAGAACACTTCCACATGGTGAGCAGGGAGATGGGGGACTTGCCATGGGACAGAGTACACAGAAAAGTACTTTTCATCTTCAAAGTTTGGAAGCACTCGGTCCACTGTTACTGTGTCAAGCGCTCAGATGCTTAACTTTGCATTGTCTCTGATCTAGATTTCACTTTTAGCCAAAAGTGATTTATCTCTTTAAATTATTTATAATATTTATGAGACAGTCAGAACAACAGTCACCAAAGCTGGAAAGGGGTTCCCGTCATCTCCCACTGGGTGAGACTGATGAGGAAGATAGAGACTTACAGGCTCCAGGAGGGCAGGGGTGCCTTGTACCAGTTCTCCCAGCCTGAGGCAGAGTGCCTCTGCTCCTCCATCAGAAGGGAACCTTAAACAGGCTAGCTATGACCAGCCAGGAGGGCAGGGACCCTTCCACATTGACTTTCATTTTCTTCTTTCTTTCTCCATCCTTCCTCAGCCTTAGCCGGCTACTCTGGTGCCACCTGCAGTTTCTTCTGGGTTGACATGGGAAGGAGGCAGCATAACAGAAAAAGATCAGCTGCTTCCTCTGTGACTCCAACAGTTCCTGGTTTTCCTTGGAAAAACATAAGGCCTTGATGGCATGGGGCAGGACTCATATGGTGCTAAAGTTAGGGGCCACTCCTGTGCCCGGTTGTGGCCCTTGGAGTATGTGGCCTGCTAGATTGGAAAGTTCAGGAGACAGGAAATTGGGCACACTTATATTAATCTAATGACCTGTGCCTGCAGGAATGGATGACAGATGACAGGGCTGAGAAAGATCTCACCTTTACTGTGACTCCTGCCAGACTGGGCAATCCAAATCCTTCAGCTTTGTGCAGAAATTCAGAACAAAGCACCTCCAATCCTCACTCATTCAACTCAGGCTAAAGAATTAATGTCTTAAGACTAATGGAAACATAGGCCTACATGAGCTCAGATTGTAGACAGATTGAGTCTCATTACCAATGAGCTCACTGTCAACTCCAGAAGAACTCAGATTGTAGACAAATTGAGCCTTTGGAGTAATGGAGGTATGTTTAGCTCCCCAGCTACTGTCGCTGGTGGTGTCATGCCAGGGCTGTGCCCACATGTCTTCCTTCACTCTGAGGGTATGGCCAAAGAGAAGGAGGACTTGGGTGGTAGAGATGTGTGGGTGTGGTTATAGACTTGGGGAGTCTGGGGAGTCCTTCTGTATCTGTAATGGTTTGTGACCGATGCAGGAGATCTAGAGGAGGCACTGTGAGTGGAAAACATAGGAACGAGGATAGAATTGATTGGCTCATCTTTCCTGAACTTCTCGTGGTTAGAGAGCCTCTGGCTGCCGGTCCAAGATTGTTTCCTTCCCATAATCCCCACGAGGATCTTCTTTCCCAAGGATGGCTCCACGGCTTCCCTTAAACAGAGAATCTTTTTAGAGAACATGGACCAGCTGTTGGGGCTGGGAGTTGTGACTGGGGTCAGTAGGTAGAACGTTCATACTCAAGTAATGAGCTGAAAGCTTCACATTCAGATGGGTTCTTTTTCCTCTGTGAAGCTGCAGCTGCTTTACAAAGAGGTGTAAAATGCAGGTTTAGGAGAACCAAGGGTAATTAGCTCTTTCACAGCCTTTCTTAGAGTTCACACAGAATTCTGAGCACCCCTCCCATTTCATTTAAGTATGTCAGAGAAGGTGAGATCAGCAGGTGCAAACATCATGCGGTGTCAGAACAGGAAGCTGAGGTGTGCCCCCCACTTCGTGCCAGGAGAAAGGGTTTTAATGGGGTTCAGGGGAGTATTTACATGACATCTTGGAGAGTATGTGGGGTCAGAATTCCCACGGCCCTCCTCCCTGTCTTTCAGTATTGGCTTCTGGAAGACTTAGTCTCCTGACTGCCAACAGGGTGTCTTGATAGTGCTGCATGAAGTGCTCAGTCATGAACCTTGTCAAAAAGGCTCAGAGAAGGGCAGGACCCAAATGTTCTCACTAGGAAAGCTGCTGAAGAGACCAGTGCTTCCTCTGTAGTGCCTCTTGAGTTTTTCCTTGAGCCCTAATTTTCCCTGTGGAAAGACCCAGGCAACTTCCACCTTATTGTGGCCATCCTTTGCCACCCAGAATTACCTGAATTCTCTCTCCATAACTTTCCCAGACCTCCTGGGAGCTACATGAAGCTGGTCCTCCTTGATGGTATGCTGAGCATTCTGGGAAGGTGGAGACAATGGACTTACATACTCTGGGATTTCCTTCAAGTTCAGAGCCTTGCTCCCTTGAGGCAGAACTTCATAGGTCCTCTCACCTGTTGCCCCACCAAGCCATCTGTCCTAACCATCCACTATCTACGCCCTTGCAGTAGCCTTATAAAGCATAGCTTTGCTCACATGATTCCTCTGGTGGAGATGCATCTGGGAGTCTTTACGGCTTCCTACGTGGGGTGAGGTAGCAGAACTTGGGATACATTAAGGAGTGGAATAGACACATCCTCTGGCTTGCTATGACTAGCCACCAATGTCTCAGATGAAGGTTCAGACTGGCTACTTCTAAATTGAGTCCTGGTCATGTTGCCTGTGCAGTGGTTTAGAAATGGTCACATCTTCGAAACAGCAAAAGGAAGTGGATCTAAACAAATCAACCCATAATAGCTGGGGTTTGTCCAAAGAGTGATTTACAGAGAAACCAGAATGGGATGGAAGTGGCCTTGGAGGAGACAACAGTTCCAGGAGGAAATGACAGTTTGGGATGCTTGCAGGACTGACTTGAAAGTATATGAAGAAAGGGCACTCCAAATTCTGGGGGTAGGCTCCGGTTCCTGCAAGGGTATGACCAGAGGCTGGTATGAGCTTAGCCTGGGATATTTAATAGAATCTTATAGGTTGAGCTTGATGTCTCTCGAAATTATATCCAACTTAGCGTTTATTCGTTCATTCTTTCTTGTCATTTATTGCATATTTACTGCATGGAAAGTGCCTTACTCCAGATTAAACTAGAAATCAGGCACAGGCCTTCTCCTGAAAGAACCACCTAATGGAACACAGATAAGAAAATAGACTATAAGAGAGAAGATTTAGGGAAGGGTAGAGCTTCTTAGAAGAGATGGTTTGGGAGGAGGTGGCCTCACCGAGATGGTGGTGCAAAGAGCAATGAACTGTGGAGAGCTTGGTCACCTCAGGAAACTGGGTTAGTTCTAGTGACTGGAGCATGATGTGGGCCAGACATAATAGAGGCTAGGAGATTAGATGGGGCCAGATCACCAGGACATTTTTTGGGAACGCCGGAATGATTTAGACTGGGAAGCTCCAGGTCAGACTTGAAATTTGGAAAGATGGCTATGGGGTTGGCCTGGAGCCCACAATGAAGGAGCAGAGAGGCAGAGAGAAGCCAATGGTACTCCTGTGAAAACCGAGGAGTGCACTGCTTGTGGGGATAGAGAACTGGGGAGACTGCTTTGGAATACATAGTTCAGCTCTAGCCTGGGTTATGTACTGAGAGCTTGTGAGAAGAAGAAAGAGACAGTCCACTCTGTAGGACACCCATTGGCCAGAAGGCCTGCAGGGTACTGTTGGAGGCATCATGCTGCTGGAGGGTGGGTAGGTCCCATATGTTTGCAAGAAGATACAACCCAGGAGGTTTTGCATCAAAGGAGAGGGGGAAGATTGAGGTCCCTAAGGGAGAAAGTGTGAGTTGAAAGTGAGAGTGGGTAGGGGCAACTCTGACATCTTAGAGGATATTACTTTTAAGGGGGAGTTGGGGAGAGGGATGCTAGCCAGGAAAGGGGAATTCAGAAGGGAAGACAAGGGCTTCAAATCCTATGACTGTAAAGCAGAATGGGTATCCCTTATGGGAAATGCATAGGGCTAAAAGTATTTTGGACTTTAGATATATTTAAAAAAAATTTTGGAATATCTACATATATATCATATCTATATGATATATCCATATGATATTTCTATATGATATATTTTATATATATGATATATATCAAAATCTTTCAGGGATGGAGCTGAAGTCTTAAGGCACGTTTGTCATCAGTGTACACCTTATGCCCACAGTCTGAAGGAGATTTTATACAATATGTTTACTGTGCCTGCATTCTGACTGACACATGTCACATGATGTGAGGTGTGGCACTTATCATGTCCACTAATGCCAACTTTCAGAGCATTTTGGACTTCAGGTGTTTGCATTAGGGATGCTCAACCTGCATTACAACATGAGGACCAGCATGTACATCTTGACTCTTGGGACCTGAAGGCCACGATGACCTTTAGTAAGTTTATTCATGGAGTTGGGAGGCAGACGCCAGCTGGCAGCAGCCTGAGGATGTGAACCACAGCCAGGAGCTGGCCAGTGCAGAGAGAATGGTGAAAAGAGGTGCCTGGGGACACAAGGAAGGTATGTCAACCAGAGCACCAGGGTGAAGTAACAGGCTCGGAGTATGCAGAGGCTGCTAGGAAATCACATAGAGCTGCTTCCATGTATCTATGACCTGTAGAGGTTTGGGAAACACTACAGGCAACACTGACATCACTTTCTATTTATTTACAGTTAATTGAGACCAAGTTTCACTGTGCAGCCCAGGATAGCCTTGAATGCATAGCAATTAGCAGTCTTCCTATCTCAGCCTCCTGAGCATGGGGATTGGAGGTGTGAGTGGCTATACATGAATTACACTGTACTCTACAAAATTATAACTATTCTAATCGTAGAAGAAAGATATTCTTATAAAAACAACTCTGAAAATACAACTGAGCATTAAGAAAGAACGGTATTCCTTATCCTGCGGACTGTCTTCACGGTCTTTAGTGCGTACCTGAGACTGTCAAGCCGGAGGTTTACTGCTTCTCCTATGCGTGCATATGGATGATAAAAGTTACAAATGATGCATAATAAGAGATGAGCAGGGATAATTAACAGAGGCATATAGCAAAACCCATGGGAATGTAACCACCCTCTCAAAGTGTCTTGTTAAGTTTTATCTTTTCACCTAAAGGAACAGATTAATGCCTCTCTTGTAGGGACTCAGGTTTCTGAATCACTACCTTTGTACTTTGGGGCCATCATTAAGTGTACTGCAGTAACACAACAGTCAATATGATGATGGAGACAGATCCCATGGAACTAATGGGCAGGTAGAGCCTACAGTGTGGATATGCTTGACAAAGGAATATCTGATGGGGACAGAGGGCAGTAGTGTGAGATTTTATTATTTACTAAGAATTCTGTTATAAGTTAAAATTTATAAGTGGCTAATTTTATAATTTTTCATTTAATATTTTCAAAATTTATTAACTGAAACCACAGAAAATATCCAGAAACGGGGACTGCTGAACAGCAGCCTCACTGCCTAAAGATAATAACTGCTAGCATGTAATGTATTTCTTTCATGCCTTTTCCCCTATACATTTCACATTGTAGAATTTATATTAAAGGTAAAATATTTACCTCTTAAAATTACACTGATTTTCTTCTGTAAGCCTTTAGGTGCCATTTACTATGTTATTAAATGTTCTATAGACATAACTTTTTTAAATGAAGATGATTAAAAATTTTATTTTATGTGCATGCATGTTTTGGTTGCATGTGTGTCCTTAGAGGCCTGAGGAGAGCCCCGAATCCCCTCGAACTGGAGTTATGGATGGTTGTAAGCCACCATATAGGTTCTAGATCCTGAACCTGGCTCTTTTGCTAGAACATAATATGCTTTTAACTACTGAGACATCTCTCTAGCCCCTAACAATAACACTTTAAAGGCTATGTCGTATTCTACTTAGTAGGAAACTCCATTTTTGGGCTTACACCCATTGGAATTAAAAGCAAGAATCAGCACAGATTTTGCACATTCATAGTAGCACGATGCACAATATCCAAAAGGTAAAAGCAAACCAAATGTGATGGAGGGACTGATGAGGACGCAATATGTATATGCATATATATGATAATGTATATATACAATATACATATATTATGTATATAGATACTCTTACAAAGGAAGGTAGTTCTGGCACACAGTATGATATGGATGAACCTTGAAGATGTCATGCTGAGTGACATAAAGGAGGCAGAATGACAAAAGCTGTATAATTTCACTCACATCATATACTTGCAATAGTTGAATTTAGAGATAGAAAAATGGAAGATGGCTGCTGGGAGCTGCAGGACAGGAGAGAGATTGGTTTAGTGGGCACAGGGCGTCAGTTTTAGAAGATGAAAAAGTCCTGGCAATTGGTGAGGATGATTGTTAATATATATTATACATTATATATTATACTTATAGATTAATATCTTTAATGGTACAGAGGTACCTGAAAGTGTTCAAAGTTGCAAATTTTATGTTCTATTTATTTTACCACAATTAGAACCAAACTTAAGGACTGAATCTTTAGAAGTTAGGTTTACTTGTAGACAGCAAAATCTATGTTTTCCTCTTTTTTCTCTTTTTAGAAATATACCTGCATATATTTGGCAGTAATGTGTGGTTGACTATAGCGCGTTCCAGGCACAGAATATTTCTGCACAACCCCCTAAGCACCTTGAGCCCCTTTCTAGTCCATTTTTTTCATCCCCAGTGCTTGAGAAACTACGGAACTGCTTTTCCTCCTAGACACAGCTTTTCCATTTAAATGAAATCATAGTACAGCCTTCAGACTGTGGCATAATGCTTCTGAGATACGAGCCTGCTTGGTGCACACATCAGTATGCATTCCTTTTTATTGCTATCCAATGCTCAGTTCTGTGGGCAACCAAGTTGTGTTACAATTGATCAATTTACCAGTTGTGTACTGATTGGATTGTGTGCAGCCTGGGCAGTTATAGGTAGAGATAGATGTGGCCAACTGCCCATTGCTGACTGCAATGACCAGCATGTGTATAATTCCATAAAGAACAGCTCGACTGTTTGCCAAATGCTGTGCTCTTTTGCATTTCCAGTGGAATGTCTGATTTCTAGTTGTTCCCTGGTCTCCTGTTCTTCACAGTGTTCAGCATTATCAGGCTTTGGATGGTTGTTTGAAGTTTTGGTTCAGCCCTCGAATAGGTGTAGAGTCAACACTGGTTTGAGTTGCAGCTTGTGTTTCCCTGATACTTTGAAATGTATCTTTCATGTGCATCTTTGCTTTTTATGTCTTTTTGTATTGAAGTGACTTCTCACTACATTGG
This sequence comes from Uromys caudimaculatus, assembly GCA_028551405.1. Lineage (NCBI taxonomy): Eukaryota > Metazoa > Chordata > Mammalia > Rodentia > Muridae > Uromys > Uromys caudimaculatus. Next base: position 36,768,374 of record CM052711.1, read on the forward strand.
GCAATTTTTAATCAAGTTGTTTTCTTTAGTTTTAGGTGGCTTTTAGATCACCTACAATTGTAGATACTGCTTAAATATCTATACTTTAGGTACTTGTATGTAAAATGTTATATATAAACATTATATAAAAAGCATTTTACCTAAAACTTGTCTTCATTTTGGAGTGTATATTTCAAATAATCTGAAACTGTGGAGTCAAAAAGAGTAGATACTTCTTTCAGCATCCTTCTTTAAGTATGTATTGTTCCATATTTTTCCAAGTGATAGTACCAATTTATTAACCTTCCAGTAGTAGCAATGCGATGGACATGCCAGGTATTAATTTGAATTTCTTTGGCTATGGAAAATTTAAAAGGAAACCACTAAACAGTCTATATTTATTTTTGTGAATTTTCTACATCTTGCCCTTTTAGATATTATATTGACACAAAGGAGGGTTGGAGAGATGGCTCAGTGGTCAAGAGCATTTGCTACTCTTGCAGAGGACTTGGGTTCAGTTCCCACCACTTGCGTGGTAGCTGGTAGCTATCTGTAACTCCAGTTCCCTGGGTATCGGATGCCTCTTCTGACCACTGTGGTCACCACACATGTATATGGTACATACATGGTATAAGCAAAACATGTACATAAAATAAAAATAAACAAATAAATCTTTAGAGAAATTATAACGGCACAGAAACTTGCCATGACTCTCTGTCTACAGGGTCACCTGCAGCGTATTGAAGCTTAGTATTAGGGTTGCCAGTTATACTATTTCATTTTTTTCATAAAATATTAATTGGGTGCAGCCTGGTTTCTTTCATGCTCAGAGGTCATGGCTAATTTGCATAGGTGGCAAGATAAAAATACTTTCAGAGCAGAAGGGAAAAAGCTTTGTTACTAGTTTAAACTTAGACACCGGTGCCAAGACTTCTACAAGGGGCAGCAGTTTCTTTGTCTAGACTCCATGATTAATGAATACCCTGTATCATTAGAGCCCTCTCTCAGAAAATGGCCACACCACTTAGTTGTGCGCCTACCTAACCTGTGGATTTCGCTAACAGCGCAGCACTTTATTTATCCACAATGAAAATACAATTAAAGCCACTTACACTGTTTGTGCTGATATGCCACCATCAAATAGACTTGTGTAGCAAGTGGTTCCTGTATAGAGACACAATTCTTGTTAATTATTAAAATTGCTGCTATTTTTATTATATTCCAAATAGGTGGTATGGGATGTGATATGACTCAGAACTACTTGAATGAATTTTGGCTTAATGACTCTTAAAAGTAAAAAGCACTTTGTTTTCTCTGACAAAAGGCTCTAGTTCATTTGGGGTTTTACAGACAGTTGGTATTTTATAGTAGCTTTATGGCTGCCTCTTCATCAAACCTGTAATTATGGGCTTGGCTTCTCTGCAACCATGAGAAATTGTATCTAGTTTTCTTTTTCCCAAATACTTGTCATACTGGAAGAAAAACGGCACATACCTGTCCTGCAGATCAAGCTCCCACACATTGTAAGCAAAGCCAGGAATGAAGAACAACGGACAAACACATTTTTCTAAAATGTATGGATGTATGATTTGTAGGAAGGATTCATTGATTTTTAGAGGGTTTTATAAATTCAAACATTCTTTAAGCCAAGTATTTCCCATATGGGGGAAGAAAAAAAGAACAGCATATCTCATGGTATTGTGAGAAGGTAGACTTTTGTTTTAAGCATGCTTTCCATCCACCTGGAAAGATTCCTTGGGTTAGCATGTGAAATGGAGGTGTGGCACCTGTCTGGGTGAAGGTCATGTGAACCATGAAACTGCCTGATGGGCTTCAGCTGGCCTTTGTTGTCTCCTGTGCCTGCATGACAGTGGCAGAGCCCATGCAATGTTGACTTTCCTTGGGGGGGGGGGAAGGTTGATGTTTTGAGAAGAGGATTTCCTGACACATTCCTTGGGGGTCATGAATAAATAGAAGCTTTGAGTCTCTTGGCTGTTGAAGAGGGAGCGTCATTTCAGTATCTAAGGGATACAGCCACTTACAAAAGCATCACACTCTGTGACTGGCACATTAGCTCCAAGCCAAGGCATGGTTTCTCTTTGTTGTCTTCTGTATCTCATGGCTCTTGTACGTGTGGGTGAACCAGTTATACCAACTTTGACTTTGGTTTCTTCCCCAGGTGGTATTATCCAGACAGAAAAGACGGGCAGTTGTTGTGATGCCACTGTGATGGGAACCTGCTTTGGACCATTCTGAGCAGGAAGGGCATGCCTCACAGAACTGCCATGTTACAGAAAGACCAGGAGATATCAGGGACCCTATAAACTGCAAGCACAAGCTCGATTCCTGCAGAAATCTGTTTGGTTGGTTTTTTCTTCTCTCCTCTTCGGGATCAGCTGTGTTCTGTCTCACTGTACCTCTCTGTAATTGAGATCATGGCTGACTACAGCTCTCAGGTTTTGTTTTATATGGCTTTAGTTGCTACAGAAGTGATAGCTAAGCCTTATCACCCATGTCTAAATAGCCCAGGGAAGGAACTTCTTGTTCCTCAGTCTACTGTGGCTAGCAATATCGCGTGAGAATGTTACAATCTGACTAAAACTTGGAGGGGACGTTGAGGAAAGGAGAAGGTTCTGGCAATGTGGCAGCAGGTAGTCACACTCAGGGGCTGTGTCAGGTTACATAGCTAGTCCCTGGAGTCTGACTTTGGAGTTCACTAGTACATGCTAGCAAAGCCAGTGTTGGAAACTTGGCTACCACAGGAATTGTTATTAGCCAAGCTTTTGTCCTTGGCTGGGTGCTGCTCTGTGCCTGGTTAGCCATCTCACAAATGCTTGTACCAGATCTGGAGGGGACCCTGGTGACAGAAAGTATGTAGGTGGAGGATCAGCAGAACTCTCTTGCCACCACAAGAAAGGCGACCCAAAGAACATGTATTTATGTTAGCGAGATCGCCTATTGTGGAGTTCCCCTCTGCAGCTGTTCTCCTTTATTGTCAGCTCTGTGAAGCACACCTCCAGATGATGTTGCACTCACTGGGTACCACAACGCTCTGCAGAAAGGCAGCTGTGTAGGCATCCTAGAGAGAGGTTATCACATATATGGACCTTTGGGGAATGTTTCTAGCTATTGGTCATTATCTTTTGTAGCTACCAAAAGCACCAGGATTAGATTCCAGATGTGTGCGATTGAGTCTCAATTTGATCACTGACTATTGCAGTGGCCCTGGTCTAGGCTCTCTGAGCACTAATTCTCAGATGTAGGAAATGGGGATGGTGATACACATATGGGTGATGTCGGTGTGAACTGTGAAGGAATGAGACAACGTTCTTTTTGTTTTTGTCATCCTTTCTGGGACCTGCATGCCAATTAGGGTCTCTCTTCTTCTTTTGGTATTTTCATTTCCTGGGTCTGAGTGAATACTTTATCCCCCACAATACAGAACCCAAGGCCATTGATAGGACCTTGATTCTTATTTCTCTTATGATAAATTAGGCAAATATAAGTATTCTTTGTACTTTTCTAGCATTGGAATGCCTCTTTCATAATGGGTCCAGCTTGTGGCACTCCACAGGATGCCTATATAGCATTTTAAAGGCATTTAAAGGTAGTGGGGCATTTTTCCCCCATCAAACTTAATGGTCCTTCAGAGTTAAAATTTAGGGCTGGGATTATGCAAACAACCTCTCATTTCTGACTGGCTGGACTATGTGTTTCCTCTCGATGGGCCTTGTGAGAAACAGGTGCCACTCACTGCCTTTGGTTAGCTATTAGGACTTTCTCCTGCTCATGAGGATTGTCAGAGTTCTTCTTGTTCAGAGGTTCTTTTCTGGGGTAACTTTGCTTCCCAGTAGACATTTGACAGTATCTGGAGACATTTTGTCACAGCTGGTGGAAGGTGGCTACTGTCGGTAGCTAGTGCCTAGAGGCCAGGGATGCTGCTAAATGTCCTACAGTGCAAAGGTCAGCTGTTCACTTACCAAGAGTGAGCTGTCCCCAGATGTCAGCACAACCTTTTCTGTGTGGTGTGGTTTTGACTGAGCTTTCTTTCAATGGGCAAGGAAAGGAAGGGGTTTCTGCCAGGACTTTTCTTTTTCATCAAAGGTGTATTTTAGTATTACCCACTACATTTCCTTTGAAATTTAACCAGGGAACCACATTTTCTATTCCGTAAGTGTTTTCCCACTTTTGTTGAAGTCAGAGGCACTTATTCCTCTTGTAAATGGCATAGTCTTTCCTTAATAGAAAGGGCAAGCTGACCCTACCTGCCTTCCTGTCCTCCCAAGAAATTTTAGGCTCTCTTGGCTGTAACTTATTGTCTGTGGAACAGACCAAGAAATAGAAAAAAACCAAGGAACAAAAAACAAAGAACATTAAAAAAAAAAAAAAAAAAAAAACAGAAGTACATACCATTCTATGATGATGATTTTCTGTGTGTGTGTGTCTGTGTGTGTGTGTCTGTGTGTGTCTGTGTGTGTGTGTCTGTGTGTGTCTGTGTGTCTGTGTGTGTGTGTCTGTGTGTGTATGTCTGTGTGTGTCTGTGTGTGTGTCTGTGTGTGTGTGTGTCTGTGTGTGTGTGTCTGTGTGTGTGTGTGTCTGTGTGTGTCTGTGTGTGTGTCTGTGTCTGTGTGTGTGTCTGTGTGTGTGTGTCTGTGTGTGTATGTCTGTGTCTGTGTGTGTCTGTGTGTGTGTCTGTGTGTGTGTGTCTGTGTGTGTGTGTGTCTGTGTGTGTATGTCTGTGTCTGTGTGTGTCTGTGTGTGTGTTT